>OY856409.1:909797613-910465113 GCA_963693085.1 Alisma plantago-aquatica
ATGCGAGCTTGTGGTTAAGGATTTTTTTTGTTCATTGCATGAACTAGTTTTATTCCTTCTAACTTTTAATAATTTTCTTCTTCTTATCCTATTATGCAGTGTTTGAAAATGGAATCTTACTTAAGTGAGGGTTTTAATTGGGTACCGCATGCGATGTTAACTTTTTAAAGTCTGAGGACATCATTATATCCTTATACGTTTTTAGGTCAAAATGAAATTAGCTAATGAAAATAAACAACATCATGAGGTCCATATAGGTTTAATAAATTAAAATATGATTCGTAACACTTGATTCTCAAACACAACATGTATCACCTACTTTTAATCATGAAGATACTAAATACGATAGACTGTCTTATCTATGAAAAAATATTCACATATCAAAACTTATTAATATATTTTATAGATAGTACAATGGTAGACTATATGTCTAAATTTGGGTGTTGCATTCGTGAGACTTAAATAATACAATTACTTAAACTTATTTTTTGGCCCTTGGATCCTAGTTGAGTGGTCATCTAACTAGTGCACCACACAAAGAATGTGAATGTGGTGCCATGAAAATTATTATTATGTTGAGGTGATGTTCTTTCTATGAGAAATCATACCAAAAAGTGTGTATGTTGTTTGTTCCCTCATATTATACTCTTTCCTTATGACCTATCACCCACCTCGTCATATCCTCTTTGTCATTTTTCAAATCTTCTCTTACATTTTCCATCATGGTCCTTCCACCTATTTCTTTTGATCAAGTTTAACTCAATTAGCTATACTATCCTCTCTTTCTTAGTTTCCATAAAATATCCAAAAAAATTTATCAAGTCCTTTAACATTTATTAAGTAATAAACATAAGCCAACTACTGATGTCATAATTGAGCATATTTAAAATCCATTAAACACTGAGTCTTGATTAAATCTATAATAATCCATGTCTTTTAGTCAAAATGGTGTTTACTAACCAAAATTGGCTAAGCCTCATGATATTTCATCGCTATAAACTTATTAATAATTATTGTGCATGTTTCATGATACAATTCAATATTCACCATGTTATAACCATTAGGCTCTAGATAGGATTTATGTGGGCCCAAAACACCAACTTTAAACCCAATATCTTTCTTTGAGTCGTACACGGTATCCATCAATGTTAATTATAAATCTACCCATCTTAAGCGATTTTGTACACAAAATTAAACCAATCTAATTATAGATCTACCCAACTTTGGGTTTCACAAATATAAAGGAACATTGGTGATATGATTTATCTTAAATAGAACCATAATTATTCATATTTCTATGCTATTAGGTTAAGAGAATTTATATTCTTCGAAATCCTTTTATTCATAAGAGTAAAGTTGTTAACCACACAAACTCAACTAACATTCGATGAAGAACGATAGATCCTTCATATTAGTTCATATATGGCCATCACTAGTCTATCATGTGATGTTGATTTGGATATGGGGTTTTACTCACTAATAGCATTAGTTTCAAGTGAAAGTTTACCCTTTGTATATATTATTAACTATTTCTAACATGTTCTAATAAAATAGACACAAATATGTATATTTGAATAAGACATATCTTAGCAATCTGAGCTCTCAATACCTTGATAGTGAACATGTATAATACCACATGCACTATAGATGATGAGAAATAATGTTAAATATTTTATCCTCATTACATTCTCTCGTCAATCCCATGATAGCTTGTGTTCCATATTATTGACCTTTGTAAAAGGGAGACATCATGCCATACGCTAGTATGGAGTTAACATGTAAGGCCATTATAATCAGATACCTAACTTGTATTCATTCATAGGTATCCCTCCTAGGTAGAACATGAAACCTCAGATCACTTCTCCTAATTTGTTACCTTAACATATACATCATAACAGAAAAAGTGTTCATAAAATGCTTAGAGTTTTTCCTATGGCATAAGCAAATGAGAATCTTGTCTATGGGGAAAACTATAGTATTGATTTGATTCCAACTTGTAATACCAGCATTTTTTAATATCACATAAGTAGAAGCAACATGTATCACATTGAGGAATTCCACACAAGAATAATATTTGACACATTAATGGTGTCAAAAATTCACTATTGACTACATGTAATATGTTCTCAATGAAGTTCTATCATCTCAAACTAAGAATATATAGTTTATATGGTGTAGTCATGGTTATCTTTCAACAATATACATCTTATCCACACCCCATGCATATATAGGTAATGTATGTTAGTACATGTGTCATTAGTCATCTTTATAGCATACACACATATAGCTATTAAGAAAAAAATTTGAAATAAGCACCAAATTTCATGAATCATGAACGTCTAACTTGAAAGTATCTAATAACTAGTCCCTACAAACTTTATTCTTACTTGTTCCCTTTTGCATAATATTTTCCAGTCATTTCTATGGAAATATGTATTCTGGCACATAGATCTCTCATATATGCACTATAGTGCTTCAATTTTTCTTCAAATATAAATATTTGAGTTGATGTGTTCTCTGAAAATGGGTCTTACTTCTTAAAGGATAATGTGTACCTTCATATATTTCTAAAAATATATATATTTTATTAAAAATGACATTGAAACTACATATGATACTTCGAAATCATAAAAGTAACATTGTCAACAATATGTAAGTGCTCAATTTACATGCACCACTTACCTCAATCAAAGAAAATCCAAATATTGACTTAGATATGGATCAATTTACTAACTTCCTAAAACTAAAGTAACCAAAGATTCTATTAACATCCTTCATTCCTATATACTTCATATACATCATAAACTAGTCAAAATATGATTTTGGCTCACAATAGGGGTTTATATGCTCTTATCATGTAAATTATCATATATCATCTCTTATAAACCTATAAAATTAGGAAAAATAATATTAAGATTTAATTTTAACTAAATCAACTTAAATTCCAAGTTTACGCTTTATATTATAGCAAGTTCATAGTCACATTCTAGAGACATAAATAATATAATTACTTAAAATTCGTTTTTGGCCCTTGGGTCATAGTCGGATGGTCAGCTAACCAATGCACCACACAAATAATGTGGATGTGGTGCCATGAAAATTATTATTATGGTGAGGTGATGTTACTTCTATGAGAAATCATACCAAAAAGTGTAGTTGTTTCTTGTTTCCTCATATTACCTCTTTCCTTATGAATTATCACCTACCTTTTTCCAAACCTTCTCTTTCCTTTTTCCATAATGGTCCTCCCACCTATTTCTTTTGATCCTTCCACTTCTTCCAACGTTTATTTATTTTTGACCTCGAGGGACGAAACCAAAGCCACCCTAACCTTATTTATTGGGAATGGACACAAGGTCCTCACATATAGACTACATATTCTCCCTCTCCATATATGTGTGGCTATTTTAGTCACTACCCCAGTTGAATGGGTGGAGCACTAAGGATCTATAAGACCTCCTTGTCAGATATCTCCTTAAAGCATCTATTACATTTTTTTTATAAAAAAAGTCTTGTTTTGTCATCTTTCTCTCATTTATTTTGGTCCTATAACAATATGAGAAGATCCAACAATATTTGATAGGTCATCTATTATTATTTGTGATAGAAAATCCTAGGTATCTTCTTTATCTCCTCTATTTTTATCTTCAAATGATATTTGAAAGTCATAATCAAATAAATTCTCCCTCTAACCAATTGCTTTGGGTTCATCCTTACTCCTCTTCAATGAAAGACTAAAATCCTCCCAGTCAAAAAATATTATTATTAAATTTTGAATGACTATAAAACTATATTAGAAATCCATATAAATTTGTAAAAAAGGAACTCAACAACATCCACTTTCCTATCAGATATCAACTAGTCTTTAGAGTTTGAGATATGCAAAAAATAACTCACTTTCTATCTATCCTCAATGTACAATATAAACTCAATTAGCTTTACTATTCTCTCTTTCTTAGTTTCCACAAAAAATCCAAAATCCTTGATCAAGTCCTCGAACATTTATTAAGTAACAAACATAAAACAATTGTTGATGTCATAATTGAGCATGTTCAAATCCATTAAATGATGGGTCTTGATTAAAGCTATCATAATCTATATCTTTTAGTTAAAAGGTGCTTACTAACCAAAATTGGCTAAGCCCCGTGATCTGTCATGGCTAGAAAACCTATCAAGAATTATTATGTATGTTTTAATAACACAATTCTAGATTCACCATGTTATCACCATTATGCTCAAGACAGGGTTAATGTAGGCCCAAAAGACCAACTTTGAACCCATTATCTTTGTTTGAGTCAGACACGGTCTCTATCAATGTTAATTATATGTCTACCCATCTTAAGCAAGTTTTGTCTTCAAAAATCAACTAATCGGATAATACATCAACCCAACTTGGAGTTCACAAGTATAAAGGCACATTGGTGGTATGATTTATTTTAAATGGAATCATAAATCTTCATATTTCTACGCTATTAAGTTAAGAGAGTTCATAATCTTTGAAATACTTTGATCCATAAGAGAAAAGTTGTTAACCACACGGCCTCAACTAACATTCGATTAACAACAATAGATTCTTTATCTTAGTTCCTATATGGCCATCACTAGTCTATCATGTAGTTGATGTGGATGCATGATTCTACTCATTAATAGCATTAGTTTCAACTAAAAGTTTACCCTGAGTATATATTATTGACTATTTCTTGCACGCTTTAATATAGTAGACACAAATATACATCTGAATAAGACCTATCTTAGCAATCTCATCTCTCAACACCTTGATGGCGCACATGTCCTATACCACATGCACTATATATGATGAGAAAGAATCTTAAATATTTTTATCCTCATAACATTCTCTCTTTAATCCCATGATAGCTCGTGTTCCACAATATT
This sequence comes from Alisma plantago-aquatica, assembly GCA_963693085.1. NCBI lineage: Eukaryota > Viridiplantae > Streptophyta > Magnoliopsida > Alismatales > Alismataceae > Alisma > Alisma plantago-aquatica. The sequence goes on from OY856409.1 coordinate 909,802,507, forward strand.
GACCTTTGTAAAAGGGAGACATCATGCCATATGCTAGTATGAAATTAACATGTATGACCATTATAATTAGAAACCTAACCTGTGTGCATTCATAGGTCTCCCTCCTAGGTAGAACATGAAACCTCAAATAACTTCTCCTAATTTGTTACCTTAACATATACATCATAAAACCAAAATTGTTGATCTAATTCCTAGAGTTTTTCCTATGGCATAAGCAAATGACAATCTTATCTATGGGAAAAACTATAGTGTTTTTTATGCCAACTTGTAATGTCGCCATTTTTAATATCATGTTAGAAGCAACATGTACCACATTGAGGAATTCCATACAAGCATAATATTTTACACATTAATGATGTTTGATATTCAATGTTGACTACGTGTAATATGTTGTCAATGTTGTTCTTTCAACTCAACCTAAGCATATATAGTTTATGTGGTATAGTCGTGGTTATCCCTCAACAATATACATCTTATCAACACTCATGAATATATAAGGAATATATGTTAGTATCGGTGTCATTAGTCATCTCTATAGCATACACATATACAATTAAGAAAAACATTTGAAATAAGCACCAAATTTCATAAATTCAAGAACGTATAACTTAAAAGTATTTAATCACTAATCCCTACAATACTTTATTCTTTCTTGTTCCCTTCTCCATAATTGCCCACTCATTCTATGGAAATATGTAATCTGGAGCCTAGATCTCTCATATATGCACTCTAGTGCTTCAATTTTTTTCAATTATAAATATTTTAGTTGATGTGCTCTTCGACAATGGGTCTTACTTCTTAAAGTACAATATGCACCTTCATATGTATCTAAAAATAATAATTGATCTCTTAATAAAAGATGACATTAAAACTTGAAAAAAAATAGAAGATGTTCATTCACTGATATATTATACCTCATTTTCTCTCATAAACATTAGAGCATACACTAATACTAAAGGCAAGCACCTAACACTCTTGTTACTTTGAAAGCATAAAAGTAACATTGTCAATAATATGTAAGTGCTTAATTGACATGTACCACTTACCTCAATCAAAGAAAATCCAAATATTGACTTAGATATGGATCAATTTATTAACCTCCTAAAGCAAATGTAACCAAAGATTTTGTTAACATCCTTCATTCATTATACACTTCAGATTCATCATAAACTAGTCAAAATATGATGTTGTCTCACACTAGGGGTTCTATACTTTGATCATGTAAATTATCATATATCATCTCTTATTAAACTATCAAATTAGAAAAACAATCACATTCTGATTTCATTTTAACTAAATCAATTTAAGTTCCAACCTTATCATTGCTTTGAATTACATTAGAAACATACTTACATTGGATTTCATATTATATACACGTATACTTTGTCATATAGTTTAGAACTATAACTCATCAGTAAAATATATGTACAACTCTATTATTGAAAGTATTGTTCACAATTGTGTATTACCCATTGATTGTGTACACACACACACAGATATATATATATATATATATATATATATATATATATATATCGGAATTAGGTAAATTTTATTCCGAACCCTCAAGCAAATTAGCTATTGGGACCAAGATACATTGTAGTCCAACACTACAAAACACACTACTTAGACAAAAGCTTTATGTTTTTTCTCTATTACAAAGGCATTTGTAGATTTTGCTCGCTAGCTCCTCCTCCTTTCTTTTCTTGTCATTATGTCTTCTATTGTTCCTCTCCTTCCATATGTGAAAGTATACGGCTGATAGACATATCAGCTCCTTCTTCTTTAAGCTCTGGATGATCTCTTTGGCTTCCTTTAGTTCTCTTCTCCTCATCCTCAGTTTGTAATGGACGAGTTCCCATACTATCTTCGTGTAGCAGCATTCCCCGAAGATGTGTCTGGATGTTTCCTTCTCTTCTTCACATAGATAGCAGACTGTGTGTGATCCCGGATACCATTTCTCGATCTTGTCTAGAGTAGGTAGTGAATCGTGGACAGCCCTGTACAGGCTCATCTCCCATTTCGGAATCCCCTCTTCAGTCCATATGTGTTTTGAGACATGTACTTCAAATCGAATCTGAATTAGTTCCCAAGTCTTTTCTCTCATCTCCTGTAAACTCCAAGCACTTCTGCTATCGTTCAGACTCTTAATGTCTTGCCACACCTCAGTCATTCGGTTGATTACTCTTGAATAGCCTTCCCTTGTTCTGGGTTTGTAATCCAGACCCTTGGGGTATCTCGACCTCATCCACTTCGCCCACAGTGAGTCATCCTGCAGATACTTGAAGATTCTTTTTGCAGTGCCCCATGTAGCAATCGTTTTGGGTGACTTCAGACCTACTCCTCCTTGTATATATATATATATGTATGTATGTATATACATATATATATATTTATATATTTATATATACACATATATATACATATATATGTATATATACACATATATATACATATATATACGTATATATACATATATATATGTATATATATATATATATATTTGTGTGTGTGTGTGTGTGTGTGTGTATATATATATATATATATATATATATATATATATGATGCTTCTATGCCTTGAGAGCCATATGTGTACTTAGAGTACTCATTCTTGTTATGCCCCTAGTCAATTATATTGTATAGGACAACAATAATACACAAGACTAGTATGTACGGAGACTCATGGTTGTGTCTCTTTAGTCATGATATTGAATATCAACTCAAATGCATGGGTACTTGTTAGAGAACAAATTTAATTGGACAAAGCCACCTTCAGAATGGCACATGGAAGTTGTGTAATGACATGTTAGAGTCATATCTCAATGTGAAAGTGGTGACTGTGATCCTTAGACCTAAAGTCACTACAGTTATCACATGTTGTTATGTGTGCTTTGACCACTTGCCCAACCTGCTCAGTATAAGGGTTTCCAAAAAGGTAGTGATTGGGTGCACTATGCAAACCACTTTGTAGTATTAGCTAATTTTCACCAAATGACTAGAATCATATTTTTCTGACAACAAAAATCAGATGACAGTTATAGTTGTGAACATAACAAATATCATTGATGGTTTTGTCCTAAAGAAATCAACCAACAATCATGCAATTGGATCATTATTTTAGTGCTCAAATAGTCATTTTGGGATCACGTTAGTGAAGATTGGTTGTTGGGTTCTACTTAATCCACGAAAAATAGTTGTAATCCAACCACCATTTCTACTAGCTAGTTGGAAAGCTTTACTGTAAATATTAGTCAATTATAAAGTTCCCAATACACCTTGTAACAAAGGTCTACGATACTTGCCAACAAGAGTCCCTAAAATCCATGAGCTTAATCACTTTCTTACTTTAAATTTTTTATTTCCAATCCTTGTTAGAGAGCTAATCCTACTTGTCACATTGTGGATCTCTCTCCCTCTCTCATACACAGTCACACACAAAAGTCTATCATTGTTTGGTTGTTCTCTTTGACAAGGAGGGATGGGGTAGTTGTCTCTTAGATAGGTTGGTGGCTTCTTTTTGGGAAAAGAGGTTAGTTACTTATCCAAGGAAGTGACCTAGTGTAACTAATTAGCAAGATGAATAGAGGTACTTTTCTAGTTAAGATTTCATAGGAGGAACCTAGTAGATAGTGAAACTACGTCGTTTCAATATGTACCTTCATGTATGATTTATGGTTATTTTATTTGCTCTTTTTATTGCTATCATTTGATGGTTTATTCTAGACCTGCCTCCAGCCCATGATCCAACAAGAACATGAGAGAGGAGAAGAAAGCGATCTAAGAAAAACTTATAAAGAAGGTATTTGGAATGCCTAAAGTTTATTCTACGTAGATTGGCATGAGCTAAATCCATACAAAGTCAATAGAGAATTTAGGAATCCAAATGTAAGGAGATTCCCGAAAGAGATGTTGGATCCAATGCAGAACAAATAACAAATATATCAAGCAACAATATATATTGGATATTACTGAATGAGAAATATATTGGATATTATTGAATGAGAAGACATTGCTACATGCCAAAGATATCAAAAACAAAGAAAAAGGTCAATGGCACTAATTATGAATATTTTTTAGAATACATATCGGAAGGTGGATTCTACCTATTGTATGCATATATGCATTTTGTATGTAAGATGGCCCATACAAGAGAAAGAAAATGAAGATTGGGCTAAGTAGAATGAAGATGTTGTAATGCTACTTATAGGGTGATGGCACCAAGAATGAGTGAACTTCTAAATGAAGATATGTTAACTAGTTTAACAATGTCTGCCATGAAAAAAGAATAGCACTTATATGCCAAATCAAGCACAATGAAAGGTAAAGCGTGTTTTGCAAAAGATGCAAATGAATAACAAGCACCAATTAAAAGGAGTTACAATCGTATATCATTCTGGAAGTGTGTTAAAAATAAAGTAGATATGTAAATGACAACCAAGAGAAAAACAATGCTTGATTAATGGAGAAATGATACCATTATTCAAAGCCACGCGCTGCATTGAATCAGACTGAATCTTTGAGAGAGGATATTGCGTGACTAAGCTAAATGTGATAAAAAGTGAGAAACATTTTCTTTTCAATAATATAGTAAAAGGCCCTATGACCCAGTGATAAGAGAAGTGCTTTAGTGAGTTTGATCAAAAACAGTACAATATAAAGACCAAGACTATAAAAGACCCTATGACCGAGTGGTAAGAGAAGTGGTTTAGTGAGATAGATAAAAACAGTCCAATGTAAAGACCAAGACTACATGCAACCAGCTAAGACGTAAAGTGGTAGTAATCGAGTTATGAAGAAACACGGGCTTTATAAGATGAATAATCCTGAACGAGTGTGTTATGACTGTTGTCTAGAAGGACGAAGTATCACATAGAAAAAGTATACGAGTGATACGATCTTGAGGATAAAATATGAAAAGATCGTCCAAAAAGGAAGAAGTATCACATAGAAAAAGCAAAGTAATAAGGTCTTGAGGATAAACAATGAGGATTGTCAGACGCAGCCTATAAACACCCTTATTAGCCTACTACAGCTGTGGCCTTCCTCGTGTTCTTAGACTCTTGCTGTCCGTTTATAGTCGAAGAAAACTAAACAATATGAGCTTAAGGATAGCTGCTACCGAAATGTAAGAACCATTCTATCTCAAATGAAAGCATGATTTTCATATAGGACATATAACCAGCGACGTCGGCAATCTTAAACACATTTGCATGAGCGTGATGGGCATATTCCACCAGTCGAACACACTTATAATTAAGAGATGACTCATGGTAGTCTCAAGCTCAAGCTCCATTACAAGAAAGAGAACGTCTTGGAGCCTTTCTTCACCCGGAGGGTCCCCCGTCTGCCCTCCGTGACAAGAAAATATTCATTATGTTCTGATGTTAGGCTAAATATATTCCTCGTCTGCTTTTCTTTCTAGGCGGCCTCCCCAACTCCAAACATTCTGCGCAACCAACACCCAACACCACATCGTCTGGCAGCTATATGATCTGTTGTTCTTTAATTGTAGTAGCAGTGTATGCATTGTCGCAGCTCTACTTTGAAACTAGAAAAACTTTACCATAGAATTTCTAACTTCTGTTACCAGACTCCGAACATTCTGCACACCCCAACACCTACCACCACATCGTCTGGCAGTCATATGATCTGTTCTTTGATTGTAGTAGCTGTGTATGTGTTGTGTCGCAGCTTGACTTTGAAACTAGAAAATCTTTACCATAAAATCTGTGACTTCTGTTATCTGCCCGTCATCACTGAACTAAAAATCAATGAACAATTGACTGAAACCTAAATACCATAGTTATATGTCAACCAATGATGCCTCACCAACAAAGTTGTTCCCAAGGAGTCAAGGACACTGGGTGTGCATGCTACATGCATGTGCCTGGTTGATAACTACTTTTGAACATGCAAATAGAATGCTCCAGTAAGATCACAATTAGCAGTCTCACTATACCCAACCAAATTCACAAAAATCAATAAACAATAGACTGAACAAACAATAGTTCTATGTCAACCAATGCTGCCTCATCAACAAAGTTCTTCGCAAGGACTCTGGGTGTGCATGCTACCCGCTTGTGCCTGATTAATAACTACTTTTGAGCATGCAAATGGAATGCTCCAGTAAGCTCACAATCAGCAGCCTCACTGTACCCAACCGAATTCACAGCACAAATGCGATATTTTGCATCCTCTAGATCATCTCCAAGACTCGAGTTGGTTTTAATCAAAGATTCCCATATGCTCCAGTAAGTACCACAATTGAAGCCTCGCTATACCAACCAAATTCATATCTCCAACAAGACTCGAGCTGGTTTCAATCAAAGATGCCCATATCCAATTTAATTAAGAATCACTTTGATGCATATAGCTCCAATTCAGGAGGAAAATACTCACTTGGTTCACAGACAGAGAGACAACATGTAAAGCATTATACGTCACAAACAAGCTTGAGCACCCATGTAGTAACATCATCGTATAAACCTAAATGAATAGTACAAACTTGTTCTTGCAAGTCAAGCAAACGGATTGGAAAATAAATCCATAAATGAAAGCAAGTCTAGAGGTAAAAACATGGTTTCCAACGTTTCCGCATACGCAAATGGCTAGATGCGACATTCAATATCATTCTGGTCTTGATAACTCATTCGCTCTCTAGTGACCATACTTCTGGAACTCCCACTCACTGTTGTCTGTGATTAAAAAAACAAGACAAAACATCAACTTCTAGGAGGCATGTATTATCTTCAGGGTATGACGAGAGAACATGTGAAGCAACTTACCAAGTGGACACACTTGACGAGTTTTGAGCCAACGGCTAATGCAGTGGAAGTGAAAGGCATGGTTGCATACTCCTGCATTACAAACAGAAACACAATAATTTAAAAAGATTCAAGAAGGCAACCTTATATCAGTACAAAGAAAGATAGAAAAAAGATACGCAAACAAATCATGTAGCAACCCACAACAAAATAGAGTGAAGCTCCATTACTATAAACGATTTTGTTCGAGTTCATATTGTTTTGATATTAGAATCGGGATGAGTTTCTAACATTTCTTGATATTTTACTATTTGAGCCTTTCTAGTGTATTGTTCCTGGATTGCAGTTCTAAATAATAATAAAAACTTTCACCTCTCGGGATCTTGATAATTGCTAACACACAGTAAATGCAAGCCCCCAGACGGCATTCAACTCACTTTCATCATCTTTTAAACATTGTCTCTTCATCATGGGCCTAAAGATCTTCGAAATTGGGCAAAATGTCGTCAACATTCCTAACTTCGAGCCCAGGCAATGTCGAACCGCTACTATGTCAAGTTGGTCTCAACTTCGCACTGAAGTTTTTCCCTTGTCAACGAAGTTCGATTTTTACAATGAGTCTTTGTCCCAACATCATCGAAGTGGTCGATGTTTCCCTTAAGTTGGCAATCATGGGTCGTAATTGATGCGTTAGTCGTATAAGTGGCACCTCCAACCCTCTTCACAAGTATCTTACATGATGTGGCTGCCACTATTTGCTGAAGGTCTTGTAACTACTGATAGACCGCATATCATACGGAAGATGCAGGGTGAATTGTATTTATATATCTATTTTTTTAGGACAGGAGTACCGCCCCTGAGGAGTCACATTGTCGATCCCTTCAAGCAATGCATACAACCCCCCCCAAAAAAAAAAATTACCCACACATTGAGGGAGAATAGGTAAACTAACACAGAGGCCAACCTATGAAAAGGGACCAAGGATCGTTGAGGTGTACTTGGATGGATTCGAAATTAGGTCCTTACTCTAGGGAGCATGACCCTTCTCTACTACGTGACTACCTGCTGGCACATTGTATGGAAGATGTATGGTAAATTGTACTTGTATATTTGTATTGCATATTTGACTCTTGCAACTGCAAGTGTGTATTGCATCATCAACCTACCTAGGGCTAGAGAGTTGTCAATTGTGTTTTTGTATTAAATTAACATATGTAAGATATAGTTATAGCACAATTAGAAGTTTTCAATTGAAGTTCATTCAAATCCGAAACAGTTTCACCAAAAATGACACGGAAGTTTCAAGTCCGCATCATTTTGTATTAAAGAATAGCATCAAAATTCGGGCTTAGTTTGGATCTAAATTTAGAGGAAGTTTCCAAAAACATACACACGAAGTCGAAGTCCTACACCATGGTCCACAACAGACTTTTACTACTACACATTTGCCAAAAATGACACAAAGTCAAAGTCCTACACCAAGACCACATGTACTCTTCATATTCATTCATTCGTGTATCTCGTGTATGTAGTGTTTGTCTTGTCATTTATTACATATTTGTAGTGTTTGTCTTGTCATTTATTACATATTTGACACTGTCGATATAACAAGCCCAACCTTCATGATTGTTAACTTCTTATTAGAATAGAAGGGAAAGAAACATGGAACCACACACATCTCAACGGTGCTCATACCCGTAGTTGCCAGCACTACATGTACTCAGCAATAATTTTTGCAAGTTTTAAAAAAAGAACATGTTTTAACTGTGAAATTTTTCTTCATTACATGTTGCTACTTTTATTTCTCATGCAGGAATGTAATAAATAAAATTCTCGGAATGTTTCCAAATTCCAAATTCCAAATTCCAAATACATGCCTAAAACTAAATATACCTTCAATTTTATTCACACATTCAGATTTTACAATTTATTCCTGGCAGTGCTTTTTTTAGTTTACAATGCCCCTCCATATAAAGCAAGATCTCACATGGTCGCACCCTTAAGAAACTGAATGGTGTTTTGAGTTATTAAACTTGTACGTTCTATTCTCATCTTTGGCAGAAGTATTAAACATTTTGAAATTCGCTGATTTTAAATATAGACATCAGGTTACTATAACATTAAAAAAAGGTTTCCATTTATATTCTGGTTTTCAGGGATTAGCTGCACTCTTACTGGAGTTTTACAAAGTTTTACTATACAGCAGGAATCCAACTTTTTCAGCAAGCTGAACGAAACTCGTATTCTGTACCTTTAAATGTGTACAAGGTCGACCATCTTTGAAACCTTTGGTACTGTCAATCGCAGCAGCAGCAGCTATGTAAGTGCTATTCCGTTATGCAGCAATTTGTTAGTGGAAAATTGAGCCAAACTGGTTGTGGTGTTTTGAATAGCAGCTACCATAGATGCTACTGGTGCAGCTCATTGTAGGATTGCCAAAGATGAATGAAAGATAGTAGAAGAATGGATTTTTCAAAATCCACTGGTTTTAAATATAAACACAAGGTTACTATAACATTAAAATATGGATTTCCGTTTTAATTCTAATTTTTAGTGAAACAGCTGGCCGTACTTTTGCTAAAATTTTACAATGTTTTCATGTAAAGCAGGAATCCAACTTTTACAGCAAGCTGAATGAAACCCGTATTCTGCACTTCTAGCTCTGTGTATGAAGTCGACCACCTCTGAAACCTACCTTAGTATCTTAGCTAATAAATATCCTACTTTTTACTCACTCCAATGAAGACCGGAAACTTCAGGCAATCTGGCCGTGGTATATTCTGAAACAGCAGCTACCATAGATGATACTGCTGCAGCTGCTTGTAAGATTGCCAAAGATGAATGAAAGATAGTACAAGAACGGACGTTCTAAAATTTACTGGTTTTAAACATAGACATAAGGTTGCTAACTAGCTATATATTGAAAAAATGGATTTCCATTTTAATTGTGGTTTTTAGTCGAATAGTTGGCCGCACTTTTATTTATTTTACAAGGTTTTCCTGTACAGCAGGAATCCAACTTTTCAGTAAGCTGAATGAAACCTGCATTCTGCACTTCTAGCTGTGTGTATGAAGTCGACCATCTGTGAAATCTTTCCTACCAGCCGCAGCAGCAGCAGCAGTTATAATAGCTACTATTTCGTAATTCAGCAATTTGTTTGTAGCTACCTTAGCTAATCACTATCTTACTTTTTGCTCACTCCAATGAAGATTTGAGGCAAACTGGTCTTGGTATTTTGAAACAGCAGCTACTACAAATTTACTGCTGCAGCAGCATGTAGGATTGCAAAAGAACGAGATGGAGGATCTAGGCTAACGCAAGGTTGCTGTTGTGGAGCAGCAGGGAAGCATATAGAGAGAAAGGGATGGGAGGAAGGAAAAGAAGAATTACTCCAAAAGGGAAAAGGCTTACAAAGGCCTGTTGACATGTCATTTTCAACATTTGCAGGGTAATACGATCATAGAGTAGGTCTACAGAAGATATTTGGAAATTTATGCAATAAGTATTAATAATGAATTACAATTAACATCATAACCATTGTCCCTTATTTATCCATCCATGATAACTTCATTTTCGCCTACCCCTTCAGTCTACTTACAAAATGTATTGTCCTCTAGAGGTGTTCATCTAATAGATTTATAGAGTTTGTGCCCCTTCAGTTTATTTTGAAAATTTATTGTCATCTAAAGATGTTCATCTAATATATTTATAGAGTTACTGCAATGGTAAGCGGTGTATACCATATATATACAGTGTTATTAAAACCTGGTTGGACCATTCGGTCCGACCGGTTGGACCGTGAACCGGCACCCCTACCAGTTCGGTTATTGTATAAACCTGATATCACCGATTCAACCAGTCAGATGGCCGGTCTAACTGGTCAGAACTGACCGGACTACCGGTTGCACTGGTTTGATTAATCACAACTTTTGTCTCAGCCAATGAATGGGTGACTAGAATTTCCTCCTCACCTCTCAACATGTGGCCCATTTTTGGGCATAGACACAAACCATACCACTAATTTTCCTAGTCATAACGCTCACTGGACTTTCTTTCCACCTGATGTTAAGGGGTCTAGTTATGTTTTAGGATCGTATTGTGTTAATGAACTTTGGATTTTTAAGTATAATTTTGCATGAAACATTAGTATTTTGTGATATATGCGGTTATAAATTTATTATGGGTTTTATGAATTCTACTTATACCTTCCTCATAGTTGAACTAGTTCATATTTTCCCTAAATTGTCTACATTTTAGTATATTAATATTATTTTTTATACATTGCTGACGTCACCAGTTAACTGGGAACCTGTAGCTTCACTGGTTTGATGACTAGTCCGGTCCTGATAACATTGTATATACATTAGTCTAGAGATCTTATCCAATGTTCTCCATGTTTGCAATATCATTGACACATTAAAATGAGAAAATAAGGCTCACTGACCAACATGTTATACGGGACACCGCATAGGTGAAATACAGTCAACCACTCTGCTTAACCGACCAGGGCTGGGTATCTTGACACCATTGGCGTTACAGGCTATGTTCTCTTGTTAGAATTTAAAATTTCAATTTAAAAGAAAACTTAATCATCATTTTTTTTATTTTGGGCTCTCCACCCACCCAGCCCAACGAGCCACAACTAGAGTAGACATCATGTTGACGCCACCACAGTAGAACACTTTCATTAGCCAACCACTCTTCTTAAGGAGCCAAGGCTGGGTGATATGGGTGCCATTTCTGTGCTTGGCTATTTTCTGTTTTACACACAAATTGTGTTGTCTGGATATGGAATATTTTCACACATATTCACATATATAAACCCCAAATGCAAGCCCTAACCATACATTTAACATAACTAACACCATTATAGTTGACAGATAAGTATTTCATTTTGGAAACCAAGAAGAGTGTCAAGAGGCATTTCATCCCTAATTTTACTAGTCACTTGCTGGGGGGGGAAATGGTGAATATTCAGGCCTAAAGTAACAACGATATCTACCCGATGTACCCAGAATAAAGTCAATATCCAGGCAATGGTGCACCGAGTCTGGACCTTGATAAGTGGTAGATATACATAAATCTGCTTCCTTCAATAATGTGATAAATCTCTCCTCGTCTCCATCTTCCATACCCCACTATGACCAGCAACAGCTATGAAATGTTGTTGCTTTCTTTTAACGGCTGCTTTGCATAGCTACTGTTGCGTCCACTGCTTGTTGCAGACGCTTCTCATCTCCATCTTCCACAATATGATCAGCAACAGCTAAGTTGTTGCTTTATTTTAGCAGCTAATTTGCATAGCTACTGTTGCAACCACTACTGCTTGTTGCAGCCGCTTCTCATCTACACCCAAAATGCGCAGCAAGTAGGATAGGAACTATACCAATGCTAGAGCAGTCTATATGTAGCTACCTTAGCTAATCAATATTTTTATCAGCTGCATCTGCTGCTGTTTTTATACTGCAATCTCGTCCTTAATACCTTTTAACACTTACAAGACGTGTAGACATACTGATCCCCCTGGTAGTCCTGACATTAACAGTTGGAATGTTAGAACTATTCAAAATTTTACCAAGTTGCATCTCCTGCTCCTGTGCTCAAATCTCATCCGTATATCTTTCAACTCTTACCGGAAATATTGATCTATCCCCTACGTAGTCCATACACCAACAGTTGAACTAGTATTACATGTATGTGTTGATATCTCAAAAACCAGAAACCTTATTTCCTATAAAGCCCGCCAAACAGCTTTTCAGTACTGGATTACTAGTAATTTCTAAATCAATAAAAACCATATAAAAAACACTTATTTTGTGTGTACTGTGAGCCTCATTATCCGAAAATAGCAGTCTTAATCGGTTTTACTGGAATAATACCAGATTCGTTGCCTCATGTTTGTTATAGACTTATAGAAATAAACCTAGCCAGAGGGGGGGGGGGCAAAAGAGGATGAAGAAAGAACATGATGCATATGAAGGAAAGGTATTCAGCCTCAAAGCATATTCACTTCTGAAATCCCAATCTGTAACACAAATTTTCTTACAATGTCTATAAAATTGGTTACTCCCAAATCCCATATTTGAAAATTTGTCAGAGAGCTCTCACGTCTTGTACATTTTCGCACAATTCTACGTGCACTTAATAATTTGATATTGATCAGCTTTATCAAGTATTGTAGAAGTTCAAACCCCCAATCCAACCCGCATAGACAACCGCAACATAAACAATAAACCACCACAACAAACATACCTTTTCCTTTTATATATGCAGTTCAGAGATCAATTTTTACTTTTAAATTCACATAGACGTGTGAACTTAGATACATGTGTATAAACATGTACATGATGATATCTTTAATTAACTATCTAGTTTTCTGTGTGATACTTGCTGATATAACAATATTACATGTCGAGAACTTAGTGAGAACCACCAACTTAACCAACCCAGCCCCAAATCTGAGTTCCAAAATTTAGAATGGAAAAACAATGAGCAACAAATTCCAGAACATGAAATAGCTGTTTATGAATGTAAAAGAATCAGCAACAAGTTTTAAAACTTGAGCATCCATTTGTGGATTAATGGATCTCGTTACGAGTGCATATGCCTTGTTTTTTTTAATTGGTTTTAGTTTATTATATACTTTAGACAGGTTCACTCTGTTACACAGAAAAACCACTCACGTGCCTAAGTTTTCCTACGAGAAACGGATTCCACCGTCTCCAACACCTATTTTCGTCCAACATAGAACTGCATGCTCTCAAAGTAGTTATCCAGGCTCCCGCCTGGGCTCCGCCTAGGTCTAGGTGGTCCGCCTTAAACTGGGCGCCTAGGCTTTTAGATAACGAAAGTGGATGCCTAAGGCCTTTTAGGCCCAAATTAAGACACTCGAAGACAAAATTAGCATATAGGTCAGAATTTGGTCAAATTAGATCATGTTTAGTTATTTTGGGGAAGAAATAGATCTAATATAAGCTAAATCAGATCTAATTTGGACAGATTAGGTGTGATTTGAGGGAAATAGGTCTGATTTGGGGGAAAACGTCTTATTTGGGGGAATTAGATCTGATTTCGCTAAATTAGGGCTCGTTTAGGTCAATGTACGACAAACAAGGGAAGTTACGTCTGATTCTGGCTTTGGCTATTAGGTAAGACGAGTTAAATTAGGTTCAATTTAGATCATATTAGGTCAAATTAAGACCGAAGTAGGTCTATCTTAGGTCGCGACAGTTGTGATGTAGGTGAAGTTATGATTGATTAAGCTTAGGGATAAGCAATACAAATGTACATAATGATGTACATATTTGAATGTAACTGAATGTATACACAAAATCATTATGTAAAATATAAACAAATGTGAAGAACGCCTAGGCTTCCGCCTAGGCGCCTAGGCCTCCTAGGCTTTCCCTAGGTGGGAAGGAGCGCCCAGCCGCCTAGACAAGTATGTCTCAAACCTGTATAGATAATGGCTGCTATTCGTTTATTCTTTTGAGTAATTCATCATTAAGCTTCTTCTTGCCATGAAGAATAATTATCATAGATTTATTTATCAGAAAGAGAGTTAATCATGGACTTCACTCTAAGAGTAAAAACGTGCGAGGGTATTAATCTTTAAACTAAAGATCCAGAAACGTTTCTTGAAATATGTCTACACAACCTAAAACGTTGCCTCGTGTTCAGCCCAACCAATTCAACGTAACGCGAATGTGTCGGTACAGGTAGCAAAACACTACCAAACCCAAAGCTAGATACTCCAATCACGTACAGGTACCATAAAATCCTAAGTAATAGAGGCAGTAAGTAAATACAAGGCACAGAGATTGGCGTGGCAAGCAGATGGATATAAGAAACTCGAGTACACCAAGACGACCCTATAAGCCACAGGCATAAAGGCATTATAATTGTTCGGGCGTTAGTTAACATACCCCAGGCGACAGTGCATTCCTCGCTAGTAGCGCTCGCCTGATTTGCTTGGCATTCGATACCTGAATAATGCAGTCCAGGTGAACCAGTTAAGAAGAAAGCCCTAAATTCTAATCCAACCAGAGAGACACAAAATGTCGACGCAATAAAGAACGCATGAGGGGAGGAGGGGAAAGTCTCACAGAGATCCATGATGTGGTTCCTGCAAATCGCGCAGTTGTCGACGACGATATCTGCGATTAAAAATAGTTCGTAAGGCCCAATAACTTCGAGGACGAGAGGGAAAAAATCCAAAACCCTAAAAGCTAGCTCGGTCGAATCCTTACCCCAGGCCCAGAGGGCGACGGCGTTCCACTTCTTGATCTCGAACCGCTTGGCCTTCTTCGCGGCGCAGCAGGAGGAAGGCGCCGAGGACGACGGCCCGGCTCCGCCAGCACCAGGGGACTCGCCGGCGGGGACCATGTTGATGTCGGTGTCGAGCGAAGCCATCGGGGGATGGAGGGAGGACTTGCGCGCAGGAATTCGCCCTTTTGCTTTTTGAGTAGAGGGAACGCTCTAGACGGAAGGGGGGAGGAGGGTGCGCGAGCGGGCCGGAAGCCCTGGAACCCTGGCCGGTTTTGTATGGACTGGATTGGCTGGAGTTTCAATTTCAGACTCGGACCCGCAGTCGAAATCCTTGGGATAAGTACTTATTCCAATAGATCTTCGTATTCCAACAAGGAATTTAGCCTCCGTTTGTTTGTTTCGAGATATCGATTACGAAATACGTCCACTGTATTAAATTCTGTTTCTGTTTGTCACTCTAATCTCATCATTAAATTGGACTGGCATCGTAACTTGTGTTTTTCAGTCTAGCTGATAAAATAAAATACACAAAAAGACATAACCAAATCAGGACTGGGTTACGAAATCTCTCTGCTAGTGTGACTGAGCCAACCCAGATTTCAGGATAACGGAACTCGAAACGGGACCATTTTAGGATTTCGAACCAAACGTGCAGGCTGCAAATCGGACTGGATTGTGCAGACGTGGCGCAGACGTGGCATAATAAGACAAACCGAAATCCAACTAGACTCTCAAAAAAATCTTGCTCAAGTAGTTATTTGCGTTTTTAACTTCTTTCTGTTTCACGACTCAGGGAGGGGAATTTTCTTTTGTAGGGAATCAAACAGATGTGGCTCCCGCCGTACCATACACATCATGACAGTCCCTCTCTTTTTTTCTTTCTTTCTTTACCTCGATTTAATTGCTGAAATGCCATATTTACCATCGACCAATTTTGGTATTTTATTTTCTAAGATACGGGAGTAATTACCCTACAAAGTTTGACATTTTATTTCCCTTTAGGACTTGCGGCTTGTTGGATTGCATTGCATCGGAGTGCGTTTTCACATCCATTGATGCCTACAAACTATGTTGGATATGAAAGGGTAGGAATACGTGTTAGTGAGATTACTTAAACGTCATATTAGCTAAGACATCAAATGTACTATCCTCCAACGTTGGCATTTTTATTCTTAGATGCCGAATTCATCATCATCAAATTTAGCATTTCATTTTCATTTATGTTTCTGTATCACATTGGATTGTGTGTTCAAGTCTACCAGCACGTATGTTATCATGGATTTGAAGGGGTTCCAAAACATCAATCTCAAGATTTCAAACATAGTGAAATTAATGGATTCAAAATGGCCAAAATATGTGCATTGAAATAAGTTACTTGGTCGGGGATTTATCAAGTTCACTCAAACAAATGTATCCTTTGTGGGATTCTATATAATAGTCATTTGCAAGTCAAACACGATGTATATGTAGGAATCTATATAACTTATGCAGCAAATAAAACATTTCCTTCATTTTTCTCGACATACCTTCAATATGAGCTTCTGATGAAGTGTATAAATCATAATAAATGGAGTTGTCATATATGTTTTTTGGTTAAAAGGGAAAAGGAGGAGAAGAAGAAGAAATATTTAGGGTGAAAAAATTGGTAAGGAAAATATTGAAGTGTGGTAAGGTCCTCTCTTTGGATTCTAGAAGGATTAGTTAACCAAATCGATTGCTAAAAATTAATATCATCTTGGTCGTAACGGTGTGTCTCCTTTATTACTAGCCTAGTTAGTAAAGGGGTGATTACATATCCACATTTGAGGTGATAACCATGTAACCAGTCAAGGGGGAAAAGGTGGACCATGCTAAAAATGTTACAATAGATTACATTTCCTATGGATCATCTTTCTTGTGACCCAATTTACATTTAACATGTAATCATAGTGTTGGAGATACTCTGATTCCATTTTTTTTACATAATCAAGTAAGTTATGAGCTTTATATATGCTACAAATATGATAAAGAATTGATGAAAGGATCTCTAGTCAGAAAATTTTGATTTCAATTTGAGAACTTCAACTTTGTTACTTGAATGAAACTATAATCGTATCATTTGTCGTGGTTTCAATTTCATTGAATTAGTTTGTCATTGAAGTATGTATGTGTTGAATTAAAGTGTAATGGAGACGAACAACAAACAATATTTCAAGTTATAAGGACGTAGTAATTTGAAAACAAGTTAGTTGATCGGTAGACATTATGAAGACTAATTAATATACTCAGAAAAGGATTTTAGAGCATTTCATCATGTTGGAATCAAGTTTGTGTGCTTGGTATTGCCCAATTAATTGGTCAATATTGCCCTCAAGTTGAACCAACAAATAAGTAGTGATGTGTCAAGTCAGGAACTATAGTGGTTGTCAATCACTAACACTATCAGGTCTAGACAATTTAAGTCAGCATATAAATGTGCAAGTTGGTTCGACTAAACAAGGCTAATATGCCAACTTGAGGAACTAGTTAGAAATGGATACTATTGAGACATGAATTTCTAGTGTATATGCCCATTACCACCTGATTAGTCAACTAACTAATGGCTAGTTGGATGACTAATGAGGGGTCTACAACAAAGGTCACAGCCAATCATGAAGTTTGAAAAATGATTTCTTTAGAATCTAACTATAAAAATTGAGGTGTAAGTTCATTTGAACTTAGTATATGATGTCAAACCCTAAAATCTGTGAGTGATGGTCCATGGGGAAATTCTTTGGGAGGGTCACATAGAACAGGGAAAGAATAGTGAAAAAATGGGGAAATTAGGGTAAATCAACCTCGATTACGTGTTTAAAAATGATGTTCCTCACATGGTTTATTATCGCACTAACAAATTCACTCAGGATTGAAATCCCTGAGCTTTTACCAAAACCTTGTGCAATAATACCACCCGCAAGCATACGGGTCTTATCACAGTATAGTTAAGGATCGAATCCCAATGGACAACATTTTTAAGAATCATTGCTAGTCCAGTCTAGTTCAAGTAAGGCTAATATTTAAAATGATTGGTTGAATTGAGGTTAATTAAACTAAATGTAAGAAAGTAAAGAGCATAATTAAAGTTGATCTAGATTAATGATATGGAATCATTGGGATGGTACCGGGTTTCACCGCCACTGTACATGCAAACACATCCAAACATCAAACATCCAGGCAAGATATAACTATCCAAATAGAACTGCTACGAACCCTCCCGGAGGGATGTTTAGGTTCGCGTAAGCATCACCTTAGGCATCAGATGTCTCGTCGCCATCCGGGTCATGCACTTATGGTTCCGAAGATATAGATATCCAACTGAAGTTGTGAGTCCCCTATATAGGCGTTAGGCACACAAAAGCATCATCATGGGCTAGATGGCTCGTCCCCTCACAGACCATACACTTACAAACTCAAGGAATCCCTTTCTATTTCTAGTCAAGGAGTCAACTGTGCTAATCGACAAGCAAGTAGACGATTAATCTACAAGCAAATATCGACGATTAACAACGAAGATACAGATATCCAACTAAAGTTGCAGCCCTCCCTGAGGGATGTTTAGTCCACAGTAGCGTCACCGTAGGCTAGATGGCTCGTCCCCTCACAGATCATACACTTACTGCCTCAAGGAATCCCATTCTATTTCTAGTTTGGGAGTCAACCTCATTAATCGACATTCTACCATACATATAGAAGTTCTCACAACATAGGGAAGAATAAGATAAAAGCAAGCAGGTAATCAATCCACAAACATTAACGATTAAAAATGAAATGAAAAGTTATATACATTGCTATGGAATGTTTAACAAGAGAACATGCTTGCATGGGCAGCGGGGCTAGTCCCCGCACCCCAATGAAAAGGAACTACTCGCTCATGATACGAGAAATAAGAAGAACAAGAGAGAGGGGAGAATCCACCATAAGCATGATGCATAAGGTAGTCGCAGCTCGGTGAAGATGATGTGGTCTTCTACGTCGTGTCGGAGCAGATCTGGATGAGGAGAAAGAACCACCAAGGCAGACCAGGCAGATCTTCTTCTCCACCTTCTTTCTCATCTTGACCTCCTTGCTCACAGCAAGAGGTGTAGTAGGCGAAGTGACAGTAGCGTGGATGTATGTGGATGGATCTGGATTGAATCTTACATTTGGGCAGCCTGGCGGTGTCCTGGATCCCCCCCAATGAGGACCCTTTTGGTCCTATTTATAGGCTTGGGTTCGGTCCTCACATTTTTGTTGTGAACTCTTTACACAGTTTTGAGTTTAAACGATTTGGAGTTAAATGCCTCCAACTGATCTTGCTTTAGCGGTTTGGGCATTCTCTTCCAAACGGTCTTGATTAGTATCCTCCAATCGGTCTTGGATTATCTTTCTCTAATGGTTTGTGCCTACCGGTTTGGATCTTTGTCCAAACGGTCTTGCAAGACCGTTCTCTCACTGCCCTAGCGGTCCAAGGTCCAAACGATCTTCGGCGTCCTATCATTCTTCGATCTCTAATATGTCTCGTGCCCTAAAGGTCTTGGTCATGCATTCTAGTGATACCATCCAAATGGTCTTCGGCGATCGTTCACACGCTCTCAGTCTCGCAGATCGACGTGGCTCCAAACGGTCTTCAGTTCAGCATCTAAATGGTCTTCGACTTCTGATCGGTCTCGCACCCTAACGGTCTTGAGACTGTGCAAGTGGTTGTGGTGGTATTGGTGAGGTTGTAGGTGATGTCTTCATCAGCATAGAGAGGATAGGGTGGCGGTGGCAGGGACTTGTAGGTCCATGCGATCAAAAGAGGAGAAAGGTGTTGTGGGCACTACTGTCGTTCATAGAGGATTAGGGTTTTGTAGAGGTGAGCAAGGTGACGAGGAAGACGACGCTGAAGAGAAGGTTGTGGAGTCATTTATGACGACAGGGGGTGCTTCTTCGTGATTTTGGGAGCGTGAGGGTATTCCTCGCGGTTTGAGGATTGTGAGGACTCTCACGGTCTTGAGATCGTGATGAGTCCACACGGTCTTGAAGGATCGTTAGAAGGGAACCGATAGGGCAGATCGTGATCAAAATCGTTAGCCCAAATGAATGAGGACCGTAGATCAATGATCTGATGGTGTGGAAAGCTCGCGGTCTTGAGAGATCATAAAGGCAATGCTGAAGGGGCAGCGCAGGGCCAAGACCGTGTGGATGAATGGCTAAGACCGAGAGATGTCCAAACCAAATGGATGAAACCATTTGGTCAAGACCAAGGATGAGAGGATCTTGAGTGAAGGTGAGTTCCAGTTTGATGGTTGAACCTCATCATGACCTGCATAAAATCAATATAAACCCAGTTAATAATCTTGATAATTGAACCAATTAAGCTATTTTGCATTTTGCAATATTTAGTAGATGAAATCGAATGAATTGGGTTGAATCGGGCCCAAGATGTTGATTGAATTTCATGATGAATATGCATTCATCAAAACACCCTGAACTTAAACGTTGCTCGTCCTCGAGTAACACAAAATCGGAAACCGTCACCAAATGAATACTTTCAACTCGTGTGGTTGCCTCAACTTCACATCATGATTGTTTCCTTTCTTCTTAGTGTGACTAAGCATCTCAACTTCCTGAGACCACTGAACACATCTTACTATATCTCCATTCCTGAGTTTATTTTCCAACATCACTTCCTCCTCACTTTTTCCAACAACAAGCATGTCAAAGAGTTTTGTAAGAGTCCAGAGATACCCGCAGAACAACAAGTGTACACTTGATCTGACACTAGTGTTTTTCAGGGTAGTGGGGGCATTCATTGTGCCATTAGGTAGAAAAGGGAGTGAAGGGTGGTATGGAAGGAAGAAATAAATCTCTCCTCTATTTGACTCAAGATTTTTTTATTATATGATTTGCAATTTCATTTATTGCATTTTTTGTGTGAATCTCTCCTCTATTTGACTCGAGATTGCATTTATTTGTGTGCGCTTTGGCATCTTTTCTTGGTGGTACACCCCTATTAATTTGTGAGGGGTATGGAAGAAGCAGATATAGAGGGTAGTAGTGTGCCACCCCGAACTTAGGGTTTGGCACTATTTTGCCTATTTTTGTTTCTTTTTTATGGACAGAGGGGTACAAAGATGATGGAAGAAGTGTAGAAGAGAGTTCAGATCAGAATGTGACTTGATTTACAATTCAGTGCACCGGGTCGTTCTCTTTATCGCACTCTGCTCAAATAATTACTTGATGAGGATCCGGTGGAGATTCCATGTTATTGTTCCACTAGTCAGTTAGGAAGCACGACGTGTTTGATCCCTATCAGTTCGATAGACACTTGTCATTTTTGCAGAAGGATCATGATGTTAGGGTTCATAAGCTACATAAGATGATTTCAATCAATAGGCTAGTTTCAAAAAGTGGTCCTTTTGAGGATTTGCTTCGGATAAGGAGGGTATAATGATTTGAAATGCATAGCTGGATTTTAATGAAACAGAGAGCGACAACACTTCATCAAGTATTTGTTCAATTTCTTTGAAAAACTTTAAAATTTTTGAGCATTTAATTTGAAAATTTTGAAAATTTTGGTCAAAAATGCAATGATGAAATCTTAAGTCTGAATTAGATGGGTGAAGGTGGAAAGTAAAGTATGTACCACCCACCCTCCACCCCGAACTTAGAAATTTGCTCGTCCCGAGCAAACCCTAAATCCAAGATGGAGGGGAAAATTCATGCTGCTTGGACTACCAGATGTGGTTGCATTCCAATCAGTGTGCGTCCTCCATCTAAAAATCTCAAAATGATGATTAATCAGAACTTATATGGCATCTCGCGATGCGATTTTTATTTAGTGCAAGATTATCTAAAAAATTTAAAAACAAAATTAAGGAAAATTCCTAATTCAAAATTAAAAGTAAAATGAATTTATTGATCGGGTTGCCTCCCGATAAACACCTTTGTTTTATGTCGATGGCTCGACTGAATCCTTCAATTTTATGGTGGATATTTTGGGTTGGTGAGATCCAACATTGCTTCAATGCCCATGTCAGCTGAGGTGAAATATCTCTTCAAACGTTGACCATTTGCCACAAAGTCGCCTGAATTTTCACTCCATAAAGAGAAAGCACCATGTGGGTACATCCTTTTGACAATGTAAGGTCCAGACTAACGAGAACAGAGTTTTCTTGGGAATAACTTCAGTCTTGAGTTGAATAGAAGAACTTGGTCTCCCACTTGTATGTCTTTTCTTTTCAGATGACCATCGTGCCAAAGTTTCGTACGTTCTTTATAGATTCGTGCATTTTCATAAGCTGTCATTCGGAGTTCTTCCAGCTCCTAAAGTTGCAGAATCCTAACTTGGCCTGCTTTCTTCATATCAAAATTTAGTTGTTTTATTACCCACCATGCTTTGCATTCAAGTTCTATAGTCAGGTGGCATGACTTCCCATAGATTAACCGAAATGGTGTGGTACCAAGGGGAGTCTTAAAAGTGGTTCGGTAGGCCCACAATGCATCATTGATTTTCACTAACCAATCTTTTTTATTGGTGCCTACTATCTTTTCCAAAATAGTCTTGAGTTGATGATTAGAAACCTCTACCTATCCACTTGTTTGTGGAAGGTAGGGTGAGGTTACATTGTGTGTTACACCATATTTTCTCAGCAATGCTTCAAAGCTTCTTTCCAGGAAATGAGATCCTCCATTGGATATCACGGTGTGTGGGACTCCGAAACGGGGGAAAATAATATCTTTGAACATATTGATGACAAGTTTGGAATTGCTAGTGACGGTTGGTATGGATTCTACCCATTTTGAGACATAATCCACCACCACTAGGATGTAGGAAAATTCATGAGAATATGGGAATGGACCCATGTAGTCCACACCCCAAACATCAAATATCTCGACTTCTTGCCACAACTTCAGTGGCATCTCATCTCTCTTTGTTATGTTACCCGTTCTCTGGCATTTATCACATGATAAAACAAAGTTGTAGGAATCTTTGGATATGGTTAGCCAAAAGAAACCACATTGTAAGACCTTCAAAGTAGTTTTCTTAGAACTCATATGGCCTCCAACTGGGCCTGAGTGGCATTGCTCTAAAATGAGTTTGTCTTCTTCCTCAGCAATACAACGTCTGTAGAGACCATCACCATAGAGCTTGAATAGGTATGGCTCATCCCAGTGATACTGTTTCACATCATGCGTGAATTTCTTCAGTGCATTTTTGGTGCATTCATGATGGATGACACTAGCGGCAAGGTAGTTCACATAATCTGAGTACCATGGGGTAGCTTCTGAAACTTTCATTAATTGGTCATCTGGAAGAGAATCGTTAATCAGGATCTTCTCAGTTTCCAAGGTGTGGATGCGACTTAGGTGGTCTGCCACAACATTCTATGTACCCTTTTTATCTCTTATCTCTATATCAAATTCTTATAGAAGGAGAATCCATCTTATCAGTCTGGGTTTTGCATCTTTCTTCACCAGGAGGTAACAGATAGATGCATGATCTGTGTAGACAATGACTTTTGAACCTATGAGGTAGGATCTGAACTTGTCAAAGGCATACACGACTGTCAGAAGTTTTTCTCGATATTTGCATAATTCCTTTGAGCTTCATCGAGGGTTTTTTATGCATAGTAGATCACATAATGTTTCTTTTCTATACATTGTCCTAAGACAGCACCCACAACGTAATCACTGGCATCACACATAATTTCAAATGGGTGATCCCAATCGGGAGCTCTGATGATGGGTGTTGTTGTAAGAGCATGTTTTATATTGTTGAAACTCTTCACACAGTCTTCTTCAAAATGGAATTCAACATCCTTTAGTAATAAGTTCGTCATCGGCTTGGTTATCTTGGAGAAATCCTTTATGAAATGTTTGTAAAAGCCTGCATGACCAAGGAAAGTGTGAACTTCTCTTACATTTGTCGAGATAGCGAGTTTGGAAATCACTTTGAGTTTTGCTCTATCTACTTCAATCCCTCTACTATTGACTCTATGGCCAAGGACAATGCCTTCCTTTACCATGAAATGACATTTCTCCCAATTTAACACAAGATGTGCTTCTTCACACCATTTAAGGATAAGGGAGAGGTGCTTCAGACACGAGTCGTATGAATCTCCATATACAAAAAAACCATCCATAAAAACTTCCATTATAGTTTCAGTGAGACCCACAAATATAGCTGCCATGCAACGCTGGAAAGTTGCAGGCGCATTGCGGAGGCCGAACGACATCCTTCTAAAGAAATATGTTCCAAATGGGAAGTAAAAGTAGTTTTCTTATAACATCCCTGACCTGGGTTATGTTCTAACCCTAGGTGTTGTGCCTAATAAATTTGATTAGATGCTTTCTCTTAATTCTTGAAAAGTAATTAAGGCTCAAGAGGAACTTATATTTCAATTTTAGTCCTTTTTGAATAATGTTGAAACATTGTTTTGTTAATTTCGGACTAAAGTGCAAATTACCCAAGTTGAGGGGTTAACTTGCAATTTGTACATCATAAAATGTTCCTCATATGTTGAGACATCATAAGAGTGAGTATGATGCAGTGGTATGGTTTCCACAAGCTTGAGCACCAAGATAGAGCTTGTTGAGCAATCTTTGTGCATTAAAACCTAGTTTTGGTGTAATGTGCAATTTACCCAAAACCTAGGGTTCAATATGCAAATTACCACTTCTATAGGGTCCCTCATATTTCTTGTCATCAGGTAGAGAAAATAAAATGAGAGGTGCGCCTCATTTGAATTACTTCGGAGGAGAGAGAATCTTGATATTAAAACAATCAAGATTTAAGCAGAATTGGAATTTTATTTCCAATTTAATGTAAACATAAATAAAGTAATTGAAGGGCCTTCAACCAAAAACGAGATGGTTGAATTTTCTCAAGTGTGAACACCCTTGTGCCTTTTCTAGGCCAAGAAAATATCCTAAGTACATGAAGACTCCACTCACATTATTATAAGAAAAAGAAAAATCCACTAACTTTAGGATATTAATATTATAAGGGTTAAGGTGCTTAATTTGCTTTTCTTTAAATTGAGGATAATTGAGAGGAAAAAGAGGCAAGGATGATATCCTCTTTCCTAAGGAAGGAGAGGAGGCAAATGGTAAGGAATTGGAGGGGATATTTCCTACCTTCTCTCTCTTAATTGAATTTTCAATAAAATTCACATATATGCTCATTTATCCATAGAGAAAAAGAGGAATTTCGATCCACTTCTTCCCTTTGCTTGCAAAACGACCTTGGGAGCTTTGAAGGACCAGGAGGACGACCCCCAACCTGTTGGTAAGCTTCTTGACCTCCTTTCACCTTGATTCCATGGTGGAAATTGAAAATAAATGCATGATTTCTTCTTATCTCGATCCCATCTTCAATCCTAACCATTCCTTTTCACTCAGAGCTTGAGGACGAGCCTTGGAGTAGTGAAAGGAGTTGCATCCACCATTGTTGACGTGAGCTTGAAGCTTTGAAGCTCATTTGGAGGCGGGTTTTATAACTTGAACCCTTTTACATTGTTATTCGACTATCTATCTTGCAATTTCGTTGATTCCTTCATCTTTCTGATTAATTGCTTGTTGAAATAGGTAATTTCATGAAATCAGAAGTAATAAGAACTACATGGATGAATGTGTATGATTATGACATCATATTGGACACTTTTCCCAAGAATTTGGCTTTCCAATCGGTTTCATTAAGTTGCTCATTCGGTTTCAACCAAAACCGTTTGAAAGCAAACAGTTTCATCAAACTGTTTGAAGTTAAACAGTTTCAAACTATTTGGGAGAGTTGAACATGGTTGACCGTTTGGTAATTCTGATTTTAATGGTGATGGTTGATGACCCATCAAATTTTATTGATTAATTCCAAAGGGATCATTAGTTGAAGGTTAATCAATTAAGCAAACCCTAATCGGGTCAAGTGTTGATTTTCAATTTGTTTAATTGAGATTTTTGGGTTGACTAACCCAAACGGTATCAAGACCATTTGGAAGCCACCCAAATGGTCTCAAGACCGTTTGGAGGTCACCCAATACTGTTTGGAGGTCTAGGGTTAAGTATGGTTGAGTTATTGAAGGTCCAGAGATACCAAATTGAAATGCAATTAAGTGATGATTTGATGATCAATCCAATGATCTAAACCCTAATGAAAGTTCACAAAATCCAAGGATAGGATGGGGCAAACAGTCTCGAGACCATTTGGAGGTCATACAAATGACCTCAAGACCGTTTGGGGTCAGGTCATATCAAAAATTGATGATGGTTCATTGGTTTCAATTGAAACAATTCCATAATCTTGAACATTGATGGTTGTTCGATTCAAAGACCTAATTGAAGGTTTCTTGAGTTGAAATCCTAGATCAATTGGATTCAAAACCAAAATTGATGGTCTAATTGAAGGTTGATTCATTATTCCAAGTGATAAAGAAATAAAGGACTCAATTGATAATTGGTTCTTCCATTGAAATCATGAATCGTGTATGTGTTGAAAGGACTTTTTGGTCCATTCGGTTTTGAAATGGTTTGGACCAAACGGTCTTAAGACCGTTTGAGCCCAAATGGTCTCAAGACCGTTTGGTTCCAAATGGTCTCAAGACCATTTGGGTCCAAACGGTCTCAAACCGTTTGGAGACCCAAGGTTCAAACGGTTCAACACCTTTCTTGTCCAATCAATTTCAAGGGTATTTTGTTTAAGTGGTTTTCAACCAATTGAAATCTGAGAACTAGGATCGTTAGGACCCAAGTATTCTTTTTGTGAGGTCCAATATGAATAAATCAATTGAATACCTTAAGCAATTGAAGATCTAATATGGACAATCCAAGTGGATACCTAATGCAATTGAAGATTCAATTGATAAATCCAATTGATCACCTAGTGTGATTGAAGGTCTAATTGGTCAATTCCTTTGGATTTCTCATGTAATTGAGGGTGCAATTGATTAAACCATTTGGAGACCTGATATACTTAGATGATTGATACCCTTAGTGGGATTAATCATTAATACATAATGATGTAATGATTCAACACATTATGTTAACCATAAATGCATGTATTGGAATGAGAGTAGGCTCAATTTAATCAAGAATTGAGTAGTGAACATCATGAGTAGGATGAGAGAGAAAGATTCATACATGAATGATAATCATGTAGCAATTAAGTCTAAAACATTCAAAATGATGTGATATACTATTAGGGCATGATCCTTGATAAAGAGGTCATAAAACCCTAATTGAGATAATTAATGAACTCAAACCTTAATTTAGGGCAATTCTGAGTGAAACCCTAAACTAGGAGGGTGATGTGATGTGAATAGCAAACCCTAATTGTGGGTTATTAAATATAAACCCTAATCTAGGGTGATGTGATGTGAATAGTAAACCCTAATTCTAAATAAGGTGAAGGTGTATTTGTGAGACCCTAATTATGGGTTATACTATAAAGCATGAAATTCTAATCTTGGATAATGAAATGATGAATTATTAGTCCTAAATTAGCAAAAGAGGATGAGTAACCCTGATTGAAATAAAAAGGGAAACACTAACCCTATTAAGGGAATAGTGGTATTATCCTTGAATAGTGATGCTATAATTGTTTTACATGGCACTGATACATAATTGATATAATTGTTATTAAGTGCACTAATTATGCAGGTTTCATGAGATGCTGGACATAGTCAGGTATGAGCTATGATGTTTTACTATTGAAATTGCTTTATGGGCCTGGTGATCCATAAAATGTTGTGTTGTCTAGTGAGAGGTAACAAGAGAGATCAATGGGCTTTAAGAGCCATGTGAAATACCTACATTGTAATCATTATGTTTACATTGGTCAGATGACCTGAATGCATTAAGTCACCTGTTAAAATGGTAACAAGTGTTTTGATAATATAAGGGTTTGAACACCCATATTCTTGAATCATGATGAGGAGATGATAAGGGACTGAGATCCCAATGTTAACAAAGATGTGAAAGAACTTGCTAGAAATAATACTCATTCTTTATAACAATTGTTATAATGGTTTATGTTTGAAAACATGTTTGATGCTAAAAGAATATTGTAATGTACTTAAATAATCAAGTGAAATGATATCATGTAGAGCCCTGACCATAGATCCATCATCGTCAATAGTTTGGTGATGGTGAAACATGTTTTCCTACGGGAACTCCTAGAGGGCATACTTTTGAGTATGTGGGGCTTATGGGCACGAATATCATTATGCCCTAATGGAGGAATTGATGTGAGATAAACATTAAATCTCTCAATCCTTCATTAACTATGTTAGTATGGATGTATCAATAATCTCCCAAATGCCGGGATGGATGTACCATTAATCTCCCGATGATGTTAATGCCGAATCGATGTGATATAAATATAATATCCCTCGATTGTGAAGAGAGTACAACATGCCACTATAACTCTAGTAGCAAAGTTGCCAGTATACCCTAGAAAGCTATTTAGCAGAGACACAAGATGTCCTACATTTGATCCTCACACTAACTGAGGAAGATGAGGTCATGGGAATCCAGCTCTTCTATTGACCTATGTATGGTACCAATTTTGATTTCGCAATGGTCGGTTGGAGTATGAGCGGTATACCTCATCTCCTCAGGGCTTAAGTATGTTTGAAAGATGTAATCAGCCGTATAGCATATTTTCTTAGGGTTGAAATACGAGAATCAATGGTTGATGATATATTGCTTAGTATGTCTTAGTGGAATAAATACTATACATGTTCTTCATATTCCTTATTGAATAAATGACATGCTGCTTTATTAATCAATAGCTGAAATAACTTGAATAAAGAATACTGCTCTAAATAGTATAGTCGATGGCTTAGCTACTGTTGAATATTTATGATTCTTCTGCTCAATTTCATTCTATTATTTGCTATAATAATATTTCTGGCAGAGAGTTATATTTCTCGCTGGGACAATTTTCAATTGTCTCACCCCCGTGGGATTCAACTTCTTAGGTAGACGTCGAGGAAGAGGCAAAAACTCTACAGTAGATGAACATCAACAGCAACAACAACAAGGACAACAGTGATTCCTCAAGTGGAGACACTGGCTGTCATGTCCTATATATAGAGAGTCGTATGTGTCGTCTCTGTACTCTCAGGTCCTAGGAGTCAACAGTTAGTTTAATGTTGATCTGAGATTTTGGCTTGATGCCTCAAGATTTTTATACTGCTTGTGTATAGCTTAACAAGGCAGTTGATGCTTGTAACTTTTGAGAGAAGGATGATATAGAGATGTACTGATGAACCAGAATGTAAATAACTTACTTTGGTACTTTATGAAAGAGTTTTTCAGTTTATGGATCTCTTTGTAAACAATTTTAATTTTTAGTGATTTTCAGTAATCCGTTGTTAATGATTGCTTCCGCATTTATCTTAATTGATGTTTGGCAACAAACATCACAGTTTAGTGGTATCAGAGCTCTAGGTTCGCTGAGTCTACAGAGACATAGGATTAAGGTTGTTGAGTCTGTTCTAGTGTCTTCCAGTTTATCTGATAGTGTCTTCTGTTCATATAGGAGGAGGAGAAAACTAAAGATGTCTGGATCACACGATGAACATGCTGCCTTGAGTAGCATTGCTGCACCAGGAGGAGGTGCAAGAGACCATGATAAGGAGGAGCATGTACCTGAACAACCCCAGTTCAATCAAGCAAATATGGGGAACCCAGCCTTCCAAGCCATGTTTGGGAAGTTTATAGCCGCCATGACTCATATGACTAATAGGATGCCATTACCCGCACCTAGGGCACCTACTCACCCGGAAGGATAGGGAGCCGGCAAGACATTTGAACGACTTCGCCCGGTTGGGGCCACAGAATATGCTGGGACAGTTGACCCAGGAGATATAGACATGTGGCTGACTGAACTGGAGAAGGCCTTTAAAATCCTTAACTTCCCAGAAGCTGAGAAGGTTAGACACGTAGTGTACCTTCTTAAGGGAAGTCCTGGTCATTGGTGGACCATAGAGGAGGGAAAGAGGCTAAGTGTGGAGATCGAATGGGAAGTATTTCGACGAGAATTCGTTAATAGATACTTTCCTAAGACATTTTTGGATGAGAAGATCTCTCAGTTTGAGAGATTAAGACAAGGACCAATGAACATTAATGAGTATGAGGCTAAGTTCATGGAGCTTCTGCAGTTTTGTCCGCATATGGCAGCTACCGATGAAGAGAGGATTCAGCGCTTTGAGAAAGGGTTGAACGTCGATTTGACCACTCATGTGTCTGCTCTAGAGAACAGGGAGAGGTTTGCTGCTTTTGTGGAGTCTGTTAGACGCATAAAGAGGTTTGTGACTGAGAAGCGGCAAACTAAGAATAAGAAAGTATATCCCCAGTTTCAAGGACCCTTGTCCAAAAGTTTTAAGAAACCAAGGTTTTCTACACCAATAAAACCACGAAGGTTCAATACTCAGACGCAATGGACGTCAAATAGGGGTAGAGGACATAGTTTACCACCAGAAGGATCCCATAGCTCAACATCTGTGTCGGTTACAGGACCATCCAGACCACAACCAGGGAACAGAGGTTGTTTTATATGTGGAAAGATGGGGAATTTGATGAAGGATTGTCGAGCCAGAGAAGCAAGTGTGACTCAACCTCAGAGGAAGAGTCAGCAAGGTTCTCAGAGGCAACAGGGTCCAAGTGGCACTAGAGGACGTGGACAAGCATCCCAAGCTGGATCATCGTCACCCAGTAATCGAGCACCAAATCAACTACAGACGACAGCGAGATTCTATGCGATGAATCCGCCTGATGCAGTAGTCTGAGTTGTGACAGGTCAGATGGAACTATTTTATTCTAATATGCCTACATCTTATGTTGTATCTGTTTTAATTAATCCGGGTGCTACACATTCCTTTATCACTCGAAGAGTGATTTTTGACTGCAATATGACAGTTGGTCATAGGGCAGAAAGTTTAAAGTTAGAAACTCCTTTGATGGGATCTGCTGTGTTGCGGGAGGTGTGTTCTCCCTGCACTCTTATCTTTTCTGAACATCGCATTCAAGTGGATCTTATACCCCTTGATATGCACATGTTTGATAATTCTTGGAATGGACACCCTAGAAAGATATAAGGTTGTCTTGTATTGTGAGTCCAAGCAAGCTGTATTCACAGATGATAGTGGCACATGGATCTTTCAGGGAGATAGAAAGATCCTTCCAACCTGTCTTGTGTCAGCTATGGTAGCTAAGAAGTTGATGAGGTAAGGATGTTTTGCATTCTTGGCACATGTGGTAGATACCACCATGGAGAGCCCGCATCCTTCTGAAGTTCCAGTAGCCAGGGAATTTGAAGATGTATTTCCTGAAGAACTTCCAGGTGTACCTCTGCCCCGAGAGATTGATTTTGAGATTAATCTAATCCCGGGCACGCAACCAATAGCACAAACACCATATAGGATGGCGCCTGCTGAGATGGCAGAACTCAAGAGACAGTTGCAAGAGTTGCTTGAGAAAGGCTTTATTCGACCAAGTACTTCACCATGGGGTGCTATGGTACTCTTTATTAAGAAGAAGGATGGATCGATGCTGTTATGCATTGATTACAGGCAGTTGAATAAAGCAACTATAAAGAACAAGTATTCTCTACCATGGATTGATGACTTATTTGATCAGTTGTGTGGTGCAACTATCTTTTCTAAGATAGATCTGAGGTCAGGATACCATCAGTTGTGTATTAAGGAAAGTGACATACCTAAGTCTGCCTTTAGGACAAGGTATGGTCACTATGAGTTCACAGTTATGTCATTTGGACTAACTAATGCACCAGCTGCATTTATGGAACTCATGAATAGTATCTTTCAACCTTTTCTGGATCTGTGTGTAGTAGTCTTCATAGATGACATCTTAATCTATAGTAGAGATGCTCAACAACATGAGCAGCACCTCCGTCGGGCTCTAACTTTGCTGAGAGAGCATAAGTTGTATGCTAAGTTTAGCAAATGTGAGTTCTAGTTACCAGAAGTCTCTTTTCTTGGACACGTAATATCTGCCTCAGGTATTCGTGTTGATCCTAAGAAGGTAGAATCTGTCCTGCAATGGGAATAGACGAATACACCAATGGATATTCGCAGTTTCTTAGGGCTGGCATGCTATTATAGGAGGTTCATTAAAAACTTCAGTTCTATAGCTTTACCCTTAACCAAGTTGACCAGGAAGGAAGTTCCTTTTGCCTGGAATGACAAGTGTCAACAATCATTTCAGTTGTTGAAAGAAAGGTTGACAAGTGCACCTGTGGTGGTGTTACTTGAGCAAGGAAAGGGGTATATAGTCTTTTGTGATGCATCTAAGAATGGCTTAGGATGTGTGTTGATACTGGATAAACAAGTGATTTCTTTCACTTCTCGACAGTTTAAGAAACACGAGGAGAATTATCCAACACATGATCTAGAGCTAGCTATTGTGGTTCATGCCTTGAAGATCTGGAGACATTATCTCTATGGAGAGACATTCCAGATTTTCACATACCATAAAAACTAAAGTATATCTTTTCTTAGCATGAGCTAAACACGAGGCAATGCCGCTGGATGGAATTAATCAAGGACTACGATTGTACAATTGATTACCATCTAGGGAAGACTAATGTGGTTGCTGATGCATTAAGCAGGAAATCATCAATATTAGCCTTAGATAAAGCACAGTTGAATTCTTTAATGTGCTCTAAGAGGGATATGCTTATCTCCTTGAGGCAAAACAATGTACAGCTAAAAGTATCATTGTTAGCCGGGTTGTTAGCTGAGATGCACATAAAACCAACTCTAAGACAGTAGATTAAAGAAGCACAACAAGATGATGTTGTAGTTCAGCAGATTAGATCAGAGTTTGGTAGTGAGAAACATGATGACTATCATGAGTCAGAGGATCAGGTAGTCTGTTACCATGGTAGGATGGTAGTACCTGATGTCGATGACTTGAGAAAGTTAGTTCTGGAAGAAGCTCATTCTTCGATGTATGCTATGCATCCAGGGAGCACCAAGATGTATCATAACTTAAAAGATATGTATTGGTGGACTGGATTAAAGAAAGATGTAGCTGAGTTTGTTATGCAGTGTCTGGTGTGTCAGCAGGTTAAAGCCGAACATCAGAATCCCATAGGAACAATGCAACCTTTTCCCATACCGCAGTGGAAATGGGATCATGTCACCATGGACTTTGTGGTTGGTTTGCCTAGAACAACCAAAGGTCATGATTCCATATGGGTGATAGTTGATAGGTTGACAAAGACAACACATTTCTTACCTGTCAAAACAACCTACACCGCTGAGAAGTTAGCACAGTTTTATGTAGATGAGATAGTGCGGTTGCACGGGGTTCCAACCACTATCATTTCTGATAGAGGACCCCAGTTCACGAGTCATTTTTGGGAACGAATTCACAAAGCTTTGGGTACACAGTCAAGGTTTAGTACAACCTTTCATCCACAGATGGATGGACAATCTGAAAGGACTATACAAACATTGGAGGACTTGCTTAGAGCATGTGCCCTTCAGTTTGCAGGAAGTTGGAATCTACACCTGAGCTTGATAAAATTTTCTTACAATAATAGCTATCAGCACAGTATTGACATGGCACCATATGAAGCTTTATATGGTAGACGTTGTAGATCTCCCTTATGTTTTTATGAAACTGGTGAATATCAAAATTTGGGTCCAGAGTTAGTACAACAAACAACTGAGAAGATTAAAGTAATACAACAACAGTTGAAAGCTTCTCAGGATAGACAAAAATCTTATGCTAAAAAACGGCAAAGACCTTTAGAATTCCAAGTTGGAGATAGAGTATATCTCAAGGTCTCACCTTGGAAAGGAGTTCTTAGATTTGGGAGAAAGGGAAAGTTAGCTCCTAGATTTATGGGGCCTTATCCAATCATTGAATGGATTGGAAAGGTAGCTTATAATCTAGAGTTACCACCTGAGTTGCACAAGTTGCATCTAGTGTTTCACATCTCTATGTTGAGGAAGTGTCATCCAGACATAGAGTTAGTTCTGCAACCTGTGGAAGTAGAACTAAATGAAAATATATCTTATGTCGAAGGACCTGTAATGATCCTTGACAAAAGAATTAAAAAGTTGAAAAACAAAGACATTTGTATTGTAAAGGTCCTCTGGAATCACTGTGGTATTGAAGAAGCTACATGGGAACTAGAGGAAGAGATGAGGAGGAAATACCCTACTCTTTTCTCTTAATGTTTTTGTTGATGATTTCGGGGATGAAATCCTTGTAAGGTGTGGATAATTTGTAACATCCCTGACCTGGGTTATGTTCTAACCCTAGCTGTTGTGCCTAATAAAGTTGATTAGATGCTTGCTATTAATTCTTGAAAAGTAATTAAGGCTCAAGAGGAACTTATATTTCAATTTCAGTCCTTTTTGAATAATGTTGAAACATTATTTTGTTAATTTTGGACTAAAGTGCAAATTACCCAAGTTGAGGGGTTAACTTGCAATTTTTACATCATAAAATGTTCCTAAGATGTTGAGACATCATAAGAGTGAGTATGATGCAGTGGTATGGTTTCCACAAGCTTGAGCACCAAGATAGAGCTTGTTGAGCAATCTTTGTGCATTAAAACCTAGTTTTGGTGTAATGTGCAATTTACCCAAAACCTAGGGTTTAATATGCAAATTACCACTTCTAGAGGGTCCCTCATATTTCTTAGCATCAGGTAGAGAAAATAAAATGAGAGGGGCACCTCATTTGAATTACTTTGGAGGAGAGAGAATCTTGATATTAAAATAATCAAGATTTAAGCATAATTGGAACTTTATTTCCAATTTAAAGTAAAAACAAATAAAGTAACTGAAGGGCCTTCAACCAAAAACGATATGGTTGAATTTTATCAAGTGTGAACACCCTTTTGCCTTTGCTAGGCCACGAAAATATCCTAAGGAGGTGAAGACTCCACTCGTATTATTATAAGAAAAAGAAAAATCCACTAACTTTAGGATATTAATATTATAAGGGTTAAGGTGCTTAATTTTCTTTTCTTTAAATTGAGGATAATTGAGAGGAAAAAGATGCATGGATTATAGCCTCGTTCCTAAGGAAGGAGAGGAGGCAAATGTCAAGGAATTGGAGGGGATAATTCCTACCTTCTCTCTCTTAATTGAATTTTTAATAAAATTCACATATATGCTCATTTATCCATAGAGAAAAAGGGGAATTTCGAACCACTTATTCCCTTTGCTTTCAAAACGACCTTGGGAGATTTGAAGGACCAGGAGGATGACCCCCAACCTGTTGGTAAGCTTCTTGACCTCCTTTCACCTTGATTCCATGGTGGAAATTGAAAATAAATGCATGATTTCTTCTTATCTCGATCCCATCTTCAATCCTAACCATTCCTTTTCACTCAAAGCTTGAGGACAAGCCTTGGAGTAGTGAAAGGAGTTGCATCCACAATTTTTTACGTGAGATTGAAGCTTTTAAGCTCATTTGGAGGCGGGTTTTATAACTTGAACCCTTTTGCATTGTTATTCGACTATCTATCTTGCAATTTCATTGATTCCTTCATCTTTCTGATTAATTGCTTGTTGAAATTGGTAATTTCATGTAATCATAAGTACTAATAACTACAGGGATTAAGGTGTATTATGATGACATCATCTTGGACACTTTTCCCAAGAATTTGGCTTTCCAATCGGTTTCATTAAGTTGCTCATTCGATTTCAACCAAAACCGTTTGAAGTTAAATAGTTTCAAACCGTTTGGGAGAGTTGACCATGGTTGACCATTTGGGAATTCTGATGTTAATGGTGATGGTTGATGACCCATCAAATTTTATTTATTAATTCCAAAGGGATCATTAGTTGAAGGTTAATCAATTAAGCAAACCCTAATCGGGTCAAGTGCTGATTTTCAATTTGTTTAATTGAGATTTTTGGGTTGACTAACCCAAACGGTATCAAGACCGTTTGGAGGTAACCCAAATGGTCTCAAGACAATTTGGAGGTCACTCAAGACCGTTTGGAGGTCTAGGGTTAAGTATGGTTGAGTTATTGAAGGTCCAGAGATACCAAATTGAAATGCAATTAAGTGTTGATTTGATGATCAATCCTATGATCTAAACCCTAATGAAAGTTCACAAAATCCAAGCATAGGATGGGGAAAACGGTCTCAAGACCATTTGTATGTCATCCAAATGACCTCAAGACCGTTTGGGTATAAAAAATTGATGATAGTTCATTGGTTTCAATTGAAACAATTCCATAATGTTGAACATTGATGGCTATTCGATTCAAATACCTAATTGAAGGTTCCCTGAGTTGAAATCCTAGATCAATTGGATTCAAAACCCTAATTGATGGTCTAATTGAAGGTTGATTCATCAGTCCATGTGATAAAGAAATAAAGCACTCAATTGATAATTGGTTCATCCATTGAAATCATGAATCATGTATGTGTTGAAAGGACTTTTTGGTCCATTCGGTTTTGAGATGGTTTGGACCAAATGGTCTTAAGACCGTTTGAGCCCAAACGGTCTCAATACCATTTGGGTCCAAATGGTCTCAAGACCATTTGGGTCCAAACGGTCTCAAACCGTTTGGAGACCCAAGGTTCAAACGGTTTCAACACCTTTCTTGTCCAATCAATTTCAAGGGTATTTTGTTTAAGTGGTTTTCAACCAGTTGAAATGTGAGAACTAGGATTGTTAGGACCCAAGTAATACAATCTTTTTGTGAGGTCCAATATGGTTAAATAAGTTGAATACCTTAAGCAATTTAAGATCTAATATGGACAATCCAAGTGGATACCTAATGCAATTGAAGAGTCAATTGATAAATCCAATTGATCACCTAGTGTGATTGAAGGTCCAATTGGTCAATTCCTTTGGATTTCTCATGTAATTGAGGGTGCAATTGATTAAACCATTTGGAGACCTAAGATACTTAGATGATTGATACCCTTAGTGGGATTAATCATTAATGCATAATGATGTAATGATTCAACACATTATGTTAACCATAAATGCATGTATTGGAATGAAGAGTAGGCTCAATTTAATCAAGAATTGAGTAGTGAACATCCTGAGTAGGATGAGAGAGAAAGATTCATACATGAATCATAATCATGTAGCAATTAATTCTAAAACATTCAAAATGATGTGATATACTATTAGGGCATGATCCTTGATAAAGAGGTCATAAAACCCTAATTGAGATAATTAATGAACTCAAACCCTAATTTAGGGCGATTCTGAGTGAACCCCTAAACTAGGATGGTGATGTGATGTGAATAGCAAACCCTAATTGTGGGTTATTAAATATAAACCCTAATCTAGGGTGATGTGATGTGAATAGTAAACCCTAATTCTAAATAAGGTGAAGGTGTATTTGTGAGACCCTAATTCTGGGTTATACTATAAAGCATGGAACTCTAATCTTAGACAATGAAATGATGAATCATTAGTCCTAACTCAGCAAAAGAGGATGAGTAACCCTGATTGAAATAAAAAGGGAAACACTAACCCTGGTAAGGGAATAGTGGTATTACCCTTGAATAGTGATGTTATAATTGTTTTACATGGCACTGATACATAATTCATATAATTGTTATCAAATGCACTAATTATACAGGTTTCGTGAGATGGTGGACATAGTCAGGTATGAGCTATGATGTTTTACTATTAAAATTGCTTTGTGGGCCTGGTGAGCCATAAAATGCTGTGTTGCCTAGTGAGAGGTAACAAGAGAGATCAATGGACTTTAAGAGCCATGTGAAACACCTGCATTGTAATCATTATCTTTACATTGGTCAGATGACCTGAATGCATTAAGTCACATGTTAAAGTGGTAACAAGTGTTTTGATAATCTAAGGGTTTGAACACCCATATTATTGAATCATGATGAGGAGATGATAAGGGACTGAGATCCCAATGTTAACAAAGATGTGAAAGAACTTGCTAGAAATAGTACTCATTCTTTATAACAATTGTTATAATGGTTTATGTTTGAAAACACGTTTGATGCTAAAAGAATATTGTAATGTACTTAAATAATCAAGTGAAATGATATCATGTAGAGCCCTGACCATAGATCCATCATCGTCAGTAGTTTGGTGATGGTGAAATAGGTTTTCCTACGGGAACTCTTGGAGGGCATACTTTTGAGTATGTGGGGGTTATGGGCACAAATACCCTTATGCCCTAATGGAGGAATTGATGTGAGATAAACATTAAATCTCTCAATCCTTCATTAACTATGCTAGGATGGATGTATCACTAATCTCCCAAATGCCGAGATGGATGTACCATTAATCTCCCTATGATGTTAATGCCAAATCGATGTGAGATAAAATATAATATCCCTCGATTGCGAAGAGAGTACAACATGCCACTATAACTCTAGTAGCGAAGTTGCCAGTATACCCTGGAAAGCTATTTAGCAGAGACACAAGATGTCCTGCATTTGGTCCTCACACTGACTGAGGAAGA
Organism: Alisma plantago-aquatica; assembly: GCA_963693085.1. NCBI lineage: Eukaryota > Viridiplantae > Streptophyta > Magnoliopsida > Alismatales > Alismataceae > Alisma > Alisma plantago-aquatica. Next base: position 909,840,975 of record OY856409.1, read on the forward strand.
TGAGGTCATGGGAATCCGGCTCTTCTATTGACCTATGTATGGTACCGATTTCGATTTTGCAATGGTCGGTTGGAGTATGAGCGGTATACCTCATCTCCTCAGGGCTTAAGTATGTTTGAAAGATGTAATCAGTCGTATAGCATATTTTCTTAGGGTTGAAATACGAGAATCAATGGTTGATGATATATTGCTTAGTATGTCTTAGTGGAATAAATACTATACATGTTCTTCATATTCCTTATTGAATAAATGACATGTTGCTTTATTAATCAATAGCTGAAATAACTTGAATAAAGAATATTGTTCTAAATAGTATAGTCAATGGTTTAGCTGTTGTTGAATATTTATGATTCTTCTACTCAGTTTCATTCTATTATCTGCTATAATAATGTTTCTGGCGGAGAGTTATATCTCTCGCTGGGACAATTTTCAATTGTCTCACCCTGTGGGATTCAACTTTTTAGGTAGACGACGAGGAAGAGGTAGAAACTCTACAGTAGGTGAACAACAACAGCAACAACAACAAGGAAAATAGTGATTCCTCAGGTGGAGATACTGGCTATCATGTCCTGTATATAGAGAGTCGTATGTGTCGTCTCTATACTCTTAGGTCCTAGGAGTCATCAGTTAGTTTAATGTTGATATGAGATTTTGGCTTGACGCCTCGAGATTTTTATACAGCCTGTGTATAGCTTAACATGGCATTTGATGCTTGTAACTTTCGAGAGAAGGATGATACAGAGATGTACTGATGAACTGGAATGTAAATAACTTACTTTGGTACTTTATGAAAGAGTTTTTCAGTTTATGGATCTCTTTGTAAAAAGTTTTAATTTTTAGTGATTTTCAGTAATCCGTTGTTAACGACTGCTTTCGCATTTATCTTAATTGATGTTTGGCAACAGACGTCACATTTCTCTTGATCATCTAGATGTATAGGAATTTGATAGAATCTAGAGTAACCATCGAGATAGAAGAAATATTCTTGGTGAGCCAACCGCTCTAAGACTTGATCAAGAAAAGGCATCAGGAAATGATCCTTTCGGGTTGCCTTATTCAACTTCCTATAATCAATACAAATCCTCCACCCGGTGACTATTCGAGTGGGAATGAGTTCATTATCTTCATTCCGTATTACAGTAGTTCCACCCTTCTTTGGGACAACATGCACGAGACTTACCCATGGCTATTTAGATATCAGATAAATGATTCCCGTTGTGAGTAATTTAATGACTTCACGACAGACTACTTCTTTCATATTTGGATTAAGCTTCCTTTGATGTTCGACAGTCGGCTTGTGGTCTTCCATCATTGGGATTTTGTGCATGCAAAGCACTTGAATGACCCCAGTGAGATCACACATCTTGTATCCAATTGATTTTCTTCTTTCCTTTAATTTCATTAGGAGTTTATCTTCTTGTTCGGTTGTTAGGTTGGAATTTATAATGACTGGGCAGACCTTGAGATCATCCAAAAACACGCACTTCAATCCCTCAGGTAGGGGTTTCATTTTATGGGCTTTTGGTTTTTCGCTTGGTTCTTCAGTAACATTCACAACCCTGAGTTCCTCAAATTTGGCTTTAGGATCTTCTTCAACAGTGTCGAGGTGGTGAACAAAATTTTTCATTTGTTCGTCAATTGAATTCTCTGCATTTGGATTAATCAGAGCCACTCCTAAAGGATCTTCTTGTTCATAATCCTCTTGCATGAGTAGTGACATCTGCTCTATGCATTTAATCAAGTAGACTTATTCTTGCATGCTTGGTCTTCGCATACTTTCAAAAACTTTGAACTTGAGAGTTTCTTTTCCTAGTCGAAGAAGTAAGGTGCCTGCTTCAACATCAGTGAGAGCCCTTGCAGTGGCAAGGAATAGACGGCTGAAAATGAGAGGGTATTTGGCGTCTTCTTTTGTATCCATGATGACAAAGTCACATGGAACATAGGAATCTTTCCCTACTTTGACAGGAACATCTTTGATGATACCCAAGGGGAGAGTCACAGTGTTATTTGCAAGCTGTATGGTCATGCCAGTCGGGAGTAGTTAAGAAAACCCTAGTCTTTTACAAAGACTAAGTGGCATGATAGAGATACTAGCACCAAGATCGGCCAATCTTTTCTTACATGAAGAATCACCAATATGATAAGAGATCCCAAAAGACCCTAGCTCTTTCTGCTTCTTGGGCATTTTGCTTGGGATGATATCAGATGTGGTGGTTGCTAACTTAACTGTCTCATATTCTTTGGTTATATACTTCCTTGTAAGGAGGGACTTTAAGTACTTTGTCCATGCTGGTATTTCAACCATCGCATCAAGAAAGGGTATATCAACATGAAGCTTCTTCATAGCTTCTTTGAACTTGTTGAATTGAGTGTCAAGCTTGGTCTGCCTCAAACAAGCTAGGAATGGTATACGAGGCTTGTATATTGGTACATTTGGCTCAGGTGTTTCTGGTTCTGCATCAATTGGTTTCTTAGAACTTTCCTTGTCTGTCTTATCAGCAGTTAATTCCCCTTTTTGTTGAGACTCAAGTATTATAGAGTCTTGTACTACCACAGAGTCATCCTTGTCAGTAATAACCACAAGTGTCTCGATAGGAGGATTGGACTAATCTTTTATGGACCTAGTGGTGACAGCCTTCAATTGCTCATGGTGCTTAGGGTTGTTCTTCAGTTGGCCAGCAAAGGCTCCAACAGGTGGCTTCATGCTAGCTGAAAGTTGAGCTAGTTGGGATTCAATAGCCTTCTGGTGGGCTTGCTGGTTAGCTATCATTGTCTGCTGTGACTGCAACATCTTCTCAATTGTCGACAACTTGTCATAAGGAGAGACGGGGCTGGCTTGTTGCCCTTATTGTTGTTGGTAGGGGACTTGGTTGGGATTCTGGAACTGAGAATTGTTCTGATAATTATTGTAGTTCCTGTTCTGAAAGTTACCCCTAAAGTTTCCTTGATTCCCGAAACTTTATTGCTGGTTATACTGGAATCCTGGTGGGCCTCGTTGCTAATTATTTGAACCAATTTGTCACAAGTTTTCCGCTCCTGAAGGATTTCCATATTGAAAACCAAGATGGTTCCTGTTTTGATTCGGATTGTAATATCCTTGACCAGGGATGGTGTTGACATCATTAATGTTAAAGTGTCTATATTAGTCTATTAGTTAAATAGGCTAATTAGTTTAGTGGACCTTTATATTCCGGCCCATCTAGTTTAGATTACTTGGGTCCTAAGTAATAGGGCGTCTCTCCTCTCCTATATAAAGGAGAGGTCGTCAGTCTTTGTATCCAATCTATTCTATTCAATCAATCTTAGATTTTCACAATTAAGATTTTCCATTTGACTATTATCTCCTTGGCCATAAACGTTGCTTAAAATAACATCATAGAGAACATTGCAGGCTAGTGTAGAATGATCAATGCCTTTACATGCTTCACAGAACAATGAAGCTGACTTGATCTGTTCTTGTTGTTGTGGGAGTGAGTGTCTTCTTTCAAACGTAGCAATAGATGATTCAAGATGATCTTGCTTGGTGACTAGGAGCTTGAGGGATTTGGCGATAGACTTGTACTCGGGAGTATCTTCTGCCATAGATACCTTCAGCACTCCTTTACTTACAGGTCTACCCTAGTTGGCTTGATTTTTTGCTCCAAGGGTGACAACCTTCCATGCGCTATCATAACTTTGACGCATGAAGTTTTATCCGGATGAGTGAGTCTAAGAAACTCTTAATTTCATCATCCACACCCCTATAGAAGACCTCAATGAGTTGATTCTTAGGAATGCCATGATGTGGACACTTGCGTAGAAGCTCTTTGCACCTTTCCCATGCTTCAGTAAGGGATTCTCCAAGGACCTGAGTGAATTGGGTTATACGTCCCCTGATTTCATATGTGAGAGAAGGAGGGTAGAATTTCTCCAGGAAGACATTATGAAGTTATTCCCAAGTGGTCATGGGTTCACATTGCAAGGAATTGTACCAACTTATAGCTCTATCAACAAGAGAATACTTGAAGAGACGGAGTTGGATAACATCGTTTGAGACTCCATTTTGCTTTGTCATAGCACATAGATCTATAAACATCAGAAGATGTTCTTGACTATCCTCTCCTTGTTTACCATAGAATGGGATATTTTGAAGCAAGGTAATCCAATGTGCTCAAATCTCAAAATTTGTAGCATTGATGGGAGGAGGTTGTACTGGGTGATGAACGTCAGCAACTTTAGGGATTGAGAACTCCCTCATGTCTTTTTGTAGTTCTGCGGCTTGTGTTGCTGCTTGTGTTGCTTGGATCACTTTTTCAACTACAGCCCTGGCTTCTTGCATAAGCCTATCTCTTTGTGCAGTAAGGGCTTGAGCTACCCTTCGGTCTATTTCCTCCTATTAAGCCATCCTTGCTTGGTTCTCTCTGTTCTGGCGACGAAAAGTTCTTTCTATCTCAGGATCAAAGCTAGCAGTGAGACCGGGACTGTTTGAGCAGCGCATGCACTAGTCTTTGTTGGTACCTGGGATGGAAAGATTTTTTAAGAGTAAGAATGATGAAATAGAATTGAATTCAAGAGGATGATCGATTGTATCAAAAGAAATAGCAAAATCCTAGATTAGCCTAAAAGAACTAGATTTGACTAACTGATTCCGTTGTCCCCAGAAATGGTGCCAGAATTTGACATGGTTTATTATCGCACTAACAAATTCACTCAGGGTTGAAATCCCTGAGCTTTTACTAAAACCTTATGCAATAATTCCACTCGCAAGCAGACTGGTCTTATCGCAGTATAGTTAAGGATTGAATCCCAAGGGACAACATTTTTAAGAATCGTTGCTAGTCCAATCTAGTTCAAGTAAGGATAATATTTAAAATGATTGGTTGAATTGAGGTTAATTAAACTAAATGCATGAAAGTAAAGAGAAGAATTAAAGTTGATCTCGATTAATGATATGGAATCGCTGGGATGGTACCGAGTTTCACCGCCACTACACATGCAAACACATCCAAACATCAAACATCCAAGCAAGATATAACTATCCAAATAGAACTGCTGTGAACCCTTCCAGAGGGATGTTTAGGTTCACGTAAGCATCACCTTAGGCATCAGATGTCTCATCGCCATCCGGATCATGCACTTACAATTTCGAATATAAAGATATCCAACTGAAGCTGTGAGCCCCCTATACAGACGTTAGGCACACGGAAGCGTCACTGTGGGCTAGATGGCTCGTCCCCTCATGGATCATACACTTATGACCTCAAGGAATCCCTTTCTATTTCTAATCAGGGAGTCAACCGTGCTAATCGACAAACAAGTAGGCGATTAATCTACAAGCAAACATCGATGAATAACAACAAAGATACAAATATCCAATTGAAGTTGCGACCCTCCTTGAGGGATGTTTAGGCCATAGTAGCGTCACCGTAGGCTAGATGGCTTGTCCCCTCACGGATCATACACTTACTACCTCAAGGAATCCCATTCTATTTCTAGTTTGGGAGTCAACCTTGTTAATCAACATTCCACCCTACATATAGAAGTTCTCACAACATAGGGAAGAACAAGATAAAAGCAAGCAGGTAATCAATCCACAAACATTAACGATTAACAATGAAATGAAAAGTTATATACATTGCCATGGAATGTTTAACAAGAGAACATGCTTGCATGGGCAGTGAGGCTAGTCTCCACACCCCAGCGAAAAGGAACTACTCACTCATGATACGAGAAACAAGAAGAACAAGAGAGAGGGGAGAATCTACCATGAGCATGATACAGAAGGTAGTCGCAGCTCAGTGAAGATGATGCAGTCTTCTACGTCGTGTTGAAGTAGATATGGATGAGGAGGAAGAACCACCAAGGCAGACCGAGCATATCTTATTCCCCACCTTCTTTCTCGTCTGGACCTCCTTGCTCATAGCAAGAGGTGTAGCAGGCGAAGTGACAGCAGCGTGGATGTACGTGGATGGATCTGGATCGAATCTTGCGTTTGGGCAGCCTGGTGGCATCCCGGACCCCCCCCCCCCAAATGAGGACCCTTGTGGTCCTATTTATAGGCTTGGGTTTGGTCCTCACATTTTCGCTATGAACTCTTTACACAGTTTTAAGTTTAAACGGTTTGGAGTTAAGTGCCTCCAACTGATCTTGCTTTAACAGTTTGGGCATTCTCGTCCAAATGGTCTTGATTAGTATCCTCCAATCGGTTCTAGCTTCTCTTTCTCTAACGGTCTACGCCTACCAGTTTAGATCTCTATCTAAACGGTCTTGTAAGACCGTTCTCTCGCTGCCCTAGCGGTGCAAGATCTAAATGGTCTTCAGCATCCTATTGTCCGTCGATCTCTAATCGGTCTCGTGCCCTAACGGTCTTGGTCATGCGTTCTAGTGATGTCCTCCAAACGGTCTTCGGAAATCGTTCACATGCTCTCGGTCTCGCGAATCGACATGGCTCCAAATGGTCTTCGCTTCAGTGTCCAAATGGTCTTCAACCTCTGATCGGTCTCGCGCCCTAACGGTCTTGAGACCGTGCAAGTGGCTGTGGTGGTATTGGTGAGGTTGTAGGTGATGTCTTCATCAGTAGAGAGAGGATGGGGTGGCAATGGCAGGGACTTGCAGGTCCAGGTGATCGAAAGAGGAGAAAGGTGTTGCGGGCACTACTGTCGTTCATGGAGGATTAGGGTTTTGCAGAGGTGAGCAAGGTGACGAGGAAGATGACACTGAAGAGAAGGATATGGAGTCATTGACGACGAGATGGGGTGCTTCTTTGTGATTTTGGGAGCGTGAGGGTGCTCCTCACGGTTTGAGGATCATGAGGACTCTCACGGTCTTGAGATCGTGAGGAGTCCACACGGTCTTGAAGGATCGTTAGAAGGGAACTGATAGGGCAGATCATGATCAAAACGGTTAACCCAAATGAATGAGGACTTTAGATCAATGATATGATGGTGTGGAAAGGCTCGCAGTCTTGAGAGATCATAAAGGCAAGACTGAAGGGACAGCACAGGGCCAAGATCGTATGGATGAATGGCTAAGACCGAGAGATGTCCAAATCGAATGGATGAAACCGTTTGGTCAAGTCTGTTTGGTCAAAGCCAAGGATGAGAGGATCTTGAGTGAAGGTGAGTTCCAGTTTGATTGTTGAGCCTCATCATGACATGCATAAAATCAATATAAACCCAGTTAATAATCTTGATAATTGAACCAATTAAGCTATTTTGCATTTTGCAATATTTAGTAGATGAAATCAAATGAATTGGGTTAATTGGGCCCAAGATGTCGATTGAATTTCATGATGAATTTGCATTCATCAGTTCCCTTCTATCTGATCCATAGACAATTAACCTCATTCCTAGTAATGTAATTAGGTTGTCAACTCTCCCTAATAATTGTCTTCTTCATGTAGGGCTCGAGTTACGTACATGAAATCTATAATATAGTTTACTAAAAGTCAAATTTGGGAGTGTCATGGGGAACCTAGAAAGAACGACACAAAATAGGAAAATTAGGTATCTTAACCTCAGGTAAGTGTATATGAATTATGTTCCCATCTCTACCTAATCTGTAGACAAACTCATTCCTAGTAATCTAGGTTATCACCTCTCTCCCTCATCAACATCTTCTACATGTAGGGCTCGACCTACATACATGAAGTCTATAGCATGACCTATTGAAGGTAAAGTTTGGGATTTCTCTACAAATTTGGGTATAGTGAAATGAAATTAGAATTCATCAAGGTTTTGCTTCATCAAGAGAGTCAAAATCACTTCTTTTAACAATTTCATATGATACAACAATATCATTAAATATTAGCTCTCTTCTTGTATAGTTATTTTCCAAATCATATCCATAGGTGATATTGTTTGATTGATATAAAGTAGTTGCAATGTGACTTAGTTCAATGTTTGAATGAAAAAAAAATGAAATTTCAAGATATTTTGCAAAAGTGAAATGTGGTGTTGCCTATTATACCCAGGTTTGCCTCAATTTCACATAGATGATATTTATCCATAACATTAGTTATTTAATGCACGTATGCATTTTTCCTACCATGACCTAGGGTTCCCATAAAGCTTTGTTAGGACAATTAGAATCCTAATAGTAGGAAGAGAGGATATAGATATATAAATGAGAAAATGCTATTTTAACACAAGCCAAACGTGACACCAATCCAACATTACTTTTAATTATATGCCCTAATTAGGACAATGCTTAAGTTTAATCATCTATCAAGGAAACCAAGTGATGCTAAATGATTAAAGAAACACAAAATCATTATATGAAGTAGAAAAAATCATACATCTGCATGGTTTTTATGATGGTACACAATGGTAGATGTTCAAGAATATTCTTAATAAGTAAATAATCAGTTTCTTCCATATGCCATCACATCTGTAAAAATGATGGTAGTAAATCACACCTTCATTGCCAAAATTTAAACAAATGGAGATGAGTTCAAACACACTCAAAGATCCATGCCTCTTTGTATCTGATGTTGAGGCATGTAGTGCATAGATGGCTCCTCTTATGGTCGTTAAATATGTTGCATACTCAAAATTAAATGTGGCCCTAGTGAGACACAAGGTTCTTTGGAGTGGTTCACCCAATGAGTTAGAGATGCACAAGATGTACTCATAATTTTAGTTGCATAAAAGTAAAAATGCAATGTAGCAATGAGTACAACCAGTTTGAGTTGATATGAAAAGTATTAATACTATAAGCATGGATCTGTATAAGACGATTAAATATTTTCCATTAGCTTATACATATACATATATATACATACACACATATGTATATATGTGTGTGTATGTATGTATATGTGTGTGTGTCCTTTAGAACTTATGGATTTTTTATGCGGTATTGTACTAAAGTGCATTTTCAGATACATCAAACTAAAAGATATGTATGATACGAAAGGGTAGGAATAAGTGCTAATAATAATACTTAAATGTTATGTAAACTAAGGTATAAAATCTACCACTATCTTAACTTGGTCCTTATATTCTAAGATACCATATTTATCATCACCCATTTTGGTCATGGTTTAGTTGTGTTATGCTTGTGGTGTTAGATTCGTTATATTGGATTTTGTTTTCAAATATGCCAACACATATGTTACAATCGATTTGAAGGGTTTTTTAAACATTCTAGTGTAAGTAACTTTACACATAACAAAATTGACAGCTCAAACCTGTCTTTATCTTAGGAGTTTCCAAATGGACTACTATGCGTTGTATCCAAAGTGGTGCCCTTATGTAACATGTATCAATATATGTGGTTATGTTCAGTTTGAGATCATATATAGCATCTGTAGTAGACTATTATTTAGTAACATGCAAATATTTTGCATTAGTAAAAAATCAAGTATGATATGGAAGTAAAAAAAACAAGGTTTGTGCCTAATGACATAAAAAAATTATCAAATATGTGAAAAAAAGAGAGAAGATAATGAAATGAATTCAAAGAGAACTAGAATAGTGGAGATATCTTAAGTGACTATGAAATATGTCATGTTCGTCAATTGTTGACTTTCCTTGTAAGAGCATAAAATCAAATATTGTCAACACAATTAAAATATTTACATGATGTTGGTAAGCATGATATTAAGATTTAAATTAAGTGGTTGACAATAACAAAAAATAAGAAATGTCTCTTATGACTGAATACTTCAATTAAGAAACATGCACTTTTTAGGGGCATAAACAGTGCGGGTATGATACAAATGTCACAACACCCATGCCCTTGATGATTTCACTTATGGGACACTAGTATGGTCCTAAACCTGCATAATATAAACTAGACACGAGCCTTATCCATAGACACAATACTAGTATGTATGTGGCGAGGGGATGCGGGTGGGCAATTCTATGTAAAATGCAATATTGTTAATGAAAGAAAATTTACAATATAGTGCATTGAAAGCAACATATTGATATGTATATGACATTAACATCATATTATTATTGTGAATAATGTAATACTTCATAGGTTGAAGATGAGTTGAGTTTATTTTTACATATTTACAGTCAATGTTGTATTGTTTAAGTTAAGTAGCATATTGTGGTACTGTTTTAATTTTACGTTTATGTTACTTTAGTTCAAGTTTGTGATTTGGATGGTTAACTCTCAGTTTGATGATGTAAGCTCAACTACTATAATAATCATAGTAGTACATAATATTAAATATATTGATTACAATAGTAAAGTATGGTACAAAAACATTTTTAGATAGAAATCTATATACAACAGGTATACGGGCCCATCAAGTGTATGGGTATTGTGGATTTGGGTTCAAGCATACACATTAGTGGACCTTCTTAAATAGGAATATACATCTATGTGGGTACAAAAATCTAGACCCATGACAGTTTTGTAAAGTCACTCATAAGTGGGTATGTGGTTATACCTGAATCTGCTCACGTCCCTAATTTGTATAACAAATTCAGATTCCACAATTGATGAGTAATGGAATGAGACCTAAACTTATATGTTAGAAGACTATAGTAGAAAACTTGAATCATCATGACATGTTTTCAAGGGTACAAATTTGTGGGTATGCGGATAAACATGGACCCATCACAGACCTAATTTTTATCACATTTTTTAATTATATAATCAATGGATACTAGGAAGATATCTAAAAAAATATATGCTATGTGTTATAATCCAAAATTTGGTTGTATTATTATGAAATTATTTGATAAAAAGGGGTTTGCTTGACAATTTGTGTGCATTGTTTTACAATTTGGGTTTCTTTGCAAAATTATCTTGAATTGTGAATTTCGTGCTTTTCCCTATTTTAATAAGTAAATGGAAGGATAAAGAACTAAAGGAAAATCCATAATAAGGGAAAAGGTAAGAAAGAAGTAAATAACTTATGTTTTATTTAAGAAAAATAATGGAATTCTCTAGAAGGAGGCATAAGTGGTCACAATAGGATGGTTTTAGTACCACTTGCCTTCTAATATCTAGAAAAGTCGAAATTAAGAGAATGGAAAAGGAAGAAATAGAAAATATAAATTTTAATGCATTATATATACCTTTTTAGTACATGACTTGCATATGAAGAAAAAGAGTTATTCTTTTTGAGTTTTGATTCCAAATTGTGTCCAATGGTAGATTAAGTCATCAAGAACTTCCCCTTAAATTTTGGGATTAGAAAGCTTAATGGATTTAGAGATATGGATTTTACAAAAATCCATAAGGTTTGGAAATAATTTGGAAAAGTATTAAATGTCACTTTTTGGATCAAATTAGGAATACTTTTTTTTGGGCGCGTGATTGGTGGGCCATTGGATCCAAGATCCAACAGTGTGCGTTTGTCTCCTACCTTCAGCCGTATAGGGAAATAAGAATAGGGAACCTTCAGTTCCAATCTGATTTTCTCCATGTCTGGTCCATGTGCGAGATTGGGAACTTGCTCAACATATTTGCAACAAGAAACCAAACTATTTCATCCTAGATTTGATGGCATTTTGAAGGCCCTAGAAGCTTCACCCTAAACTGCCATGGAGGCAGAACTACCTGAGGGATCCCACTTATAAAAGGGGGACTAGAGACCCTCTATGTGTGCACCATTACCCTTGCAAGCACGCCTGTGGCTCTGCAAACTCAACCCTACTCTCAATTCCACCCTACACCTCGTTCTCGGCCTCCCTCATCCACCTTGGACCTCTCCAAAAAATGACTACTCAACCCAGTTGCTCTGACTTCTCTTCGGCCAATTGGCACCATGAGCAAGTTTGTCCAGGCGCGACGGTGCTCTATGCACCTTCATCTATCGCTCAGAGGCCTCGAGGTCCAGAGTCAACCTTAGTGTTGACTCACTGCGAGTGCTGCTCACAAGAAGGGCCAAGCACAGGTTGAAGACAACCAATTGCAAAAAAACCACCTTGCCCCCCGATCCGCTTCAGCAAAGGTAAGGCCTTTTTGGTCATTTCGCCTTTTCTCCTCGCCAGATTAATCATTTTGCCGCGTGAGCGGACTACCTATGTGGCGGCCTATGATTGATCTAAAAGGATTTATTTTACAAAAATCTTAATAAATCGTAGGATTGTCCAAAAGTAGTAAATAATATATGTATTTTGATCAGAAAAATGCAAGAGACATGATAAAAATATAATCTTGTCAAAAGATGTTCGAAGTTGATGACTTTAGTACTTTAATGGGTCCAAAACCCTAATTTGTGAATGTTAATGAGTCTAATAGACTTAGTTAATGTTGTTAATTAAAGTTTGATCTTTTATGAATGAAAATAAAACCTTGGACTCGTATGAATATTAAAATCCAAGGTTTGTAGAATTAGGGTTTCTTTATGCATAAAGGTGTACTAAATGATGGAATTAGGGTTTTTCAACCCAATAAACATAAAAGTGTCAAGTATTCATCGTTTCACCTCTCTAACCCTCATTTGACTTAAAAAGGATAAAATTGGGACTTTTGCATAAAAGATACCTTTTTGTAGCACAATTGTGTATATGGAACCTAAAGTAGGGTTTGTGGATTTAGGAAGTGGAAAGAAGCAATAATTGGAATATAAGAGTAAAATGGATAAAGACACAAGAAATCAGACATAAAACCTAACTCAAGGATCAAGTCAGTCCTTTGATAGGATTTAGAGTCATGTAGTGACACATGGGTGTATGCATTGAATTTCAGGTTGACTTGCTTAATTGTGTGGTTAATTCTGTTGTTCCTATTTGGATTACAAATTCTCCTGAGATAGGTATGTGGTTACACCTAAGATTATCCGTTGTAGTTTTGACGCAGTTTCTCGGATGTTTTCCTCGCATGGTTGAAATTATATGTTTGCTTGTTTATTTCATTCCATGCAAACTTTAAAGTGACTATGATTATCACATTATATATGAACATGCCTAGCCCAAATCTAGGCCACCTCTGGATCTCTAGAAAGGCCATCTGCCTGGATAGGGGAAGGCATGTTTTGGTACCAGCTTGAATAGGGGGTACATGAGAAGTCACCCTCCTGGATAGGGGGAGACATGAGAAGTCACCCATCTGGATAGGGGGAGACATGACGAGGTCATCTACCTGGATAGAGGGAGATAGTGAATACTACAGTATGAGGCCCTAAGGGGTTATGACAGAGGGTGGAGAAACCTAGACTGGGTAGTCATGGTGAAATGTTAAATTTAGTTTGTTAAACATTAATTGTTGAATTATGTTGTTAACATTATCTGTGAGATTTTCTTTCCCCCACATACCGGTATGACTTTTCATACTGACCGACATTTTGATTGTTGACATTTTAAGATAATCTTGTTGGAAATTGAATAGTCAAAGAAAGAAGGCATTGAAAGCAAATAAATGAAGTAAGTCCCGGAGGATATAGATAGATGGTCTATTTCTCGATAAATCCTATAACCCATATTTTGTAAACTTTGGAAAAAGATTTTCTTTTATCCTGTACCAAGTTTAGGCAGTAGAATTTATTAATTATTTTTTATTATGTGCAAAACCATTTGATCCTATTTTTGGATAACGACTCTAGTTTCTTGGCCTTCCTTATTTGGGGGTTGTCGGGGAATGGGGTCATTACACTATGATACTCTAGTAGAAAACTTAAAACAATTTTAATAAACAATTGGAGTGAAAGATCACCAAAAAATCCCCAAAGGATGTATCTTACATGTGAAACTGATCACTAAGAAGTTGGAAATGTCCAAATTAGTTAGGAACCTTCACATAATTTGCATTTACAATATTCATATCATAGTTCTAGAACACACAAGAGCAATAAAACAATGTTTTCTTGACAAACATTTCCTAATATAGGTACTCATAGATACATAAATCAACATTACAACCAAGAGAGGTACTCACATGTATCTTGTTGGAGTAACTGGAGTGGTCTGGTTATTAGGTTCAAGGCTTCTAGTTTTTTCTAAACTAAGGTGATGTCGGGTATTAGGGTGCATATACATACACACATATGTGTGTGCTTGTGTGTATGTGTGTGTATACATAATGTATATATAATATATGGCTAAAAGAATTATGTACCCGACTATATGTAGCTTACATATACCCATATTCATTTATGATGATTGTAAAATTCCACTGAAATAACCTTATGAATGTGATGTATACCCCTTATGTGACGGTCCGCACCACACAAAGCGAGATTACTCAAAGCATCACCACAAAAGAAGGATTAGCAAACAGATTACTACAAAAACACTTGAAAATTAAAACTATTTTCATAAAACTGCCAAACAGCAAGAACTTTCACCTATAAGTCCTTTCATGCCTCAAAGCACATACAAGGCATGCTATTAACATGTTACCAAAGAACTATTCCAGAACATATATAATTGATCCCACCAAATCTGGTATACAAAAGGGCACATATAGAGACAACGTCCGCGAAGCATATACAAAATGTTCCCAAAGACCCGAGTGTACAGGACAACTCTAGGATTCTATCAGCAAAAGACATCCAGCAACACTACCAACCTCATCAGCTACTGGTCATCCAAATGTTCCTCAACCTCTGCTACACGATCTCTACCTCTTTGTGCTCGTCCACCTAAAAAGAGTCTGGGAAACCCACAGGGTGAGATTCCAAATCTCAGCGGGAGATATAACTCACCACCAACTCTATTATCATCACATATAATATAAACTAAATAGTAATATAATTACAATAGTGTGAAATAGGTATTCACTATTAACAAGAAGGACAATTATTGTCTGATTTATGAAACATCTTAATAATTTAAAAGGAATATGAAGAACATGTGCATTTCCTATCAATAATATTGTATAAATATCAAGCAAGGCCTCATCTAATGTTTCCGTATTTTGATCCTATACACATATACTACACAGATAATTATGTATTTCATTATGCCCTAAGGATTTGAGTCGTACCACCCAAATCTAACCGGGCAATTGATAAGTCAAAATCGGTGCCATACAAGGTCTAATGGAAGAGCCAGAATCCACGACCTCATCCCCTTAGTTAGTACGAGAATATTGGCAGTGACATCATTAGTCAGACTGCTATTAGTGACATAGTCCAGCTGTAAGTATCCAACCCGCCTTGATACATGTCACAATGCTAGTGAGTTACGACCGTAGTCGTACTCTTTATTAGGATATGACCGCCATTCTTGTATCTCATATTAAGCTACAACCATAGTTGTACTCTTATTCGGGTATGACCGCAGCCAATCCCATATATATACATTCAGAACACAAGGAGATAACTCAATTTGCACCCTACATATTCAACAATATGCGCTCCGAGTTAAACTCATTTCACCATTAAGCTAATGTTGACATTGAATGGATATATTGCATAGGGAAAACTACACTATTAGATTCCACTAAAAATTTGACCAATTTAAGCATCTTTCAGTATCAATCAAGTTACAATGTATAACCTCTAAACAAATTCTACATAAATAAGGGCATGACACATTACCAGAACATACTGAAACATATAAGGTGTGATCTCATCACATCATCACTTTCTTCCAATCATTCAACATGTATCCATCACAAGGATCACATATCTTGGGGTGACAACCCCTCCTCTCATCACTGGGGAAATCATCTCATGCAAGGAAATATGCCATCATTAGGTCATAAGACCATTTATTCCTCTTTCAAGAGTGTCAACAACACTTTATGCCTCACAAGGCCCATTCCATAGATCATAACGCATAGCTCATACCTGGCTATGTACATCAACTAGTATTGCCTGCATGGTTAGAAACTGATAACAAGAAAGAAATACATCATCAACACCATCATTTTATAGGACTCATGCCATACATATTGCATGATTAGAATTAGGGTTTCTCTTTACTCGATTAGGGTTTACAAGGTTGGATCAACAACCACCCTTAGATCATTACTTCCATCATCATTATAACACATGTTAAGAAGTATAGATACATAGTGTAAGGAAGTGAAAATACCTCCTCACTAAAAATTTGAACAATATAACCTGCAGTCCAAACACACCTTCAAGGTATCTTGGAGTGGGTGTAAAATTTTCAAATTTTTGTATAATGGTAATCAAAATACCAAAGTATAGCAGTGGAATAAAACATGACTATATTCAATTATAAAACAAAGGGTTACAAACTTACATCACAAGGATCCATGTAGAGGAAATCTAAACCACCTCAAGATTGTCTCCAAGCTTTAACTTCACAATCTAAGTCTAGGACATCAAGCCTTGTCATCCAAGTCCTCCACCTAGGATTGGAAGCATACCCCAGCAAAAGAGAAACAATAGGAGACATCGACAAAGGATGGTATGTGCATACTAATTAGGAAATTGAGCAACATAATGAAATAAAGGACAACAAATAATGTAAGGCTTCCCATAGAAAAGAAAAGTACCCCAAGAGGGTATCAAGAGAAAAGATCACAATAGAAGGGATACTTGCCATAAAAACAACATAAAAAGGATTGTTCCATATTAACATCCACAACCACAGTGGGAAACAAGCACCATTATGGCACACACCCCACAATCAATATCCTACATGCATGTGAGATAAACATAGCCCTAGAATAATATAAGCACAATTGGCGGCCAACCCTCATAAAATTGAAACATGATAGAGAAAGGAATAATGTAAATCTCCCAAATATATATAAAATGGGCCAACCCTCATAAATTTGAAAACCCTGGGTATGAGGTTCCTTTCCATCCCAAAAGAGAAAAAAATATCACATCTGCTTGGCAGGAAATAACACATCTGCCATAAACAAAACCAATGCAATTACACTACTCTAGTGCTATTGAATCACATAACATGTTAAATGTAGAGGCAAGTAGAAAAGTATGGTCAGAGTATACCAAAGTAGTCACTACATAAGTGACAACATATACATCCACCTTATAAGTGGGAAAAAAATATCACATAAACATCCACATAATAGTGAGCATATCCAA
This sequence comes from Alisma plantago-aquatica, assembly GCA_963693085.1. Taxonomy (NCBI): domain Eukaryota; kingdom Viridiplantae; phylum Streptophyta; class Magnoliopsida; order Alismatales; family Alismataceae; genus Alisma; species Alisma plantago-aquatica. The sequence goes on from OY856409.1 coordinate 909,857,890, forward strand.
TCATGCACCAAGGCAACAAGATCAGAGTCAAGAGAATATCTAAGATTACCACCAACAAGATAGTTCATAAGAACCATGATATCAAAAGATAAGAGCAATGTGTATAGGCTATTGTCCATAGGACTAAGAGAAAGAATAATATAGGTGAATTTCTCAACATGGAGTAATAGGGGATGCAACATACCTCAACATTAGAGTCCAATGATCCCAAGTCACTTCTAGGTCTAAGCCTAGGCATCCAAAGCACCTATTAGCATATATGTGGGATTAGTGTTAGATTTATATTAATTTCATAAACCCTAAAAACCACCTTTTTTAAAAATATGTAAATTAGGTTTCCAAAACTATGCCACTTTTTAGTATATGTCATTAGGAGTCTAAAACATATTTTATTATATTTTTCTGACTTATAGATAATTTGTTATGATTTTTACAAGTTGTCATCTAATTAATTAGATCCACAAAATTACATATCATTAAGCATTGGATTTGGTCAACAAATCTGATATCATTAGATAGGCCTTATTTTTTTATTCCAATGAGTATTTATTTGTAATTTTTTGATTAGTGGATAATTACTTATGAATTTTTGAAATTCAACTAATGACAGAAATTCCATGTCAGCGTTTAAACCACGAGAAAGGAAGAGAGAGAGAGAGAGTGGGCACAGGCTTGAGTTGGACCAACCAGAACTGGCCACTCAGCTGGCCACTCTTCCACCTTAGTCATTCCAGGCACAAAGCAAGAAAAAGGGTTGCAGAGCAAAAAGACTATTTTGCCCTTTGAGGAAAAACAAAACGCAAAGAAGAAACAAGGGCGAAATGGGAATCTGATTCCAGTTCATCTCCTTCGCAAAACACCATCCGACCAACACACCATCAAATCCCCAGGCCCCAACGGAGGAGGAAAATGGGGGAAAACCAACTTACCAAATCAGAGGCCAAATTGACGATGATGACACCTTCACAAGGCCATCTGTGATCTTTCCAAGCGCCAACCATCCTTGTAGATGATCATCAACTACGGACCCAACTCTACCTCCAACGCAGACAACCAAAGTTTAGGGAAACGAGCTCGAGGCCACATCGAGCCCGACTAGAGATAGAAGGAAGAACTGAAGGTTCCGCTGGATGTGGGAGTGCGCGCGGTTTTCCCAAGGTATGAAGGCCTCAGCAGCGACGAAAAGGAAGAACAGAGCGAAATAGGGCGGGAAATAGAGGCGAGACATGGGAAACTCATGACACTGGCTGTTTGGGGATCCTGGGGTAAACATACCCTTCCAACTGGGATCGATGGGTGCAAAAGGGAAAAGGGAAGGTGTAGGGAAAAGAATCGGAGAAGGAAACAGAGAGAGGAGGGAGAAATCAGAGAAAAAGAATTGAAGAAGAACTAGCCCCTGCTCGTGAGGGAAAGAAAAAGAGCAGAGGAAGGAGAGAGAGCAACTGTCATTGGATCTAGATCCAAGGGCTCAGATGTTGCCTAAAAAAGGCAAGCTAAAGGAACCACGTGATAGGGAAAAATAAGAGCAAACCTTATACAAAATGAAATCGGAATAAAGTGATACATTGAATTATTTAGATTTTCTCTTTCATCAATAAAGGTTGCAAACGAATCCCGAATTTAATGAAATTTGGCATAGAGGCCAATTAAAGCATGTAGATTCCAATTATGCAGTTAGATTTTCCTTTTGAGGACTTTTAATGTGTTAAATATTTCAAATACTATTTTCACTTTCCTCATGCATTAATGACCTTAAGATTCTCCAAATTAGGTGAAACTTCATCCACAAGTTAACTTAAGTGTGTTGAATACGAATTTTCTTTTATTTCTAACTTTTGGTGTCCAGAATTACATGTATTTATTAATTACACCTTTTGTGCAGTTTTATCTCTCCTAACATACCATGTTATTTCAAGGTGGTCCAAATTAGATGAAAATTGACAAGTAAGCTTATTTTGATGTGTAAATTACGAATTTGAAGTTTATTGTTAATTTGAGACTTTCTTACGTGGGTTATATCATCTGGCCCATTAACCATATTATGCAACAAATCGAGTTATTTATCATCTTATTATCACCAAATGAATTTTATGACTATTAAATTACATTATTGATGCATTAGATAATTAGGATCACTCTAACCTCAACCTTGTTTGGTCAAACCCAAAAGGTCAAACTTCTAGGGTAGGGTCCAAAATCTGGTATGTTACACATAGCTCTCATTATCATACATATGGCCACCCCAAAAGTGTTGGTATGTATGCCCATAGAGCCATCATGAGTGATTGCATGGAGTCAGATATTAGTTAATCAATTAATATGATTAATTGGTTAATTAATTAATTATAAAATATTCTAATTAATATAAGACTATTTAAATTAATGTAGTCTTTCTATTTATCAAAGGGTTTAGGAAACTCTGCTTCCTTTCGTCTCCTATTTAAAGGAGCTTGATGGTCGATGTCTCTACTAGATATTGAGAGAGACCTTTCAGTTTACGCTCATGTACATAAACCCTAGTCGTCACCATCCTCAGGAGAGAAAGTAGACCACTGCGACACTAACACATCATCACACAGAGGCTACTCCTTCCTGCCGGCTTAGGAAGCATGACGTGGAGTTCCAATCCATCTGCATGGATGAAGTAGAGACGCAGACGCTCAGAAGCCTGCATTTAGAGGACATCAACGACCGTCCATACGCGCTACGAGTGGCATACATCACCGCACGAAAGGAGCGCCGTCAGATCTTCCCGCGACGTGTTCGGAGGACAGGAGAGAAGTATCATCCATGTAAGCCAGGAGCATTGTACACCATCGTGCAGCAGGACATCGCTGGACTTGTTCTGCGATAAGGTATATCTCACAAATACTCTTTCTAAATATGCTATTGTCGACGAGATCCTGTTGCGGGTTGTGTGGAAATATATTTTATTGTGGTGCTTCCGTCGTGCATGTTTCCTCCACAAAACCCAATAGTGGTATCAGAGTAATGTCGATCTATGACATATTTAGATTCATTTTGATATGATCGAATTGTTGTATATTGTTTTTTGTGGCTGTATACAATGCGAACATAAAACTTCTAATGTGTATATATAAACCTAATTCCACATACGCCGTAGGATTCAGTCTTTGACATTTCAGACGGAGTCGACTATGGAAAATACTAATTTTTCTAATTGCACAGAAGTAAAATTTTGTAGACCTTTCAACGGGATCCCCACATAGGGGCACTGCCCCTGTGTAACCCACATAGTCTGCATGGGAGTCAAAAATTTATTTAATGGGCAATGTCCCACATTAAAAGGAGTGAAATTTTAATATGTATATACATATATGCAGATATACCTGGTGCCTTGTGGAACTAGAGAAGCAATTGAAGGTGAAGGAGGCATGTATAGGGACTGAGGCTGGTGTATGACTCTTTATATAGACACAGAATGACCTATGTTGGTCTTTATAGGTCAAGGTGGAGAGGGAAAGGCTAGCAACTTTTTTGTTCGTAGGTTAAAAGGGCATACAAGTGACAACATGTTTGAATTAGGAGAGTGATGTGAACATGGTGAGATAGAAATCTTAGGAGATGGTTGAGAATTGAGAGGGAGAGAGAGAGCTTATAGGAGGAAGCACTAAAACTTGCTTCCACTATGCAAGTTAAGTGAAGAAGATGACAACTCAAGAGTTGATGGATCTTGTGTGATTAACTGTGGTTGTTGGAATAGTGTGTGATAAAGGAAAAGAAAGTAAAATGGGTGCATGACCATGGAAAAATAGCAAACTATAGGTCAATCCATGTATTGATTATATTATTGACTATATTTAATAAATATATATATAGAAATATCCCCTAATATGTTTTAGGGGTCAAACAAATTCATAATGTCTTCAAAATTTAATGATATGTTAATCATTTTGTCTATAAAATTCCTAGGTGGTTTGATTCAGTTTTTGATTGAAAATTAGTCAACATTTCCTTATTGGGGTTATTATTTTTGTATGTGTACAAAATGGATTTAATATGTTGAGACACTTTTCCATTTATATATATTGGGGTTAAATTTCTTGGTCTAAGATACATATCCAACTAATGGATTTCCTAATTGTGTTTAATATATATATTGGAGGAGTTATACATAAAGGAGAAAAATAATGAAAGTAAATTCATTCCCTTATATTTTGAGATAATGAATCTACTTATGAATAGAAGGAATAAGAGAAAAGATACTTCATTTCTTGAAATTAACCCGGTCGTTTATACAACTCAAAATGTGTGAAATAGAAATATAATTACAAATTTGGGAAACATGTATTCAATATTAACACTTTTGTTCCAAGAGTGAGATTTAGCACTGGAAGGGGTATTTTTTTCCTATGTCACTAGCATTAGCACTTCCCAACCTATACTAGGAATTTGGGTGGTCGGTCGGGGGTATGCCAAGCGGGGTCCTCTTTATTTTAGAGGATTTTGATTGGGATAGTAGCATTTTTTGTGCCTATAGTTTCTTGAGATAAGAATGGTGTGAGGGCATGGTCAAGTAAGCATTTATTGAATAAGTTAGTAGCCCAAAACATTAATCTTGGAATGACTACATTAAGAATTATCCAGAAGACAAGAAAATCTAAGGATAAGGGTTATGATAAAATTCAGAAAAATTGGTTTCAAAATTTTCCTTTAAGATTTCATATGCATCAAAAATTCTCCTTCTAAAGTTGAAAAAACTAGATTATGTACACCAGATAAATTGGTCATTTTGACTTTTAGTAAAATTTATGCACATGTAAGAAAGGAGAAAGTAAAGTAAAGTAATATAGGAAATTTGAAATGTAGGGCATGCAAATGCACTGGGTTCTCCTGTTTGGATCCCCCCCCAAACTTATCATGCACCCCATCCCCAAGGTGTGAAAGAGTTAGGTTGAGTAAGAACATGCGATTTTAGTGTTGTGAGCTGGTAAGTGCCCAGTCCGATGTTAGAAACTCCAAAGCATGAGCCCCAAAGGTGATGGTAATAGTCTTCCTCATAGAATTCCACCTTCTTATCTGTTGTGGCTAACATCTGCATTTTAAATAGCATGTAGAAGAAAGAGTCATTTGATCCTGATTGTTGTTGTGGGAACCTCTGACAAAACTGTGGATTCTCAAATTTTAGGCCCTCCTCCAGAAGTTCCCTGTCAAACATTCATATTAGCTCGACTGTATTTGTGGCTACTTGGAGTGCTTTTTGTTTAGTGACACTTTTGGCTTTTTTGTGTAGGTGCTCTTTTTAAGCTGAACTGAGCGTTTGAGCTATTGTACATGATCTGTGATGCCCTGTCATGCTAAATGAGATTACTCAAAACAAAACATATGATCAATTGATAATTAACTACATAACTAGAAAAGTGAGTAAATTAAAATTGATTTAAATATTACTATCAGGTTCTGAAACAATTACATAAAGGCCCAACAATTTGCATATTTCACATACCATGTCAGGTAATTACCTATATGACTAGTAGTCTTCAACCAGAACTTGTTACAAAAGATATGTTCACATATACATGCCATATACAAACATTGGCACACTGCCAAAACTCGAGTCGATGTACACATATCATTACAAAACATCTGCTTCCCAGACCTCAAGAGTACAAACTCTGGGACTCTACTAACAACTATTCAACCTTCTGCTCTTAATGCTCTCCAAGCTGCACTTCCTTGGCAACCCACCACGCTTTCCAAGGATCAAAAGGAGCCAATAAACCTTACAAAAAGGGACATGGATGGAAATGTTCAAACCTATAAAGGTAGATTGGTTGCGAAAGGATTCCATCAAATTCAAGGTGTTGATTGTGACAAGACCTTCTCACCAATTGTCATGGTTAAATCCATCAGGATCATACTTACCATTGCAGCTTATCATGACTATGAGATTAATAAAGAGGAAATGTTCCTAAAAATTGGTGGTAGTTCCTAAAAGTGGTTTAAAACACCTAAGAATGGGGTTAATCCGCATACTTGTTAGTGTAGTGCCTAATTATAGGCTAATGCACCCTATGATGGGGTTAAAGCCCCAAAAGGTGGTTAAAATGCCTTAACCCACTTTTAAGCCTTTAATCCCATTTTGAGGTGCACATGCCTATAAATTAGGCACTACACTGACAAGTAGGCATATTAGCATCATTCTTAGGCACTTTAACCCACTTTTAGGCACTTCAACCCCTTTTTGGGTACATTGGCCTATAAATTAGGCACATAATAGTAAATGAGGTTAAAATTACCACTACGCTGACAAATAGGCACATAAACCCCATTTTTAGGGTTTTTAACCCACTTTTAGGCATTTTAACCCATTTTTAGGCATTGTAGCCCGAAAGTGGGTCAAGATCCATCAAGTACATATCAAAATCCTCAAGATATGTTGTACCCACATACTTCATAGCCCCAACATGTTTCAACCTCTCAAATGTCCCCCCAAAAACTTGAGATTATGCATTAGGGATGACTGCCCTCTCTTGAGGTACATGCACTCTATCCCCTAAGTGTGTAATCATCACCATGAGCTATCCAAACATGGACTAAAAGGTGGGATTTTCCATGGTTGTAGGGTCAAACTAAGGCATCAAGGGTTGTTCTGGTCCCATCTTAGGCACTCTACCATCATGTGCCTGCCTCCTACCGCAACCTCCTGGCGTGACAAAGCTATCTGGTGTGTAGATGAATCTTTAAGCATCTCATAAACAACCAAATTTGACTTCTACAAAACTCCATGTTTTCATGTTTCCTCTCCTCATTGTTATCTATTTGACCATCTATCATTGTATCGTGTTTACTACAAGTTCTACCCAAGTGGACGACCTGGGGAATGGGAAATGGTAAAGTACATGTTAGATGGCTGGAAACTAGGCATGATGCTAGTCATTGTTGTTGGATCCCATTTTGGGTTTTATACTTAAAGTAGATGTCTCTTCCCTTCCTTATTCTTCTTTAATTCCTCTAGGAAGAGAGGTATATTCCTTTTCCAATGTCTAGGCGAGTGATAGTGGTGACAATTGCCTCCCTTCTTTACTCATCCCTTTGCCTTGAGATATGAAGATTTGGGCTTCTAACCAACTTTAAAACTCTTCTTAGATTTGCCTTTGCCTTTAGAATTCCTCTTTGTCTTGTTGATCATCATCATAGACTTGGACTTGTCTTTCTTCATTTGTGCCTTAACCAGTGTATTGCCTAAAAGTGTTCGAAATGAATCCAATTTCTATGAGGACTGCCATATACCACATTAATCGCATATGCCCATCGAGAAGAATCAAATGGGGACACAGGTGGTCAATTTCCCAACTACTAACCATATCCAAACTCTATAACCCCAAATATTATATGTTGGATGCATTCGTCCTTCTTTTGTACTTGTTATACTTTGTATTGGGCTTGCCTACTATATTATGCATGTGTGGTTCTGACTAGTTTTATCTAGAAGTAGTTACACCATATTTTTTGGCACTGAGGTTTTAGTCCCCCTTTCCACAAAATTGAGGTTTTAGTCCTTCCAGGCACCGAGGTTTTATTCCCCCTGCCACACATTTAATATATAGGCAATGAGGTTTTAGTCCTTTTGCCAAGCATTGAGGTTTCATTTTCCCCAATGTTCAATATTTATTTGGCATTGATGTTTTATTCCTCCTACCTTTTGGATTGGAATTTGTGGGTTCCAATCCTACTTTTTAGATTATGCTACTCTTTGTGATAATCGACATGCATTTCATTATTTACTATTATTTATGGATTTAGTTAAAAATGGAAAAAATCTTTATATTATTCTTCATCTCATATGAATGCCTCATTCTTTATTGTCATTCTCTTGGGCGTAATTACATGTTTATAGCCCCTCCTATAGAGGAACACTCTTTCTTTTGTCCTATGTTCTATTCATGCCCAAATATTTTAATTATGCACATATACTAGTTTTATTGAACTCATACCTTCTCTTTAACATTCATCTTCTGGGTGTTATTCCCAAACCACCAAGGTAATAGGTGACTTAGAAGACAATGACTCTTGAAGATGACATGCATGATGTGGACATGAGGATAGCTTGAGATGACCGGGTTATCCTCTACAACCGGTCATATATGTAAACAGATGAAAATTTGTATTCTGGAATACACCTCTTAAGGTGAGGATCCATGTATTAGGATATTTGTGATAATGAAATACATTTTTTCCACTGTGTGGTCATTTCACAACTTATGTATTACCATTTGTGTGGATACCCTATCCGGTCTCACTCCTTACAGAGGTGGTGAATACTTAAGCAAGAGTTTGGGGTCCTTCTAAGGGTTTGTTGTATTGTATCACAATGGATTCCATCTGGAACACCAAGACATAATGTTGTATAAGAAAGAAGGAATCACACCTTGTTGGACATGGTAGGATCAATGATGAGTTTTGTTGATCTTTCACATTCTTTTAGGGGACATGCTCAAGAAACCACCACATTTCCACTTAACTGAGTTCATTTCAAATCTGTTGAAAAGACACCATATGAGATATAGAATGGGAAACACCCCAATATGTCTTTCATAAAAGTTTAATAACGCAAAACTTATTTCAAGAAATAGTTCTAAGAAAATCCTAGACCCAAACTGAATAAATGTATTTTTCTTTGGGTACCATAAGGAAACTAAGGGTTTCTCATTCAATGTTCCATCTGATCCATCTGACAACAAAGTGTTTGTCGCCAAATATGTTGTATTTAGGAATTTATTTCCAAAAGAACCAGTGGGAGGAAAATAGAACTTGAATAAGTTCAGGACCAACATGAATACATTCAACTATAGAAGTCAATAAGGAATCATAGGAACCAAAACTTATTATAGAACCTCAAGTCCTTATTGTAACATAAGAACCTCAAAGAGTAGGGCACATCTTGAGCCAGAAAGACATGGATTTCTCATGACTCAACAAGATAATTTGATGGTCATAGATGATGAGCCAACAACCTACATGGAATCTATTGTGGGACCATAATCTAGTTAGTGTCTTGAGTCCATGAGATTTAAGACAGAAAGGTATGAACCTTGGTGGATCGAACTGAAGGGGTTAGACCATAGGGTGAAAATGGGTCTTTAAGAAGAATATTGCATTCTTATGTACATAGATAGGGGAGCGGCTAAAAGCAAAGCTACTAGGAAAATACAATAATCATGCAAAAGCTCCAGTTTTCACTCCTCCATGTTGGAATACACAAGCATGCACCAAAAAATGGGTTGAAGTCCCCTACACGGACAAGTAGGCACATTAACCCCATTTTTAGTCACTTTAACTACATTTTGGGTGCATTGGCCTATAAATTAGGCACATAATAGCAAAATTAGGCTCAAATTGCCACTACATAGACAAATAGGTGCATAAAGCCCATTTTTAGGTGTTTAGACCACTTTTGGGCGCTCTAACCCCATTTGGGGGTGCATTGACCAATAAATTAGGCACTACATTGACAAGTAGGCAGATTAACCCCATTCTTAGACGCTTTAACCCACTTTTAGGCACTTCAACCTATTTTGGGGTGCATTTTCTATTTATTAGGTGCATAATGGTAAATTAGGCTAAAAAAGGCACTACACTGACAAGTGGGCACATTAATCCCATTTTTAGGTGCTTTAACTGCATTTTTGGGTGCATTGGCCTATAAGTTAGGCACATAATAGTAAATTAGGATCAAATTTCCACTACACTGACAAAGATGCGCATAAACCCCATTTTTAGGTATTTTCACCCACTTTCTGGAGCATTAACCTCATTTTGGGGTGCATTGGCATATAAAGTAGGCAATACACTAACAAGTAGGCAGATTAAATCCATTCTTAGGTGTAACAAACTTTTAGGCACTTCAACCCATTTTGGGTGCATTTCTTATTTATTAGGCACTTAAACCCATATTGTTTCATACTTTCTCAAGCTTGTTCCTTGAATTGCGTATCTACTATCTTGAATTTCTTACATAGAATTGTGATGCAGGACATATAGAGCTACATTGTATGTAGAATTTTATGCAGATTTTGCTCCAGTGTCAGATTTTGATGCAATGCTAGTGTTTTTTATGCAGAAACAACCTTCTGAGCAAGACTCATCGTTATGCCATGAGCCCTGATGCTTTTTGGGTGACTTCCATCATCTTGAGGGTCAAAATTGTGATTTGTTGTTTTTCTGTAGCACTTTATCTTGCATTGATATTTTCTAGAATTACTTATGGATTGTTCAAGTGCACATAGACCACATTTTTAGGCATTTTAACCACCTTTTGGGGGCTTTAACCCCATTATGGGGTGCATTGACCTATAAATTAGGCACTACACTAACAAGTAGGTGGATTAACCCCATTCTTAGACCCTTTAACCCACTTTTATGCACTTCAACCCATTTTTGGACTCATTTCCTCTTTATTAGTCGCATAATAGTAAATTAGGCTAAAAAATGCACTATACTAACAAGTGGGCACATTAACCCCATTTAAGCCACTTCAAACTGCATTGTGGGTGCATTGGCCTATAAATTAGGCACATAAAAGTAAATTGGGTTGAAATTCCCACTACATAGACAAATAGGCGTATAAACCCCATTTTAGGCATTTAGACCCACTTTTGGGCACTTTAACTCAATTTTGGGATGCATTGACCTATAAATTAGGCACTAAACTTACAAGTAGGTGGAGTAACCCCATTCTTAGGCACTTTAAGCCATTATAGGAACTTCAATTGATTTTTGCGCACATTTCCTATTTATTAGGTGCATAACAGTAAATTAGGCTAAAAAAAGCACTACACTGACAAGTGAGCGCATTAACCCCATTTATAGGCACTTCAACCACATTTTTGGGAGCATAGGCCTATAAATGAGTTGCATAACAGTAAAATTAGGCTCAAATTGGCACTACACTGACAATTAGGCGCATAAACCTCATTTTTAGGCATTTAGACCAATTACACTGATGAATAGGCATTTGATCCCATTTGGGGCGCATTGGCCTATAAATTAGACACTACATTGACAAGTAGGCATATTAACCCCATTCTTAGGTGTTTAACCCACTATTAGGCACTTCAACCCATTTTTAGGCGCATTTCATGTTTATTAGGTGCATAATAGTAAATTAGTCTAAAAAAGGAACTACACTGACAAGTGGGCGCATTAACCCCATTTTAGGCAATTTAACTGCATTTTTGGCCACGTTGGCATATAAGTTAGGCATATAACGGTAAACTAGGCTCAAATTGCCACTACACTAACAAATAGGCACATAAACCCCATTTTAACTGATTTTTAGATGCTTCCATTCATAAAGACTTTACTTCTTATTAGATCCTGCACATCAACATATGTCAGATCTACATCCGGTATCACATACCAAAATGAAGAGGTAATCAAATTTATCTTATAAGCTTTATACTTGAAGTAGAGGTCTCTACCCTTCCTTCTTCTCCTTTAATTCCTCTAGGAAGAGAGAGAAATTCCTCAAACCTTACAAAAAGGGATTACCTATCCTTGATCAAGAGTCTTCTACCTCCAAGGACTTACCCACTCTTGCAATTAGTTGGACACCTTCACCAAGGAGCTCCCCTCTTACAACAAGACTTTGGCCTTGAGGATTTACCCACTCTTCTCATTTGATCTTCTGCCTTTGCCTTTTGCTTCCAATTGGAGAAGCTTTACCACCTTTTTCTTCAGCCTTAAAGAATCTTTGCACCTTTACCTTCATTAGTAGAAGCTTTCACCAAGTTGATCTTCAAGAAAGGGGTTGGGAAAGGGAAGCTTTGAGAGTTTTAAAGCACTACAAAGGAGTATCTCTCTCACATAGATCCTATCTCACTCATATGTATGTTTTGATTTGAAAACAAGAGAGAAAGGGGCCCTGGTGGATTGAAATCATTGAACTATAGCTTAGGAACTTGAATAGCATGAAGGAGAAAATTTGGGATGAAGTCTAAGGATTCCTATTTATAGTTGGGGATGTACAATAGACACTAGAAGTACTTAGGAACATTTTCTAGCCATTTGGAGGGTTGCAACAGATATAATTTCACATTTTGCAACACTCTAATGGTTAGAAACACTTTTTCTGCACATTCCATACATCACAGTCATTTGAGTTTCAATAAAGGTAACTCGACCGATTGCACTGTGCGGCAAGCTAGTTTTCAGTTGTCTGACAAGTTTATCCTAGATGAAACTCAACCCATCGCTTAAAATCAGTTTGCATGTGCAAGGCATCAATCAAGTTTTACTTGGGGTAAACTTGGATGAACCTGGGCATTTTCCAAGATCAATCCTAGGCATCAGTTAGGTTTCTGGGAAGGAAATACGGCCGATCATACAACCTATGATCAATTTTGGAAAATGTCATTAGAGTGATTAAACATTCGTATTAAGCTCTCCTAGTTTTTTTCTCATCTTAGCTACAAGTCATAGCATCAATATACATGATGAAAAAAATTGTCGTAGGGGTTTTAGGGCATTTTCCAAGAAAGTGCATTTGCATTGCTTTTGACTTGAACTAGATCAAGCTAGGAATTGATTGAAATGATCCTTTTCATGTACCTAATACCTGAAATCAATCTCAAATACAGATATTATATACATATGAATGGAATGGTTAAGTCATCATCAAAATATGGACAATGTATAACACTTAGGTCAACATTCTCCCCCTTTTGCAATTGACAAACCATTCTTTAACATATTGAAAAGGATTTAAAAATTAAAACTTTTACCTTATGAATAATAAGGGGATACATGATTGAACAATGGCAATTGCATCCCCTCATTTCATTCTTACCTCAATTTCTTCTATTCATCACCTGTGAGGTTAGTTTTCCAAGAAGCATACTCATAGTATGCTTATAATAAGGTACTAGGTACATGAAATTCGAGCTAAGGAAGAGCATCTTGGAGAGAAGTAAGAGCAAAAGGTTGAATAGTTGTTAGTAGAGTCCCAGAGTCATCCTTGTATTCTCAGGTCCAGGCATCATATGTTTTGTAATGATATGTGTACATCGAATCGAGTTTTGGCAGTGTGACAATGTTTGTATATGGCATGTATATGTGAACATCTCTTTTGTAACATGTTGTTGTTGAAGACCACTGGTCATATATGTAATTACCTGACATGGTATGTGAAATATGCAAATTGTTGGTCCTTTATGTAAATGTTTCTGAACCTGATAATAATATATAAATCAGATTTAATTTACTTGCTTTTCTAGTTATGCCGTTAATTAGAAATTGATCATGTGTTTTGTTTTGAGTAATCTCATTTAGCTTTATAGGGCATCACATATCATGTACAATAGCTCAGACGCTTAGTTTAGCTCAAAAAGAGCACCTACAAAAAAAAGCCAAAAGTGTCACTGAACAAAAAACACTCCAAGTAGCCACAAATACAGTCGAGCTAATACTAATGTTTGACAGGGGACTTCCGGAGGAGGGCATAAAATTTGAGAAGCCATAGTTTTGTCATAGGTGCCCCCAACAACAAGAGAGATCAAATGACTCTATTTTCTACATGATGTTTTAAATGCAGATGTTAGCCACAACAGATAAAAAGGTGGAATTATATGAGGAAGAATATTACCATCACCTTCGGGGCTCATGCTTTGGAGTTTCTAACGTTGGATTGAGCACTTACCAGCTCACAACACTAAAATCGCATGTTCTTAGTCAACCTCACTCTTTTACACCTTGGGGATAGGGTGCATGATAAGTTTGGGGAGGGGGGAATCCAAACAGGAGAGCCCAGTACATTTTCATGCCCTACATTTCAAATTTCCTATATTTCTTTACTTTATTGTCTCCTTTCTTACCTGTGCATAAATTTTACTAAAAGTCAGAATGACCAATTTAGCTTGTGTACATAATCTAGTTTTTTCAACTTTAGAAGGAGAAATTTTGATGCATATGAAATCTTAAAGGAAAATTTTGAATCCATTTTTTCTGAATTTTATCATAACCCTTATCCTTAGACTTTCTTGTCTTCTACTAATTCTTAACATAGTCATTCCAAGGGTAATGTTTTAGGCGGATAACATAATTAATAAATGCTTACTTGACCATGCTCTCACACCATTCTTTTCTCAAGAAACTATAGGTGCCAAAAAACTCTACTATCCCAATCAAAACCCTCTGGAATAAAGAGGACCCTACCTGGCTTATCCTCGATTGACCACCCAAATTCCTAGTATAGGTTGGAAAGTGCTAATGCTAGTGACATAGGAAAAAACTACCCCTTCTAGTGCTAAATCCCCACTCTGGGACCAAAAGAGGCTCGACACACTACTACAGAACCTACCTTTAGTGTCGGTTATTTAAAGCCTTTAGTGTCGGTTTCTAAGCGACACCTATGTGGGCGACACTAAAAGTCCACCCATAAGGCGCCAGTTCTAAAACCGACACCCAAACTCTTCGTGCGCCACCAAAAACGCGCCATCATGGGACTATAAGCATCGGTTATTAGTTAAAAACCGACGCCCAAACCCTTCGCGCCACAGAAAGGGCGCCATCTTGGGAACTATCAGTGTCGGTTATAAGTAAAAAACCGACACCATATATCTTTGCCCCACGGCCGTGCTGTCCAGCACGGTCGTGGTGTTAAGGACATAGACGTCGGTTTATTGTAGGAACACCGACACTATATCATTATGTGTCGGTTATTTACAAATAACCGACGCCTATTGGTTTTTTTTCCTGTGAGTCTGCAGACCTGCTGTGGCTGGTCGCAGGATAAGAAACCTGTTTAGTTCAGTTATGAACTGTAGGTTTTATGACATCCATTGATATCAGCCGACAACAGGCCGCAAACCTGCAAAATTAACAATAAAAAATTAGCACATGCATTTAGCAATGCAACCTGCAGTTCCATTTTATTTTCACACATTTATAAACATTCACACATGCTAGCAATTTGTAGTTCCATTCATTCACATTCAAACATGTAGAAACATTCATATAGCAACCAACACTTTCATTCATTTTCACTCAGACACATGTAGAAACATCCAGACATGTAGAAACATTCACACATATATTATAATTCAGAAATTCATTTACAAAGTATCATTGTTTAGTCATTATTTGCTATCAGGATCCCAATTATATTTTAAAGCCCCCACTAATTGTATGGCTGTCGCCCATTCTTCTCTTACTTCATTTAATTCTCCCATTGTATAGGGAGCATTAACATTTGGTAAGTCCTTTCCTGTAATGGGGTTAGCTTTAAACACCTGTAAAGAGAATGATGTATATATATAATTAATGAGCTATAAATAAGATTGATATATTTCGACCATATTATCTAATGAGACTATATAATACCTGAGCAATACAATCGATGTCCATTGCGGCATATTTGACAAGCATGTGCATATATCACATGACATAGTATTCACATGCCCATCCGTTGTCTTGTGTAGCACACTATAAATTCAAACATACAAAATATTAAAAAATACAACTAATTAATAATTGTTCACATAAATAATATATACATATATTGCAGTCGGGAACTTACTTGCACGTTCTTCCAAATTATTGGCTGGTTCTTTTTCGTGGGGACCTTTCCTCCAGCCTTTTTGTACTCCTCAAAACCCCTACATGTTAATGTAACACAGAACATTGCAATTAAATAGTAATGTAATAACATATGTTAACAGATATGAAAAATGAAATATTTCTCACCGAAATATTGCCATTTTCATTATGTGTCCAAATCTTGTATTCAATTTACCCCCCTTAGGATCTAGATAATACACAGTGAACGTGTCGGGGGAAATAACCAATAACTCCCAATGCCTACCCCTAGAGGAAAAAAAGTTAAAAATTAATAACTCCAAATTCACAATAAAATGTAATTTTCTTAAGTCCAAATTATAATAAGCAAAGTAAACTTACTCTACATTGAATGGAGCCATTATCACCGTCTTCTTTTTTACAGCAAAATTTGAAAAAGACTCACAGCAGTATTGTTGAACTGATGTAGGGTCTTTAGCGACTAGACTAATCAAGGATGGAATCAAAAACCCTACATGTCCGAATCCAAAATATGCACATATGTTGTCTAAGTAGCTACAAAATATGTATTAATTACGCATGCATTAATAAATAAGAAACCAGATCACCAGATCATACACAAGGTATATGGATGTATAAAGAATATCTCACCTTATCCATAGCTCTATCACAGATGTATTTAGCCAATCATATCGAAACAACTCCAATATATCTTGTATAAATAGTTTTGTTTCGTATGACTGACCTGTAGAATCTGAATCAGAAGAAACAGTTATAGGGGAGTTTATATCATGTTCCCCTAACCATACTGCCATACCCCTACAGTTAGGACCTAACGGGACAGGTAGGTCCTGTGGAACCCAACTAGGTAATGCAGGAGGTGGAAGTGGAGGCCTAGATGCTGTGGGTGTCTTCTTTTTAACCTGTATATATATAATTTCAGATCAACTTCCAGCATATACACACACTAACAATTGAACGTAATGTAAATTTACCATACCTTATCAGTAAAGAAGACATCCGCTTTTAGCCACAATATCACTCCGCCTACTGCCTCACCAAGCGTTTCACAATCTGGGTGGGCATATGGCAGTGGAAGTTCCAGAAATTGGGGGAATATATGTATCGGGCTCACCCGAATCCAACCAGCTGGTACTGGAGACCAGTGACACGTTTCCCCTGGTAGGGATGGGTAAGCCGACGCCTCTTCCACGACATATTCTTTACTTTTTAGACGACATGGCTTCAACCCCTACAAATTTTTGTGTAAAGAATGTTATATACATATATACATATCATCTTTTTTTGAAACGACTACAATTTCATATATACGTATCATCTTGAATTAAAAAACTAGTTACTATGTCATAAAAATACTTACAGTGGATGTGCTAGGTGGTGGTTCTATAGGATTACTCCCAACCTCTGCAGTAGGAGTAGGAGTAGAGTCTGCAGTAGGTATTGTCTGGTAAGTGGCAGTCTGAGATGCCTGCCACTTTTTCATTGCTTCTTCGAGTTTCCTGTCAAATAGCTTATCCACCTATACATGGATAAAAGAAACGTCAAATTCTAATTTTTGAATTCTCTTTTACAGTAACATTATAAAGAAAGAATATGTTACCTCTTCTTGTGAAAGTCCCGCTTTTGGGACATATTTGCGCTGGGATGACCCAAAAAAATATTTGATGCCCACACCAGCGCCTGTAGCCCTAACACGTCCAGGATGCTCTGGGTTACCCAGAGCAACTGTCAATTCATCCTTTGTTCCCTCAGGGATGAACTTTCCTTGTTTCCTCAGCTCGTGCAGCTCCCGCTAATCGCTAAAACAAAAATTTGTACTTAAGTAAACAACACAAATAATCAATATTTGAATGATTGCTGTAAGAGTTGTATTTTACCATTTTTGCAGCCGCCTCAGCAGTTGCAGCCTTAGTTATTTCTCCCTTCTTATTTTGCCTCCCAGCTATCCAGACATCATGGAGAGGCAGAGGTGTGCTACCTATGGTAGAGGACTCCTGAGTAGCAGCAGACTGAGCAGCAGTAGCCTCAGCCTGTAGTCTTTGGCGAACGCCTGCATACCCCTTTGGACCCATTCTGTGGTCATGCACATTCAATGCATGCCTTGATCTTTGTGCCTCACTGAGGGCCTAGTTAGTATGCAAATTAATGATTTGGTTAGTAACACTAAATGTTAATCTTGAATAAGTGAATACAACATATATTAATTAATGAGATTGAGACTGATGCCTAATACCTTGAATTCATCAGTTTGTCTTGAAGCGACAAACGCGTCCCATTCTTCTTTGTCCAGGAAGTTCCACTGTTCAATGGCTGTCCTTATCCTCTTGTCGGCTTCTTTTATGTATTCTCTGGTGAGATTTGTCCTATAGTTCCTTAGGACTCTCCCACAGCATTGCATCACGCATTTACGATGTAGCTTTTCATCCAATTCAAATATACTCTACAAAATAGAATTGCTATTAACTAGTATCCAAAAATTTAGTAATCTACAAAATAGAATTGCAAATTAATAATAACTCACACATAAATCCCTCCATATTAAAATTTTCTTCTCCTTAGAAACTTTATGCCAAGAATCTAAGAGACAACCGCAATGGCTACGAGTAACAAACCCAAGATATGAAATAAATGAATTGCGATTCACACCACATGCATTTCCTGCATTATCGAAATCCACAACAAGTTTGGGTCCATTGCCCTTTTGCACAATTAACTTCATCATAGTGATGCCCCTTCTCTTGTAAACTTTTTAGTGTTGTTGATCAAGTGCCTCAAGTGCTTCAGATGGTACCTGTGCATCATCAACCTAAAATTTGACAAAATAATTCACATTTACAAGATATAACTATAAATGGACATATAGATATAAATATATGATATATTTTTAAAACTTACATTGTGAGGTGGCGCATTGATGTCCTCACCCTCACGGTAGTCATCAGCACGGTCATCAGGAGAATGGTCAGCCATCTGCAAATTCACATTCAAATTGTAAAGTTCGCATTGTAAAGTAGTAATTCAAAGTGTAAAGCTCACATTGTAAAGTTCACATTATTACAACAAAGTATATATCACAACAAAATTGTAAAGCTCTATGATCAAAGAGAAAACAAGTATATATTACAACAAGATTACGGTCTAGGGTTAACAAATACATGTGATGTCATTCTTATATATAATAAATGTACATGTACCACCTATCCCATCCTTGAACACCTAATCTCACTAGTAAGTGTATAATGTGTATTGGGTTTTCAAGAAAATTTCGGCAGCATTTCCCCACTGTTCTCCAAGTACATATGTACTTAGAGAACAAACGGGGAAATGCTGCCGAAATTTTCTTGAAAACCCAATACACATTATACACTTACATCCTAAGCGAGATTAGGTGTTCAAGAACAGTCCCAAACCGGGGACTATCCAAGATTTACTCCTAATGAGTAAATCTTGGACGGGTTTCTAGGCCAACAAATACATGTGTTGTCATTCTTATATATAATAAATGTGTACCACCTATCCCATTCTTGACCACCTAATCTCACTAGTAAGTGTATAATGTGTATTGGGTTTTCGAGAAAATTTCAGCAGCATTTCCCTATTGTTCTCTAAGTACATATGTACTTAGAGAACAAACGGGGAAATGCTACCGAAATTTTCTCAGAAACCCAATACACATTATACACTTACATCCTAAGTGAGATTAGGTGTTCAAGAACAGTCCCAAACCGGGGACTATCCAAGATTTACTTCTAATGAGTAAATCTTAGACGAGTTTCTAGGCCAACAAATACGTGTGCTGTCATTCTTATACCTACAATCCTAGTTTCATCATTCATATCCTAGTTCTTCAAGTTAGGTGATTAACATTGTCAATATACTCAAAAAGGAAACAAGTTACCAATTTCATAGTTAGGATGGTAGAGATACCCTAAGATCTAGAGATACCCTAAGATCTAGGCAATTTAGGGAAAAGTTCATCATTTACATTCCAAGCATGTCACATGTGTGCATTACAGTTCATCATTAAGCAAGAAGGGTGATTAGGATTCTCAATATACTCAACAATGAAACAAGTTCAATATGTGTGCATTACAGTTCATCATTTACATTCCAAGCATGTCACATGTGTGCATTATAGTTCATCATCAAGATATCTATAACTTACTTAAACATTCAATAATGAAGTAAATATACACTTAATTCAGAATAGCATGACGCACAAAGTTGCAGTCAACATCATTATGCTTTGTTCTATCATGGACTATCAGATTGGTATAGCACATATGTATCAGTACATAATTAAATAAACACAATCAGTAAATAACTTAAAAAAAATCCACTAGCTTGGTGAAATCAGTACATAAATAAACACAATCAGAATATTTTTCATGGCTTTTGGGGTGACTTGGTGAAATCAGTGCATGTTTTGGGCATCCAGTAGATGAATCCAAACCCCAGCAGCAGCCTAAACGTGCCTTGGCGCCGCCCAAGCATCCGCCCAGAGGCCTAGCTAGGAAGGGCACCTGGGCTTGGGACCCTAGGCGTGCCCTGGCACCTGCTTAGGTGCCGCCTGGGTGAGTTCCAGGTCGGCGGCGGCAGAGAAAAGCAAGGCAGAGGAGAAAAGGGGGTGAAGCTTTTGTGGGTTACATTGCAGGAAGCTGGCGGAGGAGAAAAGTTGCTTCTACCGGCGGGGGCGGCGGTGACGAGGAGAGCACCGTAGCTGCTTCTACCGGCGGCGGCGACGAGAGGACAATCAATGACCAGTGGCGGCGACGAGCGGCGACGAGAGGACAGCAGCAACGCGGCGGCATCACTGAGCAGCGACGAGCAATAATCGCCGGACCTAACTAAAATCGAGAATGAAATAGAGAAAGGGGAAGAGTCACTCGTGCTGGTGCTATTAAGTTGACAATAAGCGTCGGTTATTCAAAAAAACCGACAACAAAACCAACAATGTCGGTTCTTTTCTAAAAATCGACACCCATACTAGATTATAGTCGTCGGTTTTTAACTAAAAGACAACCGACACCTATTTTTGTCTCGCGAATAACCTTTAGTCGTCGGTTATTTATTTATGAACCGACGCCATATGTCAAATTTTGGAGGTAATTTTTTCGCTGGAATTTTTGTTTTGGCGATTGATTTTAGGTGTCGGTTTTTTATTAATTAACCGACACTTAATAAAAGTGGTACCCGTGTATGGTCGACCTTCACAGATTGGATGTCGGTTTATGTTATAAACTGACACTGTAGAGTTTAGGTGTCAGTTTATGTATACAACTGACACCTTGAAAAGTGACTTTATAAGCCATTTCTGTAGTAGTGACAACCCACCTTTCCCTAAAAATCCCATCACTTAAAAGCCTTGTGAGCAAGAATAAAAGGTGAGTGTGAATAAAAACATGAAAGTTGTGCCAGCATACTCCAGATATGTTGTACCCACATACTCCATAGCCCTAACATGTCTCAACCTCTCAAATGTCTCCCCAGAACCTTGAGATTCTGCATTAGGGACGACTTCCCTAGCTTTGTGTACGTGCACTCTATTAGCTAAGTGTGTAATCATCACCATGAGCTATCCAAAGATGGACTAAAAGGTGGGATTTTCCATGGCTGTAGGGCCAAACTAAGGCATCAAGGGTTGTTCCGGCCCCATCTTAGGCACTCTACCATCAGGTGCCTGTTGCAAATAGTTTTAATTTTTAGTGATTTTTGTTAATCCGCTGCTTATGGTTATTCCACAATTATTTACCAGTGACAGTTTGATTTGTTGTTGGATTGTCACAAAGTTTTGGTATCAGAGCCTAAGGTTCTTTGAGTCCACAGAGACATAGGATTAAGTTGTTGAGTCTATTCTAGTGTCTTCCAATTTATCTGATAGTGACTTCTGCTCATATAGGAGAAGAAGTAAAGCTTAAAGATGTCTGGATCACACGAAGAACATGCTGCTAAAAGTAGTGTTGCTACACCAGGAAGAGGTGCAAGGGATCATGCTAGAGAGGAACTAGTACCTGAGAATCCCCAACTTTACCAAGCTTCGATAGAAAACCCAACTTTTCATGCTCTGTTCATTTGTATAAAAGCCAATCGATGAATAGTGGCATTTGTATAAAAGCCAAATGATGTTATAGTGGAATTTACTGAAAGCCATTAAAACTGAATGTTTATTGACATTTCCAACTTATGCCACTATCTCTCTAGTGGAATTGGTACTAAAGGCATTTTTTAAGTGCCAATAAATGCCACTAAATACCTTTAGTGGCATTTATATTCTTTTACCGATGTTTTTCAAATGCCACTAATGGATATATTTGTTGTAGTGTAAAGAACCAAGATCGCACTAGCATTCCAAACATATTCTATGGCAGTTCCATCTCATATGAGAGATCTTACAATGAGGATATGTGAAGATTTGAAGAGTACCTATAGAAAGCAATGTGGCCGACCCACTCACAAAAACACTTTCACAGTAGAAACATGATGGACATGTTCGATCACTTGGATTGAGATTCATGAGTGATTGGGTATAAGTGCAATTGGGAGTTTGTTGGTATGTATGCCCATAGAGACTATCATTTAATGATTGTAATGGGATACTAGGTAAATGATTTGTAATACTATATTGATCATATCAATAAAGGTAAATTTCCAATTTATATGTTTGTGTTTTATATTGTGAGATGACAACAAAACTTATAGATGTCTATAGAATAATATACTCAATGACATATGTCTTTAGGTTGATGACCTGAAAAGTGATGTATGCTAAGAGTATGTATTCTTGTTTTGTCCGTAATCGGTTGTTATGGTGGAAATATCCATAGACATCAATAATACATAAGATTAGAATGTATGTTGGTTGATGGAAGAATCTCATTAGCCATGATATGGAGATATCAAACCAAATACATAGATACTTGTTAGAGAACAATGTATCAGACAGACCCACCTTGAGAGTGACACATGGATACCATGATTGGTAGTTAGAGTCACATCTCATAGTGATGGTGATGATTGTGGTTCTTAGACCTGAAGTCACTACACTTATCACATGTCGTTTGGTGTATTTTGACATCATCCACCGTGGTCCTGAATAAGGATTGCCATAAAGATGGTGCTTGGGTGCACTGTGACACATGGGGATGACTGTGAGTGATATAGATGGAATTTGTCCTTCCTACGGGAGTTTGATATTTTGACCACTTTAAACAAGACTGAGAAATGCATGGCCATGCTGATGTGAGTCAATATGTGATATTGAGCTTACATATATCTCAGACAATATGCTCAAGTTCAAGGAACATGGATTGAACATTGAAGAGGATGACAGTTCCATGAATTGAGTTCAATCCGGATATCAATGACAAAGGAACTATACAATCACTGTAGCATCAGTCATGAGTGATAAGTTAAGTTGTTCTCCAACTTCTCCAATCACTTGGATGGCAATGAAGTCTTGCTAGATACCAATCATTGCTTGTGAAATCATAATATGATGATGGATATCACTACCAACGTAATTTGGAGTCTACCGGGTCACACACATAGGATGTGTTGGAATAGGAGTATAATTGTGGATTTGATTGG
Source organism: Alisma plantago-aquatica (assembly GCA_963693085.1). Lineage (NCBI taxonomy): Eukaryota > Viridiplantae > Streptophyta > Magnoliopsida > Alismatales > Alismataceae > Alisma > Alisma plantago-aquatica. Next base: position 909,881,035 of record OY856409.1, read on the forward strand.
AATTGTTTTGAATCACATTGATTACTAAAATGTTTATGTAATCCATTAGAATAATATTAAAATATGTTAAAATGCTTGAGGCAATTAATTGAAGTGACTGGCTCTATGTGCAAGTGGGAGTCTGTTGGTATGTATGCCCATAAATCCATCATGAGCCCTTGCATGGAGTCAGATATTAATTAATCATAATACGATTAATTGGTTAATCAATTAATTCTAGAATATTCTAATTAATCTACAAGCATTTTAATTAATGCATCTTTCAGTTTACTGAAGGGTTTGGGAAACCCTACTTCCTTTTATCTCTGATTTAAAGGGGCTTGACGATAGATGTCTTTACTAGATATTGAGAGAGGCCTTTCTATTTACGTTCACGTACATAAACCCAATCCGTCACCATCCTCAGGAGAGAAAGGAGAGCATCGTGACACTAGCACATCGTCGCACAAAGGCTACTTCTTCTTGTTAGCTTAGGAAGGGTGACGTGGAATTCCAGTCCATCTGTGTGGATGAAGTAGAGATGCAGACACTGAGACGCCTGCGTTCGGAGGATGTCAATGACCGTCCATACGCGCTATGAGTGGCGTACATCACCGCACAAAAGGAGTGTCACCAGATCTTCCCATGCCACATTTAGAGGATGGGAGAGAAGTACAATCTGTGTAATCCAGGAGTGTTGCACACCATCATGCAGCGGGATGTCACCGGACTTGCTCCGTGATAAGGTATATCCCTCGAACACTCTTTCTGAATATGTTGTTATCAATGAGATCCTATTGTAGGTTGCATGGAAATATATTTTATTTTGTTGCTTCTGCTGCGCATGTTTCCTCCATAAAACCCAACACAAAGGGCATCACATCATATCATGTGATCCTAGCATCAACATGGTGTATCTTAAAAACCATCACAAGGTATCGATTAGGGTTTTAGCCTAGAATGTTGGGTTAATCCTGGGTGTGTCGGGCAACCATACTAAGGAAGGGTATCAGTTTAGGGTATACTAGGTGATCAACCAGGGTGTCGGTCTACCAATAGGATGGTGTATTGGTTAGGCATCACCATATAGGTGTATTAGGCAGCAAAACCTCAAAGAAAGGGTCTCATCCAACCCCTCCTATCAGCCAATGCCATCACGAGTGTGATGAGCATCAGGGGTAACAAGAAGCGCTCGTATGTCGGGTATTAAGAGGGGAACAATTTGCTTAGGGTTTTAGCAATGCATTTAAGCCATGACGGCTATGACACTGACGAGAAACATATGTCAAAGCAATGCTCCCATGGCTGCAATGCCAAGTTGTGACAACTACATGTGTGTCAGGCAGAAACACCCCCAAGGTGTGAGGGCCAACGCCATAACGACTAGCACTCTTTGTATCACAGTCAAACACCATATCAGTTCAACAACCGCCAATCAAACTAACACCCTCATCTCATATCGGCCTACTCATACCCAAGGCATGACGATCTAAGCAACATCATGATGTGTCGACCTAGATCTAACCAAGGTCATGACGCCCTGTCACAAATAGTGACAATCAGTGGCACCATAGGTCATGACGACCACCAAAGGTGTATCAGCCTCAACATACATATCGGCTCACTCATCTTCCACCTTAGAACATCATTACAAGCAAGGTAAAAGAAGTGAAACACAAAAGCATTTTCTAAACAAGGTTCTTCTTCCAAAACAAAACTCAAAACTACCAAGAAGATCTACTAGCATGCAAAGACAACAAACCAAGGACAAAGAACAATATAGAAAGTAAAGGGTGATAATAACAAAGAGGGTTTAGAGTTATATAACCCGCCTCAAGGATCACCACCAAGATCCAAGCTTCATGAGCTCAAAGTAGAATAAGATCTCCAAGCTTGATTACCACAACACTTCTAAGAGAGAAGATGGAACCAAGGTTAAGAGAACATGAGAGGGGAAATAAAGTAACCAAGGTCCATGGTTGAGAAGAAGAAAGAAAGAGAGAAAGAGGAGCTAAGGATCATGGCTTACCAAGGTAGAGGATGAAGAGAGCACTACAAGCATGGGAACCATCCTCCAACCTCCAAGGGAGAGACTCCTCTAGCTCAAGGTCGTCCATTAAAGAGGGAATGCAAGGATAACCAAAAGGATTCTCTTGCATGGAGAGAAAGAGGTATATATACAAGAGAGATGAAAGAGAGAGAGTAAGGGGAAGGTGTCAGCACCTTAGAACCCTAGGTGACTGTAAGGACCGTGACCTGCGTTTAGGGTTTACCCTGTTTGTTTTGCTTAACCTTAATGGTTTGATGCTTGCTAATCACCTTTGAGTGGTGATTAGGGTTTTTGTTGTGCCTTGTTAAGAGTTCGAGGGGCTACTTGCAAATAACCCAAGTCTAGGGTTTTGTGTGCAAGTTTGCCATTTTGTGAAATGTCTTCCCCTCTTTGCTTCCTCTAGGGTTGAGAGGAAGGCTTGGGCTTGTTGTTTGAGTTTCTTGGGCCTTGCTTGAGCTTGTTTGAGCCTTGAGGTGCTTTTCTTGGGCTTGCTTGAGCCTTGTGTCGGCCAAGACCAGCTTGTGTCACCCAAGGAAGAGTGTGTGTCGACTTAGAGGTGGTGTGTCAACTTGGAGTTGTGTGTGTCGCCCAGCAGAGCTGCTAGTTGTGTCGCCCATGTTGCTTGGTCCAACCTTGACCATGTTTGGTGGACACTTGGTGTATATCTTTGACAAGTGTCTCTTGGTGTGCTAGAGTGTTGGCTTGAACCCTAGGACAAGTGTCCCTTGGGTGGACGACACTTAGCATAGGTCTACCTTGTTTTCTCCTCCCTTTACTTCTATATAGGTAGCTCTTTCCCTTGCCTTAGCTTCCTTTGATCCCTTGCTCTCCCCTCCACCTTGAGTGCACAACACTCCTCCCTCTCTTGCTTGTGTCGGCCGAGACACTCTCCTGGAGTTGCAGTGGTGGTCGATACCTTCTCTTGGATCAACTTTGGTGGACGACATCCCTTGGAGCTTGAAGTGCATCTTCTTCCTTGGAGTTTGGAGCTTAAGGCGGGTTGCATAATTTCTAATCCTAACTCCTTTACCTCTAGAAATAATCTTGTTACATGATAGTAGTTAGCTTAGTATCTTAGTTTTGTATCTTGCTTGGGTTCCCTTTGGTGGCCGATCCCCCCCTCTAGGGTTTAGGGTTCCTTTGTGCACCTTGCTTTCTAGGGTTTGAGTATCCTTAAGTTGGAGGTTGAAGTCACCCTTGTTGGGTGACATGGTGAGTGCTCCTGGAGTTGGGCGATACCCTCTCTCTTGTTTGAGTGTGTTGGGCGACATGGTCCTTGCGCTAAGTAACACCTTTGTTCTTGTGATGGGTGACTTAGTGGTGTTCTTTGTGTTGTTTGACATGGTAACCATGTTGGGCGATATGGTTCCTATGATAAGCAATCCCTTTGTTCTTGTGTTGGGCGAGACCCTCTCTTGTCTTGGTGTTGGGCGAGATGGGTACCTTGTGATGGGCGACATGGTGAGTGCTCTTGTGTTGGGCGATAGGTCAAGCTAGTGACGAGTTGGCCGATATGGCTAAGTTGGCCGTTGGATGTTGTTGGGCGATACATCTTGAGGTGTTGGCCGATATAGCCTTGTCAAGCTTGATGGTTGTTGGTGTCGGATGACATGGACATGTGTGGCTTGTTTCCTTGTCTTGAACGATAGACCATGCATGTTGGCCGATAGGCATGGTGACCGATAAGCCATGCATGCCATGGTGGCCGATAACCATGCTGACCGACACCCATGATGGCCGATAGCCATGGTGGGCGATAGCCTAGGGTTGGGTATGTGTCGGCCGACAGGCCTTGATAGGTTTTAGTGAGGGAAGTGATGAGTTATGGTGAGAGTCTTGTAATCATATAGTAACGGTCCTTTGTGATGTGAAAGTGATTAGTTATGCACCAATAAATGATGGTGGTGTCTTGTTAAGTAATAACCATAATGAGTATGATGCCTTGCTATAATAACAATACTAATACTAGTAATGATGCCAATACTAATATTGTGGGTAATGATGATAATGGTAGTAGTGATGATAATGAGGAAGGTAATGGTAATAAGATGCATGATGTGATCCTTATGCTTATTTGTTAATAATAAAGAAGATGATAGTAATGTTGGTCATAATAATGATGACAATAATGGTAGTAATGATATGCATGAAGTAATCCTTGTACTTAATTGTTAAATGAGAATGGTGATAGTTACACTAGTAGCTTGCATAATGATAATAATGATTATAGTGAATGGTGACATAATGGTAGTGGTAACAATAGTACTTGTTTTGTATGTTTGAACATCTTGATTATTCATATAGTTCTGAGATAAGGGTAAGTATAGATATGGCTTGTTGATAATGTACTTTATACACTTGATCAGCAAATAGTGTAAGAATGATAAGTAGAAGTACCTTGAATAGCATTTCATGATGGTAGAATATTCCTTATGATTGAATCTACGATTATTGTGTACTCTAACCATGCATGTGATGATTAGCCTTGAAAAGGGATATGAGACACATGTGATGAGTAACATCACTTGGTAATTACTCTGGTTAATAGAATGATATGTATAATGTGTTAAGATCCATGATGATGATGTGAGCCTTGAGAGACATTGATAGTACATTATGAGGGATTGAGATCCCATGGTATGTGATCCTTGAGATGGATCTGGATGGTTGGTAAGAGGCCAAGTGGTAACATGTGATATTGGATCCTTGTGATGGATCGGGTTGATGTGATTAAATAATAATATAATGTTGTTTACTTTCCGTTATATCTTGCATGTTATACAACTTGGTTGAATCTTGCAATCCATCTAAAAGATACTAATTAATCACAGTGAAATATATCATGTAGTTTGCCCTGGCCATAGATCCATCATCGTCAAGACTTGGTGATGGTGAAACAGGTTCTCCTACGGGTTAACCTGGAAGCGCATATTGTTGAATATGTGTAGGTTGCTCCTAGCCTGAAAATGAGGAGGTAAGAGTGTAACTTCGGTTACAGACTCAGATACGTATGAAGAGCATGGTGAATAGGCCCATGGCTCAGGATATGTGATGCGTGAGCATGAATGCGTTCATGGCTCAGAGCACGGTGAATAGGCCCGTGGCTCAGTTTTACTAGCGCCGAGACCTGTACCAAGGAGGGCTAGAGTGAGGGTAGCCTATGGAGCTGACCCTGTGGCTTAGACCACTTCAGCATGTGACTACGGTCCTGCTTGTGTTGTACTCATGTACTGACCACGAGGTGGGAGGTCGTGGAGTCTGGCTCTTCCATTGACCTTGTATGGAACCGGCTTGGGTTTCGTAACCGAAGGTTGGATTTGAACGGTACGGTCTAAATCCTCAGGGCATAATAATACGTAAAACAGCCGTTTAGTATTTACTACTTAAGATAAACACGTAACATTGGTTGAGGCCTTGTTTGTGTAATATCTTTGTTATATCTTGCAGGTTATGTGACAATATGTCTTATCTTGAGAAGCAGATTATGTGACATTATATCTTGTTCTGATAATCATGTTACATAGTGATACATTTTATCTTGCTAATCATATTCCTTGAGATACATCTGGTTATATGCTTTGTATAGCGGGTAAGCTTGTCGGTTAGAATAATCTGTTTTATATAGACTGCTCTTGTTATACCTATTATTAGATATCTGCTGTTATAGTCTATCTTGCTGAGGTTCTGTAGTTGCGGTGGGGAGTTATGTTTCCCGCTGGGACAATTGTTCAATTGTCTCACCCCGCTGGTTTAATCCCTTTTTAGGTGGTCGAGGTAGACGTGGTCGTGGTCATGGTGTTGCAGCCGAGCAGCTTGAGGAGCAGTAGAAGGCAAGCGTTGGACATGCTACTGTTTTGGATGTTTTGTAGTAGAGTCTAGAGTCATCCCTGTACTCTCAGGTCCTTGGCAGTGTTTTGATGTTGTTTCACGATGAACGATCAATGATGTTTATATATCCTATTGTTGGTCGGATGCGAGCCTTTATGTATACGAACAGGTGGTGATCTCATGTGATGAATGAACAACTATTTCTGAGCTGTAGACACGTATCGGATCTCGGGTATGTATATATATATATATATGACATGTTTCTGTGCAGGATGAGGACTGGAAAGTAATAGATTCATAGTTTATCAGTTTTTCTGCAATCGGTTTTAATTAACCCGTGTTTTCATAATCTGTGGTTATGGTGATTTCCACACGTTTTCACATAACACCTCGTTATCTGTGTGATAATGGGATGTGTTGCCACAAGTTTTGGTATCAGAGCTTTAGGTTCGCTGAGTCTACATGGATTTAGGAATAGGTTGAGTTGTTCTTATGAGTGTCCAAGTTTTCTTACAATATCTTCTTCCCTCAGCGGAAGAAAAGTCAAGATGTCTGGAAACCATGAAGAACACTCTGCTGAGTATACTGATGCTGCATCGGTTGATGGAGCAGATGGACAGACACATGCAGATCGGGTGCCTGAGGTTCCCCAATTTAACCCGGCCATACTTGAACATCCTGCTTACCAACACCTTATGGGGCAGTTAATGGCTACGATGAATCTCATGGTTGAGCGATTACCAGTGCCTCCTCCGCGAGCACAGGTTCCCCATGGAGAAGCATCGGGTATTGGGAAGACCTTTGAGTGGCTTCACTGAGTTGGAGCTTCGGATTATGCTGGAACGGCTGATCCAGCAGATGCAGATCTGTGGCTGACAAGTCTCGAGAAGGCTTTCCGGATCCTTGACATCCCCAAAGTGGACAAGGTAAAGCATGTTGTCTATCTTCTGAAAGGTAGTGCTGGTCATTGGTGGACCATCGAAGAAGAGAAGCGGCTGAGTGAGGTAATCTGTTGAGAGTGTTCTGACACGAGTTCGTCACCAGATACTTTCCAAAGACGTACATGGATGAGAAGGTGAGTCAGTTCGAGAATCTGAGGCAAGGAACAATGAACGTCACTGAGTACGAAGCCAAGTTTATGGATTTGTTGAGGTTTTGTCCTCACATGGCGACAACAGAAGAGGAACAGATCAGACGTTTTGAGAAGGGTTTGAGTGTTGAGTTGAAAACCCCTGTGTCTGTGTTGGAGAACCGAGAACGGTTTGCTACATTCTTGGAATCAGTTCGACGGATCGAGAGGACAGTAAGGGAGAAAAGAGAGTCTATGTCCCTTAAAAGACCTGCTCAGTTTCAAGGACGTAGGTTTGGTGGCTTTAAGAAGCCCAGGTTTTTAGCACCGTCAGCGATGAGAAGTTCTGGTGTACCATCTCAGTGGTCTCTGAGTAAGGGGAGAGGTTATGTTTCTTCACTGTCTAAGGCACACAGTTCAGCTTCTGTGGCAGTGACAGGGCCAGCTAGGCCACGGTTTGAGGACAAGTCATGTCATCTTTGTGGACAAGTCGGGCATTTCAGGCTTAATTGCCCGAATAGAGATGTTGAAGTGACACAGCAGCCGAGGCAGAGTTTTCAGAAGTTAGAAAGACCGCATGCTAGTGGTAGCAGAGGTCGAGGACGCGGTCAAGCATCTCAGGAAGGATCGTCTGCTCAAGGAAGCAGAGGTCGTGGACAGCAAGCAACGGCTCGATTCTATGCCATGAATCAGCCGGAGGCGATAGTCAACCCGCGAGTGGTGACAGGTTATATGGAGTTATCTCATTCTGATATGTCTTCTTCTTGCTTTATATCTGTTCTGGTTGACCTGGGTGCTACACACTCTTTTATCGCCTATAGTATGCTTGAGGACTGTCGTTTACCTATTAGCTATAAGAAGGATAGCTTGTTGTTAGAAACCCCTCTTGATGGTTCCTCTTTGCTTCGAGAAGAGTGTCCATCTTGTGTTTTGTCTTTCTCGGGACATCGTATCCAAGTGGATCTTATACCACTTGATATGCATGGTTTCGATGTTATCCTTGGGATGGATACCTTAGAGAAGTATAAGGTTGTCTTGGACTGTGGTTCCAAGCAGGCAGTGTTCGATGTTGCTGGAGAGAAGTGGATCTTCCAGGGGGATAGGAAGATTCTTTCGACATGTTTGGTATCAGCTATGGTGGCAGATAAGTTGCTACGACAAGGATGTGAGGCGTTCTTAGCTCACGTAGTGGATACCGTTGTGGTTACCAAGGAGAAAGGTCCTAGTCTTGATGAGGTGTCAGTGGTTTGAGAGTTTGTAGACGTGTTTCCTGAGGAGTTTCCTGGTGTTCCTCCACCCCGAGAGATTGATTTCGAGATCAACCTGGTTCCAGGGACACATCCAGTTGCACAGTCACCATATAGGATGGCTCCAGCAGAGATGGCAGAGTTGAAGAAGCAGTTGTAAGAGTTGTTGGAGAAAGGTTTTATCCGACCAAGTACGTCACCGTGGGGTGCTCCCGTGTTGTTCGTTAAGAAGAAGGATGGTTCGATGCGGTTGTGTATAGATTACCGGCAGTTGAACAAGGTCACAATCAAGAATAAGTACCCGTTGCCGAGGATAGATGATCTGTTCGATCAGTTGCGTGGTGCTATAGTGTTTTCGAAGATCGATCTACGGTCTGGGTATCATCAGTTGAGGATAAAGGTAGATGACATACCAAAGTCAGCTTTCAGGACGAGGTATGGTCATTTCGAGTTCGTGGTTATGCCGTTTGGGTTAACCAATGCACCTGCAGCTTTCATGGATCTGATGAACAGAGTGTTTCGTCCGTTCTTAGATCAGTTTGTTGTAGTCTTTATAGATGACATCTTAATCTATAGTCAGGACAGGCTAGCACATGAGCAACATCTTCGTCGAGCGTTGACTCTTCTTCGTCAACATCAGTTGTATGCCAAGTTTAGTAAGTGCGAGTTCTAGTTGGAAGAAGTGACTTTCTTGGGTCATGTGATATCTGCTGAAGGCGTCAAAGTAGATCCGAAGAAGGTGGAATCCATTGCGGATTGGGAACAACCGAAGACGCCGACAGAAGTTCGTAGTTTCCTTGGTTTGGCTGGATACTACCAGAGGTTTATCAAGGACTTCAGTGTGATCGCGTTGCCGATGACGAAGTTGACCAGGAAGGATGTACCTTTTGTTTGGGATGATCGATGTCAGCAAGCTTTCTAGAGTCTGAAGGAGAAGCTGACTAGTGCTCCAGTGTTGATCTTGCCAGAGCCTGGGAAAGGCTATGTTGTTTTCTGTGATGCTTCCAAGAAAGGTTTAGGTTGCGTGTTGATGCAGGAAGATCATGTGGTTTCTTTTGCTTCGCGACAGCTCAAGAAGCATGAAGAGAACTATCCGACTCATGACCTGGAGTTAGCGGCTATGGTTCATGCACTAAAGATTTGGAGACACTATCTGTATGGGGAAGTGTGTCAGATCTTTACAGATCATAAGAATCTGAAGTATATCTTTATGCAGCAAGAGTTGAACATGCGACAACGATGATGGATGGAGTTGATCAATGATTACGACTGCACTATCGAGTATCATCCTGGTAAGGCGAATGTAGTAGCTGATGCGCTTAGCAGAAAGTCTTCTTCTCTTTCTTTAAAAAGGCACAGTTGAGTTCTCTGGTATGCCATAGGTGAGATATGTTTGTGTCTTTGTGGCAGATGAATGTGCAGATAGAAGTTTCTTTGTTGTCTGGTCTTTTCACACAGATGCAAGTTAAGCCTACGTTGAGACAACAGATCAAGGATGCGCAGCAGACAGATGATGTGGTACAGTTGATCAGATCAGAGTTCGGCAGCGACAAGCGTGATGGGTTTCATGAGTCCGAGGATGGGCTAGTTTGCTATCGTGATAGGATGGTGGTTCCAGATGCCGATGATCTGAGGAAGTTGGTGCTTGAGGAAGCACATACGTCGGTGTATGCTATGCATCCAGGTGTCACCAAGATGTATCATAGTCTGAAGGACTTGTATTGGTGGCCCGGTTTGAAGAGAGATGTAGCTGAGTTTGTGGCGAGAAGTGCGGTGTGTCAGCAAGTGAAGGCTGAACATCAGAAGCCGGCAGGTATGTTACAACCTTTGCCAATACCGCAGTGGAAATGGGATCATATAAGCATGGATTTCATAGTTGTTCTACCCCAGACAACTAGGAATCATGATTCCATTTGGGTGATAGTGGACAGATTGACGAAGTCTGCCCATTTCCTACCAATGAAGACGATGTATACAGCTGAGAAGCTAGCTCGAGTATATTTGGATGAGAAGTACGTTTGTATGGTGTGCCAGCGACGATAGTTTCTGACAGAGGTCCTCAGTTTACGAGTCGTTTTTGGGAATAGTTGCACAAGGCATTGGGAACACAGTTAAGGTTCAGTACAACCTTTCACCCGCAGACAGATGGACAGTCTGAAAGGACTATTCATATTTTGGAGGATCTTCTTCGAGCTTGTGTTTTGTAGTTTCTAGGCAACTGGGACGTACATCTGAGTTTGATAGAGTTTGCCTACAACAACAGTTATCAAAGAAGCATCGACATGGCTCCTTATGAGGCTTTGTATGGAAGGAAGTGCAAATCTCCTTTGTGTTGGTATGAATCAGGTGAGTATCAACTTTTGGGTCCTGAGTTAGTTCAGCAGACAACAGATAAGATCAAGGTGATACAACAACAGTTAAAAGTGGCACAGGACAGGCAAAAGTCTTATGCAGACAATCACCGACGACCTTTGTAATTCCAGGTGGGAGACAAAGTGTACCTTAAAGTCTCGCCGTGGAAAGGTGTGCTAAGGTTTGGACGGAAGGGTAAGTTAGATCCCAGGTATATGGGGCCTTATCCAGTGATAACACATGTTGGCAAGGTAGCTTACGAGTTAGAGTTGCCTCCAGAGTTGCACAGGTTGCATCTAGTGTTTCATGTCAGTATGCTGAAGAAAAGTCATCCGGATTCAGGTACAGTGATACATCCAGTTGAGGTTGAGCTTGATGCAGATGTGACCTACAAGGAAGGTCCTATGGCGATCCTTGACAGAAGGATCAAGAAGCTGAAGAGGAAGGATCTGGTTCTTGTGAAGGTTCTTTGGCAGCGTCGTGGCATTGAGGAAGCCACGTGGGAGCTTGAGGAAGAGATGAGAAGGAAGTATCCCTCGCTTTTCTCTTCAGATTTCGGGGACGAAATCCCTTAAAGGGGGTTAGATTGTAAAGACCCTGACCTGCATTTAGGGTTTACCCTGTTTGTTTTGCTTAACCTTAGTGGTTTGATTCTTGCTAATCACCTTTGAGTGGTGATTAGGGTTTTTGTTGTGCCTTGTTGAGAGTTCGAGGGGCTACTTGCAAATAACCCAAGTCTAGGGTTTTGTGTGCAAGTTTTCCATTTTGTGAGATGTTTTCCCCTCTTTGCTTCCTCTAGGGTTGAGAGGAAGGCTTGGGCTTGTTGTTTGAGTTTCTTGGGCCTTGCTTGAGCTTGTTTGAGCCTTGAGGTGCTTTTCTTGGGCTTGCTTGAGCCTTGTGTCGGCCAAGACCAGCTTGTGTCGCCCAAGGAAGAGTGTGTGTCGACCTAGAGGTGGTGTGTCGACCTGGAGTTGTGTGTGTCGCCCAGCAGAGCTGCTAGTTGTGTCACCCATGTTGCTTGGTCCAACCTTGACCATGTTTGGTGGACACTTGGTGTATATCTTTGACAAGTGTCTCTTGGTGTGCTAGAGTGTTGGCTTGAACCCTAGGACAAGTGTCCCTTGGGTGGACGACACTTAGCATAGGTCTACCTTGTTTTCTCCTCCCTTTCCTTCTATATAGGTAGCTCTTTCCCTTGCCTTAGCTTCCTTTGATCCCTTGGTCTCCCCTCCACCTTGAGTGCACGACACTCCTCCCTCTCTTGCTTGTGTCGGCCGAGACACTCTCCTGGAGTTGCAGTGGTGGCCGATACCTTCTCTTGGATCATATTTGGTGGATGACATCCCTTGGAGCTTGAAGTGCATCTTCTTCCTTGGAGTTTGGAGCTTAAGGCGGGTTGCATAATTTCTAACCCTAACTCCTTTACCTCTAGCAATAATCTTGTTACATGATAGTAGTTAGCTTAGTAGCTTAGTTTTGTATCTTGCTTGGGTTCCCTTTGGTGGCCGATCCCCCCCTCTAGGGTTTAGGGTTCCTTTGTGCACCTTGCTTTCTAGGGTTTGAGTATCCTTAAGTTGGAGGTTGAAGTGACCCTTGTTGGGCGACATGGTGAGTGCTCCTGGAGTTGGGCGATACCCTCTCTCTTGTTTGAGTGTGTTGGGAGACATGGTCCTTGCGCTAAGTAACACCTTTGTTCTTGTGATGGGCGACTTAGTGGTGTTCTTTGTGTTGTTTGACATGGTAACCATGTTGGGCGATATGGTTCCTATGATAAGCAATCCCTTTGTTCTTGTGTTGGGTGAGACCCTCTCTTGTCTTGGTGTTGGGCGAGATGGGTACCTTGTGATGGGCGACATGGTGAGTGCTCTTGTGTTGGGCGATAGGTCAAGCTAGTGACGAGTTGGCCGATATGGCTGAGTTGGCTGTTGGATGTTGTTGGGCGATACATCTTGAGGTGTTGGCCGATATAGCCTTGTCAAGCTTGATGGTTGTTGGTGTCGGACGACATGGCCATGTGTGGCTTGTTTCCTTGTCTTGAACGATAGACCATGCATGTTGGCCGATAGCCATGGTGACCGATAGGCCATGCATGCCATGGTGGCCGATAACCATGCTAACCGACACCCATGATGGCCGATAGCCATGGTGGGTGACAACCTAGGGTTGGGTATGTGTCGGCCGACAGGCCTTGATAGGTTTTAGTGAGGGCAGTGATGAGTTATGGTGAGAGTCTTGTAATCATATAGTAACAGTCCTTTATGATGTGGAAGTGATTAGTTATGCACCAATGAATGATGGTGGTGTCTTGTTAAGTAATAACCATAATGAGTATGATGCCTTATTATAATAACAATACTAATACTAGTAATGATGCCAATACTAATATTGTGGGTAATGATGATAATGGTAGTAGTGATGATAATGAGGAAGGTAATGGTAATAAGATGCATGATGTGATCCTTATGCTTATTTGTTAATAATAAAGAAGATGATAGTAATGTTGGTCATAATAATGATGACAATAATGGTAGTAATGATATGCAAGAAGTAATCCTTGTACTTAATTGTTAAATGAGAATGGTGATAGTTGCACTAGTAGCTTGCATAATGATAATAATGATTATAGTGAATGGTGAAATAATGGTAGTGGTAACAATAGTACTTGTTCTGTATGTTTGAACATCCTGATTATTCATATAGTTCTGAGATAAGGGTAAGTACAGATATGGCTTGTTGATAATGTACTTTATACACTTGATCAGCAAATAGTGGAAGAATGATAAGTAGAAGTATCTTGAATAGCATTTCATGATGTTAGCATATTCCTTATGATCGAATCTACGATTATTGTGTACTCTAACCATGCATGTGATGATTAGCCTTGAAAAGGGCTATGAGACACATGTGATGAGTAACATCACTTGGTAATTACTCTGGTTAATAGAATGATATGTATAATGTGTTAAGATCCATGATGATGATGTGAGCCTTGAGAGACATTGACAGTACATGATGAGGGATTGAGATCCCATGGTATGTGATGATCCTTGAGATGGATCTGGATGGTTGGTAAGAGGCCAATTGGTAACATGTGATGTTGGATCCTTGTGATGGATCAGGTTGATGTGATTAAATAATAATATAATGTTGTTTACTTTCCGTTATATCTTGCATGTTATACAACTTGGTTGAATCTTGCAATCCATCTAAAAGATACTAATTAATCACAGTGAAATATATCATGTAGTTTGACCTGGCCATAGATCCATCATCATCAGGACTTGGTGATGGTGAAACAGGTTCTCCTACAGGTTAACCTGGAAGCGCATATTATTGAATATGTGTAGGTTGGTCCTAGCCTGAAAATGAGGAGGTAAGAGTGTAACTTCGGTTACAGACTCAGATACGTATGAAGAGCATGGTGAACAGGCCCATGGCTCAGGATATGTGATGCGTGAGCATGAATGCGTTCATGGCTCAGAGCACGGTGAACAGGCCCGTGGCTCAGTTTTACTAGCGCCGAGACCTGTACCAAGGCGGGCTAGAGTGAGGGTAGCCTATGGAGCTGACCCTGTGGCTTAGAGCACTTCAACATGTGACTACGGTCCTGCTTGTGTTGTAATCGTGTACTGACCACGAGGTGGGAGGTCATGGAGTCCGACTCTTCCATTGACCTTGTATGGCACCGGCTTGGGTTTCATAACCGAAGGTTGGATTTGAACGGTACGGTCCAAATCCTCAGGGCATAATAATACGTAACACAACCATTTAGTATTTACTGCTTAAGATAAACACGTAACATTGCTTGAGGCCTTGTTTGTGTAATATCTTTGTTATATCTTGCAGGTTATGTGACAATATGTCTTATCTTGAGAAGCAGGTTATGTGACATTATATCTTGTTCAGATAATCATGTTACATAGTGATACATTTTATATTGCTAATCATATTCCTTGAGATACATCTGGTTATATGCTTTGTATAGCGGGTAAGCTTGTCGGTTAGAATAATCTGTTTTATATAGACTGCTCTTGTTATACCTGTTATTAGATATCTGTTGTTATAGTCTATCTTGCTGAGGTTCTGTAGTTGCGGTGGGGAGTTATGTTTCTTTCTGGGACAATTGTTCAATTGTCTCACCCCGCTGGTTTAATCCCTTTTTAGGTGGTCGAGGTAGACGTGGTCGTGGTCGTGGTGTTGTGACCAAGCAGCTTGAGGAGCAGTAGAAGGCAAGCGTTGGACATGCTGTTGTTTTGGATGTTTTTTAGTAGAGTCTAGAGTCATCCCTGTACTCTCAGGTCCTTGGCAGTGTTTTGACGTTGTTTCACGATGAACGATCGATGATGTTTATATATCCTGCTGTTGGCCGGATGCAGGCCTTTATGTATATGAACAGGTGGTGATCTCATGTGATGGATGGACAACTGTTTCTGAGCTATAGACACGTATCAGATCTCAGGTATGTATATATATATGACATGTTTCTGTGTAGGATGAGGACTGGAAAGTAATAGATTCATAGTTTATCAGTTTTTCCGCAATCAGTTTTAATTAACCCGTGTTTTCATAATCTGTGGTTATGGTGATTTCCGCACGTTTTCGCATAACACCTCGTTATCTGTGTGATAATGGGATGTGTTGCCACAGTGACCCTTGTCTACAAAGAAGGAGCCACATGCAACACTATGCAACAAGATGATAAGATCTATGTCTTGCCCACTAGGTTACCTAAGATGGTCAAGGTCGATACACAAATTTACCCTCTTCACAAACTGATAGGGGTAAACTCTAGGTACCACAAACCAATATGGTGTACCTCTAGACACCACAAAACCAATAGTATGTCCCTAAAGACATCTACAAACCGATAGGATGTCCCTCAAGACACCCACAAATTGATACAAGGCCTCTCCAAGGCTCTCAAGCCTGAGACAACACTCGTAGGTGTAAGACACACCTCAAACATGTGTCCAAAACACCACCAAAGATGTCACCACTCATCCAAGGCTCAAACAAGATGTCCATCTCTCTCTCTATTTCCTCCAGATAATGCCAAGAGAGATAAGGAACACTCTAAAGGTGGAAAATTTGCACATCAACCCCTATCCTAGGTAAATTGCAATTTGCACCAAAACCTCTCCACAAAATACAAGCATCAACCAAACAAGCTCAAATAAGGAACTCAAGATTCCAACATGCCCTAATTACATCTCAGATGATTAGAGTAAGGAACTAAGCAACATACTTAAGTAAAACAAACAGGATTATCCCAAAATGTGGGTCAGGGTCCTTACAAGCCATAAACCCCTAACAGGGATTTTACCCCCAAAATCCTAAGAGAAAAGGGAGGGGTACTTCCTCCTCATCTCTTCTTCGAGCTCCCACATGGCTTTCTAAACACCACGATGATGCTAAAGAACCTTTAAAAGCACAAGGTCCTTCCTCTTCAACTTTTTTACTCTCTGATTGAGGATCAACAGTAGACCTTCTACATAGGTCATATCCTCATCAAGCGCCACCTCCAAAGACTACAACACTAACTCTGTATCCAGATGACACTTCCTCAACATACTAACATGAAACACTAGATGCAACTTGTGCAACTCTGGCGGAAACTCCAACTGGTAAGCCACTTTCCCAACTCGTACCACAACTGGGTAAGGTCCCATATACTAGGGAACCAACTTACCCTTCTTCCCAAACCTCAGAACACCCTTCCATGGAGAGACCTTCAGATATACTTTGGTCTCCCACTTGTTTATATTGCATAAAAAAAGCACACAACCCAGACCATTCTTGGATGCATCACAGAAGATGATGTATCCTTTTCCTTGCTCAGGCAAGACTAGAACTGGTGCACTCATCAATTTCTCCTTTAACATCTAAAAAGAATGTTGACATCTATCATCCCAAATGAATGACACATCCTTCCTTGTCAACTCTGTTAGAGGTAGGGCGATAGCATTGAAGTCCTTAATGAACCTCCGATAATATCCTGCCAGACCTAGAAAACTATGCACTTCATTCGGCGTCTTAGGCTGTTCCCACTCTATCACAGACTCTACCTTTTTAGGATCCACACATACTCCTTCTATAGATATAACATGTCCCAAGAAAGCTACCTCCCTCAACTAGAACTGGCACTTGCTAAACTTAGCATAAAGTTGGTGCTGTCTCAGCACAGTCAATGCCTAACTAAGATTTTATTCATGTTGTTGACTGTCACAACTATATATTAAGATGTCATCAATGAAGACCACCACAAAATGATCAAGGAACGGTCAGAACATCTTGTTCATCAAATCCATGAACGATGTTGGTGCACTAGTCAGCCCAAACAACATAACCACAAACTCATAGTGACCATACCTCATCGTAAAATCTGACTTGGGTATGCCATCCCCCTTGATCCTCAACTAATGATATCCTGATCTCAGATCTATCTTTAAGAACACCATCACACCATGCAACTTGTTAAACATATCATCTATCCTCAGCAAGGGATACTTATTCTTTATTGTAACCTTATCCAACTACATGTAATCTATGCACAACCTCATAGACCCATCCTTCTTCTTCACAAACAACATTGGAGCACCCCATGGTGACGTACTCAGCCTAATGAAATCTTTGTCAAGCAGTTCTTGAAACTGTCTCTTCAACTCTGCCATCTCCCTCAGAGCCATCATGTATGGGGTTTGAGCTATCGGTTGCATGTCGGGGACCAAATTGATCTCAAAATTAATCTCTCGGGGTGGGGGAACACGTGGAAACTCCTTAGGAAACACATCCTTAAACTCCCTAACGATCATCACCTCCCAAATACTAGGACTCCTTGCCTCAGTATCCATTATGTGTGCTAAGAATGCCTCACAACCCTATCTCAGAAGCTTCCTCGCTACCATGGCTGATACAAGACACATCGGAAGAATATTCCTATCTCCTTGGAAGATCCACGTCTAACTACCATCTACAAACATCACTTTCTTGGAACTACAATCCAAGACTAATCTATACTTCTCCAAGGTATCCATTCTAAGGATCACATCGAATCCATGCATGTCAAGTGGTATGAGATCCACTTGAATGATGTGTCCCAAAAAAGAGAGAATATAGGAAGGACACACATTCTGCAATACTACAGAACCGACCAATGAGGTTTCTAGCGACAAACTATTCTTCTTACGACTAACATGCAAGGAGCAACTACTAAGCACTTCATGTGTGATAAAGAGTGTGTGACACCTAGATCAACCAAAATAGATATAAAACAAGAAGAAGATGAATCAGATGAAATAACTCCATCTGACCTATCACCACTCACGGGTTGACCACCGCCTCCGACTGACTCATAGCATAGAATGTACCCATTGCCTATTGTCACCCCCGTCCTATTCTTCCCTGAGCAGACAATCCAGCCTGTGACACTTGGTCACATCCTTGTCCTCCTACGCCACTATTATGTTATCACTGTGAACCTTGATGGCTCTTCCTTAGTTGCTGGGTATTGCACTTCATATGTCCTACATGTCTGCACTTGTGATAGGCTCGGGTCTCGATCTATGGCTTAGATGTCCCCATCACCGATACTGATGTTGTGCTATGAGCTCTTGCAGGTGGAAGGATATGACCTCTCCCCTTACTTAGTGACCACTATGTCGAAGCATTAAACTTCTGTGAAATTGGCGGTGCAAAAAACTGTGACTTCTTGAAGCCACCAGACGATTGCCCTAGAAATTGTGCAGACCGCTTCTTGGCACTCATCTCTGGCTTCTCTTTCACAGTCCCTCTATCCTCTGGACATACTCCACAAGCATGGAAAACCTCTCTCAATTCTCCAAGGCAGCAACTAGGGTAGACAAATCCACATTCAACCCCTTCTCAAGATGACAAATCCTCTCATCCTCTGTCGAATCCATGTGAGGAAAGAACCTCAACAACTCCATAAATCTTGCCTCATACTCATTGATCATCATAGATCCATGTCGAATCCTCTCAAACTTGCTGATCTTCTCATCCAGATACGTCTGAGGAAAGTACCGACTAATGAACTTGCGTTAGAACTCCTCCCAACCAACCACAACATCGAGTCTCTTCTCCTCCTCTATGACCCACCAATGGCCAACACTCCCTTTCAGAAGATACACAACATGCTTCACCTTATCCTCTTTAGGGATACTCATGATCTTAAAATCTTTCTCAATCTTAGTCAGCCACATATCTGCATCCATCAGGTCAACTATCCCTACATACTCAAATGCTCCAGCATGACGAAGCCACTCGAAAGTCTTCCCAGTACCCAAAGATTCAGTATGGGGAACCGATGCCCTAGGATTAGGTGCATGCATCATGTATGCCATATGAGTCATTGTTTCCATAAACTGCCAAAAAGAGATTGAAAGGCAGGGTTTCTATCATGGCTGGGTCAAACTGGGGGACTTCAGGCACCTAATCTTCTAATGCCTAGTTCCTTGCACCACCACCTAGTGCAACAACACTGCTCTCGATAACATGTTATTCGTGTTCTCCAGACATCTTTAAGCTTTCTCTTCTTCTTCTGCATAAGTAGAAGTGACTATAAGATAGACAGGATGACACTAGAACAAACACAAACCCTAGTCCTAGGTCCCTCTAGACTCAGTGAACCTAAAGCTCTGATACCAACCTAATTGTGATTCTCTGTGCTACACAAAGTGAGATTATTCAAAACATAACCATAGAATAAAGATTAATGAACAAATTATACACTTCCTAACCCCTCTCTCTATCTCTCTCTCTCTATATATATATATATATACATATATATATATATATATATATATATATATATATATATATATATATATAATTCAAGTGTTCTCCAAAAAGGGATTCGGGTTCGAACCACCAAACAAACATTACTTGATTTAATACCCCTAAGCGTCCAACCTATGCTATAGATTATGGGAGAGAGGGGTGAATCTTTCTCTCTTAATCCTACACACACACACACACACACACACACACACACACACATATATATATATATATATATATATCTATGTGTGTGTGTGTATTTGTGTGTGTATGTATACATGTATGTAAGTACATATATATGTATCAGAATCAAGTAAATATATTCCGACCCCTCCTAAAATTATAGGAGGTCAAGAGTTACATGTAGGCCCCACACCATACACAATAAGCAGATACAAATCACACCACTATCTAATGTGCAACTTAAGTTTAACACTTTTACATATTTTTACAACAATACTCATAGCATTTGCAACACCACCTCAATATTTTCTAACATTTCATTCCTCCCATACATGGTAGCAAAGAGCAACAAAAATAAGTTTCTTTTACCATCCCTTCCACATTTTAACAACATACTTCTCAGATCTCCTTCTAGCTACATTTGTATCTTGAAATCCTTGCATAGCTTGTCCCACACATCTCTTGTAATTTGCATTCACTTAATATATGGATGTGAGATTCATCATCTTCTTTGCACAACAAGCACACCATGGATACATCATAGTTCCAACCTTTTATCCCATCAAGCGTAGCAAGCACATTGTGTAGAAATTTGTATACACACATGCTCCATTTCGGCACATGCACACCCATCCAAATCAGCTCCCCATGTACATCCTTGATGCCTCTGGATCTCGCTGCCTCCTACAAGCAAATATTTGGATCTTTGAGTCTCCACATTCCAGTATCCTGGTCCTCAAACAAGTGTCTAACCTGCTACCAAGTATCTATCATGACATTGATAGTGCGTGAGTAGCCTTCTATTGTCTTTGATTTGAAGTCCAGTCCTCTAGGATATCTTTCTCTCAAGTTGATGTGCCTTCTTGGTAGATGATTATTCTTCTCACTGTCCCCCACTTTGATGTATGTATGTATGTATGTATGTATCGGAATCAACTATATATATTTCAATGTCTTCCTAAAATTTTAGGAGGTCAAAAGTAAATGTAGGCCCAATGCCATACATCCAACCAACGTAACGACAACTCACACATCTAACTAATGTGTAACTTACATTTAACACATTTACAAATTTTTACAGCTATACTCCTCTCATTAGTGGTTGTTCCTCTATGTCTTCTTGCATTCATTTCTTCATGGATATGGTAGCATAGTGCAACAAATAAAAATTTCTTATATCATCCTTCCCACAGCTTGTCAACATTTTCCTCGGATCGTTTTCCAGCCTTTGTTGTAACTAGAACTCTTCGCATATGAGCCTCCATACCTCCTTTGTGAAGCTACATCTTCCTACAAGATGAACATGGGACTCCTCCTCCTTCTTGCACAACAAGCATATCGTGGAAACGTCATTATTCCATTCTCATAATTTATCAAGGGTAGCCAATGCATTATGCATAATTTTGTAGACACACATGCTCCATTTCAGGATGTGAGGATTGGTCCAAATCTTCTCACTGTAAGCATCTTTCCCTGCCCTTGAACGCATCACTTCCCATAGATTTAGCTTTGTGTCTTTAAGCCTCCAATTTCCTAAGGCATGGGGTTTGAACAAATGCCTATTTTGTTGCCATACCTCCATCATGATGTTGATGGTACGTGAGTATCCCTCCCTTGTTCTAGGCTTGAAGTCCAGACCTTTTGGATATATTTCCCTCATCCATCTTCCCCACATCATGGAGCCTTCTTGGTAATTGATAATTCTCCTCATAGTCCCCACTTTGCTATATTTCTAGGGGTTTTCAAACCCAATCCTCCTTCTTTTGGAAGTGCCATTCTTGCATATCTCATTAGATGATGTGCACTAGCCCATAAGAAATTAGCCATCTTCATCTCCATTCTGTCCAGGACCAAACTAGGGATCTCACCTTGCTAAACCCAGAAAATAAGTAGCCCCTCAATAGTAGCTCGTATTAGTGTAGTCCTCCCTACCATGGATGTATTCTGTGTTGGCCATCTATTAATAATTTCCTCCACTCTATCCATACAGTCAGCAAAATCCTTCACTTGCAAGTAAACCCCAGCTAAAGGAAAGCCAAGATATTTTTTTGGGAACTTTCCTTTATCTACTCCCATATCCTACATCAATCTATCCTCCATATGGTAACAATTTTTGGATAAGAAGAGGTGTGTTTTATTTGCATTCACACACAACCCCATCTGCTCCCTGAACACTTCAGATATATTTTACAAACTCCAAAGAATATTCTATTTTGCTTCCACAAAGACCAACACATCATCCACAAATATCAAATAGGTGAACACCTTTGTGCTATGAACATAATAGGGTTTTATATCCTTCTTTTCCTCTGCCATTTGCATCATCCGAGTGAAGTATTCCATGACAATCACAAACAAGAGAGTAGACAAAGGGTCCCCTTGGCACAACCCATTGCCACCCATGAACATTCCAACAGATGTACCATTAACTAGAATAGAGAAGCTTGTAGTCCCGACACATTGTTCCATGCAGCCAATCCATTGCTCACTAAACCCCATTTTCCACATGATCCACCACAACTTTTCCCACCTGACACTGTCATATGCTTTGGATATGCCCAGCTTTAGGAAAGCTTTTTTGCTACCCCTCATGAAATTATAATCTAGTAAGCATTCTCCTACCAAGAGAGCACAATCACTAATGCTCCTGCATATAACAAAGGCTCCTTGATTCACTAAAATGAGATAAGGGAGGACCATCTTAAGTATAGACACCAGAAGTTTTGCAATAATTTTATTTTGAACCAAAAAACATGCGATGGGTCTAAAATCAGCAAGAGAAGATGTCACCTTTTTCTTTGGAATGAGTATAAAAAAAGAGTGATTAACCTATCTTACCATGTTTCCTCCCTCCATCAACTAGTTAACATATTCAACTAGGTCCTCCTTGATGACATCCTACGTTTTCTTGTAGAAATAAGCATTGAAACCATCAAAACCTGGGGATTTATTACTGCCTATCATCCACAATACGTTGTTGACCTCTTGCTCGTTGGTTTTCCTTAGTAGGATGTTATTGTGAGTACTAGTGAGTTTGGACTTCCACTCTATCTCCTCCTCTTATATTTCTTTCCTGAAGTTTTTATTATATAAAGAGGAATAGAAGTTTACAGCTTGTTCTTCTAAATCTTCATGCTTATTGACCACCCTGCCTTTTGCATCAATCAGATTGGATATGATATTGTCTGCTTCTCTTTGCTTCACTACAATATGATAGAGTATGGTATTTCTATCCCCATATGCCGTCCACTTTTCCCTGCTCCTCTGCCAGTATATTTTTCCTCTGCTTTTTTCAGGTCTTATAACATCATCTTCAACTCTCTATCTTTCTTTATCTCTTTTTGTTTCTGCAAGCAAGTTTGGGATATTCACTTCAGCCTTGTCCCATTTCTTAATAGCAATTTGGACATTTTCCAACTTTTTTCCAAAGACAACATGGGGTTACCGGACACCTGTGCACTCCATGCTTCCTTTATAACATCATTGAATCCCTTCCAATTAGCCCAGTAATTTAGGAAACAAAATGATCTCCTTTTCTATTTCTTTTCCATAATATAAATTGAGATGGGAGCATGATCTCTTAATTCAGATCCACCTGGCTTCACCTGCACATTAGGAAATATATGTAGCCATTCATCATTCACCAGTGCTCTATAAAGCTTGCTGCAATTCTGTCTTCTGGACTTCTCTCGTTATTCCATGTGAAGATATCACCTCCAATCATTGGTAGTTCGAACAACCCAACTTTATCTATGGTGTGGTTGAAAGTGTCAATCTCTTCATTTAGTGCTGGTATTCTGCCTCTTTTCTCTACCTGCATACGTACACTATTAAAATCCCCAATCACCAACCACGAAAGAGATACATGTCCAGAAATATACATCAGTTCCTTCCATAGATCCAACCTAGCTTTTGCATCATTATGAGAATACACATCTGTCACCCACATGTACAGTCCTCCATTATTCATGCAATCCACTGTAACATGCTGATCTGACATCTGTAACACTGGCACCTGCAAATCATTTGGTTTCCATGCCATACAAACTCTGGGCACTTCACCACATTCTACATTTGATACATGTTCCCATCCCTATACAAATAAATATCTAATACTATTTTTATTCCTGACCTATATTTTTGTTTCCACCAAAGCAACCAAAGAGTGTCCACTAGCAGCTATCCACTCCCAGATCTCCTTCTACTTGCTCCTATTGCACCCCCTTTAATATTCCACATTAACATGGACATATTAATGGGTTTTCTGGGATCCAGTATGCCTTGACGGCTCCCTCTTATTGTTCCTCCTTGTGTCTACTGTATCTAGTTAATTGGTGATTTCCTCTTCCTCCTTGTCTCTGACTCGCTCAAAGCCTTAGAGGTGTTGGTTGTTTCTAGGATGGCACCAACCCCTTGTGTAGTAGGTATACCAAGTTTTTTGTGACCCTTCTTCTTCATAGTCGAGACAAACTCTCCCTCCTCAGGCACCCCATCAACCGAATTGGCTGACATGTCTGTCATCTTGCTATTAGGACTCGCCACTACTATCTTCATAGATGATTCCCCCTCTCCAGGCACCCCAACACTCACTGGTGTGCTCTATGCATTGCTGCCTTGGGTCTTCCCTTTCTCCTTACTCATTTATTTCTCCACGGTCTTCTCTTTCCATACTTTTTTCGATGCCTCCTCCTTTTCATTCGTATCCACCACGATCCTTGGCTTTCACTGCTTTGTGCTATTCCCAAAGGCCATGCACTTTGAACAGCTGACAGGAACATGATCATAAGCAATTGACACATGTATTAGATCCTTCCCTTTCACATTGAGCCAGACAATGGTCGACGTGAGCCCTCCGGCCTCAATCTCCACCAGTATCCTTGGGTTCTCACCTTCAAGAGACCTATGGTCAATGTGTAGGACTCTTCCTGCTCCAGCCGCTATGGTGCCATCCACTTTCCTAGTCCAAGATCGTCCAAAGGACCTCAGGGTGATCCATGTTGGGATGGTTGAAAGGCCTCCTTCTTAATCTTATCACCATGAGAGTAGTACTTTGCCACCACCAATTGTTGATCAAACCACCTTGGACCCATAGCTAAGGTAGCTTCTTTATCAACATCATTAGAGAAACGAACAAGGAAGATGCCATTATATTTAGACAATAGTCTGAACGAACCTTTTGGTTTCCATGTTCGTCTCACCCACACCTATAGATGCGGGTAGAACGACCTCTTCCCCAGCATGTGGACCATGATGGTGAATTCCCAGATGTATGTGTGTATGTATGTATGTATGTATATACATATACATATACATATACATATACATATACATATACATATACATATACATATACATATACATATACATATACATATACATATACATATACATATACATATACATATACATATACATATACATATACATATACATATACATATACATATACATATATATAGTGTGAGAGTATGTTAAACCTTAATCATGATGTTCATTAGTATAATTTGAATAGTTTTCCCATGTCCACAGAAATGTTTGTCAACATGTATAGGAATCATCAATTATGATTATCCAATTGGCATTAAATCTTATGAAACCTCACTTTGAGAAATTCATATATGTAGGGATTTTTTGGGAAGGGATTTCACGATAAAAATAAAATTTCTCCCAATAAAACCCAAGCCAATAGATCCTACGTGACTATAAAATATTGTTAAATTAATGACATAAGAGCAATGTCTTTAAAAGTGGTACCCGTTATGCATTCAGAGAGGTAATTGAATATATGCGGTACACAAGAGCATATGTTGAAGTCTATGCAGTTTCGATTTTTTAAATTTATTAGTTATTATCTATCTATATATATTAATCATGAATTTACATAATTAGTATGTACAACTGGGTATCTAAATGGTACAATTACAAGAATAATGGATGCAATCATACATATATGCAATCATCACAACTTAAACAAATACAAGCATGCACTAGGATCTAAATTTAAACAAACATGTCTACTTTGAGGTGAGATTTACAGTATGCGGTTCAACATGTGGTCCGAACCTTGTATATGGCCTTGTATGCGAGCACATAGATGCTTTTTGAAAAGACTGCATATGAGGGATATTTGATATACCTTAGAGCATGCTAGTTGTTTGACAACAAGACATGTTTGATGTTGATGTAGAACTTGCAGTTCTTATTGAATTCAAAGTGGTTGTTGTTGTTGTTGTTTCCACCTTATCATCGTAGTAATAGTTTATCTTCTTATTAAAGAATCTACTTGTTCTAAAGCCTCTTCCTGAGGGCCTTGGCCTCTATGTCATCCACAAAGATGTGGGAATTATGAGTTCTTACCACCTTGGTCTTAAAGAGGAAGTCAAACTTTGATGTTGTCAGGGTACTAGTGTCACTTGTTCTCCTTCTTCTTCATTACATGTTATTGTCCTAGGGGTGAGTTTTTCTCTCTCTCTAAGAGAACTCTTACACATCTTGTCTCACAATATTGTGTTTATCGTGTCTCATGATGAATGGATGTCCATCCCATGTTTATTACATGTTTCAGATTAGATCATTAGCTTTACATTGCTTATTTCCCCATTTTTAGCATGAATTAATCAAAATTGCTTTCTTCTCAAATTTAGAATTTTAATAGAAATTCTTTGTCTTTTATAGGGAAGTACACCCATCTATCTTAGTAGGATTTTCATGATCCATTTCCCATATCATCTTCAAAGTTGGGGGAGATTTAAAGGCCAAGCAAAGAACTTGCGTCGAATTGGAATGCCAGTCGAACGATTGCATTTTTCCAGTCAATAGGTTGGGCCACAACAAAAGAAATCCATCAATAGGTTAGGAGAGTCGTCTGACTCACTAGTTGATTTGATCGATGAATTGGGAATTTCACTCATAGAAGAATCAAAGTCCTTGAAGCTTTTCTAGTCACACGAGTGACCTAGTGAGTTGGTCGACCAGTTGGACACCTTGAGCACAGGAAAATTTGGAGTCTTTAGGGCCATTTCTACTTAGTTGACTCATCTGGTGAGTCACTCGAGTAACCTATAGAACACTACCCTTGGATTAAGTCTAGTTGGATGATCCACCAAGCAAATAGACTGGCCTAAAACCTCATCAAAAATCTCATAAATAGCCAAACGGTCATTTCAACCAAGTTAGTCGATTGATTGGATTTGTAACGCAAGGCAAACAAGATCCTAACACCAGATGACGGGATGGATTACTCATGTAGGCTCAATCAGACAACTGGTGTGACACATCCAAAAAAGGAAAGACATCACCGACCCACCCAAATTCAGATTTGGTGGGACCTAGGGAGCCCATATATAATAAAAGAGTACCCTAGTGACAAGAGGTGATTACTCTCTATTCTAGTGTGACAACCCACAACACTAAAAAAGATTACCCAAAACAATACACATGATCAAATACTAACTAACCACATCACCATAAAAGCGAATAAATTAAAACCAATCTCAACATTACCATTCCTATTTAGAAACATATACATAAGGCTCCAACAACTTGTATCACGTCACATACATATCAGGTATTTACATATATGTCCAATGGCATCAACCACAACCAAAATATGAAAAATATGTTCCAGATATACATGCCATATACAAAACACAGGCACAATGCCAAAACTCAAGTCTATATACATATCATCTAAGAAACATCACATGCCTAGACCTAAGAGTACAAGGAAGAATCTAGGACTCTACTAATGACTATCCAACCTTATGATCCTATTGCTCTCCAAGTTGGTCTTCCTTAGCACCACAATCCTGGCTACGCTACTGACATCCACCTAAAAATATTTGGTGACCCACGATGTGAGATTCATGTCCTAGTGAGAGATATAACTCTCAATCAACAATTATTGATTATAGAAAGTATCATTATTACTAAACAAATTAAGCAGGTTAAACTAACTAAGCAGGTTGGGCACATTAAATACACCAAATGAGTTGATTAGATAGGCATAGCAATAGGTAAAACTAGCAAGCATATGAATGTATAGGTAAGGCTATCATTTACTAAACAATTAATTTCTCTTACTACATTATATAACAACTAAGCAGTATAAGAAACAAGGCATGGGATAACATCCAATGTGAAGTGTGTTTAATCCTAAATAGATATACTACATGACTAGATTACATCTTTTATTGAGCCCTGAGGAGTTTGGGTATACCATTCAAACTCCAACTGACCACTGCTAAGGCTCCTATTGGTTTGATGTAAGTCATGAGTTCCATGGAACTCATTTTCTGGGAACTCTAGTTCAGTTTTTAGAACCTAAGTTCCATTCACTTCCATGTAATTGGTTTGGTGTAAGTGTAAATATAGAAACCATTAGAAATATTGTTAATTTTTATTGTATAATATAAATAACTGAGGATGGTAAAAACATAAAAAAAGAATCATATCTGTAAAAAATTATAATATTCTTAAATCATAATAACCAAAAAAAGTGGTTATGGTGTAGATGTTGCTCCTTTAAAAATATTTTATTATGGTACAATCATAATCTTAATAAAAATGTTACGATTAAAATCACAACAAAATATTTTTATTTTACTTTGTGTATACAAAATATTGTAATAATATCCACATTTCATGTGCTTGTAAATATAAGTTTTGGTTCATCATTGTTTAACACAAGGTAGAATATTAATTTTTACATTATTCTGTAGGGAATTTTTACTATATTATTTATGCATGGTTATAGTTAATTATCATTTTTCACATCATATTATTTAAATGTGAAGAGTAAAAATATACTATGTAAATCACATTACTTTCACATGATGTGATGTATTTCTTTTTCATGATGTTTATATTTTTTTTATTTTGTAGATTGTACTGATAATGGTGGTTATAGTGTTAAATATTTTACATAATGTGATTATAGTGTGTGATATTTTGTCATAATGTGTTGTGGGTTTAGCAATGAACTATATCCTTACCACTAATATTTCTAATCATAAATATTTTACATGTGTCACTTACAACGAATGAAGAATATAATTGTATAAGATATGTTATTAGTTGTCCCAGAACTCATTTTCCACTCTTTTTAAGAGGGAACTCAGGAAGTGTATTTTGTATGTAACTTTGTAACTCCCCGGAAGTCATGGAACTCAAGTTCCAACAATTACTTTAAACCAATCATAAAAAAAACTCAAGGAACTCCAGTTCATGAGTTTTCCGGACCAGTTACGACAAACCAATCATAGCCTAAGTCAAAATTAGTGCCATACAAGATCTAGGAGAGTCAGACTCCTATCATCTCATCTATCCTCGGTCAATACGAGTCAACCACAGTGAGATATATAGTCAAATTGTAAGAAAACCTAGTCCACCCTTGGTATATAGGTCATGATACTAGTAACTAGGGTATACAAATCCTATCATCCGAGGTAAAACCACATGTTTCCTCAATCTCATCATGTGTACAAAATGTGAGATACGACCACAACTGTTCTCCTTCTGAGGTATGACCACAACAATCCTCCATAACGTTGGGATCATGATGACAAGGACACATAGTCTTGTGCACCTTGCATACTCAATAGTGTGTGTTCTAAGTTTCCCTTATAAATACTCGTTTCACCATCCAACAAGTTATGATACTGGAATGGATCTATGGCACATGGCACTACATGATTAGGGTTTCACTAGATTAGTTAATGCCAATTGAGTATATTTTAACTACATCAATCAACACATATAAATCCTAATAGAGTTCTACAAAAACAGGGGTAGTTTGCAACCTTAGAAGATATAAAATGTATGAATCATAATGTTTATCACATCATCTCATGGTACTATCCATTTCCATTCACATAGCCATACTCATCATCATACCATCACATGATTTCAAGTCCTTGTCACATAATGAAGAGGATAACACCTCAAATAGGGTACAAAACTATGTCCAATGTCATAATACCATTCACATTGTTCCCTGTAAGAACATAATCATCTTTTCATGCCTCATCGAGGCCCATCATTCTATCACCATACATGTGATATATAAGATCAACATAATTTTGGTACCACATTACATTTAGGAACTATGATGTCCACAAGATAGAAAATTTAGGGTTACAACATTTAGAGAGAGAAAATACTCCATCATCATACTAAGCACACTAGAAGTTTATGTATCATCATCACTTACTTGAATTAGGGTTAGGTTTAAAAGGAGGAAAACTTAGGGTTTCAAATCAACAAATAAAGGTAAACCCTAATTCTTATCATCTCCATCAATCATGAAAGAAATTAGGTCAAACATCACCACCATAGGGTCAACAAAACATGAAGACCATATAGATCAGAAATATTCATTAGTCACTTATCTTAGAAAGTTGTTGAATGCAAAAGATCAGAAAGTCATTGACCATTGAAGGTCAGAAGGTCATCAACTGCTGAAGGTCAGGAAGGTTAGCGACCACTTAGGTTAGGGTCTTAGTGGCCACTTAGGTTTAGGTATCACTAGTGACTGATGAAAACATGAAGCATTGGCAACCGATTAGTTTTCAAAAATTGATGACCACTTAGTGTTTCACCATATTCAATGATCACTAAAGATCCAAGACCTCAACAACCACTAAGGGTCCAAACTTTGGCGACTGATGGAGATACAAATCTTGGAGACCATAAGCATTCAAAATTCTAGGGGACCACATAAGGTTTAGAACCTTAGCAACCATCAAACATGTATAAATATTAGGAACCATCATGGTGATGCAAACCACATCCACCACCTAGAATCAAAACTTGGTGATATTCATGGAAACCACACCATTATATTATAAGCAAGGTAGAAATTAGTTCAAGTCATATAAGGAAAGTCATCATTTTCCACCCAAAGAAAAACCCTAAAATCCAAGGAAAGAACCAATGATTTCCACATGCATGTCGGGTTTAAAAACCTACATCACCAAGAAAGATTCATGCACAAATATTAGAGTTCATCCAAGAAGAGTCATTTAACCAAGATCACCATACAACCACAAACCATAGATCAAAGGTACTATCTTTCCACTTATAACTACATTTTAGAGTACGATTAGGTGTGTGCAAGATGAGTGTAAGAAATAATCATGGAGAAAGTTATATAACCCACCTTAAAGAAGATGGATCAACTCCAAACAACAAGGTAGCTCAAAGGAAGGAAGGTAGAACCTTAGCTTGAGCACTCCTTTAGGAAAAACTAAAAGAAGCAAACCCTAGGTAGAAGAGGTAAGAAAAAGATGTTCTTCAAGCTCTAACTCAAGCACTACCATGGAATACCATTGATTCGGTCAGGAAGAGAAAGAAGAAGAGGGTAGAGCAAGGAAAATGAAGAGGAAGAGGGAGATATCACTTACTAAGGTCAAGTAACCAAGCAAGGAAGCATCAAACGATCACAAGAAGGGTATATCCAAAACCTAGCTTAGCATGCAAGGAAGATAAAACTCCTTCTTGAACCTTGAGATCCTCCTTCACCACCAAGTAAGAGGGGACAAACTCCTAGAGCAAAGAAGGGAAAGAGAGAGAAGACTAGGTGTGTAAAGAGGTTATTTGCATGAAAAGAGAGAGGTTTATATAGGGTTCAAGGTGAGAGGGAGAGGGTTAGGTGTTAAGCTAAAATGCCATGTGTCTAAGAGATCTCATCCATGAAAGAACCATACACATCCATGAAACTATAGGGAAATATGACATCAGGTAGGAAGCAATTTTTTTACTGACATATTTCCCATTAACCACCAGATCATGTCAATAACTATGTAATGGGAAGGATGGTTTCATGAAGATATACATGGTCCTGGAGCAAGTTCAACGACAATCCTTGTCCATGTAGATGTGCATACTATCTTGGACGGTGGTTGTGCAGCTCATGTATGCACTCAAACTCGTATGACTGCTCCTCCGTGGATAGCAGACTCAAACAACTAGTACAATGACTCCTCAGATCTTGCCATAGACTGTGAGTTGATGTTGCCCTCCTAGGAGCAGCCAAAGGACTCCTGCCTCTAGACCAGTCCACATGAACCAACTAGAAATCTTGTCATCCTTTAGGAACAGTCAGGAAGGAGTTGTCCCTCCCATTAGTGTACTAGTCACCAACATGCTCTCCCACAATAATGATCTTGAGTTGTTTCTCTCTCGTGGCTATCCCTCCCTAGTCAGGTAGGACTTGCCTGGGTTCTCATGGTTACCACAACTAGAGAGGACAAAAATTGTCAAAGCAACTAATTCTCAATTGTCTCTGTAGTAGTTGTGCTATGGGAAGTCCCCCATACCCTTATATATATAGGAGGGTTTAGGGTCAGGGTTCCCAATCCCTAGCCAATGCGAGACTAAAGTGAGAGTTGAAAGGACCAAGAGATCTTAAATTTTCAAAAAAATTCTGAAAGTTTTGCAACCTGCAAGCGTTGAAACGGTCGTCTCGCCCAGTGATACGATCATCTCACACGTGATATCCTGATTGAACTAGAGGCATGGAGAAATCAATCCTCATTATTATTCAATCTTGTTCCTTGAACCAGGGCAATATGCATGAGATATATGTAAGCTCAATATAATATATTGACTCACATGTGTATGGCCATACTTTTCTCAGTCTCTCTAATCAAGAGGCCTTGAATATCATACTCTTGTAGGAGGGACAAATCACATATCTATCACTCACAGTTGGTCACCATGTGTCAAAGTCACCCAATCATCATCATCATTATAACAACCCATATTTTAGGACTGCATTTGATGATGTCAAAGTGTACCCAATGACATGTGATGAGTGTAGTGGTTTTAGGTCTAAGAACCACAACCACCACCATCACTATGAGACCTGACTATGAATTCCATGAAGATGGCTTCCATGTGTCAGTCTCATGGTGGGTCTGTCCAATACACTATTCTCTAACATGTATTTGTGTGCTTGGTTTGATATTGCCATATCATTATCAATGAGATTTATTCATCAACCAAATCACACTCTGATCTTATGTGTCATTGTTGTCTATCAACCTTCCATAATGACAACCGATCAGGGACATAATGAGAATATGTATATGTACTCTTAACACCCATATGATCTCATTTCTTCCAAGTCTAATACTTGAAGACATACATCATCGAGTAATAATATTATCTAAACATTTTTTATGTTATTCATTATCTCATAACTGAATATACAAAATAAATTGGAAGCTTGCCTTTGTTATTATCAAATCATGTATCTACTGCCACATCCCAAACATCATATGATTGGCTCTCTGGGAATACATACCAATAGAGCCCCACTTGCACTTAGAGCCAATCACCCAAGGATCTCATCCCAAGTGACCTAACATGACCATCATGCTTCTATTGCGTAAGTGCTTTTATAGCATGTTTAGCAATGTTTGCTTTAAGTCGCTATTTTGCAATTTTCACATCTCTTCACTGTACAACTACTCATATGAGATGGAAGTGTCGTAGTATGTTATCTGAGATTCCCAACCTAACTAGTAGCTCTATTGTTGTCATTAGTATTTATACTGTGTCATCAATGGTTGGAACCTCACACAAGTTCACCCATATGAATTTATTGATCCATACAGTATCCTCTCTTGTTTTCATAACGTAAAGATACTCAACTTCTTTTGTAGATTAGAACAACTGTCATTAGCTCAGAACCCTTTCTAGCTTACAGTTCTCGTTTAATGTCAAGCACTATTGCGATCATTTTGTCAGTTTGGAAGCTTGCATTAGTGTAACTCTTTAAACCCAACTCTTCTTTATTACCATAACCGAGTAACCGATCATATTAGTGCTTCACAAGCACTTATGGATGTTTTGTATGGTAGTCCAGTGACTTTCACTAGCATCTGACATATACCCTATCGTCATGTCCAATACATACGAGATTGCTAGGCATGTATATATATTTTTCTCATCATGTCAAATACATATGAGATGATTGGATATCCTCTCGTCATGTCCAATACATACGAGATAATGGGATAAGTACATAACATTGCATTCAAGATCTACCCATGTGTTCCTATTCTTCATAAGAATTGGGACACTAGGCTTTTAAGAGACTAACTCCATGGACCATGGACAACGTTTCTCTCATTAAGTCTTATATGCTGAACCTTTCATCATCTTACTAATGTATGTGCTCTTATTTAGGTCAAGAAGCTTTCTAGATCTGTCTATATAGACCTCAATCCCTATCACATAGGATGCTTTGCCTAAACCCTTCATATAGAAGGTACTTTCCTTGCCAGGTTTTAACATTTACAACATAAGGTTGTTATTCCACATCATTATGTGGAATATTAATATGCTCCCACTAAATCTTTTGTAATCACAAATTCCATCTTCATTCTGACTCAAGTCAAACCCTTTGACTGTCTTTTCAAATAGAAGATTCCAGCTCTGAGATGCTTGCTTCAATCCACATATTGACCTTTGTAGCTTATAGACTTTATTTGCATTAATGAATTAATAAAACTATTAGGTTGTGTGACATACACATGCTTTTAATTATTACAATTAAGTAATGCAGTTTTAACATCCATATGACAAATCTCACAGTCATACTAGGCTGCAACAACAAGCATGATCCAGCTGGATTTAACCATGGTAACCAGTGAAAAGACTTCATCATGTTCAACACATTGAATTAGTTTGAAACTCTTTTGCAACCTATTTACCTTTCCATGTTGGTCTTCCTACAAAACCCAAATGTACCCTATGGGTTTTACCCCTTCAAGTGGATCCACCAAGGTCATACCTTGTTGGTTTACATGGATTCCATCATTGATCTCATGGTACTCAAGCGATTTCTCAGATTATGGTCCCTCAATAGTTTCTAGGTAGGTTGTTGACTCATCTCTATGATCAACTTTCCACCTTATTGAGTTATAAGATGTCATAATCTTTCAAACTCAAGGTGTTTTCTACTAGAACTTATGAATTTTGTGTTTAAATAAGAAACTTGAGACTCCACAACAACTTGTGATTCTCCTTGTTCCTATTGTACCTCTTTAGGTTCTATGTTTTCTTATTTGTCTTGAACATTTTGAGTTCTACTTTTACTCCCTTTGGAACTAATTTCCATTTAGGAATTCAGCCATCCTAGCAACAAACACTTTGTTGTTGGGTTGGAATATAAGTAGTATTCAACAAGATAACATTCATGTGATTTGTGGATAAATACGTTCAAGAAACTATTTTCTTATATAAACCTTTTAATCCTAATCACTAGAAAAGACACATTGGGACACTACCCATTTCATATCTCATATGGTGTCTTTTGAACCAATTTACACGGTACATTGTTTTAGTGTAAAGCATGTGCCAAAAAGAAATGGTAAGATTAGCTAGATTTTATTGACAATCTCACCATGACTTAACATGGTGTGACACCTTGTTTTGACACATCAGTATGTTTCAGGTGGAGTTCATTGTGATACACTATCACAGTCTCTCTTGAAGGTTCTTGGTTAAGATATTTCAACATTGATCACATCAATGTATCATAATACTTTACTGAGTTAGTTATGTACTTAATTTATGATCTCCTTGAACACTTCATTACATCCAAACTTGAATTTTCATTAAATACAAATTTCAATATCTACTGATCGCATCAATAAATATGATGAAGTACTTGTAACTACCTTTAGCATTCATTCTAAAAGGTCTATGTACACCGGTAAGTACTAGTCCTAATGGAATAGTCGATCTCCCACTACATCTAGTGAGGATGCTTTTGTCACACTGCACAACTTATAAGACATACATGTCTTTATTGGTTCAATAACAAAAAGAGTCTAGATAACCATCATATGGATTATAGAAATGCATTTATCATTTATGTGCTCCAGATGAAAATGCTATAGGTATTTAGTTTGTTTGAGTTATCAAGTCATTCAATATATGTGGCATACACATTTGTCTTTACAACTATCAATTATAGTTTGTGAGACATAGGGCATTGCCATAAAAGATCATCTCTTTTAAAATGAAACATAATGTTCTTGTCATACAAAACATATAATGTTTTCATTAATGGAAAGTACATAATAACAGTTCATGAATTCTATTATGTGCCCATGAATGACAATTTTGAAATGTAGAGCTAGCAACCCTTGCTCTACACGGTTCTAGCTTACTTCTTCTCAGGTCCTGAAGTGGAGATATCTATCTCTATCTTCTTCCTAAGATCCTCTATGAAGAGGATAATACCTTTCCAATGACCAGACAAGTGACAATGGTGGAACTTTCTTTTATTTATCCTTTAAGTGAAATGACAGATTCCTTTTACACTTACCCTTCTCCAAAATTTGAGTGTAGAAGACATGGACTTGATGTTAGCCTCAGAACACTTCTTAGCCTTGATTTTTCCCTAGGACTCACTTTCACTGATCACCATCACGAATTTGTCCTTCTTCTTCTTGCTCTGGCATCAACATGCCAAGCATGTGATAAACTGACTATATGATTCATGCAACACTTGCATAATCATATTCATGGTCAACTCTTGACCTAAAAGAATTCCCAGTCATTCCACATGTCCAATCACATTGAGCATATGGGGTTTGAGTGGAACTCCCTTAGTCAGTTTGCACTCAAATTATACCTTGTTTGCTTTACATGATTTTGAAGATGTGTTACCATCTTGAAAATGCCCATGTATTCATGTTGTTCATGCAATTCATAGTTCATACAACATAGCATTAGGTATTCAAATGTCTATGGCATCATTGGCATGCTTCCATTAAGCATCCATTTAGCCTTAGGCGCATTTGGAGTGAGTTCCTATGGCATTGGTCTATCAAGGACATAGAGCTTTCGCTCATAGATGAAAACATTTCTCAAAGTCCTTAAGCAATTGTGGAACATTATCCCATTTTGTCATTTTCAAGGACTAACCCAAAATTTGAACATGTTTGTGTTTGACATATGATCCTATAAAGAAATATTTCAACTTTTCAAAACATGTTTGATTTGGTTTGATTTGATAAATTTGACGATAGTAATTAGGTCTTTAGTTAACTACCACTCCCACTATTTTATGTGAATTGATAGCCCTCAATATCAATCTAGAATATTGCAGAGTACATTATTCTAGTGGGCCAAGATTCTAATTTTATCAAATCATGAGCCAACTAAGGATGTCACCCACAACTTGAGTCTATCAGGTAGGCAATCATGCCAATTGCATCATATGCAACTCTCAGATAGATGACATGCACAACTCCTTACCATTGATCATCTGTATGCTTTTAGGTGCTTAATCCAATTAAGGTCACCTAGTTCAGCCTGACCCAAAAGCCAACGCGATAAATATGCACCTTGCTAGGGCAGACTCACATATTTACCATCACATTTCCATGATATAGATGACACACCATGCTAGGGCATGCTCACACTTAGTCGATCAAGATTTTCATGTGTGCAACTTATGGAAAGCATCTAAGACTTAATATTTTAGTTGGGAGAGTTTGTATAAATACATATACTTTATCCAATCACCACATATATATAGTACATATCATATACATGCTATAACCACAAATGAGAACATGCAATGAATAAAAAACACAAGCGATGGTTATGGCCATACTAATGTAATTCCTTGGAGCCACAAGGAATTACTACCACCTATGGTCCACATCATATGCAACCTATTTTTGGTGAAAATCTATTCCTAAACTAGTCTGGGTTGTTCAGTTCAACTCTTGAACTGATTGTCTTGTCTCCTGGTCGCTCGGTTGGGCTCTTCTGAAATGCTCGTCTGGTTTTCAAGTCCAAGCAGTGTTTGGACACCTCCAGTTGGTCGGTTGGGCCACTAGTCAATCGGTTCATCCTCCTGTGGTTTTTCCTCCTTGGTCCTCCAGTTAATTGGGTCGTCTCACAAGCCTCTCATTTTGTCTTTGTGTAGATCATCATCCCATGTCAAAACATAAACTAAAACTAACCTATTTCTTAGTACATTTTATATGGGGAAAACCTTGAGTTACATTTGAGAGGATACTGGAAGAAGAGCATTAATTTACATTTGGAAAGAAGAGGGAGACTCGATACATAGACTGATTAACAATGGGAATAAATAACAACAACCATGCACACACAGATCTGGGGTTTTGGCCATAACCATGCTTTACATCCACCATCAAAATTGATTTTATGTCGACATGTGTAAATTGCATATATATCATATCATATATATACATATATATATATATATATACATTTGGGTTCTTTATGTGGTGACGTAGACAGATGTGCACATCAACTGGTTTAAGTATTCACATCGCATGCAATGAATAAACACGGTAAAACCAAAAAACCCGATCATATCAATTATCCCAAAACATAATTAATTGACCTGGCTCTGATACCACTGAAGGGAAATAAGGCATCAGGTAGGTAGCAGAAACAAAAGTTTTAGTAACATATCTCCCATTAACCACCGGATCACATCGATAACTATGCAATGGGAAGGATGGCTTCATAAAGATATACATGGTCTTGGAGAAAGTCCAATGACAATCCCCGTCGATGTAGATACACACTCTGTTTTGGACTGTGGTTGTGCAACTCTTGTTTGCACTCAGACTCATCTGACTGCTCCTCCATGGATAGCAGACTCAGACAACTGCTACAACATCTCCTCAGATCTCTCCATGGACTGTGAGTTGATGTCACCCTCCTAGCAGCAACCAAAGGACTCTTGCCTCTAGAGTAGTCCACACATACCAACTAGAACTCATGTCATCCTGTAAGAACAGATGGGAAGGAGTTGTCCCTCCCATTAGTGTACTAGTCACCAAAATGCTATCCCACAACAATGATCCTCAGTTGTTTCTATCCCGTGGCTATCCCTCCCTAGTCGGGTAGGACTTGGCTGGGCTCTCATGGTTAGCACAATCAGAGAGGACAATAATTGTTAGAAAAACTGATTCTCAATTATCTGTGTGCTATGGGAAGCCCCCAATACCCCTCTATATATAGGATGGGTTAGGGTCATGTTCCCAATCCCCAACAAATGCAAGACTAAAGTGGGAGTGGAAAGGACCAGAAGATCTTGAATTTTCACAACAATTCTATAAGTTTTACAACCTACGTGAATCCAAACGGTCGTCTCACCCAACGAGACGGTCATCTCACGCATGAGATGGTGCAGTCCTTTTGCACCTTCCAGTTCTTCACATGTGTTGGAAATTCAATTCCAATTAGTACTCAACTTGACATCAGCATCAATCCTTTGTGCAATCAAATTGCACTCCCAAAATGGGCGCCTGGTGTAAATGAGATGGGTGTCTCACACCATCCCAGATGGTCGTTTGGTGCAAATGAGACGGGCATCTCGCACCAGGCCAGACGACCATTTTGCACAAGTGAGACGGGCATCTCGCAACCCAGGTCAGGGAGAATTCCAGTCAATGTATAATACAAATAATCTTGACACTCCAAACAACAGTCTCAACACTTGAACCAATCATTTGGAAGTCTAGTCAACTGATCTGTTGCGTGAATTGAAATACATAAACACTTTAGTAATCAATTCAATTATCATTCAAGATCAAACTCGTCTTCTAGATGAGTTCCTATGTGTGTGACCCTATAGGTCCCATATCACATTAGCAGTGAATGTCTATAACTAGCTTATGACATCACAAGCTAAGAGTGGTGCCTTGTCACACATCATTACTACCCAAGTGAATGGAAAGTTGGGGAGCAACTTCAACCTACAATATGTGTATGGTGTTACAATGTTTGTATAGTTTCTTTATCACTGATATCAAAATTGAACTAGAGGCATGGATCAATCATCCTCATTATTATTCAATATTGTTCCTTGAACCAAAGCAGACTGCATGAGATATATGTAAGCTCAATATAATATATTGACTCACATGCGTATGGCCATACTTTTCTTAGTCTCGCTAAACAAGAGGCCTTAGATATCATACTCATATAGGAGGGACAAATCCCATATCTATCACTCACAGTCAGTCCCCATGTGTCAAAGTCACCCAATCATCACCGTTATAACAGCCCATATTTCAGGACTATGTTTGATGATGTCAAAGTGTACCCAATGACATGTGATGAGTGCAGTGGCTTCCAGTCTAAGAACCACAACCACCACCATCACTATGAGACCTGATTGTGACTTCCATGAAGATGGCTTCCATGTGTCAGTCTCATGGTGAGTCTGTCTGATACACTGTTCTCTAACATGTATCTGTGTGCTTGGTTTGATATTGCCATATCATGACCAATGAGATTCAGTCATCAACCAACTCACACTCTAATCTTATGTGTCATTGTTGTCTATCAACCTTCCATAATGACAACCAATCGGGGACATAATGAGAATACATATATGTACTCTTAACATCTGTATGATCTCATTTCTTCCAAGTCTAATACTTGAAGACATACGTCATTGAGTAATAATATCATCTAGACATTTATTATGTTATTCATTATCTCATAACTGAATATACAAAATAAAGTGGAAGCTTGCCTTTGGTATTATCAAATCAGGTATATAGAGCCACGTCCCAATCATCATATGATTGGCTCTCTGGGCATACATACCAATAAAAACTAGGGAGATCGGAATAAGAAAATCTATTGACTAACTTGGTATATAAAAAGCAAATGACCACTGAGATAAATTGGCGATCAACTGATCGCCAAAGCCAATGTTAAGGATTCTTGGTGACCTAGAGGAGTCATGAGCCTCATCGATCACCAAGACTAGAGGGCACACAAAAATCCATCAACAAAAAGAACTTAGGATCACAAGAACCTTGGCGATCATCAAAAACAAGGTGGTCAACGCCCAAGGTCAAACATCAACTGAGGGCATCCATGCAAACCCTAATATCAACGTGAGATGTCACCACTCAAACCTAGGTATGACAAGGTGCCCCAATGCTAAAAAATATCAAACATGATGTGAAAACATGTAAGGCACAACAAGCATGCGACAAATTGCAAGAAAAATCCTAGAAGTGGGGAAATTATAATTAGGTTCAAAACAAGCATATAAAAGCATAACTAGCTCAAATAGTGTCCAATTGGACCAAACTTGAAACATAAGCTTATCACATGACATCATATCACATCACAAGGTTTGATTAAAGTTTTTATAATCTAATTATGATAAGCAAGCATGTTCATTCTAAAAGGTAAGGTCAGGAGTCTTATAACCATAACCCCCCCTAACAAGGCTTTTGCCCCCAAAATCCTACACAAACAAAGATGGGTACTTCCTACACATCTCATCCTCTAACTCTCATGTGGCTTCCTTCATACCATGGTGATGCCACAAAACCTTAAATAATACTATATCCCCCTTCTTCAAATTCTTCACCCTCCTAGCTAGGATTAACACATGACCCTCGACATAGAACACATCCTCCTTCAACTCAACCTCCACATGCTGCAACATCTGCTCTGTATCAGGGCGACACTTCCTCAACATGGAAACATGAAAGACATCATACAAATTGTGCAACTCTGGAGGTAATTCCAACTTATATGCCACCTTCCCAACATGTGCCATAATAGGGTATGGTCCCATAAATCTAGGAGCCAACTTACCCTTCTTACCATACCTCAACACACCTTTCCAAGGAGAAACCTTAAGATACACTCGGTCTCCAACTTGGAACTCAAGTGGCCTACAACGACTATCAGCATATGACTTTTGTGTATCTTGAGCTACCTTCAACTACTGATGTATCACCTTTATCTTCTCTGTAGTCAGTTGTACTAGCTCAGGACCAAAAAGCTAATACTCATCTGTCTGATACCAACAAAGTGGTGACCGAAAACATCTCCCATACAACACTTCATAAGTTGCCATGTCTATGCTCCTATGGTAACTTTTGTTGTGGGAAAACTCTATCAAACTCAGATGCATATGCCAGCTACCAAGAAACTACAAGACACATGCTCTCAATAGATCCTCTAACGTCTAGATGGTCTGACTAACCATCTGTCTGTAAATGGAAGGTTGTGTTAAAACTCAACTATGTCCCCATGGTTGTAAGTAAATGGTCACAAAATTGACTTGTAAGCTACATACCTCTATCACATACTTTGGTAAATGGAATACCAGGCAACCAAACTCATCAACATATAGCTGTGCCAACTTCTCTTCTGTATACACCGTCTTGACTGGAAGGAAGTGAGATGACTTGGCCAACCTATCAAATATCACCCAAATGGAATCATGACCTTGGATTGTCCTAGGATGACCAACCAAAAAGTCCATGGTGATATGATCCCATTTCCGCTGCGGTATTAGCAAGGGTTGTAATGTTCCTACATGCTTCTGATGTTCAGCCTTGACCTACTGGTAGACTGGACATCTACCAACGAACTATGCCACATCCCTCTTTAGACTGACCACAAATATAGATCCTTCAGGTTATGGTACATCTTGTCACTACCAAGGTGCATCACATACATCGAGGAATGAGCTTCCTCAAGAACCATCTTCCTCAAATCATCAACATCTGGAACCACTTCCCTATTGTGAAAGCAAACTATCTCATCCTATGACTCATAAAATCCATCATACTTCTTACTTCCAAACTCTACCATGATATTCTATATCACGGTATCACTTTGTTGTGCATCTCTAATCTATTTCATCAACATCGGATTCACCTACAACTGTGCTAACAAGACTACCAATAGAGAAACCTCCAGATGTACATTCATCTCCCACAACAACACCAACATATCCTACTTATGGCACATCACAACATGTATCTGTGCCTTGTATGCAGACGATGATGAAGATGAGTTCCTACTCAACACATCATCCACCTTGTTTGCCTTCCCTGGATGATATTCTATCTTGCAATCATAGTCCTTGACCAACTCCATCCATCTCCTCTACCTCATATTCAGATCTTGCTTTGAGAAGATATACTAGAGGTTCTTGTGATCTGTGAAGATCTGACACTTCTCTCCATACCGGTAGTCTCTCTCAATCTTCAAAGCATTGACCGCAACTTCAAGCTCCGAATAATGTGTCAGTTAGTTCTCCTTGTGATTCCTAAGTTGTTGCAAAGCAAAAGAAATCATGTTCTTATCCTGCATTCTTTGAAGCATCAAAAAAGACGATGTAGCCTTTCACTTGTTCTGGCAGAACTAAGACTGGAGCATTGGTCAACTTCTCCTTTAGAAATTGGAAAGAATGCTGACACTTGGCATCCCAGACAAAAGGAACACCTTTCTTGGTCAACTTGGTTAGGGGTAATGCTATAGCACTGAAATTCTTAATGAATCTCATGTAGTAACCAACCAAACCTAGGAAACTTCAGACTTCTATCGGTGTCTTGGGTTGTTCCCATTCCTATGGGTCCACACAAACACCTTTAGCTAATATGACATGTCCTAGAAAAGATACTTTTGTAAACTAGAACTCACACTTACTGAACTTGGCATACAACTTATGCTGCCTCAACAACGTCAACGCTTGGCAAAGGTACTACTCATGTTGTTGACTATCTCTAGAATATATCAAGATATCATCGATGATACTACCATGAACTGATCTGGATTTGGCTTGAACACCCTATTCATCAAATCCATGAAAGTTGTTGGTGCGTTGGTTAACCCAAACGACATAACCAAGAACTCATAGTGACCATACCTAGTCCTAAAATATATCTTAGTTATGTCATCCATCTTGATTCTTAGCTAGTGATATGTTGACCTCATATCTTTCTTTGAGAACAATGTGGATCCTCTCAACCGATCAAATAGATCATCAATCCTCGGAAATAGGTACTTGTTATGGATCGTGACCTTGTTCAACTACCAGCAACCTATACACAGCCTCATAGATCCATCATTCTTCTTCACTAACAACACAGGAGCACCCCAAGGGTAAGTGCTCAGTCTAATAAAATCCTTCTCTAGAAACTCCTACAACTATTTCATTAGCTCATGTATCTCTATCGGTGCCATCTTGTAGGGTGATTGTGTTATGGGTTGTGTTCTAGGAACAAGATTGATCTCAAAATCAATCTCTCTAGAAGGGGGAACACTAGGAAACTCTTCAATAAATACATCCTCAAACTCTCGTACTATGGGCACCTCCAAGATACTAGGACTCCTCACCTTGGTATCCACA
Source organism: Alisma plantago-aquatica (assembly GCA_963693085.1). Taxonomy (NCBI): domain Eukaryota; kingdom Viridiplantae; phylum Streptophyta; class Magnoliopsida; order Alismatales; family Alismataceae; genus Alisma; species Alisma plantago-aquatica. Next base: position 909,924,726 of record OY856409.1, read on the forward strand.
ACATTGCCAAGAAAGCCTCACATACTTGTCTCATTAGCCTCTCCAGTTTCCTAACTGACACCAATCACGTAGGAAGAATCTTCCTATCTCCTTGGAAGATCCATGGGACATATCCATCATGGAAGGTCGCCACCTTAGAACTACAGTCCAAAACAACATCATACTCTCCAAGGTATCCATACCTAGGATCACATCTAATCCATGCATGTCAAGTGACATAAGGTCCACTTGAATGATGCATCTTGAGAAAGAAAAAATGTAAGATGGACAAACCTTCCACAACTCAGTGGAACCAACAAGAGGGGTTTCTAACCAAAAACTATCAGATCTACTACAAACATACAAATAAAACTAATTATCACCTCTGTGGTGATAAAAAGAGTGTGTCGCACCCCGGTCAACCAAAATAGATACAAAAGAAGTAAACAAATCAGAATGGAAAGGTTCCATTTGACCTATCATGACCCATGGATTGACCACTCCCTCCGGCTGACTCATATCATAGAATCTAGCCATCGCATGTTGTCGTCCATTTCCTCTACTAGCTGATCTAGAAGACTCTAGCTGTGACGCCTGACTGCATCCTCTACCTCCACCACTATCGAACTGCTACTGCTAAGAACCCTATTAACTCTTCCTCAGTAGCTTTGTCACTTCCTCATCCTTCATAGGGAAATCCCACCTGATATGCCCTACTTGACCACACTTGTGACAAGTCTGCGAATCATATTATAGCCTAGATGACCCTATCACTGACATAGACACTGCACTGTGTGCTCCTACCAGTGGAAAACTACAGCCTCTTCCCTTGCTCGGGGACCACTGTGATGAAACTCATGATCTCGTCTCAGAGAAAACTAACCGCTACTGTGACTGTGGTGACAAAAATCTTGGCTTCTTAAAACCACTGGACAATTGTCCCTAAAACTAAGCTGGCTTCTTCTTAGCATTGTATTCATGCTTCTTGATAGTAGACTCTCAATCCATCTCACCAACTCCACAAAGGTAGAGAACCTCAAAATCTCCATGAACTTCAATTCATACCCGTTGATCAACATTGATCCCTAACAAATCTTCTCGAACTGTGCTATCTTCTCATCTATATACGTCTACGGGAAGTATCATCTCACAACTTCTTCCCAAACTCTTCCCAACTTATCACAACTCTAGGTCTCTTCTCCTCCTCTATGGCCCACCAAAGGCCAACACTGCCCTTCAATAGATAAACCACATGCTTCACCTTGTCCTCTTCTAGGACATTGAGGATCTTGAAAGCCTTCTCAAACTCTATAATCCACATATTTGCATCAACCGGGTCAACTGTACCCACATACTCGACTGATTCTAGATGTCTCAACCACTCAAACGTATTCCCAAAATCTTGAGATTCTGCATTAGGTAGAGCTACCCTAGCTTGAGGTATGAGTGCTCTATCCACTATATGCGTAATCATTGCCATGAGCTATCCAAACATGGACTAAAAGGCATGATTTTCATGGCTCTAGAGTCAAACCGAGGTACCGTAGGCTGCTCTGGCCCCATCTATGACACTCTATCATCATGTGCCTGCCTCCTAGTGATACCTCCTAGCATGACATAACTACTCTCTTCATGCTCTTCTTGTTCTCCACACATAATTGCATAAGTATAAGCTATAATCAAATATGTTGGATTATGTAAGAACAAACACAAACCCTAGTCATATTTCCCTATAGACTCATCAAACCTAGAGCTTCTATACCATCCTGACATGCTAAATGAGATTACTAAAAAAAAACACACACACGATCAACTACTTATTAACCACATCACTAGAAAAGCGAATAAACTAAAATCGATCTCAACATTACCATTCCTGTTCAGAAACATATACACAAGGGTCCAACAACTTGCATCATATCACATACCATATTAGGTATTTACATGTATGTCCAATGGAATTGGCCACAACCTGTATATAAAAGAGATGTTCCGCATATACGTGCCATATACAAAACATAGGTACACTACCAAAACTTGAGTCAATATACATATCATCTAAGAAACATCCCATGCCCGAACCTAAGAGTACATGGATGACTCTAGGACTCTACTAATGACTACCCAACCTTATGCTTCTACTGCTCTTCAAGCTGATCTTCCTCATCACTATGATCTTGGACATGCCACTAACGTTCACCATAAAGATGTGGTGACCCACGAGGTGAGAACCATGTCCCAACGAGAGATCTAATTCTCAATCAACAATTACTTATTATAGAAAGTATTATTATTACTAATTAGATTAAGTAGGTTAAACTAACTAAGTAGGTTAAGCATATTAAATACACTAGCCAGTTGATTAGACAAGCATAGAATTAGGTAAAACTAGCAAGCATATGTATGGACAAGTAAGACTATCATATACTAAACAATAAATTTCTCTTACCACATTTTATAACAACTAAGAAGTATGATAAACAAGGCATGGGTTAACATCCAATATGAAGCATGTTTAACCCTAAATAGATATACTACACAACTAGATTACATCTTTCATTAAGCCCTAAGGAGTTTGAGGTATACCACTCAGACTCCAACTAACCACTACTAAATCAAAATCAATGCCATACAAGATCTAGGAGGGATCGAATCCTATGATCTCATTCACCCTCAGTCAATACGATTCATATGTAGTGACATATGTAGTCAAACTAAAAAAAAGCCTAGTACTCCCTTGGTATATAGGTCACAACACTACTAACCAGGGTATACAAACCCTATCATCTGAGGTACAACCACAACTATCCTCAATCTCATCATATGTACAAAACATGAGATACGATCACAACCATTCTCTTGTCGAGTCCATAACCTTGGGATCAAGATGACAAGGATACAGAGTCTCAAGCACCTCACCTACTCAATAGTATGCACCCCAAGTTTCCCTTAGAAATACTCATTTCACCATCCAACAAGTTCTGACACTGGAATGGATATATGGCACATGGCACTACACGATTAGGGTTTCACTTGCTTATTTAATGCCAATTGAGTATAGTTTAATTGGATCAATCAAGTCACATATAAACCCTAAAAGAGTTCTACAAAAATAGGGGTAGATTGAAGCCTCAGAAGATATAAAATGTATGAAACATAATGTTTATCACATCATCCAATGGTACTATTTCATTGCCATTCACGTAGCCATAGTCATCATCATGCCACAATAGGATTTCAAGTCCTAGTCACATCATGAAGAGGATAACACTTTAGATAGGATAAAAAACCATGCCCAAGGTCATAAGACCATTCACATTGTTCCCTGCAAGAACATCATCATCTTTTCATGCCTCATCAAGGCCCATCATTCCATCATCATACAGGTGATACATAAGATCAACATAAGTTTGATATCACATTACATTTATGAACTATGATGTCCACAAGATAACAAATTTAGAGTTACAACATTTAGCGAGAGAAAATACTCCACAATCATATTAATTACACAAGAAGTTTATGTATCATCATCACTTACTTGAATTAGGGTTAGGTTTAACAAGGTAAAAAAAATAGGGCTTCAAATGAGCAAATAAAGGTAAACCCTAATTCTTATCATCTTCATCAATCATGAAAGCAATTAGGTCAAACATTACAATCATAGGTTCAATAAAACATGATGACCATATAGATCAGAAATTTACATCGGTCATTTAGGTTAGGAACTCATCAACCGTTGAAGATCAAAAATCATCGACCGCTGAAGGTCAGAAGTGTTGGTATGTATGCCCTAAGAGCCAATCATGGGATGATTGGTGGGATACATTAAGATTGATTTGATAAACATCAAAGGCAAGCTTCCAATTCTTTCTAGTTTAGTCATAAGAGATAATTATAGAATAGATTAAATGTCTAGAGAATGACAATACTCAATGACGTATGCTTTCAGGTTAAGGACATGGACGATGAGATCATACATATGCTAAGAGTTTGTACATTCTTATTATGTCCCTAGTCGGATGTCATTGTGGAAGGTAGATAGACAGCAATGACACATAAGACTAGATTGTGGTGTTGGTTGATGACATAATTTCATTAGTCATGATATGGAGATATAAAACCAAACACATAGGTACTTGTTAGAGAACAAGTGTACCAGACAAACCCACTGTGAGAGTGACACATGGAACTATGATTTGGTAGTCACAGTCAACTCTCACAGTGATATTGGTGGTGCATGTGATTCTTTGACCTAAAATCACTACACTTGACATATGTCGTTGGGTACACTTTGACATCATCAAATGCAGTCCTGAAACATGGGTTGTTATAAAGGTGATGATTGGGTGGCTTTGACACATGGGGCTTTTGAGGGGTGAGTGATAGATATGGTATTTTTCCCTCTTGAGGGAGTTTGATTTCCATGGCCACTTGATGAGTAAGATTGAGATAGGCGTGCACATGCATGTGTGAATCAGTATGTGATATTGATGTCATACATATATCCTCCAATCTACTCTGAGATCAAGAAAGTGAATGAACGTTGATAGGATGACTGTTCCATGCCTTGAGTTCATTTGGGATATCAGTGATAAAGGAATTATACATTCACTGTAATACCATTCACAGATTGTAGGACTGAAAGTTTTTCTCCAACTTTCCTTTTCACTTGGGTAGCACTGATGTGCGACTAGGCACCACTCTTTGCTTGTGAAGTCATAAGTGTTATGGACTTTCACTGCCAACATGAAATGGACCTGCAGGGTCACACACATAGGATTTAACCTGGAAGAGGAGTTTATCGACAAACGATGTTTAGATTGATTACTAAAGGATTTTAGTAGTTCAATTAAACACTCAATCGATTGATAGCTCAATATCATAGTGTTCAAGGTGTTGGATCGATTGATTAGAGTATTCAGTTGATTGAAACTGTAATTAACTGATTTTGCATAGTCTACATTCCCAACCGATCGGCTCATGTGATGAACCGATCGGCTCAGGTTGATGAACTAATCATCTCAAGTGGTGAGTCGATCGACTCATGTATCAATGAAATGATCGACTCAATTGTTTAACCGGTCGATTCGTGTGACCAACCGAGATCGTTTGGAAATTCAGAAGACTCTTTTTGCAAAAACATATTTGTTTCACTTGTACAAATTCAATTTGGACAAGGATTAATATTTGATTAGTTGGAAACAAATATGAAAGTCAATTTGAGTTGGACCAGGACCACGAACCGATCAACTTAGAAGTGAATCGATCGGCTCAGGGGTCCCAACCGATCAGTTCAGGTGTGAACCGATCAGCTCAGGTCCCCAACCGACCATTTCATGCTTGAAACGATCGGTTCAAATGATGTAGTTGGTTGTTTTGTGGAAATTCCGAACCCTTCTACTCCTTCTTTAATCCTGCATTGTCCAACCCTATCCCATGACCCTCCTATATATATAGGGGTATTAGGGGATTCTCAAGAACAACAACTCAGAACACCAGTTTCTCTATAAAGTTGTCATTCTCTCTGGTTGTAGTAATCAAGAGAGACCAAGCAAGTGCTACCTGATAAGGGAGGCCCAGCAAGGGAAAGAAAACTGCAAAAAAATGACTGGTGGCAGGAGAGTGTGTCGGTGACTAGTACACCGACAGGAGGGTAGACTCCTTCTGGTGCCTTGTGAAACAAGGTGATCAGAGTTCTAGGTGGTCTGTGTGGACTACTTCAGAGGCGGGACACTTCTGCCGCTCAGAGGACATCTGTCAATCCTAACAGTCCCGGTGAGACCAGGAGCTGCACAAACACTATCCAAGAGCAGATGTGAAGACCACACAAGCCGCGAGGTAATGTTGCCGAGAAAGCCTCGGGACAAGGTATGTCTCTACAAACCATCCTTCCTATTGTATAGACGTTGACGTGATTCCTTTATTCTGGGTTTGGGAGGAGAATTTTTTTGTTTCTACTACCTTCTCTGCCTCCACTAAAACCCAACAGTGGTATCAGAGCCACGCCAACTACTCTATACTTTAGTATTATCGATGTGATCGATTTTGGTTTGTCACCTTTATTTATTGCATACGTTACGAATAAAATTGGCTTTATGCATGTCCAATCCTAAATCCAAAAATTCCAATATACATATATGATATGTGATATGAATGCACTCGATACACATCGCCCTTAAACGAGTTTTGTGGTGTATGTATAGCATGGTTATGGCCAATAAACCCTATGTCTATGTATGGTTGTATGTGGTTGCTTGCATCTTGGTCTGTGCATCGATTCCCTATCTCTTATTCCTGATGTAATTCAAGATAACTCGAGATTTCTTTCCTACCTTTGCTCCCCCAATGTAACTTGGGTTTCTCAATTCAAATATAAATTGGATAGAACTTTTTTATTTCCTGTTATGTCAAAGAACGGAGAACAACTTGACGACGACTGAGACGATTGGTTCAAGACGTGAATCGATCAGTTGGCATTCTAGACGACCGGTTCGAGGAATGAGACGAGCTGGTGGCTGCCATGAGGATATGCACGATGACCAGACAAACCAATCGGTTGGAGGAGCCAATCGATTGGCAGGTGGCACCCAACTGACCGGCTTGATGGTGAGCCGATCAATCATGGAGATGAGTTGATCAAACCCAGTAAAGGAAAAGCACAAAGTTCATCTTGGACAGGTTGCATGTGATGTAGACCTAGATGACTGTGATTCCTCTTGGCTTGAGGAATCACATTAGGATGGCCATAATCATCACTTTTATTGTTTCACATGTTTTTTGTGGGATATAGCATGCATATGATACATACTATGTATTGTGGTGATTGGATATGTATATGTACCTATAAAACAAAATCCCTCATCTAAATATTAAGTCTTTTACGCCTTCCATTAGCGACACACATGAAAAACTTGATCAACCAAGCGTAGGTTACGCCAAAGCGTGGGGCACCGTCTATCTCGTGGAAGTGTGAAGGGTAAACATGTAGGTTCTGCCAAAGCAGGGTGCATATTTACCGTGTCGGCTTTTGGGTTAGACTTAATTGGTGATTCTTAGAGCATATAAGCCCAGAGGCATGAAATGTTCATGGCAAGGTGTTGCACATGTTCATTCATCAAGAGTTTCATATGATGCAATTGGCATGATGTCCTACCTAAATAGTCAAGATTTTGGGTGATCAGCCAAAGCTGACTCGTGACTTGATGAAATACGGATCTTGACCCACTAGAAGATTGTACACCGCAATCTTCTAAATTGATGGTGAGGGCTATCAATTTGAACAAAAATAGTGGGAGCGATAATTATCAACATTTCAAATCAATCAAATAAGTCAAAATTGAGTTTTGGACTAAATTGCATATATTTCCTTTTGTAGTACAAATGACAACAAACAATAATCACTTTTCATTGCGATCAGTCCTTGAAAAGGACAAGATGAATGGGACTAACTTCCACGACTGGTTTAGGGCATTGAGAATTGTTCTCACTCAAGAGTGAAAGCTCTATGTCTTGGATAGTCCAACTCCAGAGGAACCTTCTCCTACCACACTAAAGGCAGAAAGGGATGCTTATAAGAAGCATTCTGAAGATGCCATTGATGCAAAGTGCTTGATGTTGTGCTCTATGAACCACCAGTTGTAGAGATAACATGAGAACATGGGTGTCATTGAGATGATTCAACATCTCAAGAATATGTATGAAGATCAAGCACGACAAGAGAAATATGATGTCTCTAGGGTGTTGTTCAAGTGTGTCATGACAGAAGGAGATCTAGTTGGTCCTCACATGCTCAAGATGATTGGGTATGTGGAGAACCTGATGAGACTGGGATTTCCCCTGAGCTAAGAGTTGGCTACTGACATGATACTGCAATCGTTGCCAAAATCCTACAGTCAGTTTGTGATGAACTACAACATGAACAACTTTGATAAGCCGTTGAAAGAGTTATTAGGCATGTTGAGGACAACCGAGGCACAGATGAAGAAGGACAAACCTAAATCTATGATGATGATCAACAACAAGAAAGGCAAGTCCAAGCACAAGGGCAAGGGCAAAGCTAAGAAGGGTTCTGATGCTAGCCAGCAGCCCAAGGCGTCTTCAACTCTCAAGGCCAAGGGAGGCATGACCAAGAGAGGCAATTGCCACCATTGTCAAAAGCCATGACATTGGAAAAGGAATTTTCCACTCTATCTAGAAGAACTAATGAATAAGGAGGCGACATACGTATCCACCTGATGGTGTCAAGAAATAAACTTGTAACACTTTTTGAGGTATATGATACCAAGATATAAAGTGTAAAGCACCCAATAAATGGGGCAAGTGTTGCCGCCATAGATATGAGTACTTTAGTTTATTTTCAACCTTGAAGGCATGTAATAGAGTTATGAACTGTTATTTCATATTTGTTAATGTATAGAAACACATTAATTTTCTTGCATATTGTATGACAATCATGGAAATTAATAAAGTTGATGTTTCAATCTTTGTGGCAATGCCTTGTTTATCTTATGGTACTTGGTATGCATAAGATAAAATGATACCTAAAAGGTTATTGATAACTCAAACAATCAAATTAGCATAAATCATGAGAAATTCATTTCTAGTTTCCATATGATGGATAGGACTAGACTCTTTTTGGTTAGAGAACCAGTAAGAGACATGAATCTCATGGACATGATCAATATTCACTAGTAATAGTGGGAGATTGATTATCTTATTAGGTATAATACATGTGATGTATTTACATACCTATTGGACTTAATGCTAGTACTTCAAATGATGTTTAGAGAAATACCAATATGAATATCTTGAAGTGTTCAAGAATATCATAGATGAAGTGCGAATTTGGTAAAGTGCTAATTCTTGATGAGATCAATGAATAAAATACTTGAACCAACTGTTTGCGATCCTTATGAGTGATTATGATAGTGTATCATAGTGAGATCGTGATTAAGGCATGGTTATGTCTAAATCAAAAGGAGTCATACTCTAAGGAGTTAGAGGATGATTGTCAAATAACTAATTTCTTCTTAAATAAAGAATACCCCACACTAATAAAGGACATTAAGAATCACAAGGAGTTGTGAGTTCTTATATCCTTGACAGAGACACCTCAATTATCTATGTGATGAGTTGGTCATGTGATGAATCAACTATCTAGATGAATATGAGGAACCATATTTTGAGTATGACCATTACATCCTAAATGACTTCCATGTAAACCATAAAGTATGACCTTGATAGTAGCACCCATTAGGATGAAATCCATAAGTGCAAATAAGTCTTAAGCGTTAAGACACATGGATGACATTTTGAGAAGGATGATGCTTGTTGATTGCAACTTAATGACTAAGAGATTTGGCATACATATACTAAAAATGCATTCCTATGAGGAATAAAAACAAGGATGTGTACGTGACACAACCTATAAGGTTTATGAATCCATTAATGCAAATGAAGTCTATAAGTTACAATGGATTAATCAATGTGATTGATTGAGTACAAGAAACTCATAACTGTGATGTTTACTATGATAATATGGTCAAGGGTTTGACTGATATGATAAAGATAAAGAAGGGATCTGTGATTTAGTGGGAGTGTATTCACATTCCACATGTTGATGTGAAATGGAGATGTTCTAGAATGGAAATCCAAAGTGGAAATTATCTTTAGGGAAGATAGAGATGTTTCCTATGTGATAAGAATAGGGATATATAGAGATAGTTCTCGAATACCTCTTGACCTGAAAAGAGAGCATACATTGACAATATATACTGAAGAGTTCAGTGTATATAGATTCAGTGAGAGAAAACTTGTCCATGTTACATGGAGTTAGTATCCCAAGGCCAAGTGTCCAATTCTTATGATGAATGGGAACACTAAGAATAGATATGGATCTATCATGTATGTAATCATCCCATTATCGTGCATGTATAGGACATAGCAAGAATAAAATGCATTCATCATCTTGTATGTAGGACATGACAATATGATGTGCTCATCCTGATAACTCATATGTGGGACATGACGAGTGGATGTCTTTCTAGTTCCAGTAAGGGTTACTGGAATACCATAAGAACCTGATAAGTACTTGAGAAGTACTAGTTCTATGGAAATAAGTAAGGATTCACTGTAAAGAGTTACACTGATGTGAACTTCTGAAAAAGGACAAAAATTAATCACAAAATATATATGGGATATATAAAAGTGAATGTTTGTTGATAAATGGAAACTTTCCATTAAAGCCATTTTAAAAGGAAAGGCTGAGTATCCATGTGTTAGAGAACGTTAATGGATACTATATTGATCCAGAAGTTCATGAGATGAACTTATAGATATTCTGATCTTTGATGACAAGTAAGGAGTACTTGGTCATGCAATGTGGCTAAAGGTTAGCAAAGGAATACTAGATCGCATATTATGGCAACTCCATCTCATACGTGTGACGTATAAGGAAGAGATGAGAGACATGTAGTTAATACTGACTTTGGCAAGGTGTTGCCATAACTTACTATGATAGCACTAGAGCATAGTAACATGTGGGACATGTTTGAAGATCACTATGAATATGATTTAAGGGTGATTGGCTCACAGTGCAAGTGGGAGTCTGTTGGTATGTATGCCCTAAGAGCCAATCATGGGATGATTGGTGGGATACATTAAGATTGATTTGATAAACATCAAAGGCAAGCTTCCAATTCTTTCTGGTTCAGTTATAAGAGATAATGATAGAACAGATTGAATGTCTAGAGAATGACAATACTCAATGATGTATGCTTTCAGGTTAAGGACCTGAAAGATGAGATCATACGGATGATAAGTGTTTGTACATTCTTATTATGTCCCTAGTCGGATGTCATTGTGGAAGGTAGATAGACAACAATGACACACAAGACTAGATTGTGGTGTTGGTTGATGACAAAATCTCATTAGTCATGATACGGAGATATCAAACCAAACACATAAATACTTGTTAGAGAAAAAGTGTACCAGATAGACCCACCGTGAGAGTGACACATGGAACCATGATTTGGTAGTCACAATCATCTCTCACATTGATGGTGGTGAATGTGATTCTTTGACCTGAAATCACTACACTCGACACATGTCGTTGGGTACACTTTGACATTGTAACGACCCTGACCTGGGTTATGAGGTAAACCTATTTGTTTTGACTAATAAAGTTGCTTAGAACTTTAATATAATCCTCTAAGGTGTTTTGTTATCATGTGACACACTCATGTTTCAAGTTTGGTCCCGATTGAATGTTGTTTGAGCAATTTTCCTTTCTTTTGGACCAAAGTGCAATTTACCCAAATTGAGGGGATATAATGCAAAATGTCACATGTTGAATGTGCCTTATATGTTTTAGCATAATAAGAGAGATAATGATGCTAAGTGGTGGCTTGTGGAAAGCCTAAATTCCAAGTTTGAACTTGTTTGAACAATGCTGGAGCATTGTGTGCCAATTTTGGTACAAATTGTAATTTACCCAAAATGTGGGGTTTTTATGCAAATTACCACCTCTAGAGTGTTCCTACTCTCTCTATGTATAATTTAGAGGAGATATAAAGGAGGATTCACCATACTTTATTCCATTATGAATGATGGTAATCTTGGTGAAGAAATGACCAAGAAAAGGGTTGAATTTGAAAGCTTAACTTGAGTTGTATCAAGTTGAAAAGCTTAATATGAGTGCCTATCGGCCATGGAGCCCAAGTAGGTGTCCCATATCATTGTTTTAACTCTTAGAAAAGTCCATATCGTGCAAAGAACCTCAAGGAGGTGGGGTGTGTCGGGTTACAACTTCCTTAGCAAAGTTGTGATGAGTTGTGAATAAAGTGGTGATTTTGTTGATATATCTTATTCAAAGAGATATGTAATGGACGAATCTTTATCCCTAAATGATTCTCAACTGCATTTCAAGACAAGATAAATGTTGATGCATGCATTTACACATGTCACCCATGCATGACACATGGCACCTACTAGCTCAAAATATTGACACCTCATTTTTGCCTTCCTTCATGAACAACAAGTATATATACCCCTAGTTTCACCCCTTGGTGCAATTTTGCGACCCTTAACACCCTCCTACCCTAAGGTATAGTGCATAGAGCTCTCATATCGTGAAGGGATGCTGTGGTATCGTGCATGGGCCTTGGGGTATCGCCCATGGAAAGACCATATCGCCCAAGTAGGTGATATCGGCCATATAAGGGTGATATCAGCCATAGAGTGAAGTGTTTTGACTCCAAGTGAGTGCCATATCGTGCAAGTGAGTATCATATCGTGCAAGAGGGGTGGCATGTCGTGCAAGAGCACAAGGGTATCATGCATAGGCCTTGGGTATCAGCCATAGCAAGTATATCGGCCATAGCATGTTGATATTGCCCATAGCAAGTTGATATCGGCCAATTGAAGTGATTTTGGCCACAAGTGAGGGGGTATCGGCCACAAGCAAAGTTGTGTCGGCCAAGAGGAAGTACATATCTCCCAATAGTTGTAGGGTGTCGGCTAAGGAGCTAAGGAACTCAAAACTTAACCCTAAGGTAAGCTATAGTTTTCTTCAAGCTTGAATTGAACCATGGAATTAGGGTTATGAACTACCTTTCTTTTCTTCTTCACCAATTGCTTATCCATGGTGATTCCTTGTATATGAAGGAGTTGTGAACGAGCCTTGGACTTTTTATAAGTCATATTCGACCTTAGGAACATGGAGCTTTGGATCTTGGAGATTTGAAGTTGTTCGTAAGGTGGGTTATATAACTTGAACTCAACCATGTTATTATTCATCACCTAAATTGCTGTATTTAATGATCTACTTTTAATTCCAAAATTTCCTGAAATAGTTGATGAAATTATGAGTTCTAGTAGTTTCTTAGACCTGTTGACATGAACTATAATAGTTAGAACAAAGCTCTAGAGCTTGAAGATGATGATATTACCTTATAAAAGTGATATCGGGTACAAGCACACAAGTAAGCACCTTTAACCCGATATGATGATGCACCTATTTCACTAAAATGATATGAATAGGTTTGTAAACCTTATTGAACGATATAGGGGTGTAGTATACACCTCTTGCACGATAGGAAGTCTATTATAGACTCCATGCATGATACAAGGTCAATTGTATACTTGTAAGTTGACAAAAAACCCTAAATTGGGTAACCCGATATAAGTGAAGAGTAACAAGTGTTATTGCATGATATGATCATATGATACATCATTGATACTTAGTATCATGAGGTCTACATGAACTTGTATGACATGGTTGCACGACAGGGTTGCACGATACACAACCCTAAACAATATGGTAACCCTAACCCATCATGGCTAACCCTAGAAGGTGACTAGCCCGATAGGGTGATTTAATGTACTTCTAGCTCGACATGGTGATGGGTTGATACCTCATAAGTATCATGGGCGACACATACATATATATTGTGCCCGATATGAGTTCAAGAAGGTACCTCATGCCTGATATGGAGACAAGTGCAAATCCTAGCCGGATATGGTGAGTGTCTATACACCTACAACCCGATATGGTGAACACATGCATATGATTTAACCCTATATACCTTGTAAAGGTGAGAGTAAGACACTCTTAGGAGTGATTTGTGTAGCACCAAGTAATGGTGTGGCTAATACCTTGATAGGTGAAGCACCCAGAGTGGTTGTTAATGGACAACCTTATACCAATAATCCCTTAACCCGAGATGACTCCATATCATTAATGATGGTTGAATAATTCAATTGTGCGACTTCTGATCAATACATCACATGATAAATGTGATGAGCTAGTGCATAAAGTATTAGGATGGGACATACCCTAATACAAGATAAGTTGATGAAATTAAGTATGTTAAAAGTGATATATCAAGACATGATAGATATCACATCCAACACTTCAAGGTTGATACACCTTAAATCCAATATACTTGGATGAGTAACACATGAAGTGTGTCATGTCAATTGTTACATTGAGATGTAATGAGATTAATGTAGTTTGATAAGTGTAGGCTAACATACCTTGAGAAAGGGTTTAGCCTAGTTAATAAAGTATGATGTAATCATTCTCTGGTAAGGATGAGAGAGAAACTCATACCTTGTGTTGATGATCATTTAATGATAAATGATGAGAATAAATAAGTATGATTGAATACTTATGATATCAATGTTTGCTCCTAGATGTGTGGAGCAATGAATTAGGGTTTGATTTAATAATATGAACTTGAAACCCTATTTGGCAATAAAGGGAAACCCTAACCCTAATAAGTTGTTTCCTAGTGAGAGGTGACAAGATGTGCAATGGCCTTGTGAGCCATGTTAATAAGTTTTTGCCTAGTGAGAGGTGACAAGATGTGCAATGGCCTTGCGAGCCATGTGAATAAGTTGTTGCCTAGTGAGAGGTGACAAGATGTGTGATGGCCTTGTGATCCATCTGAATACTTGCACAACAAGTGAAATGAATACTTTGGTATGAGGACCTAGAGGTAATGGTTACCTGTTATAGAAGTAACAATGTTATGTGATGATGTAAGGGTTTGAATACCCATATCCAGCAATCATGATAATGATTATGTGAAGGGATGAGAATTCCCAATAATGTGATAAGGGACTGAGATTCTAAGTATCATGTGTTTTAAAGATTTAAAAAGTACGTGATAGATGTATTATACCTTTCTTTGTAGCATTTGTCATAATAATTCATGTGTGAAAACTTGACTGATGCTAAAAGAATATGGTAATGCACTTAATTAATCAAGTGGAATTTTATCATGTAGTGCCCTGGCCATAGATCCATCATCGTCAGCAACTGGTGATGGTGAAACGGGTTCTCCTACGGGTTAATCCGGAGCGCATATTGTTGAATATGCGGGGTTGCTCCTAGCCACAAATAGGAAGGTTAGAGTACAACTTCGGTTGTAGACTCCAGAGCACAATTTCAGGCCCGTGGCTTAGTGTGATAAGAACATGGTGAATAGGCCCATGGCTTAGTGTGATAGAGCATGAATGCATTCATGGCTCAGGGAGCACGGTGAACTGGCCCGTGGCTCGATTCACTAGCGCCAACACCTGTACCAAGGTGGGCTAGGCAGAGGGTAGCCTGACCCTGTGTGACTAAGGTCACTTAAGCAAGAGACTCCGGTCCTACTTGTGGTCTCGCACTGACCGAGACGTGGGAGGTCATGGAGTCCGTCTCTTCCATGGACCTCGTATGGTACCGATTTTGACTTCGCTATGGTCGGTTGGATTTGAGCGGTACGGCTCACTTCCTCAGGGCATAAGTGTGATTGTAAAATGTAATCAGTCGTATAGCATGTTTGCTTAAGGATTGAATATGAAAATCATTGGCTGATGTTACATTTCCTTTATGCATCCTTAGTGGATAGATGTTATTTATGTTTCTTTACATTCTCTACAAGGCAGATAGATGATTGATAATTTTACCATGGGTAGATGCAAAGTTCTCCTTAAGAAAGGAGATTACTTCATTTTGTTTATACAGTGATTAATCCTGCATGTTAATATAATAAGAACCTATGTTCAATTATAAATGCTTAATCTGTGATAATAATATTGTTGACAGAGAGTTATATCTCTCGCTAGGGCAATTTACAATTGTCTCACCCCCGCGGGATCCCAATTTTTAGGTGGATGTGCACGAGGAGGTTAAGACCTTTTTGTTGAGGAAGAACAATAGCTGAGGCAGTAGTGACAGCTCAGGTTGAGTGTACTGTCTGTCCTATCTTGTAGATATGAGTCCTATGTATCGTCTCTGTACTCTCAGGTCCTTGGAGTTGGTTCGTTATGGTTTCATGAACGATCTGAGGTTTTTTCTTGTAAGCCTCGAGGTTTTATGTTGCTTCATTATATGTTTTGAAAAAGCAACTGTTATATGTTATCCTTGAGAAAAGATGGTACAGTGTATGTACAATGTTAACAATGATGTATATAAAGTTTTGGTTCTGCCTTAAAGAGTTTTCCTAGAAATGGATCTCTTTGAAAAATGGTTTTAATTTTTAGTGATTTTTGTTAATTTGCTGTTTATGTTTAAATTCCACTTAATTAGTAACGATTTGTCTATCGGTTTGGCGACGGTCGTTACAGTCATCATCAAACGTAGTCCTGAAACATGGGTTGTTATAAAGGTGATGATTGGGTGGCTTTGACACATGGGGCTTTTGAGGGGTGCGTGATAGATATGGGATTTGTCCCTCCTAAGGGAGTTTGATTTCCATGGCCACTTGATGAGTAAGATTGAGATAGGCGTGCGCATGCATGTGTGAATAAGTATGTGATATTGATGTCATACATATCTCCTCCAATCTACTATGAGATCAAGAAAGTGAATGAACGTTTACAGGATGACTGTTCCATGCCTTGAGTTCATTCAGGATATCAGTGACAAAGGAATTATACATTCGCTGTAACACTAGTAACCAGGGTATACAAATCCTATCATCCGAGGTACAACCACATGTTTCCTCAATCTCATCATGTGTACAAAATGTGAGATACGACTGCAACTATTCTCCTTTTGAGGTATGACCACAACAATCCTCCATAACGTTGGGATCATGATGACAAGGACACATAGTCTTGTGCACCTTTCATACTCAATAGTGTGTGTTCTAAGTTTCCCTTATAAATACTCGTTTCACCATCTAACAAGTTCTGACACTGGAATGGATCTATGGCACATGGCACTACATGATTAGGGTTTCACTTGCTTATTTAATGCCAATTGAGTATAGTTTAATTGGATCAATAAAGTCACATACAAACCCTAAAAGAGTTCTACAAAAATAGGGGTAGATTGAAGCCTCAGAAGATATAAAACGTATGAAACATAATGTTTATCACATCATCTAATGGTACTATTTCATTGCCATTCACGTAGCCATATTCATCATCATGCCACCATAGGATTTCAAGTCCTAGTCACACCATGAAGAGGATAACACTTTAGATAGGATAAGAAACCATGCCCAAGGTCATAAGACCATTGTCGCAACACATCCCACTATCACACAGACAACGAGATGTTACACAAAAACGTGTGGAAAACACCATAAACCACAGATTACCAAAACATGAGTTAATTAAAACTGATTTCGGAAAGAGGATAAACTAAGAAATTATTACATTCAGATCCTCATCCTGCAAGAAAACAAGTTATATAAACATTTACAAGCCTTGATACGTGTTCACAGCTTAGGAGATCAGCTGTCCTGTCATCACATGAGTTCATCACCTGTTTATAAATACAGAACAACCCACATCCGGCCAACATCAGGATATACAAGAAGCAACAGCTATACATCGTGAAACAACGACAAAATGCCTCCAAGGACATGAGAGTACAGGGATGACTCTAAGACTCTACTACAACATGACCAAAACAACAACATGTCCATCTCTTGCCTTCTACTGCTCATCTTGCTGCTCGGCCGCAACTCCGTGACCACCACCACGTCTAGCGCGAACACCTAAAAAGGTTACAAACTAGTGGGGTGAGACACACAGTCCCAGCGAGAAACATAACTCCCCGCTGAAACCACAAAACCTCAGAAAGATTAAAGCAACAACAACAAATAACTGATAAAAGGTACAACAAGAGAAGTCTATGTAGCAAAGCTATTCATACCATCAAGCTTACCAAATGTACGGAAGGCATATAACCAAGTATCCCTTTATGGAACATGATTGACAAGATATGATTTATAAGATCTTACCACATAACGAAAGGAACGTATGAGAAACTGCAAGTATAACAAGATTAACTACTCAAGCAAGGCCTCAATCAATGTTCCATGTTTTGCCTTAAGCAATAAATTCTATACGGCTGTATTACGTATTATTATGCCCTGAGGAAGTGAGCTGTACCGCTCAGATCCAACCGACGACTGCGAAACCCGGATCTGGTGCCGTACAAGATCAATGGAAGAGCCGGACTCCACAACCTCCCACCTCATGGTCAGTGCACGAGTACAACACAAGCAGGACTGCAGTCTCATTCTTAAGTGGTCTTAGCCACAGTGTCAGGCTACCCTCTGCCTAGCCCGCCTTGGTACAGGTATCGGCGCTAGTGAAACTGAGCCACATGCCTATTCACCATGCTCTTGAGCCATGAACTCATTCATGCTCCCATATCACATATCCTGAGTCATGGGCCTGTTCACCATGCTCTTAACATATTGAGCTATAGGCCTGGAACCGTACTCTGGAGTCTACAACTGAAGTTGCACTCTTACCTCCTCACTTTAGGCTAGGAGAAACCTCGCATACTCAACAATATGCGCTCAGGGTTAACCCGCAGGAGAACCCATTTCACCATCACCAGCTCCTGATGATGATGGATCTATGGCTAGGGCAAACTACATGATATGTTCCACTGTGATTAGTTAATATATTTTATGTGGATTGTTGAGGCAACCAAGTTGTAACACATGCATAACATAAAGCTACCTTATTGTTACCATCATCAAGCTATTTCGGGATCTCAATCCCTCCTCACAAGTGTTACGATCCCACCTCCCGGTAACCCCCAATTAAGGGAGACCGAAAGGACAAAGCCCTTAACCAATAACCCGGATCAAAGGTTCGACAAATAATAATTAACAATTATTAAATTCTACCAACTATACTGAAATATGGTAAAAATAAAAACTTTGCATACCTTTTAAAACTGGGATTTCAAAACTTCTATCCACACAAATACTATTCTATCTAATCCTCCTTTGCACTTTAATTCTCATTTAATACCACATATGCCACTTTACTGTTTGTTCTTTTCATTGTACCTAAAACGCCGACAAACAAAACGTCGGTCAGCCGAAGGTGGTATGTGGGGGAAACAATAATCATGCAATTATGTTAACAATGTAATCATTCAATTAATCATTTAACAACCAAGATTACGTTTTAAGCCATACTATTCAATCCTTACCTATCCTCTAATTTTGTGCTATCCCTTATATTCTACCTCTCTTTAGGTAGCTTCTTACCCCCATGGACCTACCTTACAGGTAGCCAATACTTAGGGTAATAGAGTCACATGTCACTACCCACAGGTAGCCCAATATCTAACTCATGATGACTTGATGGTCCTACCCCATTGGTAGCCATTTACTAAGTCATCTAATGACCTGATGGACCTACTCCATTAGTACCCATTTACTAGGTCAATCATCAAGCCACAGAGGGGTCCAGGATCTGAGCTAGTAGGCACATATCTTATGTGATAGTCATAGCCACATTATAGTTTGCATGAATAAAAATCATCCAACAATTAATTCATGACATCGATGAAAACTTCGGTAAATCTAGGAAAACTATCTCGAGATATTCATAAGCGTAACCACATACCTGTATTTGCAGATTTAGATACATAATTTATTCAGAACATAGAAATCCCAATCAAGCAACCAATCAGGCACAAAATCCTGAAATAAATATACCAATTTCCTTTTATTAATATTTATACAATATCATCATCATCCTTTGAATTTCTATTCCAATTTTAGGGTTTCTAAGGTTTCCTACAAAAACCTATTCATCTTAATTATCTTTATTAAGGATTCTCTAATCCAAACTATGTTCAAGATTCAATATATTACAATTGTATTCTTGCAATATCTTGTTATGACCACTACAACTCATATTTACTCAAATCAGGGTTTTAGTCCATTAAACCATGTTCATGATCATAAAACCCCAAAACCAACATACTAATCATCCTTTTATGATTTTACCTTTCCTCTTACTCTTAACAGGTTAAGATTGATCAAAAACATATAAAAGATTCATCATGTTTGTTTTTATATCATTCTAGGGTTTTTCTATCAATTAATGCATCAAAAGATGAATAACACTATACTTTTTGAGTTTCAATAAGAATTAGGCTTCAAACATAATATATTTGTGTTCCTATCGTTCTGAGGATCAATTTTCATATATTATGCGTGCTAAACTGAGCTACGAATAATTAGTTATGAAATTTCCAAAGAAATTACCTGACAGACCAATGGCTGCGCGCCACGTCACCCATCTCATGCAAAACGATTACTTTAGGAAACATAACCGAATTACGGTTATGCCCTTGATAAGTGGGTTGCTCTTTCAATAGCCGGAAGGGCAGAACGGTCCAACGAACTTTGGTCATCTTCTACCTCAGATCAGCCGCGATGGCCGCCGTTTGCAGCCCTTGGCGGGGCTACCCTCCCCTCCTTAGACTCTGAAACTCATCGTCGACCTTCCCCCTTGGTCCTCCATCCCTGTGCATGCCTGAAACACCCCTCACACGCAGCCTATGTGGCCTTTCATGCATGCGCAAGGCCTGCTTAGTGCGGCTCTTGTTGCAGCCGTCCAGGAGCTGCTGCATCAAGGCTAGAGAGAAGAAACGACCGCCAGACTTCCCTCTAGCTTTGAGGGTGCATCAAGCCTCCAACAGGATCAAACGATATCCCTCAAATGACCCATGGATAGAACTTTACCCTCGACTAGGGTTTAGATGGAAAGAAGAGGAAGAAGAGGTAGCATTGTGTGGAATACCTCTAGATCTCAAAGTAGGGGTTCTACCCTTCTTATAGGGGTGGGTATGAAGCCCTAAGGCGTGCCTTTATGAGGACCCCAGTCCTATTCTTGAAAGGAAACATACTTTCCTTAGTTGTGAAGCAACAACCTTTCTCTCTCTCTTCATTATTCTTTTCTAATATCCTTTATTATTTGGATGTTTTAGGAATTTGAAATTCCTTTTACTTACTCTCTTTATTCTTGCTTTTTAATCCATTGATCACAAAATCCTATTTTCCTTTATAGAAAAAATCATCCTTTTAAACAATACCACATAATTCAATAATAATGCAACACATTATCCTCTTATTTGTCTTTTTAGTATTTTCTCTTTCTTTCCTCTTTATTGGGACTCCTTGGATCCCAAGACACTCCATTATTTCGAAATTCTTTTTATTGGATACTCATTATCCTTCTAGATGCATCTAAATGCATTATTCTTTATTATTTCTCATTATCTTGTTTATTTCTTATTAAAATAGCTCTTTTTGAGGATTTCTCTTTATTTCTCTTTTATTTTCCTCATCAGTATTCCTTTTATTATTAGGAATCCTTGGAATACGAAATTCCCCTAAGAATAACTCAGTTATACCTTTTTCCACTTATTTCCAACATTTTAACATTAATTTCAATTTCTTTCTTACTAAAGAAATATTTAATTAATCTTTTCTTTTCTTAATGCTTTCTCTTTGAAACTTTGGCCTCATTGGAAACCAAGGAACCCAAGTGGCACGAAATCCATCCTTGGATTACCTCTCTTTGCCTTCTAGAGATTTCTACCTCTTTCTTTTCTCAAATATTCAATTATTCCTTTCTAATTGAATTTTCTTGTTATTTGGGCCCAATAGACAATAAAGCCCACAATAAAACCATCAAGGCAATTGTAAATGAAAATCATTTATTCAAAACAAATTATACCATTCTTTGTTCAATTATCTTTAATATGAGAAATTACATTTCTCACCCAATGAACCCAAAAATTGGGGTTGTAACATCCTTCCCCTCTTATAGAAATTTTGTCCTCAAAATTCTATCAAGCAAACAAACAATTCAGGATAAGACTTTTCCATGTCCATCATTGGCCCCTATGTGGCTTTACCATACTCATGGCGTCTCCAAAGAACCTTTATCATCACATATTCCTTTCTATGAGTTCTTTCATCCTGGCGTCTATAAACTGCATAGGTGATTGAGGCCATTTCAACCTCCCTTGGGGCTCACTAGGTTCATTGCTCAGCACATGGTCGGGGTACCTCACATAGTGCTCTAAATTGGACACATGGAACTCATCACACATTACTTTATCCTGAGGGGTAAGATCAAACTTAACCTTTTCCACCAAACCATGTCATGCATCGGGGACTCAACTCTCTTAGCTATTACTTAGAGGGGTCGGATTTTCACGTTACATATTCTCCCATAGTGAACTGCATGTCAGTCTACTTTGCATCTGCTCGTGATTCTTATCATCTCTAGGCTCCTTTCAGCCCTTGCATGATCAAAGCGACTTCATCTACACACACTGTGGTCCTTTCACCAACATCACCTTACTGAAGTGGTGACCGACACAACCTCCCTTACAGAGCTTCTTTAAATCCCAAAACTGGCTATGGTGGTTATCTTCACATCTTTCATAGAAAAAGAACTGTCTCTAGCCGTCACCTTAAACGAGAACATATGCTCTCATCAGACCCTTTAGTCTGGATCATACTAACCATTAGTTATGGGTGATGAACTATACTAACATTGAGTTCTTCATGTACCTACTTCCACCTTTTGGAAGGGAACCTTTAGGTCAAACTCAAGAACCTTTGGACCCACTTCATGGTTTAGTTGAACCATCTCTCTCATGGGTAGTTCAACCAGATCTGTCCCTTGACAGAACTCTTCCCTTCTCATGTCATCTAGGTAAGGCGATCTACCATAACCCATATTGCATCTCGACCTTCCTTGGTCTAGGGGAGACCTATCACAACATCCATAGTGATGAACTCCCATTCCCTCTCAAGGACTCTTTTGTCCTCTATATCGATACACTGGGTTATTGGGGTTCGTTCTTTACCTCCTGGCTTGCATTGCCATGTACCACATGCAACTTCATCTTAAGCATCCAAAGTGCTATTGCCATTTACTGTCTTGGTAGAACCACAGTGTATGGTGATCTTCAATCATGATTTCCTGTATGTCGTGATTCCTTAAGATCGATTCCTCCGAAACCCTAAACCGCTCTAGTGGGGGTTTCATCACCTTCTTTTCCAAAGAAGTGCATCTGAGGTTCTATCACCATCCTTTTATTACATCAAGGACTAGACTGGCTAACCAAACATCCATTAACTGATCTCATTACATTAGTGTTAGCCACACATATCTCCTTTTCCAAACTTAGGGTTAGCCAAACAACCTCTTCTAGCTTCTAGTCAAACAAGTCAGATGTATCTCAACCAGAGCATCCATTACCACTTCACATCCTTAGGTATTAGGTAACATTGAGGACATATACTTCCATGTATTTCACTTATCATCTCGAACTCTAAGTCTATCTTCATTGAAAACACTTTGAGCTCATCTTTTTGGTGATCAAACTCAACCTTGTATGACTCATATCTCTAGCTAAAAACATCCTCATAGGGTGACTTACCCAATTCCTCTTAGTGTTTACAAACCATCCATGTATCATTCATTTTACCAGGGCATGCTATCCTCTCTGTCCTCATACCTCATAGAAACGTTCCAACTCACATCATCTTTTATCCTTGGTGTATGGCATGCGTACTGTCTTATCTCTCACTCCCATAATAAGAGGAAATAAGCATTTGGCTGCAGTCCAAATACAGAGTTCTTCCTATTCCAGGAGTAGAGATGGCACATCCCACCTTGCCAGTACACCTTTAAATCTAAGTTGAAACGTGTTGTTTATGCTTCTATATTACAACCATCTTGATATTCAAGTTACCTCCATGGAAAATTGGTTTTGAACCTACTTGGGTCACCTCACAATCCTTGGTCATCTCCTCTAGGTCTATAGGGTGCCGGTATTTTTGGGGTCATCCCTCTTCCCTCATGCATCAAGAGAGTGCCCTACTCATTTGCCTTTTGGGTCCCATGAGTTCATGAAGGTGATCAATCTCCTAACCCATGGCCCTCAGACAATGATAGTTGTTACCTCCCGACCCTATGGTCATGTGCAACTGGGGAATTAGGTAACTCCTACTTTCATCGGTCTTATCCCTACCTGACCCTAGGATAGACTTAGGATTCTCCATTTATAGTACATGTCCAACTTAGAACTTTACCCAAGCCTTCATCATCTCTCTCTGCATTCATGGGCTGACTTTCCTCCTTTCATAGGGGTCATGGTGACCTGTCCACCTTAGTCAGGCCCCTTACCGGTTACCTCCATGGTAACTCTTCTGTATGCACTTAGAGATGGATATATGTGGGTCTACAAGTTCATTCTCCTACCATGTACTTTTCACTTAACTTCTCAAGATCCTTTGAGACCTCTTTAGGTTACCCTAAACCAAAAAAACTGATATACTCCCTACCAAAGGGGTCCCTCTCCGAGGATGGGAGGAAAACCATCTCTTGACAACAAGGTCACAAAAGCTCTTAGGTCTAGGGTTTACATACACATGAGCCTACTTAACCCTAGCAAGCTATTAAGGCACAAGTAGACCACCTACTGAACCATGCTAAGTCATACTTGTCCTCTTTCCTCGATGCTGGTTCGAGATCACACCTTCCTTTATCATCCACCTAGCTGTGAGGGGTTGATCAAACATACCTTAAACTTAAGGGGCTTCCCCTTTCCTCTATACATGAGGATTACCATGCTCGAAACTATAGCAACTTAATTCTCATAATGAGCA
Source organism: Alisma plantago-aquatica (assembly GCA_963693085.1). Lineage (NCBI taxonomy): Eukaryota > Viridiplantae > Streptophyta > Magnoliopsida > Alismatales > Alismataceae > Alisma > Alisma plantago-aquatica. The sequence goes on from OY856409.1 coordinate 909,949,160, forward strand.
TTAGGTATACCACTTCCCCTCTTAGGCCTAGGGACCCTAGGTTCACTTGTAGGTGTCCAACTGCATACTCTATCTCTTAACCATAAACCAAACATGTAACGGGTATGAAACACACTTCCTGTCATCTTTTCCTTGATCAACACTTTAAAGTTGAGTCCTCCTCTAGGACAACCAACAAGGTACAAGGCCTCGTAACCTGTTTACTAAACCTTTCTAGGTCTAAGGAACTCTTCTTCCTACCTCAGAAGGTAAACACCTATATCGTAGGCACATAGGTACCAGAAGCTTCATCTTCTCTCTAGGGTTTGATCCGTCCCATGGCAACCAAGACATCATCAACCTCTAGGGATCAAGCATGTGGTGACCACTATCATCCACTTAGGTCGCATCATCCTCAACTCCTGAATTCTCCTTGTATCTCGGAGTCTAGGATTCCAACCTTCTTGCTGGGTTTCCTACTCTCTCTCTCTCTAGAGCTAACCCTACAACTAACCTCACCATTAGAGGTCTCTCTTCATGAAGGGTCAACCTCAAAAGCATGCCCCTACATGGATGAAGCCTATGTTTAGCTCATGTTCGCTCAAGGTTATCTATAGCCCCTTAGGCTTATTACATAAGCTATCCATCAAACTCTCCCGGCTAGGGTTTCAACCTATAGCTCGCACTACTAGTACATCCTGGGTGCCTATTATGCCCATATAAGCTCATGGGGTTTCCATAGGCCCTTCACTAACGTCATCATCTAAGGATCCATCCTTTACCCTAACATTCACGACCCTTCCCAAGGTTGGGTTGCCAAAGGTGCTAGGTCACCCATGGATCATATGGCATCCCAAAGGCATGTCCTGGTCCAACTCATCTCCCTCTAACCTTCACTTAGGGTTAGGGTTAGCATCATCCTTAGAGGATGTTCCAGGTTTCTACTTGCAATGGAGATCTCTATCTCCAAGACTGACTTATCCTCCCGACAAGAAGGTCTAGCCTCAGGTCTCTTCTAAAGACATGACAACTTATGTCATACGACCTAAGCATGTATCTATTCTTTAATTTGCACTTAATCTATTAAACTTATGTCCATGACATCATATTTACATGCTTTTCATTAATTTGGTGGAGGATTCCTTAAACCTTATTAACCTTACCCATACTTCAAGAGGGTGAGGAGAAGAAAGAAAACCCTAATCCTTTAGGTCCTTAACAAACTTTTGTGATGAGAAGGGATGAATAAGATGAGAAAGTCTTAAAGGTATCTTATTTCGATTCATACCCTAAGACTTTGGCCAGGCAGTCACACAGATCTAGGAGTCCTCGTATTCCGACTAGCGGTGTGGAGGAAAATATTGCCAGCCCCCGGTCGTGATCCTTTTCTAGACACCTCCATCTTTCGGATAATCCTCTAATAAATCCCTTAGGTTCTATGGAGTTTGTAAAATTTAATAATTATTAATGATTAATTGAGGAACCTATGCTCTGATACCAAATGTTACGACCCTGCCTCCCGGTAACCCCCAATTAAGGGAGACCGAAAGGACAGAGCCGTTAATTAATAACCCGGATCAAAGGTTTGACAAATAATAAGTAACAATTATTAAATTCTACCAACGATACTGAAATATGGTAAAAATAAAAACTTTGCATACCTTTTAAAACTAGGATTTCAAAACTTCTATCCACACAGATACTAATCTATCTAATCCTCCTTTGCACTTTAATTCTCATTTAATACCACATATGCCACTTTACTGTTTGTTCTTTTCATTGTACCTAAAACGCCGACAAACAAAACGTCGGTCAGCCGAAGCTGGTATGTGGGGGAAACAATAATCATGCAATTATGTTAACAATGTAATCATTCAATTAATCATTTAACAACCAAGATTATGTTTTAAGCCATACTATTCAATCCTTACCTATCCCCTAATTTTGTGCTATCCCTTGTATGCTACCTCTCTTTAGGTAGCTTCTTACCCCCATGGACCTACCTTACAGGTAGCCAATACTTAGGGTAATAGAGTTGCATGTCACTACTCACAGGTAGCCCAATATCTAACTCATGATGACTTGATGGTCCTACCCCATTGGTAGCCATTTACTAAGTCATCTACTGACCTGATGGACCTACTCCATTAGTAGCCATTTACTAGTTCAATCATCAAGCCACAGAGGGGTCCAAGATCTGAGCTAGTAGGCACATATCTTATGTGATAGTCATAGCCACATTATAGTTTGCATGAATAAAAATCATCCAACAATTAATTCATGACATCGATGAAAACTTCAGTAAATCTCAGAAAACTAACTCGAGATATTCATAAGCGTAACCACATACATGTATTTGCAGATTCAGATACAAAATTTATTCAGAACATAGAAATCCCAATCAAGAAACCAATCATGCACAAAATCCTGAAATAAATATACCAATTTCCTTTTATTAATATTTTTTCAATATCATCATCATCCTTAGAATTTTTATTCCAATTTTAGGGTTTCTAAGGTTTCCTACAAAAACCTATTCACCTTAATTATCTTTATTAAGGATTCTCTAATCCAAACTATGTTCAAGATTCATTATATTACAATTGTATTCTTGCAATATCTTGTTATGACGACTACAACTCATATTTACTCAAATTAGGGTTTTAGTCCATTAAACCATGTTCATGATCATAAAACCCCAAAACTAACATACTAATCATCATTTTATGATTTTACCTTTCCTCTTACTCTTAACAGGTTAAGATTGATCAAAAACATATAAAAGATTCATCATGTTTGTTTTTATATCATTCTAGGGTTTGTTTCTATCAATTAATGCATCAAAAGATGAATAACCCTATACTTTTTGAGTTTCAATAAGAATTAGGCTTCAAACATAATTTATTTGTGTTCCTCTCATTCTGAGGATCAATTTTCATAAATTATGCATGCTAAACCGAGCTACGAATCATTAGTTATGAAATTTCCAAAGAAATTACCTGACGGACCAATGACTGCGCTCCACGTCACCCATCTCATGTAAAGCGATTGCTTTAGGAAACATAACCAAATTACGGTTATGACCCTGATAAGTGGGTTGCTCTTTCAATAGCCAAAAGGACAGAACGGTCCAATGAACTTTGGTCATCTTCTACCTCGGATCAGCCGCGATGGCCGCCATTTGCAACCCTTGGCGGGGCTGCCCTCCCCTCCTAAGACTCCGAAACTCATCGTCGACCTTCCCCCATGGTCCGCCGTCCCTGTGCGTGCCTGAAACACCCCTTACACGCAGCCTATGCGGCCTTTCATGCATGCGCAAGGCCTGCTTAGTGTGGCTCTTGTTGCAGTCATCCGGGAGCTGCTGCGTCAAGGCTAGAGCGAAGAAATGACCGCCAGACTTCCCTCTAGCTTCAAGGGTGCATCGAGCCTCCAACAGGATCAAACTATATCCCTCAAACGACCCATGGATAGAACTTTACCCTCGACTAGGGTTTAGATGGAAAGAAGAGGAAGAAGAGGTAGCATTGCGTGGAATCCCTCTAGATCTCGAAGCAGGGGTTCTACCCTTCTTATAGGGGTGGGTATGAAGCCCTAAGGCGTGCCTTTATGAGGACCCCAGTCCTATTCTTGAAAGGAAACATACTTTCCTTGGTTGTGAAGCAACAACCTTTTTCTCTCTCTTCATTATTCTTTTCTAATATCCTTTATTATTTGGATGTTTTAGGAATTCGAAATTCCTTTTACTTACTCTCTTTATTCTTTCTTTTTAATCCATTGATCACAAAATCCTATTTTCCTTTATAGAACAAATCATCCTTTTAAACAATACCACATAATTCAATAATAATGCAACACATTATCCTCTTATTTTGTCTTTTTAGTATTTTCTCTTTCTTTCCTCTTTATTGGGACTCCTTGGATCCCAAGACACTCCATTATTTCGAAATTCTTTTTATTGGATACTCATTATCCTTCTAGATGCATCTAAATGCATTATTCTTTATTATTTCTCATTATCTTGTTTATTTCTTATTAAAATAGCTCTTTTTGAGGATTTCTCTTTATTTCTCTTTTATTTTCCTCATCAGTATTCCTTTTATTATTAGGAATCCTTGGAATACGAAATTCCCCTAAGGATAACTCAGTTATACCTTTTTCCACTTATTTCCAACATTTTAACATTAATTTCAATTGCTTTCTTACTAAAGAAATACTTAATTAATCTTTTCTTTTCTTAATGCTTTCTCTTTGCAACTTTGGCCTCATTGGAACCCAAGGAACCCAAGTGGCACGAAATCCATCCTTGGATTACCTCTCTTTGCCTTCTAGAGATTTCTACCTCTTTCTTTTCTCAAATATTCAATTATTCCTTTACTAATTGAATTTTCTTGTTATTTGGGCCCAATAGCCAATAAAGCCCACAATACAACCATCAAGGCTATTGTAAACGAAAATCATTTATTCAAAACAAATTATACCATTCTTTGTTCAATTATCTTTAATATGAGAAATTATATTTCTCACCCAATGAACCCAAAAATTGGGGTTGTAACAACAAGAAACCACTGCCTCAAAAGGCATTCTCATCACTTGGGATAACAATCCCAGATTATCACCAGAGGATAACACCTCATCAAGGCACTTTAGCCACTCTCAGGTCCTCGGACCAACACATCACACATATCATCTCATCATCAAGAGTAACCATCAGAGCAGTGTTACTCAAACATATATACCTCATAGCCCTTAACCTGGCTATGCATTTGTATGACACCTGCATGGTTAGTATACACAACCATCATGGATTAACAGAAGGATCATATTATTAAACATAGGGTGACATTTGATGATCATATGTCTTATCATTCATGCCTCAACCTGTGACCATAGACATAGGTCATATCGTCAAGCAAAGCATCTTATATGCTTACCATTTCCTCAGCATTATTCATATGATTCAAGATGATCATAAACAAATGAAATGTCATATCAAGATACATAGATGTGGTATACTATATCAAGCATATCAAGGGTCACCAATATAAGCCAAACGTGATTCATGAACAAGAGCTAGCATATAGGTTTTCTAGAAGGAACAAGACCCTCACTAGAAGTGCCCACTACCCTCACAAGAAGAGTGACGGGTAGGGCACCCTCACTAGAGGTAGTATCGGGCAGGGTACTTCCTCATATCTCCCAACACTCTAGCCCCATATCGGCCAAGCAAACTAGCCACATATCGCCCAAGCACTTAGAAAAGGTAACGGGCTACCACCTCAAGATGTATCGTGCAACAAGAACCTAAGACATAACATGCACAAGCATATCGTGCAGTAGGTGTATCAGGCACCTCTGTATCGTGCACCTCAGTGTCATGCAATGCTGTGTCATGCATCATGGATATCAGGCATACATATGCAATGCGCATCTCAACCTATATCATGCAACGATGCGTTATGCACCAGGTTACCATCTCGGCCAGCATCACTCACAAGGTATGACGCCCAAAGATACAACTCAACGACCACAAAGAAACCTGTCATCCAACCAGCCTACCCTCATCCTATCAGCCAACACACAAGGCAAAACAGGTCCAGGTCACAACGCCCCATCGTCCAAGGTATGAAAGCACTAAGCAACCACCTGAACAAGGTGTATCGGGTAGGACATTCAGCATGGTGTGACGCCTGACACACAAAAGGTCAAGGACCAGGGTGTAAGCTCGACACAACCACAAAGTAGAAACCAGAAACAACGCCCAGCACAGCCACACATCATGTCGACCAAGACTCTAGGCCAAAGATGGATATCAGGCAACATCACCTCCAAAACGATAATAGATCCAACATTCTCTACAAATAGGACGATGTTCCTCCTCTCCTCTCCACTCCTTGCCCAAAAAATTAGACGAGATGTAAGACCCCTAACCTTGCCTTTTAGGTTTAACATATTTATTTATCATAATTATATGCTTAAAACCTTAATCAAACCTTATGATGTGTTGTGATATCATGTGACAAGCTTATGTTTCAAGTTTGGTCCAGTATGGACACTGTTTGAGCTAGTCATGCTTTTATATGCTTGTTTTGGACCTAATTGCAATTCACCTACTTCTATGATTTTTCTTGAAATTTTTCATATTCTTGTTGTGCCTCACATGTTTATGCATCATGTTTGATATAGTTGAGCTTTAGGATGCCTTTTCACACCTAGGTTTGAGTGGTGACATCTCATGTTGCGATTACGGTTTGCATGGATGCCCTAAGTCGAGTGTTGACCACCTTGTTTTTTATGATAACCAAGGTTCTTGTGATCCTAAGTTTTGGAGGTCTGTGAATTTTGTGTGTGCCCTCTAGTCTTGGTGTTCTATGAGGCTCATGTCACCTCTAGGTCACCAAGAATCCCTAGACTTGGCTTTGACGATCGTTTGAATTTTTCATCACTTGGTCGCCAATTTTTCTCAACGGTCATTTGATTTTCCTGGACCAAGTTGGTCGATGGATCTTCTTGTTTTAATAACCGTAGTTGCATGGATGTGTATGGCTCTTCCATGGACAAGATCTCTTGGACACATGGCATGTTTAACTTGACACCTAACCCTCTTTCTCTCTCTCACCTTGAACCCTATATAAACCTCTCTCTTTGCATGCAAATAACCTCTTTAGACACCTAGTCTTCTCCCTCTTTCCCTTCCTTACTATTTTAGTGTGTCCCCACTTTCTTGGTGGTGAAGGAGGAGCTCAAGGTTGAACAAGGAGGTAGATCTTCCTTCCATGCTAAGCTAGGGTTTGGATCTATCCTTCTTGTGATCGTTTGATGCTTCCTTGTTTGGTCTCTTGACCTTGATAAGTGAGATCTTCATCTTCCTCTTTGTTTTCCTTGTTGTACCCTCTTCTTCTTTCTCTTCCTGACTGAACCCATGGTATTGCATGGTAGTGATTGAGTTATAGTTTGAAAAACATCTTTTTCTTGCCTATTCTACCTAGGGTTTGCTTCTTTCTTGGTAGTGGAGCTAGTTTGGCCAAAAGGAGGGATCAAACTAGGGTTCTACCTTCCTTCCTTTGATCTAACTTGCTATTTGGATTTTCTCCATCTTCTTTGATGTGAGTTATATAACTTTCTCCATGATTATTTCTTACACTCATCTTGCATGAACCAAATCTTGCTCTAAAACATAGTTACAAGTGGAAAGATAGTATCTTTGATCTAGGGTTTGTGGTTGTATGGTGATATTGGTCAAATGACTCTTCTTGGAGGAACTCTAATATTTTTTTCATGAATCTTGCTTGGTGATAGAGGTTTTTTATACCCTGCATGCATGTGGAAATCGTGAGTTCTGTCCTTGGATTTTATGGTTTTTCTTTGGGTGGCAGACGATGACTATCCTTATATGCCTTGAACTGATTTCTACCTTGCTTATAATCTAATGGTCTAATTTCCATAAATATCACCAAGTTTTGATTCTATGTGGTGTATTAGTGTTGCATCACCATGATGGTCGCTAAGATTTACACATGTTTGATGGTCGCTAAGGTTCTAAACCTTGTGTGATTGCCAAGAATTTTGAATGCTTATGGTCACCAAGATTTGTATCTCCATCGGTTGCCAAATTTTGGACCCTTAATGGATGTTGTAGTCTTAGATTTTCAACGGACATTGAAGATGGTGAAACTCTAAGTGGTCGTCAAGTTTTGAATTCCAATCAGTCACCATTGCTTCATGTTTTCATCGCTCGTTAATGATACCTAACCCTAAGTGGTCATTGAAACCCTAACCTTAGCGGTCGTTAACCTTCCTAACCTTTAGTGGTCGATGACCTTCTGACCTTCAGCGGTCGATGATTTCTGATCATCAATAGTTGATGAGTTCCTAACCTAAATGACTAATGTAAATTTCTGATCTATATGGTCGTCATGTTTTATTGAACCTGTGATTGTAATGTTTGACCTAATTGCTTTCATGATTGATGAAGATGATAAGAATTAGTGTTTACCTTTATTTGCTCATTTGAAGCCCAAATTTTTTTACCTTGTTAAACCTAACCCTAATTCACGTAAGTGATGATGATACATAAACTTCTTGTGTAATTAATATGATGGTGGGGTATTTTCTCTCGCTAAATGTTGTAACCCTAAATTTTCTATCTAGTGGACATCATAGTTCATAAATGTAATGTGATATCAAACTTATGTTGATCTTATGTATCACATGTATGATGATGGAATGATGGGCCTTGACGAGGCATGAAAAGATGATGATGTTCTTGCAGGGAACAATGTGAATGGTTGTAAGGACCCTGACCTCCGTTTAGGGCTGATCCTGTTTGCTTTGCTTAACCTTGAGGTTTAGTTGCTTGCTAATCACCTTTAGTGGTGATTAGGGTTTGTTGGAGCTTTGTTGAGAGCTGGAGGTGCTACTTGCAATTAACCCAAGTCTAGGGTTTGTGGGCAAGTTTGTCACCTTGTGAGGTGTTCCTCCCTCTCCTTGCTTCCTCTAGTGTTGAGAGGAAGGTTGGGCTCGTTGCCTGAGTTCCTTGGGCTTGGATGAGCCTTGGTGGGCCTTGTTGTGCCTTGCCTTTGCCTTTGCCTTTTTGGACCTTGTGTAGGGCAAGTGAGCCTTGTGTCAGCCTAGGTGTGTCAGACATGCTTGTCTCGGCCTAGGTGTGTCGGCCATGCTTGTGTCGGCCTGAGGTGTGTCGCCCATAGGGGTATGTCGGGCATGGTGTGAAGGTGTGTCACCCATGGACCCTTTGACCCTCTTTGACCTTGTTTGTGTCACCACTAGTGGACACTTGGTGCTTGATGCTTGCTTGTGGCAATGGCCTTGGACATGTGTTTAGGGCATGTTAGAGTGGTGGCTTTGCTCATGGACAAGTGTCCCTAGGTGGGCGACACCTTGCCTTGTCTTACCTTGGTTTCTCCTCCATCCTCTCCTATATATGTGTTTCCTTTCTCTTGCTAAGGATACCTTTTAGTTCCTTGGTCTCCCTCTCCCTTGGTGCACGACACCCTCTTCCTTTGCAAGCTTGGTGGTCGATCCTTGCCCTGGAGTCTCCTTCTTCCTCTAGTGGTGGCCGAACCCTAGAGCGCTTTTCTCTTCTTCTTGTGGTGGAGCTTGGAGCTTGGTGCTTGGTGCTAGGAGCTTGGAGCTTGCTTAAGGCGGGTTACATAACTCCTAACCCTAACTACATTACCATCTTCTATGTTCTTGTTTATATGCTTCTTATGATCATATCGGCTATGTATGTTGCTAGTTTGGTTTCTTGCTTAGTTGCTCCTTGTTGTCCGAACCTTGTTCTAGGGTTTCTTTTTGAGCAACACCCCTCTCCCTCCTTGGTCTTGAGAAGTGAGCTTAAACTCTAGTGATATGAGCAACACTCCTCTCTCGTTTGAGTTGAGAGGTGAGCTTGTGTTCTAGTTGCTTGAGCAACACCCTTCTCTCACCATGGATTTGAGAGGTGAGCTTTGTGGTGGATGTAGACCTTTGTTAGAGTTGATCCATGGGTTGCCCGATTAGTGATAAGAAGCTAGGCAAGACCCCTCTCTCTTGGTTGTTGAGAGGTGAGCCATATTCTTGATCCTTTAGGGTTTTGGTGCCCTTGTGTTGGAGGTTGATGCCGACCTTGTTGGGTTGCATCTTGCTCGATATGGTTTTGGAGGTGATGCTGCCCGATATCCTTCTTTGGCCTAGAGCCTTGGTCGACATGATGTGTGGCTGTATCAGGCGTTGCTCTTGGTTTCTGCTTTGTGGTTGTGTCGAGCTTACACCCTGGTCCTTGACCTTTTGTGTGTCGGGCGTCACACCATGCTGAATGTCCTGCCCGATACACCTTATTTAGGTGGTTGCTTAGTGCTTTCATACCTTGGACGATGGGGCGTTGTGACCTGGACTTGCGTTGCCTTGTGTGTTGGCCGATAGCATGAGGGTAGGCTAGTTGGATGATAGGTTTCTTTGTGGCCGTTGAGTTGTATCTTTGGGCGTCATACCTTGTGAGTGATGCTAGTCGAGATGGTAACCTGGTGCATAACGCACTGTTGCACGATATAGAATGAGCTGCACGTTGCATATGTATGCCCGATATCCATGATGCACGACACAGAGTTGCACGACATTGAGGTGCATGATACAGAGGTGCCTGATACACATGCTGCACGATCTGCTTGTGCATGTTATGTCTTGGGTTCTAGTTGCACGATACATCTTGAGGTGGTGGCCCGTTACCTTTGCTAAGTGCTTGGGCGATATGTGGCTAGTTTTCTTGGCCGATATGGGGCTAGAGTGTTGGGCGATATGAGGAAGTACCCTGCCCGATACTCCCTCTAGTGAGGGTGCCCTACCCGTCACTCTTCTTGTGAGGGTAGTGGGCACTTCTAGTGAGGGTCTTGTTCCTTCTAGAAAACCTATATGCTATCTCTTGTTTATGAATCACGTTTGGTTTATATTGGTGACCCTTGATATGCTTGATATAGTAGACCACATCTAAGTATCTTGATATGACATTTCATTTGTTTATGATCATCTTGAATTATATGAATAATGCTGAGGAAATGGTAAGCATATAAGATGCTTTGCTTGACGATATGACATATGTCTATGGTTATAGGTTGAGGCATGAATGATAAGACATATGATCATCAAATGTCACCCTATGTTTAATAATATGATCCTTCTGTTAATCCTTGATGGTTGTGTATACTAACCATGCAGGTGTCATACAGATGCATAGCCAGGTTAAGGGCTATGAGGTATATATGTTTGAGTAACACTGCTCTGATGGTTACTCTTGATGATGAGATAATATGCGTGATGTGTTGGTCCGAGGACCTGAGAGTGGCTAAAGTGCCTTGATGAGGTGTTATCCTCTGATGATAATCTGGGATTGTTATCCCAAGTGATGAGAATGCCTTTTGAGGTAGTGGTTTCTTATGAGGAGGGATTGAGATCCCATAATATCTTGATGATGGTAACAATAATGTAGCTTTATGTTATGCATGTGTTACAATTTAGTTGCCTCAACAATCCACATAAAATATACTAACTAATCACAGTGGAACATATCATGTAGTTTGCCCTGGCCATAGATCCATCATCGTCAGGAGCTGGTGATGGTGAAATGGGTTCTCCTGCGGGTTAACCCTGAGCGCATATTGTTGAGTATGCGAGGTTTCTCCTAGCCTAAAGTGAGGAGGTAAGAGTGCAACTTCGGTTGTAGACTCTAGAGTACGGTTCCAGGCCCGTAGCTCAATATGTTAAGAGCATGGTGAACAGGCCCATGACTCAGGATATGTGATATGGGAGCATGAATGCATTCATGGCTCAAGAGCACGGTGAACATGCCCGTGGCTCAGTTTTACTAGCGCCGATACCTATACCAAGGCGGGCTAGGCAGAGGGTAGCCTGACCTTGTGGCTAAGACCACTTAAGTATGAGACTGTGGTCCTGCTTGTGTTGTACTCATGCACTGACCACGAGGTGGGAGGTCGTGGAGTCTGACTCTTCCATTGACCTTGTATGGCACCAACTTTGGGTTTCGCAGCCGTCGGTTGGATCTGAGCGGTACGACTCACTTCCTCAGGACATAATAATACGTAATCCAGCCGTATAGAATTTATTACTTAAGGCAAAACACGGAACAATGATTGAGTCCTTTCTTGAGTAGTTAATCTTGTTATACTTTTAGTTGCTCATACGTTCCTTACGTTATGTGGTAAGATCTTATAAATCATATCTTGTCAATCATGTTCCATAAAGGGATACTTGATTATATGCCTTCCATACATTTGGCAAGATTGATGGTATGAATAGCTTCGCTACATAGACTGCTCTTGTTGTACCTTTTATTAGTTATCTGCTATTGTTTCTTTAATCTTTCTAAGGTTTTGTGGTTTCGAAGGGGAGTTATGTTTCTCGCTGGGACTGTGTGTCTCACCCCGCTGGTTTGTAACCTTTTTAGGTGTTCGCACTAGACGTGCTGGTGGTCGCGGAGTTGCAGCCGAGCAGCAAGACGAGCAGTAGAAGGCAAGAGATGGACATGCTGCTATTTTGGTCATGTTGTAGTAGAGCCTTAGAGTCATCCCTGTATTCTCAGGTCCTTGGAGGCATTTTGTCGTTGTTTCATGATGTATATCTATTACTGCTTCTATATCCTGCTGCTGGCCGGATGTGGGTCATTCTGTATTTATAAACAGGTGATGAACTCATGTGATGATAGGACAACTGATCGCCTAAGCTGTGAACATGTATCAAGGCTTGTAAATGTTTATATAACCTATTTTCTTGCAGGATGAGGATCTGAATGTAATAATTTCTTAGTTTATCCTCTTTTCGAAATCGGTTTTAATTAACTCGTGTTTTGGTAATATGTGATTTATGGTGTTTTCCGCACGTTTTCGTGTAACACCTCGCTGTCTGTGTGATAGTGGGATATGTTGCCATAAGTTTAGGTATCAGAGCTCTAGGTTTGCTGAGTTTATAGGGATCTAGGACTAGGTTGTGTCTGTTCTTGTGAGTTCTCCAGATTTTCTTACAATCATCTTCTGCCCTCAGCGGAAGAAAAACCAAGATGTCTGGAAACCATGAAGAACATGCTACCGAGAATAGCGATGCTGCATCAGTTGATGGAGCTATAGGGTAGGCACATGAAGATCGGGTGCCTGAGGTCCCCCAACCTGACCTGGCCATTCTTGAACACCCTACCTATCAACAGCTTATGGGGCAGATGATGGCTATGATGAATCTCATGGTAGAAAGATTGCCAGTGCCTCTACCGAGAGAACAAGCTCCCCATGGTGAGACATCGGGTATTGGGAAGACCTTTGAGCGGCTTCGCCGAGTCAAAGCTTCGGATTATGCTGGAACGACTGATCCAGCAGATGCAGATCTGTGGCTGACAAGTCTTGAGAAGGCTTTCTGGATCCTCGACATCCCCGAAGCAGACAAAGTCAAGCATGCTGTCTACCTTTTGAATGGTAGTGCTGGTCATTGGTGGATCATCGAGGAGGAGAAGAAGCCCAGGGAGGTGATCGGTTGGGAGGTTTTTCGACACGAGTTCGTCAGCAAATACTTTCCGAAGACGTATCTGGATGAGAAGATCAGTCAGTTTGAGCGCCTACATCAAGGGATGATGAACATCACCGAGTATGAAGCCTAGTTCATGGACTTGTTGAAGTTTTTTCCTCACATGGAAACAACAGATGATGAGCAGATCAGACGTTTTGAGAAGGGTCTGAGTGCTGAGCTAACAACACCTTCTTCTGTGTTGGAGAATCGTGAGTGGTTTGCCATGTTTGTAGAATCTATCTGGAGGATCGAACGGTCAGTAAGGGAGAAAAGAGAATCCATGTCTAAGAAGAGGCATGCTCAGTTCCAGGGATAGAGGTTTGGTGACTTCAAGAAGCCAAGGTTTTTAGCACCTTTCGTGATGAGAGGTTCCAGTGCACCATCATAGTGGTCTCTGAGTAAGGGAAGAGGATATGTTTCTTCCCGTCAAAGGTACATTGTACAGCTTCTGTGGCAGTAACAGGGCCGTCTAGGACTCAACAGCGAGACCTGTCATGCCATCTTTGTGGTCAGATCAAGCATTTAAGGTCAAATTGCCCGAGTAGAGATGTTGAAGTGACACATCAGCTAAGGCAGAATCAATGAGGATCAGATAGAAAGCAACCCAGTAGTAGCAGAGGGCGAGGACACGGTCAAGCTTCGTAAGTGGGATCGTCTGCTCAAGGAAGCAGAGGATGTAGACAGCAAGCAACGACTCGATTCTATGCTATCAGACAACCGAAGGCGATAGTCAACCCGCGAGTGGTGGCATGTCAGATGGAGTTATTTCATTCTGATATGTCTTCTTCTTGCTTTATATCTGTTCTGGTTGAACCGTGTGATACACACACTTTTATCGCCTATAGTATGCTAGAGAACTGTCATTTACCTGTTAGTTGTAAGAAGGATAGCTTATTGTTAGAAACCCCTCTTGATGGTTCCTCGATGCTTCGAGAGGAGTGTCCATCTTGTGTCTTATCTTTTTTGGGACACTGTATACAAGTGGATCTTATACCACTTGATATGCATGGTTTCGATGTGATCCTTGGGATGGATACCTTGGAGAGGTATAAGGTTGTTTTGGACTGTGGTTCCAAGCAAGCTGTGTTTGATGATGATGGAGAGAAGTGGGTCTTCCAAGGAGATAGGAAGATTCTTTCGACATGTCTAGTATCAACTATGGTGGCAGAAAAGTTGCTACGACAAGGATGTAAGGCATTTTTAGCTCACGTTGTGGATACCAAGGTGAAAGGTCCTAGCCTTGAGGAGGTGATGGTTGTCTGAGAGTTTGCGGATGTGTTTTCTGAGGAGTTCCCTGGTGTTCCTCCACCCCGAGAGATTGATTTTGAGATCAATCTGGTTCCAGGGACGCAGCCAGTTGCACAGACACCGTATAGGATGGATCCAGTAGAGATGGCAGAGCTTAAGAAGAAGTTACAAGAGTTGTTGGAGAAAGGTTTCATTCGACCGAGTACGTCACCTTGGGGTGCTCTATTGTTGTTCGTTAAAAAGAAGGATGGGTCGATGCAGTTGTGTATAGATTACTGGCAGTTGAGCAAGGTCACGATCAAGAACAAGTACCCGTTGCTGAGGATAGATGATCTGTTCGATTAGCTGTGCGGTGCTACAATTTTTTCAAAGATCGATCTACGGTCCGGATATCATCAATTGAGGATTAAGGAGGATGACATACCAAAGTCAGCTTTCAGAATGAGGTATGGTCACTTCGAGTTTGTGGTTATGCCGTTTGGGCTAACCAATGCGCCTGCTGCTTTCACGGATCTGATGAACAGAGTGTTCCGTGCGTTCCTATATCAATTTGTTGTAGTCTTTATAGATGACATCTTGATCTATAGTCGGGATAAGCAAGAGCATGAGCGACATCTTCGACTAGCATTGACTCTTCTTCGCCAACATCAGTTGTATGCCAAGTTCAGCAAGTGTGAGTTATGGTTGGAAGAAGTAACTTTCTTGGGTCATGTGATATCTGCGGAAGGAGTCAGAGTGGACCCGAAGAAGGTAGAGTCTGTAGCAGAATGGGAACAGCCGAAGACGCTGACAGAAGTTCGTAGTTTCCTGGGTTTAGCAGGATACTACCTAAGGTTTATCAAGGACTTCAGTGCGATTGCGTTGCCGATGACAAAGTTAACTAGAAAGGATGTACCTTTTGTCTGGGATGATCGTTTCCAGCAAGCATTCCAAAGTTTGAAGGAGAAGCTGACTAGTGCTCTAGTACTAGTGCTGCTAGAGCCTGGAAAGGGCTATGTTATCTTCTGCGATGCTTCCAAGAAAGGTTTAGGTTGTGTGCTGATGTAGGAAGATCATGTGGTTTCTTTTGCTTCGCGACAACTTAAGAAACATGAGGAGAACTATCCGACTCATGATTTGGAGTTGGCATCGGTGGTTCATGCGTTAAAGATTTGGAGACACTATCTTTACGAGGAAGTGTGTCAGATCTTTACAGATCATAAGAATCTGAAGTATATATTTTCGTAGAATGAGCTAAACATGCGACAGCGCCGATGGATGGAGCTAATCAATGATTATGACTGTACCATCGAGTATCATCCTAGTAAGGCGAATGTGGAAGCTGATGTGCTTAGCCGAAAGTCTTCTTCTTTTTCTTCAAAGAAGGCACAGTTGAGTTCCTTGGTATGCCATAGGCGAGATATGTTTGTTTCCCTACGATAGATGAATGTGCAGATGGAAGTTTCCTTATTAGCTGGACTTTTAGCACATATGCAAGTCAAGCCTACGCTGAGAAAATAGATCAAAGATGCACAACAAACAGATGATACAATGTAGTTGATCAGATCAGAGTTTGGCAGCAAAAAGCGTGATGGGTTCCATGAGTCTAAGGATGGACTAGTTTGCTACCGAGATAGGATGGTGGTCCCCAATGTAGATGCTCTGCAGAAACAAGTGCTCGAATAAGCGCACACGTCGATGTATGCTATGCATCGAGGAGTCACCAAGATGTATCATAATCTGAAGGACTTGTATTTGTGGCCCGGCTTGAAGAAAGATGTAGCCGAGTTTGTGGCTAGGTGTGCGGTATGTCAGCAAGTCAAGGGTGAGCATCAAAAGCTGGCAGATACGTTACAACCCCTACCAATACCATAGTGGAAATGGGATCATATAACCATGGATTTCGTAGTTGGTCTACCCAGGACAACTAGGAATCATGATTCCATTTGGGTAATAGTGGACATATTGACGAAGTCTACCCATTTCCTACCTGTAAAGACAACGTATACAGCTGAGAAGCTTGCTCAGGTATATGTGGATGAGATAGTATGTTTGCACGGTGTGCTAGTGACGATAGTTTCTGATAGAGGTCCTCAGTTCACGAGTCGTTTCTGGGAACAGTTGCATAAAGCGTTGGGAACACAGTTGAGGTTCAATACTGCTTTTCACCCACAGACATATGGACAACCTGAGAGGACTATTCAAACTTTGGAAGATCTCCTTCGAGCTTGTGTTTTGCAGTTCCTAGGTAGTTGGGACATACGTCTCAGTCTGATAGAGTTTGCCTACAACAATAGTTATCAGTGGAGGATTGACATGGATCCTTATGAGGCCTTATATGGCAGGAAATGCAGATCTCTGTTATGTTGGTATGAGTCTGGTGAATATCAACTGTTGGGTCCTGAGTTAGTACAACAGACAACAGAAAAGATCAAGGTGATACAACAACAGTTGAAGGCGGCACAGGACAGGCAGAAGTCTTACACAGACAATCGTCGACGACCTTTGGAGTTCTAGGTAGGAGACAAAGTATATCTTAAAGTCTCGCCGTGGAAGGGTGTACTGAGGTTTGGCCGGAAGGGTAAGCTAGCACCCAGATATATGGGGCCATACCCAGTCATAGCATGTATGGGTAAGGTAGCTTACGAGTTAGAGCTACCGCCAGAGTTGTACATGTTACATCTAGTGTTCCATGTCAGTATGCTAAAGAAAAGTCATCTGGATACAGGAACAGTGATACAACCAATCGAAGTTGAGCTTGATGAAGATGTGACCTTTGAGGAAGGTCTTGTGATAATCCTTGATAGAAGAGTTAAGAAGCTGAAGAGGAAGGACCTAGTTCTGGTGAAGGTTCTTTGCCATCATCGTGGAGTAGAGGAAGCCACGTGGGAGCTTGAGGAAGAGATGAGGAGGAAGTATCCCTCACTTTTCTCTTCGGATTTTGAGGATGAAATCCCTTTGTAGAGGGTTATAGCTTGTAAGGACCCTGACCTCCGTTCAGGGCTGATCCTGTTTGCTTTGCTTAACCCTGAGGTTTAGTTGCTTGCTAATCACCTTTAGTGGTGATTAGGGTTTGTTGGTGCTTTATTGAGAGCTGGAGGTGCTACTTGCAATTAACCCAAGTCTAGGGTTTGTGGGCAAGTTTGTCACCTTGTGAGGTGTTCCTCCCTCTCCTTGCTTCCTCTAGTGTTGAGAGGAAGGTTGGGCCCGTTGCTTGAGTTCCTTGGGCTTGGATGAGCCTTGGTGGGCCTTGTTGTGCCTTGCCTTTGCCTTTTTGGACCTTGTGTCGGGCAAGTGAGCCTTGTGTCAGTCTAGGTGTGTCGACCATGCTTGTGTCGGCCTAGGTGTGTCGTCCATGCTTGTGTCTGCCTGAGGTGTGATTCCCATAGGGGTGTGTCGGGCATGGTGTGGAGGTGTGTCGCCAATGGACCCTTTGACCCTCTTTGACCTCGTTTGTGTCACCACTAGTGGACACTTGGTGCTTGATGCTTTCATGTGTCAATGGCCTTGGACATGTGTTTAGGGCATGTTAGAGTGGTGGCTTTGCTCATGGACAAGTGTCCCTAGGTGGGCGACACCTTGCCTTGTCTTACCTTGATTTCTCCTCCATCCTCTCCCATATATGTGTTTCCTTTCTCTTGCTAAGGATCCCTTTTAGTTCCTTGGTCTCCCTCTCCCTTGGTGCACGACACCCTCTTCCTTTGCAAGCTTGGTGGCCGATCCTTGCCTTGGAGTCTCCTTCTTCCTCTAGTGGTGGCCGAACCCTATAGTGCTTTGCTCTTATTCTTGTGGTGGAGCTTGGTGCTAGGAGCTTGGAGCTTGCTTAAGGCGGGTTACATAACTCCTTACCCTAACTACATTACCATCTTCTATGTTCTTGTTTATATGATTCTTATGATCATATCAGCTATGTATGTTTCTAGTTTGGTTTCTTGCTTAGTTTCTCCTTGTTGGCCAAACCTTGTTCTAGGGTTTCTTGTTGAGCAACACCCCTCTCCCTCCTTGGTCTTGAGAAGTGAGCTTAAACTCTGGTGATATGAGCAACACTCCTCTCTCATTTGAGTTGAGAGGTGAGCTTGTGTTCTAGTTGCTTGAGCAACACCCTTCTCTCACCATGGATTCGAGAGGTGAGCTTTGTGGTGGATGTAGACCTTTGTTAGAGTTGATCCTTGGGTTGCCCGATTGGTGATAAGAAGCTAGGCAATACCCCTCTCTCTTGGTTGTTGAGAGGTGAGCCATCTTCTTGATCCTTTAGGGTTTTGGTGCCCTTGTGTTGGAGGTTGATGCCGACCTTGTTGGGTTGCATCTTGCCCAATTATCTAAGTCACTTCTCTTTTTGTCCAAGTCACTTCTTTTTTTGTCCAAGTCACTTCCTTTTTTCTTTGTGAGTATCGGGAATATCCCCATTCATAAGTCCGAGATTCACATATATGAATTGAAAGAACCGAATGACAAAGAACTACTTTTAAAGACCATTGGTTGTGTATTTCTCTATCTTATGTGACATGATCAATTCTTCTCTTCCATGTATATACATTATTTTCATGGATATGAGCAAGTATCTCCCTCGATAGGTACAAGGAGTAGCTCTATCACCCATATTTCATTCTAGTTGTTATCAAACTTGCCAATGTTAGTTTATGGATTGCTTTCAAATCATTTTGTTCTTGTTCTTTGACTTAATCAATCAATCCCATGTTTAATACAATCATATATGTTTATATTATCGATTGGATGTGTTGAAACCCCAATGAAATCATGAAATACATTCTCTAGGATGATTCAGTAATGATTTATGGGCAACAAGACCTCAAGCCCACATGAAATTTGATCCTTGTGCCATTCTTATTTGAAAGGATATGAATTTACATGGCCCTCATATAATTAGTTGTAGTTGAGTGAGTTGTATTGACTAGATTGATTATTTAGGTAGTGGTTGAGAAATCCTCAACACCTCTATGCATTTTAACTTACTTGATACTATTAAATTCCAATCTATCAACCATATATTCTAAATATTGATCTTAGTCCATTGGATTTAAGTAAAATTTCTTAAAAAGGTTGTCTCTAGGGTTTAACCCTATAGCTATACTACAATAAGACTCACCCACGTGCGGGTGAGTGTTATTTCATGAAGAAATATGATAGCACGAGGCTTATTATCTTGGGATAATTTCTCATGTGGTAAAACTCACGATCAAGTTTTGGGCATTGTTGTGGGGCTAGTGGAATAGTTTTTGAATCCAATTGTTGAGATTAATTAGTATTTTCCTTTTTAGTTGATATTAACACATATCTACTTGAACTTTATTTGCTTCCATTTAATTGTGCTCATTTCTTATTCAGTTTACTAGACTAGTGCATGTGATACTTTACCAGCGTCAACCCAGTTCCCGTAGATTTTTTATCCCAAAATAGATATAACCTTCCACGATTTGAACCTAGAGAATAGAGGCAATATGGACAACTAAGAAATCACCCGTCATGTGAATCAAGTACTTGAGGCCTAGAGAGAATCTATTATGCAATAAATAAGATCCGCCATTTTTAAGGAAAATAGATCAAGGGAAGCCACAATCTTTGAATTTGAGTGACAAAAGTAGCTAAGGGACTTGTGTGTCCTTAAAGTCGTTGATGGCCACAACCCTATGATTAATCCATCAAGTACAACCCATAATTTGAGATCATTTTTAGTGGGTTACAATGTGCAAATTAATGCTTTCTGCAATAACAAGGGAAATGATTTCCATGACCATCTATAATGGTTTCTATACTTATGTGCATTGAACAAGAAACTCAGGGTCTTACCAGATGCTATTACACTTTGGTTGTATTTGACAGGAAAGGTGAGGAATTGGTGCAATACTATGGTGGGTGACAACATAACAACTTGGGAATGTCTTTAAACCATGTTTTTGGAGAAACATTTGCCTACATATCTCACTTATCTATAAGGGGTCAGATCATGTAGTGTCCTAGGGTCCAAGGCGATTCTCTTATTGAAGCTTGGGAATTGTTAAATGAACTCCTTGGATGATTCCCACACCATGGCACACAAAAAATTTCTTAGATTTCTTGTATGGAAGAAATTTCATGTTCTAGAACTTTAACAATGTTTGATAAGTGGTGAAACAAGGTTTTTAAACTGAATCACACTCGGGAAGAAGACATGGTGGTGTTCTCAAAGTGTCCTAGGCATAAGAAACTCTAAAATTAACTCTATTGTTATGACCCGTTTCAAAGTTTATCGGTAAGCATTATGATTTGAGCCTAATTAAAGTTATTTGAGCTAACCTAAGTGCTCATGTGATGGTTAGTGCATTAATAACTTGATTTATTTGAATCAAGCACATAAGATCACTTAGTGCATAATTAAGATGATTAAGTTGAGTAAAGTGATTTTTTTTTGGATGCAATTGAAACTTTGAACCAGTAAAACAGTATAATTAGTATGTTCTCATGCATTGAGAAGGTAGAGGATTTCGTGATTGAAAAGTTGCAAAAGAAATCAGGTTATTTGGACCTCCGAGGAAAAAGTTATGATGATTTCCAATTTCTGGGATCAATTTAGCAATTTTTCCAAATTTTCACTTATAAACGATTCTTTTCTTTCTTTCCTTTCTTGCTTATCTGTTTCCCGATAGACCACCGCTTGAAGCGGCGCACAGGGCGAATTGGACGATCGATTAGCAGAGGAGAAGGGCGACTCTTCTCTGGCCCTTGGCGTCCAGCAGCTTCACCCCTCTCTCCCTTCTTCTTTTCCCTTCCCTTCTTCCTCTTCTTTTCTCTTCCTCCACTAGCTGTCCTAGCCAGCCGCCTAGCAACCTTGGCCGGCGGCAAGCAGCAGCTGCTGCAGTTGCTGTGCACGGCCAGGAGGGGGGCCGTTTTGGGTACGCCTAGCAGCAGGAATAGCTACTCTTAACTCAGAATGAGAGGTCCACGCAAGGATTTCAGCTTCCAACCATGAATAAAGCCAATTTCGCCAACCTGAGTAGAGCTTGCGGCTACTGTATACAGTAGAACGGTGAACAGGAATAGTAAGAATTTAATTCAAAGGAAGAAGACGATTCGAAATCGCCCAGAATCCGGCCTTGGACGCAGTTCCGGACGAATCCGGATAGACCAAATCAAAGTGAGTAGGATTTCATTCATTTATCATTAAATAACTCAGGCGTTTGAATATTTCCAGTTATGTGCGCGAATTACGCTGATAACAGGCGTTATCAGGCGTCGGGCAGCGTTTGGCGTCGCCCGACTTTTTATTTCATAAATTGCTTCTAGACGCTGTTATATGATTAAATTTAGCAATTGATCAGTGTGGATTGAATCGGTAGATTTATATGGTTCATTGGAACCTAAATTGCTTATTTGAATGTTGAAATTAGAAATTCATGTCTAAAAATGGTATGGGTTGGGTATGAACCCAGACAATAAGGATTTCTGATAAATTATCAGATGTACGATTTCAAAGTTGATATGAATAAATAAAATATGCAATAAAACCCTAAATTGTATATATCTTTTGACGTTAATATGTGTAAATTGATATTTACATGAAATGGCACATTTCTCTGAATTATTACTAGAAATTCTCAAGTATTGTTATTAAATTGTGTTGTGATATGTAATTAACTCTTAATTGAGTTAAGTGATGCACAAACCAGGATTTGGGTTAATGTGCACGTTTTTCGAGAAATTTAGAGAATTGATAATTGTTGAGTATGATTCTCACATGTGAAGCAAATTTCTTTAATTTGTGCAATAAGATGTTTAATTGCGTAAATTCGCTATGTATGTGTCAAATTGAAATAAGTTGGGTTATTTATGCATTACTAATTTGTCTGAATGCATGGTATGAGAATTTCTCAGAAATTACAATGATTTAAAATATATTGCTCTGTCAGTTTAGAATGACAGTGTATTGTGATCTGATATGAAATCAGTAAATGTGATTTTCCTGTTTAAATGGTTATATGTTAATCAGTTAATAGACTTAGGTGCCCCAACACCGTAGAACCCCATTGCGCGGTCTGTACCTTTGGGGTGAAACGATCGATCTAGCCTTGTGCCTAGATGGTCGGGCTCGTGTTCAACAATAATCCGTGCGTGTGTCACGGTGGCACGAGGGCAGACAGACAGTGTCCAACAACAACACGTGCTTGTGTCACGGTGGCACTGGAGAAAAATGGGGGTTATTCAACATTAATCCGTGCTTGTGTCACGGTGGTAACCCAGACCCTCCGACTGTGCACTACAGGGTGGGAGGAGTCCAGAGCACTCGGAGTTAGTGCAGACAGGCCCTTGTGCGCCTGGGGCCCTTGTGCGCCCGAGTCCTGTGCAGACCAGGACGGACAGTCAGACTTAGCATTTCCCGGGTGTGTCGCTAAGTCTTGTACGGTGGGATCGTAGTTCGCTACAGATCTTCATATGTAGAGTGCGCTGCATATGTTTGGGGCATAATAAAATAATTATGTAATCATATAGGATCACTGTAAATTAATATATCCGAACTTTTGTGCCAATTCATTATATCTGTTTGTTGGTTTAAATTACCTGTTGTTGTATAGAAATGCGACTATATTCTGTAATCTGCTATGTCATTAGAACTGCCATGTTTGTACTGTATTCATGTTATTTAAATTTTATAAATCTGATGAGTTGTTTAGTGATAGCTAAATGAAAGGCTATTCACTGAGCGAGTAGGCTCATACCTTTACTCAAAACATTTTCAGGTTATCGTCAGCAGCAGGAATCTGAAGGATCCTTTCGTCCTAACGCTTAATCAGTAGAAGGTATATGTAATTAGTTTAGTTAGATAGTGGTCTCTTAGTCCCTTCCCCTCGGTCTTTGGGACATGGCGTGGGTGAGAGAGAGTACGTATGGCAAATGTGTATAAAGATGTAAATTAACAGTTATGTTTACTTTCTCTAGCTAGTTTAATTGAAATGCTTCCGCAATAGTTATTTATGTTTTAGTTTACAACAATAATCCGGATATCATTACGAGGTTTTTAAAAAAAAAAGTTCGCAGTGATTTGTTTATGTGTTAATCCCTCCGTCGCGCCCTAATCTCGTGATTAGTGGTTAGTGTGAGATCGGGGTGTGACAACTTGGTATCAGAGCCTAGGTTGAGTACATAGTTACTCAGAGTCCAGGTCAGGGGACGATAAGAGACCAATAGGATTAAGGTTTAGGTGTCTTTCTTCTATCTGTAGTTTTCTAACAGGAAATATTCTGTTATATCATTGCAGATGGCAGGAAGAGGCTTTGATCGTGATGATCAGGCCGAGAGCCATGTTGGCCCTGATCCGCTGTACTTGGGTCCAGGTGGTGGTGACCACGTGGATGAAGCATCCCGTATGTACAGGATGTTTCTGGAGACCAGAGAGAAGTACAAAGCTGATAGGCGAGCTTCTACTTCTACCAGAAGTAAGGATCTGATGCGATCTTATGAGCTTGTAAAGAAGCTTGGTGGCACTGAGTTTAGTGGCACTACAGATCCAACAGAGGCTGATGAATGGTTTAGACAGATAGAGAAGGTCTTTCGCCTGATGGAGCTTCCAGAAGAGAAGAAGATTAATCATGCAGTCTATCTTTTGACAGGCGATGCAGAGTTGTGGTGGCATAGTGTGGAGGAAAAGAGGAGAGGTACAGAGCTTTCTTGGCAGGATTTCTCTGAAGAGTTTCATCTTAAGTTTTATCCACCTACCTTCATTAATGAGAAAATCAAGCAATTACAGAACATTAAGCAGGGGAACATGACAGTTACTGAGTATGAAGCGCTTTTCACCCGGTTAGCGAACTTCTGTCCACAGCTTGTTCCCGACAACATAGAAAGATGCAGAAGATTTCAGGAAGGGCTAAGGCCAGAAATTCGGCATACAGTTTCTGCTACTAGCAGAAGGAACATGGAGAACTTTGGTGAGTTTGTTGAGGCTGCTAGACAGGTTGAAGAATCTGTGAATGCGGATAAGGTGCCTGAGTCTAAGAAGAGATTTGCGGACTTTAGTGGAAGACAGTCCAGTAGTGGGTACAGAGGTGGAGGTAGAGGTTTCTTCTCCAAGTTGGGACGCAGTATTGGTTGTTTCAGCAGACCAAGATCTGGTGAGATGACATCTTCTTCTAGTGGGCGACCATCTGGATCATCTACTTCTGTGACTGGTCCACTGAGGCAGGAGATGCGAGTATGTAATGCTTGTGGAAGAGTACACTCTGGGCAATGTTGGGGTTTAGATTTTACAGAATGTTACC
This sequence comes from Alisma plantago-aquatica, assembly GCA_963693085.1. NCBI lineage: Eukaryota > Viridiplantae > Streptophyta > Magnoliopsida > Alismatales > Alismataceae > Alisma > Alisma plantago-aquatica. The sequence goes on from OY856409.1 coordinate 909,973,675, forward strand.
ACTGTGGGCAGATAGGACATATAAAGAAGTTTTGCCCTCAGCTTCAACCAGCAGCATCACAGGCTTCTCAGCCCCAGTTTTATGATGCTCAGAGACAACCTCCAGCTGAAGGACCGAGTTCTTCTGTGGCTTCTGGTTCTAGAGGTGGTGGAATGCCCAGTGGCAGGATTGGTCAGAGAGGACAGCGTGGTAGAGGGAGAGCTCCAGCACGTTTCTTCTCTTTGACACCTCAGGAAGGTATAATTTCTTCACAAGTTGTTACAGGAGAAATGTTTTTGTTTAATAGTATACCAGTTTCAATTCTGATAGATCCGGGAGCTACTCATTCTTTTATACGACGTTCTTTGGTTGATGAACTTAATCTGTTAACTCAAGAGTTGGCAGATGAGTTAGTGTTGAGGGTTCCACTAGGTGGACCAACAGTTTTATCCGAGTTCTGTCCCGGATGCTTGTTATCTTTTAGAGGTTATACCTTTGCTGCTAATCTCATACCCTTGGATGTCAATACTTTTCAAGTCATCTTGGGTATGGATTGTCTTGAGACATATCGAGTGCAACTCGATTGTTGGAAGAAGGAAGCTACCTTTCAACTAGGTGAATTTTCTTGTGTCTTTACTGGAGATAGGAAAGTTCTGCCTACGTGCATAATATCAGCTGCTGTAGCTGATAAGATGCTACAGAAAGGGTGTGAAGCGTTCCTTGCTCATGTGATTAACACTATAGCAGAGAAGAGCACCGCCAGTGTTTATGATGTGCCCGTGGTTCGTGAGTTTTCTGATGTTTTTCCAGAGGATTTGCCAGGCTTACCTCCTGTTAGAGATCTGGATTTTGAGATTCAAGTATATCCAGATAGTCATCCAGTAGCACTGCCAGCCTATAGAATGGCACCTGCAGAGTTGAAGGAACTCAAGGTGCAGCTGCAGGAATTGCTGGATAAGGGTTTCATTAGACCCAGTTCTTCACCATGGGGTGCTCCAGTCCTGTTTGTTAAGAAAAAGGATGGTACCATGCGTCTCTGTATAGATTACAGGCAATTGAACAAGATCACTATTAAGAACAAGTATCCATTGCCGAGAATAGACGATCTGTTTGATCAGTTGCGTGGAGCGACGATCTTCTCTAAGTTAGATTTGAGATCTGGATATCATCAGCTCAGAATAAAGGCTTCTGATATTCCCAAGACAGCTTTCAGAACCAGGTATGGGCATTATGAGTTTCTGGTTATGTCGTTTGGGCTGACCAATGCCCCAGCAGCCTTTATGGATATGATGAACCGGATTTTCAAACCGTTCCTAGATCAGTTTATTGTAGTCTTTATAGATGATATTCTGATCTATTCCAGAAATGATGGACAGCATGAGCAACACCTGAGAGTAGTGTTGCAGCTGTTGAGGCAACATCAGTTGTATGCTAAGTTTAGCAAGTGTGAGTTCTGGCTGGCTGAAGTAGCATTTCTTGGACATGTTATCTCGAAAGATGGAGTTAGCGTTGACCCTAAGAAAGTTGATTCTGTACTTCAGTGGGAACAGCCTAAGACTCCTACGGAGATCAGAAGTTTCTTGGGTTTAGCAGGCTATTACAGAAGGTTTATACAGAACTTTAGTGTGCTAGCATCACCCTTGACACGTTTGACGAGGAAGAATGCACCGTTTGTTTGGTCTGATAACTGTGAGAAGAGTTTTCAGATTTTGAAGAGGAAGTTGACCACAGCGCCAGTGTTAGTGTTGCCTGAGGCTGATAAAAGTTATACAGTGTTCTGCGATGCTTCCAGGAGAGGTTTGGGCTGTGTGCTGATGCAGGAAGGCAAAGTTGTGGCTTATGCATCTAGACAGCTTAAGAAGAATGAAGAGAACTATCCTACTCATGATCTCGAATTAGCTGCTATAGTTCATGCTCTTAAGACATGGCGTCACTATTTGTATGGTGAGACATGTCAGGTGTTTACGGATCATAAGAGCCTGAAGTATATCTTTACTCAGAAGGATTTGAATCTGAGACAGCGCAGATGGCTTGAGCTAATTAAAGATTATGATGTGACAATCGATTACCATCCTGGTAAAGCAAATGTTGTAGCAGATGCCTTGAGTAGAAAGTCAAGTTCAACTGTAGATGCATTTTCTATGGCATGTTTCAAGAGAGACTTGCTTGTAGATATGCGAAAGTTGAATTTAGACTTGAATGTGATTGGACAGAGTGGGTTGATTGCTCAATTGCAAGTCAAACCTATTTTCTATGATCAGATTAAGGAATTGCAACAGAGTGATAATGAGTTGAGGCAGATTATGCAGGATATGTCGGAAGGTAAAAGGTCAGAATTCAGGTTTTCTGATGAAGGCGTGTTGTATCTTCATAATAGGTTGTGTGTACCTGGGAACAGTGAGTTAAAAGAGCAGATTCTTGGAGAAGCGCATGCTTCTATGTATGCTATGCATCCAGGTAACACGAAAATGTACAGGAATCTCAAAGAGCTGTATTGGTGGTCTGGTATGAAGAAGGATGTGGCTGAATACGTGGCTAGATGTGGGGTGTGTCAGCAGGTTAAAGCTGAGCATCAAAAACCTGCTGGTACCTTACAGTCGCTTCCTATACCTGAATGGAAATGGGAACACATCACGATGGATTTTGTGGTAGGGTTACCCAGGACGCCCAGAGGTTCAGACTCGATATGGGTGATTGTGGATAGACTAACTAAGTCTGCTCACTTTCTTCCTGTCAAGTCAACCTTTGACGTTCCAAAGCTGGCCAAAGTTTATGTGGATGAGGTAATCAGATTACATGGAATTCCAGTTTCCATTATTTCTGACAGAGATCCTAAGTTTACATCTAGATTCTGGAATCAGTTACATCGTGCGTTGGGCACAAAGCTGAGGTTTAGTACAGCGTTTCACCCGCAGACAGATGGTCAATCTGAGAGGACCATTCAGACTCTTGAAGACATGCTGAGAGCATGCGTTCTGCAGTTCAGAGGTAACTGGGAAGAACACTTAAGCCTGATAGAGTTTGCATATAACAACAACTACCATTCTAGTCTTGGGATGGCCCCATATGAAGCTCTATATGGCAGGAAGTGTAGATCACCAATTTGTTGGTACGAGGTTGGCGAGAAAGAAATTCTTGGACCTGAGATAGTCGATATGACTACAGAGAAGATATCTGTGATCAGGGAGCAGTTGAAAGCTGCTCAGGACTGACAGAAAAGTTATGCAGAGAGACGACGTCGACCTCTTGAGTTTGAGGTTGGTAACGAGGTTTATCTGAAAGTTTCACCGTGGAAGGGAGTGTTAAGGTTTGGCAAGAGGGGTAAGTTGACCCCTAGGTACATGGGCCCATATCCTATTGTTGAGAGGATTGGACCTGTAGCTTACAAGTTGGATTTGCCATCTGAGTTGGCAAATCTTCATGATGTGTTTCATGTGTCTATGCTTAAGAAATGTTACCCTGGTACAGAAAAGATAGTTGACCCAGAACCTGCACAGCTTAGATCAGATGTGTCCTATGTTGAGGGACCAATCCAGATAGTTGATCAGAGGATCAAGAAGCTTAAGAACCGTGAGATACCATTGGTGAAAGTTTTGTGGAGGAATCATAACCTAGAGGAAGCTACGTGGGAGCTTGAGTCAGAGATGCGTAACAAGTTTCCTTTTCTCTTTTAGGAATTTCGGGACGAAATTCTTATAAGGGGGGGAGATTGTTATGACCCGTTTCAAAGTTTATCGGTAAGCATTATGATTTGAGCCTAATTAAAGTTATTTGAGCTAACCTAAGTGCTCATGTGATGGTTAGTGCATTAATAACTTGATTTATTTGAATCAAGCACATAAGATCACTTAGTGCATAATTAAGATGATTAAGTTGAGTAAAGTGATTTTTTTTTGGATGCAATTGAAACTTTGAACCAGTAAAACAGTATAATTAGTATGTTCTCATGCATTGAGAAGGTAGAGGATTTCGTGATTGAAAAGTTGCAAAAGAAATCAGGTTATTTGGACCTCCGAGGAAAAAGTTATGATGATTTCCAATTTCTGGGATCAATTTAGCAATTTTTCCAAATTTTCACTTATAAACGATTCTTTTCTTTCTTTCCTTTCTTGCTTATCTGTTTCCCGATAGACCACCGCTTGAAGCGGCGCACAGGGCGAATTGGACGATCGATTAGCAGAGGAGAAGGGCGACTCTTCTCTGGCCCTTGGCGTCCAGCAGCTTCACCCCTCTCTCCCTTCTTCCTTTCCCTTCCCTTCTTCCTCTTCTTTTCTCTTCCTCCACTAGCTGTCCTAGCCAGCCGCCTAGCAACCTTGGCCGGCGGCAAGCAGCAGCTGCTGCAGTTGCTGTGCACGGCCAGGAGGGGGGCCGTTTTGGGTACGCCTAGCAGCAGGAATAGCTACTCTTAACTCAGAATGAGAGGTCCACGCAAGGATTTCAGCTTCCAACCATGAATAAAGCCAATTTCGCCAACCTGAGTAGAGCTTGCGGCTACTGTATACAGTAGAACGGTGAACAGGAATAGTAAGAATTTAATTCAAAGGAAGAAGACGATTCGAAATCGCCCAGAATCCGGCCTTGGACGCAGTTCCGGACGAATCCGGATAGACCAAATCAAAGTGAGTAGGATTTCATTCATTTATCATTAAATAACTCAGGCGTTTGAATATTTCCAGTTATGTGCGCGAATTACGCTGATAACAGGCGTTATCAGGCGTCGGGCAGCGTTTGGCGTCGCCCGACTTTTTATTTCATAAATTGCTTCTAGACGCTGTTATATGATTAAATTTAGCAATTGATCAGTGTGGATTGAATCGGTAGATTTATATGGTTCATTGGAACCTAAATTGCTTATTTGAATGTTGAAATTAGAAATTCATGTCTAAAAATGGTATGGGTTGGGTATGAACCCAGACAATAAGGATTTCTGATAAATTATCAGATGTACGATTTCAAAGTTGATATGAATAAATAAAATATGCAATAAAACCCTAAATTGTATATATCTTTTGACGTTAATATGTGTAAATTGATATTTACATGAAATGGCACATTTCTCTGAATTATTACTAGAAATTCTCAAGTATTGTTATTAAATTGTGTTGTGATATGTAATTAACTCTTAATTGAGTTAAGTGATGCACAAACCAGGATTTGGGTTAATGTGCACGTTTTTCGAGAAATTTAGAGAATTGATAATTGTTGAGTATGATTCTCACATGTGAAGCAAATTTCTTTAATTTGTGCAATAAGATGTTTAATTGCGTAAATTCGCTATGTATGTGTCAAATTGAAATAAGTTGGGTTATTTATGCATTACTAATTTGTCTGAATGCATGGTATGAGAATTTCTCAGAAATTACAATGATTTAAAATATATTGCTCTGTCAGTTTAGAATGACAGTGTATTGTGATCTGATATGAAATCAGTAAATGTGATTTTCCTGTTTAAATGGTTATATGTTAATCAGTTAATAGACTTAGGTGCCCCAACACCGTAGAACCCCATTGCGCGGTCTGTACCTTTGGGGTGAAACGATCGATCTAGCCTTGTGCCTAGATGGTCGGGCTCGTGTTCAACAATAATCCGTGCGTGTGTCACGGTGGCACGAGGGCAGACAGACAGTGTCCAACAACAACACGTGCTTGTGTCACGGTGGCACTGGAGAAAAATGGGGGTTATTCAACATTAATCCGTGCTTGTGTCACGGTGGTAACCCAGACCCTCCGACTGTGCACTACAGGGTGGGAGGAGTCCAGAGCACTCGGAGTTAGTGCAGACAGGCCCTTGTGCGCCTGGGGCCCTTGTGCGCCCGAGTCCTGTGCAGACCAGGACGGACAGTCAGACTTAGCATTTCCCGGGTGTGTCGCTAAGTCTTGTACGGTGGGATCGTAGTTCGCTACAGATCTTCATATGTAGAGTGCGCTGCATATGTTTGGGGCATAATAAAATAATTATGTAATCATATAGGATCACAGTAAATTAATATATCCGAACTTTTGTGCCAATTCATTATATCTGTTTGTTGGTTTAAATTACCTGTTGTTGTATAGAAATGTGACTATATTCTGTAATCTGCTATGTCATTAGAACTGCCATGTTTGTACTGTATTCATGTTATTTAAATTTTATAAATCTGATGAGTTGTTTAGTGATAGCTAAATGAAAGGCTATTCACTGAGCGAGTAGGCTCATACCTCTACTCAAAACATTTTCAGGTTATCGTCAGCAGCAGGAATCTGAAGGATCCTTTCGTCCTAACGCTTAATCAGTAGAAGGTATATGTAATTAGTTTAGTTAGATAGTGGTCTCTTAGTCCCTTCCCCTCGGTCTTTGGGACATGGCGTGGGTGAGAGAGAGTACGTATGGCAAATGTGTATAAAGATGTAAATTAACAGTTATGTTTACTTTCTCTAGCCAGTTTAATTGAAATGCTTCCGCAATAGTTATTTATGTTTTAGTTTACGACAATAATCCGGATATCATTACGAGGTTTTTAAAAAAAAAAAGTTCGCAGTGATTTGTTTATGTGTTAATCCCTCCGTCGCGCCCTAATCTCGTGATTAGTGGTTAGTGTGAGATCGGGGTGTGACATCTATAGTTGAGTATCTTAAGTAGTTGTCAATAAAGCAAGACAATCTAGAGTTCTCTTTCAATGCCTATGAGAGAAGACATGATCCCTCGAAAAAATTCAACACAAGTGAAATATGCAAATCTCTTATGTAAAGTGTACAAGGGAAATGACCATTCCACTCTAAGTTGTCAGCTTCTTTATGATGTCATGGTGAATAATGCACATGCTCAAAGCAATGATGATCAAGTCAAACAATGAAATCTTCACAACATCTAAGGCCACAACTATTACAACCCAACAGATCATGGTCATTTGGGGTTAAATATGGAAATACAAAAACTACTAAAAATTCTTCACAATTGAGTGAAGAATAGGTGAACTACCAAGTTTAGGGTCCTCGTAGGTTCCAGAACAATAAATAATAGAATTTTAGGATCTAGGGGAATCGTAGAGAAATTTTCAAAACCATGGATATGATCGAGGTATAAAATTTCAGAATCCTAATCAAGTTCCACATATGAAACAAGGGGATGCCCCTTCATATAATGAAGACAAGTTTTCTGCTACATAGTAGAATCTTCAATCACAACAATTTGTGAAACCAAAAAGCCTATCAGAAATCTTTTTGAGTCCCAATTGGCTCAATTCTCCTCATCTCTATGCCCTCATACGGGTTCTTGTGTAGGGCAAAAAAAATAATCAGAAGCACCCTAAATAACTAAAGCCAAATGTCACACATTTAGGGATACTAAAATCCACCATTGCCGCCAGTAATATCAATTACTACTCTTGTTGATAATGATGGCACATGTCTAGGAACCACTGGAAAGACAAAAGTACATGGGATAAATAATGATACTAATGCAGTAAAGACTGATGACACAAAGAAGGCACAAGTTCACATGGTTGACCTATAAGTTCTAGCATACAAGATAATACCCCTTATCAAAATTGTTTGAAACAAACAAAACTTGATACCAAAATTTTGAAATTCAAAGAAGCTGTGAAGAAACTTCATGTGGACTATTGTGATATCCCCACCTAGATCAAAATTTTGAAAGACTCTTCTGACTGTGAGTACACAATTGAAGAGTACAAGATGGTGAATCTAGGTCAGACAATGTCAAACATCATCCTGTAATAAAATTATAAGTAGAAGGATCCTGATTCCTTTGGAATAGGTTGATACATCGGAGACAATACTTGTAGAAAAGGTCTATCAAATCCCTATCCCAAAGATTGGGTTTCACAAAAGTACTTCCTATGACTATGACAATCCATCTAGAAGATTCCTCTATGACAAAGCCAACAAGGATTATTGAATAGGTGCCAATGAAGGCCGGCAAGGATTCCTATGTACAATGTGACTTTGTTGTCAAGAACATGAAGGAGGAGATTATATATTCTCTCATTTTAGGCCAACCATTCTTTCCCATAGCACGAGCCTTGATGGATGTAGAGGCCAACATGCTTCTTTTGAGGTTAGGAAATAAGACACTGGAGTTTCAAGTGTTCGACAGCCTAAAGAGACCTAGTAGTCATGAATAATTCTTTCTTCATGATTGCATGATACGTTATCTCATCTTAAGCATGATGGTGATATGTATAAAATCACTTTCATGTAGTCTTGAATTTATTAGAAGGTTTGAATTTTGATGCCCCATAGATTGAAAAATGTCAAATGCATCTATATACTTATGAAGAAACACTTGATGCCTAGTTTGAAGATCTGAAGGCTAATTCTATTTTTGAATAAGAGGCACCAACCACTAAGGTTCCAAAAATGAAGCTCTTACATGAAGGAAACAATTGTGGGTTTTATTGACGATTTGCATATATATCCCATGATTATATATTATGATCGTACGCAAGATAAAGAAGATAGATTGTGGATAGGGCTTGAGAAATAGAAGTCAACCTTGGGTTACAATATGACATATGTGACAGGTGTTAGCGAGTCTGTATGCATGCATAAGATCCCCATGGTGCAGGATTACAAGTTGTTTATGTGACAGCTTGTCACACAAAGCGAGATAACTCAAGCCAAAGCATGCAATAAACAACTAAACAAGCACTTTACCACAAAATAAGGTAAATTAAAACCAAACTTATATAACCATCATGTGGGAAACATATTACATCAAAGGTCCACAAATGGTACCATATCACATGTCAGGACAGGTATGTACATCTTCATATTGGTCAACTACCAACTACCTATTACAAAAGATAAGCTGTTCATATGTACAACCATATATACACATATATATGTATACATTATATATATATATATATATATATATATATATAGAGAGAGAGAGAGAGAGAGATAGAGAGAGAGAGTCATGTTAGTGTACACTCGAGTGTATCAGAGGCATCATACACCTCAGTTGTTTTTAAAGATGTGGTGAATTTTTGAAAAATCTAAACGATTGATCTTCTTATATATCTTAAGAACATAATATATAATAAATTTTAGATCATTTAGACACTTATAGGTTGTGCATCTAAAGGAGGAAAAAATAAAGCATTTCAAATTAGTTTTGTGTATCAATTTTGTTGTCCTTGTATGAGTGACTTACACTCATACAAATGAGCTAAAATTTTGTATTTGGCCTATTATTATTGTAACCATGAAGATCAGTGGAACAGATTTTGGAAAAACATGATCTAGATAGACAAACACCATTGGGGTTTACAACCTGATATGTACACTCGAGTGTATTCTAGCCTGAAACACACATTCTCTCTCTCTCTCTCTATATATATATATATATCTATATAGTTAGGCTAGAATACACTCGAGTGTACAGATCGCATGAATACACTCAAGTGTGTTTGCATATCAATACTATTTTTTTGCAAAATTTAAACCCTTAATCTTCACTGTCACACTATAACTAGGCTACATACAAATTTTGAGCCCATTTGGATGAGTGTAAGTCACTCATCCATGGGCAACAAAATCAACACATGAAGCTAATTTGAAATGCATAATTTTTGCGGTCTTTATAACATGACCTATAAATGTTCAAATGTACTCAAATTTTGCATATGAGCTATTCAAAAGATGTTTAAGAAGATCAAAAAATTAGATTTTTGAAAAAAATATTGCATCATGAAAAACTACTTGAGTGTATTCAGCTCTGAATACACTCGACTGTATTCTAGCTTGACTCTCTCTCACCCTCTCTCTCCCTCTCTCTCTATATATATATACACACACACAAGCAACATGTACTACCAAAACAAGTGCCGAGGTACATATCATCTATAAAATGCAACCCTCCCAGACCTGAGACTACAAGGACGACATATAAGACTCCACTACACAACACAACAACTCATACAACATTCTATGTTCACTGATCTCTGAGATTCTCTTCCTTAATAGCACGATATCTACCAAGTAGCACACGACCACCTAAAAAGATGTGGTGAACCACAAGTGTAATGACCCATTTTCAAATTAGTCATCTAATTAGGGTTTACTTGGATGATTGTATGCTTAACTAAGTTGATCTTTGTTTAAAGCTTGATTAGTGATGGTAGTTAAATTTTCATGTTTTAAATATAATGAGAAGTTTTAATCATACTTTGATTCACATAATTAGGGTTAAGCTTTGGAAACCCTAATCGTCCCAAATTAGGGTTTTGATGACATATGAATACAGAATTTGATAAGTATAGTGTCTCACTAAATGATTTTTAGTATTTTATGTGTAACTTTGATTTAATTCAAATTTGGATATGATTTGTACATACAAAATTTAAACAATATTGAAAAATATAAGAATTTTGGAAGAATGTTATGACCAGTTGATAGGTCGAGTTTCAAACTCAACCGATCATATTTTCAGATTGATATAGCAGTGTGGTAATTGAATTTTATCTTTTTATTGGTATATCCAATTGATCTCAAATTTTAACTATACTTGGTAAACTCAATTATACACACCCTTTTAAATTGGTGTAATTTTGGGATGTTTTTTTATCTCTACACAGAGGGTGTCAGTCGAGTTCTATGCACGACAAACTCGACCGACCATGCTGCTGACTGCAATATAACAATGTAGTATTTGATTTTTATTTATTTATTGGTAATTCCAAATGATCTCAAATTTTTACCATATCTTAAAAAAATTTCGGACACTGTGTTAAAGTTTCATAATTTTTGGATGAGGTTTAAGTTCTGAAACATGTGGTTTCAGTCGAGTTTATAACTCAGCCGACAAACCAGTTTGAGAAAAATAAAAATACATTAAGGGGCTTGTTTGCAAATGTTCTAAGCACCTCAATTCATCTATATCACTAAACTAACACACAAGGAGCTCTCATAACTCGTCCTTCTTGTTAAAGAAACGAAATTCTTAAGAGAGAGGAGAGCTAGGGTTTTGAGTAGAGAAAGTGGAGGAGATGATGACCTAGGGTTTCTCTATCCAGGATATGATGAAATCAAGTAAGTTTAGCTTCTTTGCATAGCATTTCATGGTGAATCTTCTCTCACATGTCAAGATTCCATCCCTCCCCTTATTTGATTCGAAATCAGATCAAATCTCCCCCTTTTCTCACTCTTTCTCTTCAAATCCCCATTTCTAGGGTTTCTGAGTTGAGAGGAGAAAGAATTGGATTCTTTTGCGAGAGTTTGATTGGGTTTCCAAAAATTCAGATGTTGACCTACGAAATTAAGGTGCTTGGAACCTTAGGTGAGTGTTTTTCTCCCTCCTAAGCTTTGTAATCATGTTGAAAGCCTAATTCAATCTGGCTAAAACAATCAGAAACCTTGTTTGTATATGTATGTGATTGGATTTGATTTGGGAAAGATATTGGAGAATCCAATTTTATTGATTTTGATTATTTCTCATTGATTGAAACTTGATTAATTCCTGATATATTGATTGATGATGCATGGGTATTCTTATGGGCATATGACTATGGTATTTCATGTGAATTTTGCCTAAAAATCAGCCCAATGACCGATATGCTTAGAATTGAATCGACATGTATAAAGTCATATTTGAAATGTACTAGATTGTATTATACAAGTGTATTGTTGAATGTTAATGGAATTGAATGACCACATATCCTGATTAGGATTTGTGTTGAGGAAGTGAATGAAATGAGTCAATTAATCAATGTATACTTATGATTGATGATTGAAATGTGTGAAAATGGAAACTAGGGTTTCCATGTTTGTGAATAATCTTAATGAACCCTTGAGGATTAATGAATGATATGATTATTATGATATGTTGAACTAAGTAATGACTTCTTGAAAACCCTAAAAGTTTATAATTAATACGATTATGAGTGATAAAGTTAGAACTTGTATATGATGTTGTAAATGTGATCAAATGTTGAAGTTGAAGGTATTGATACTTCAATTGAATATGACGAGTCTTACTAATATCACCTAAGTTCAATGTATTTGTTTTAGTATAATAAAGAATGATCATTGTTGATTATGGGAATGACATTAGTAGTCAATGTTAAGGTACACTTATCTGAATATAAGAGACAATATGAACAAGATGTACTTAATGGTGATTGTAAGATAAAGATGAAAGTAATGAAGATAGTATGATGAAGTATTTTTATCTCTTATTTTAATTACATATGGATTAACACAAATTAAATAAAATATAATAAGAATTGTACTTTGATAAATGTTATGTAGAAGAGAAGCATTGTATGTAAAGTGAATCAAGAAAGATTGGTTCAGATGATGTAATGGAGATGAAATGAAAGAAGCTGAGACTACTGAGTATAAAATGATGGAAAAAGATAGGAATTAGTAGATGATTCTAAGAATGTAACTCTTACCCTAAAATGATGAGTTTATGATGCTAATGAATGACAATCTCAAATGGGTGATTAAGAGATGTACATAACTATAGTTGAATTCAAGTAAATGATTAAACTCAAGTATTTGAATTGACTTACAAGAATGTGTTCTAGTATTGTGATTGTTTGATAGAATACTTATATTATGTGAATGAACTATTTTAATGGAATTCAAATGATAATCAACATGTGTTGACTAGTAACACCATATAAAGAATGTGAAATAAAAGAAGAAGAGAACTAAGTCTGTTATGCATGAAATTTATTTACATCTATTGAGATTAGATGGAATAAGCATATGTTGTATGCTAAATCTATTATGAGTATGAGGAATGATACATGATGCCTATATTCTTTTACTATTGCTAGTTTTAATGCCTCTACTAATATTTGTTAAGAACTGTGGTTTACAATGATCTGATGAGGAATATGTTGAAATGGAGTTTAATATGCACTCCTTACATTGAGAAACCCTAATAAGGGTAAATGTTGCATAATGAGATTATGTCTAGGGCTGAAAGCCCACTGATGATGATAAAACCCTGATGGGGTAAATGATGGACAATAAGATTATGTCTTGGGCTGAAGGCCCACTATTGATGATTGCTATGAGTTGATGTAGAAGATAGAAGTAATCATATTTGTTGCAATCTATAGACTTATTGTGCTTCTTGCTTTGATCATTTCCCTTATTGATAAACGTAATCTGTTTCATGTTATCATAGTTACGCGAGAATACATAGATATGATATATGATGTTTTGAATTCTTGTAAGATGAGTAAAAGAGATTAATAACAAGTGAAATGATGGAACATCTAGTTAGGTGCCCCGAACACCATGAGTTTCCCCTGAGGACCACACTGGGGAAACAAAATAGATCTCCTTGTAGTAATCGATGAATTATGAGAAGGATTTCCGGAGGGTGGATCGAGACCTTAAAGGTTAGACCACCAGGATTTAGGAGTGAGTCATCTAGAGTGGCTCTGGCCCTAAATCCTTGCTGTGAAAGTCTATGTCCAGATGGAATAGACTCTGATGAAATGAAATATGTGAAATGTGAAATGAAAAATATGTGAAATACTGTGATATGTGATATACTGTTTTGTTGGTTCCTATCTTGTGTACCTGAGATGAGGACGTGAGCCTCTTTAGGCAACCCTGAGGTGGCCAGGGTCTGTTGTTGATATCTTAGGGTGGTCAGCTAAACCCTAAGATAGTGATGGTGAGTCATTGACATGAGAATCAGGCATGGCGACTTCTACTTGGTGAGGTACAAGCCAAGTAGTTTCAGGGCAAATGAATAAAAGATGATAAGCCGTATAGAACATGATTTGAATGATTATTAAATTCCTTGTACTGCTAGTTGATAATTTGTCATTGTTGATTAAGCTTCATGTTGTGGAAAGTAATCATGTTGCTATGGATATTTCCTATTTCATATTTCATATTATGATCTGTCATGGTGACAAGTTATAAATGTTGGAATTTATATCTATTCTGAATATGAGTTGGATTGCTTGCTATTTGATAGTATTGTTTGGTAGATATGTATTATGTGTACTTCAGCTTCAGGACTGTAGGATGTGTTCCTGGTCCGACTGGTGGAGTGTCACAAATATAATGTTATTGTCATGTATTGATTCAAAATGCTTAGAACTTGACTTATTACTCATGAAGTAGGATTCTTAATCTGAAGTAAGAAGTATTTGCTGATTTGTTCATAGACATGCTTTAAAAGATGTTTAAAGTTATAAATGGTTTAAGTGATTACCTTATCTGTTGGATTAGAATACCATTGTAAGATAGATTTGACTCATGATAGAATCTTCTAGACTTTTCAATATCTGCATGTTTCTGTTAAGTTTATTATACTTAATCTGATGTTGATGCATGTACCTAGCTTGAGTGGGAGGTATCCACTCACTGGGGCTCTATATGAGTCTCATGAGGTTGTTTCAAATGTTTTTAGGTATAATGCTATCCAGCAGAGAGGTCACGACAAGGAAGATATAAATAGCGTAATCTAGATAGATTAGAATGTCCCTGTACTCTCTCTTTCCCGGGATGGGTTGTAGATTAAGTTTGTTCAGCAATGCACATGTATTTGATGTAAACTGAACCGCATATGAGAATTAGATTTGATTCTGGATTTAATGGAGTTGAATATGATTTGTGATATCTAATTGTGATGTCCTTGATGTGACATTGATTTATGAGTTTGTGAACAAAGAAAAAGGAAAAATTTATCTGTGTTTTTCGTATATTGTTTATTCTCCTTTGTCGAGAATTCATTGTTTTATTCCATAATCTAGGTTTAGGTTTTGGGATTACCTCTAATGGTTGGTATTTGTGCTGATCAAAAGAGTGGGTCCCGACAGACGTGGTATCAGAGCCTAGGTTAGATGAGTCTATAGGGACAATCGGATCTAGGACTAATTGATAATGTTGATGTCGAATATAACCTGAATGATATACATACTGACTGAACTCAGTATCCAGATACTGTGGTCAAGTATTTGGGTATTGAGCTAAGATATTATGGAACTTCCGACTATACTTCTTCTGGATGCCCTGACCAAGTATCCAAATGAATATAGTTTGGTAATATAATAAGATGCATGATGAAAAAAGAGAAGAATGGTGATAAAATGGTGAAAGAGAAAATGATTTTATAATTCAATATGGAACCTATGGAAAACATGAAATTTCATATAAGAAAGATGAAAGATTAATGGATTATGAACATAATCTCTAATGAGTTTGAGTCTGAGTATGAAATCTGAAATTGTGAGAAAAATCTATGAACTAAGATGCATACTAGATGATCTACTTTATAAAGGAAATTGATGAATGCATATGGTAATACGTGAATGAGTCATAATCTTAATCCATGAGATACACAATAAAAAAGGATGTGAAAGGTGATGTGAATCAAATATTGATAAATGATGTATTACTAATATTAGTGATTCAAATGTTTATAATACTCAAGGAGAGATATGATATTGACATAGGATGAAATATCCATCTAATACAAAAAATGTCATATGAAAGAAAGATAAAATGAAAGTCTTTATAATTTATGTCTAGAGAGGTGAACGATTAGATGATATGATATTATTCCATATCTTTTCTTGGACTTTGGGATAAAATCCTAAAAGGAGGGAAGAATTTGTAATGACCCATTTTCAAATTAGTCATCTAATTAGGGTTTACTTGGATGATTGTATGCTTAACTAAGTTGATCATTGTTTAAAGCTTGATTAGTGATGGTAGTTAAATTTTCATGTTTTAAATATACTGAGAAGTTTTAATCATACTTTGATTCACATAATTAGGGTTAAGGTTTGGAAACCCTAATCGGCCCAAATTAGGGTTTTGATGACATATGAATACAAAATTTGATAAGTATAGTGTCTCACTAAATGATTTTTAGTATTGTATGTGTAACTCGTATTTAATTAAAATTTGGATATGATTTGTACATATAAAATGTGAACAATATTGAAAAATATCAGAATTTGTGAAGAATGTTATGACCTATTTATCGATCACATTTCAAATTCGACCGATCATATTTTTAGATTGGTATAGCAGTGTGGTAATTGAATTTATATTTTTATTGGTATATACAATTGATCTCAAATTTTACCTATACTTGACAAACCCAATTATACACACCTAGTTAAATTGGAGTAATTTTTGGCTGACTTTTGATCTCTACAGAGAGGGTGTCGGTCGAGTTCTGTGCAGGACAAACTCGACCGACCATACTGTTGACTGCAATATAGCAGTGTAGTATTTGATATTTATTTATTTATTGGTAATTCCAAATGGTCTCAAATTTTTATTGTATCTTAAAAAAATTTCGGACATTGTGTTAAAGTTTCATAATTTTTGGATGAGGTTTGAGTTCTAAAACATGTGTTTTCGATCGAGTTTATAACTCAGCCGACCAACCAGTTTGAGAAAAATAAAAATACATTAAGGGGCTTGTTTGCAAATGTTCTAAGCACCTCAATTCATCTATATCACTAAACTAACACACAAGGAGCTCTCATAACTCGTCCTTCCTGTCAAAGAAACGAAATTCTTGAGAGAGAGGAGAGCTAGGGTTTTGAGTAGAGAAAGTGGAGGAGATGATGACCTAGGGTTTCTCTATCCAAGATATGATGAAATCAAGTAAGTTTAGCTTCTTTGCATAGCATTTCATGGTGAATCTTCTCTCACATGTCAAGATTCCATCCCTCCCCTTATTTGATTCGAAATCACATCAAATCTCCCCCTTTTCTCACTCTTTCTCTTCTAATCCCCATTTCTAGGGTTTCTGAGTTGAGAGGAGAAAGAATCAGATTCTTTTGTGAGAGTTTGATTGGGTTTCCAAAAATTCAGATGTTGACCTACGAAATTAAGGTGCTTGGAACCTGAGGTGAGTGTTTTTCTCCCTCCTAAGCTTTGTAATCATGTTGAAAGCCTAATTCTATCTGGCTAAAACAATCAGAAACCTTATTTGTATATGTATGTGATTGGATTTGATTTGGGAAAGATATTGGAGAATCAAATTTTACTGATTTTGATTATTTCTCATTGATTGAAACTTGATTATTTCATGTTATATTGATTGATGATGCATGGGTATTCTTATGGGTAGATGACTATGGTATTTCATGTGAATTTTGCCTAAAAATCACCCCAATGGCCGATATGCTTGGAATTGAATTGACATGTATAAAGTCATATTTGAAATGTACTAGATTGTATTATACAAGTGTATTGTTGAATGTTAATGGAATTAAATGACCACATATCCTGATTAGGATTTGTGTTGAGGAAGTTAATGAAATGAGTCAATTAATCAATGTATACTTATGATTGATGAATGAAATGTGTGAAAATGGAAACTAGGGTTTCCATGTTTGTGAATAACCTTAATGAACCCTTGAGGATTACTAAATGATATGATTATTATGATATGTTGAACTAAGGAATGACTTCTTGAAAACCCTAAAAGTTTATAATTAATACGATTATGAGTGATGAAGTTAGAACTTGTATATGATGTTGTAAATGTGATCAAATGCTGAAGTTGAAGGTATTCATAATTCAATTGAATATGACGAGTCTTATTAATATCACCTGAGTCCAATGTATTTGTTTTAGTATAATAAAGAATGATCATTGTTGATTATGAGAGTGACATTAGTATTCAACGTCAAGGTACACTTATCTAAATATAAGAGACAATATGAACAAGATGTACTTAATGGTGATTGTAAGATAAAGATGAAACTAATGAAGATAGTATGATGAAGTATTTTTATCTATTATTTTAATTACATATGGATTAACACAAATTAAATAAAATATACTAAGAATTGTACTTTGATAAATGTTATGTAGAAGAGAAGCATTGTATGTAAAGTGAATCAAGAAAGATTGGTTCAGATGATGTAATGAAGATGAAATGAATGAAGCTGAGACTACTGAGTATAAAATGATGGAAAAAGATAGGAATTAGTAGATGATTCTAAGAATGTAACTCTTACCCTAAAATGATGAGTTTGATGATGCTAATGAATGACAATCTCAAATGGGTGATTAAGAGATGTACATAACCGTAGTTGAATTCAACTAAATGATGAAACTCAAGTATTTGAATTGACTTACAAGAATGTGTTCTTGTATTGTGATTGTTTGATAGAATACTTATATTATGTGAATGAACTATTTTGATGGAATTCAAATGATAATCAACATGTGTTGACTAGTAACCCCATATGAAGAATGTGAAATAAAAGAAGAGAACTAAGTATGTTATGCATGAAATTTATTTACATCTATTGAGATTAGATGGAACAAGCATATGTTGTATGATAAATCTATTATGAGTATGAGGAACGATACATGATATCTATATTCTTTTACTATTGCTAGTTTTAATGCCTCTACTAATATTTGTTAAGAACTGTGGTTTACAATGAACTGATGAGGAATATGTTGAAATGGAGTTTAATATGCACTCCTTACATTGAGAAACCCTGATAAGGGTAAATGTTGCATAATTAGATTATGTCTAGGGATGAAAGCCCACTGATGATGATAAAACCCTGATGGGGTAAATGATGGACAATAAGATTATGTCTTGGGCTGAAGGCCCACTATTGATGATTGCTATGAGTTGATGTAGAAAATAGAAATAATCATATTTGTTGCAATCTATAGACTTATTTCGCTTCTTGCTTTGATCATTTCCCTTATTGATAAACTTAATATGTTTCATGTTATCATTGTTACACGAGAATACATAGATATGATATATGATGTTTTGAATTCTTGTAAGATGAGTAAAAGAGATTAATAACAAGTGAAATGATGGGACATCTAGTTAGGTGCCCTGAACACCATGAGTTTCCCCTGAGGACCACACTGGGGAAACAAAACGGATCTCCTTGTAGTAATCGATGAATTATGAGAAGGATTTCCGGAGTGTGGATCGAGACCTTAAAGGTTAGACCACCAGGATTTAGGAGGGAATCATCTGGAGTGGCTCTGGCCCTAAATCCTTGCTGTGAAAATCTATGTCCAGATGGAATAGACTCTGATGAAATGAAATATCTGAAATGTGAAATAAAAAATATGTGAAATACTGTGATATGTGATATACTGTTTTTTTGGTTCCTATCTCGTGTAGTCGAGATGAGGACGTGAGCCTCTTTAGGCAATCCTGAGGTGGCCAGGGTCTGTTGTTGATATCTTAGGGTGGCCGGCTAAACCCTAATATAGTGATGGTGAGTCATTGACACGAGAATCAGGCGTGGTGACTTCTACTTGGTGAGGTACAATCCAAGTAGTTTCAGGGCAAATGAATAAAAGATGATAAGCAGTGTAGAACATGATTTGAATGATTATTACATTCCTTGTACTGCTAGTTGATAATTTGTCATTGTTGATTAAGCTTCATGTTGTGGAAAGTAATCATGTTGCTATGGACATTTCCTATTTCATATTATGATCTGTCATGTTGACAAGTTATAAATGTTGGAATTTATATCTATTCTGAATATGAGTTGGATTGCTTGCTATTTGATAGTATTGTTTGGTAGATATGTATTATGTGTACTTCAGCTTCAGGACTACATGATGTGTTCCTGGTCCGAATGGTGGAGTGTCACAAATATAATGTTATTGTCATGTATTGATTCAAAATGCTTAGAACTTAACTTATTACTCATGCAGTAGGATTCTTAATCTGAAGTAAGAAGTATTTGCTGATTTGTTCATAGACATGCTTTAACAGATGTTTAAAAGTTATATTTGGTTTAAGTGATTACCTTATCTGTTGGATTAGATTACCATTGTAAGTTAGATTTGACTCATGATAGAATTGTCTGCTAGACTTTTCAATATCTGCATGTTTCTATTAAGTTTATTATACTTAATCTGATGTTGATGCATGTACCTAGCTTGAGTGGGAGGTATCCACTCACTGGGGCTCTATATGAGTCTCATGAGGTTTTTTCAAATGTTT
The DNA here is from genome assembly GCA_963693085.1 of Alisma plantago-aquatica. Classification (NCBI taxonomy): domain Eukaryota; kingdom Viridiplantae; phylum Streptophyta; class Magnoliopsida; order Alismatales; family Alismataceae; genus Alisma; species Alisma plantago-aquatica. Next base: position 909,993,602 of record OY856409.1, read on the forward strand.
TTAGGTATAATGCTATCCAATGGAGAGGTCACGACAAGGAAGATATAAATAGCATAATCTAGATAGATTAGAATGTCCCTGTACTCTCTCTTTCCCGGGATGGGTTGTAGATTAAGTTTGTTCAACAATGTACATGTATTTGATGTAAACTGAACTGCATATGAGAATAAGATTTGATTCTAGATTTAATGGAGTTGAATATGATTTGTGATATCTAAATGTGATGTCCTTGATGTGACATTGATTTATGAGTTTGTGAACAAAGAAAAAGGAAAAATTTATCTGTGTTTTTTGTATATTGTTTATTCACCTTTGTCAAGAATTCATTGTTTTATTCCATAATCTGGGTTTAGGTTTTGGGATTGCCTCTAATGGTTGGTATTTGTGCTGATCAAAAGAGTGGGTCCCGGCAACAAGGGTGAGACCCATGTCCCATCGAGAGATATAACTCTCCGCCAACAACTATTGTAAACACATATTAAGCTTAAGTAGGAAATAACAATATTAAACAAGATGATCATATTCAACTAAATGAATAACTAAAAATTGATTACACAAACTAAGTAGGTTAATCACCTACAACAGATAAGTAGAACAAGTTATGCATTTAGAAGGAATATGCATGTATAATAATTGATTTCTCTTGCCACATTATAATACAACTGAGCAGTACAAGAAACAAGGGTAGGGTAAACATGCAATGTGAAGCGTGTTTAACCTTAAACAATTATACTACACAGTTGTATTACATCTTCTATTAAGCCTTGGGGAATTTGAGTTGTACCACCCAAATTCCAACTGACCACTGCTTGGTCGCAATCAGTTCCATACAAGATCTAGGAAAATTCAAACTCTAAGATCTTCTCTAGCACTACTCGATTAGTACGAGTCTGCACTGAAGAGACATATCAATCAAACTGTAAATCAATGACATATAGTCAAGATGAAAACAAATAGCCCTCCTTGATACAAGTCACAACGCTAGAAATCGGGGTATATAAAGATAATCAATGGTGTGCAACCACAATTGTCCACCAATCACATCACATTTATTATCACTACGACACCACCATATCCATTCTCAAAAGAGGGCTAGGTATGATTGCAGTCATTCTCCCTAATACACATGGGGTCAGGATGACAAGCACCCCGCATACTCAACCTTATGTGCAATGAGTTTCCCTTAGGCCCCGATTGGTTTGTCGTAACTAGTCCAGAAAACACATGAACTGGAGTTCCTTGAGAAGTTTTTTATGATTGGTCTAAAGTAAGTGTTAGAACTTGAGTTCCGTGACTTTTGGGGAGTTACAAACTTACATACAAAATACATTTCCTGAGTTTCCTCATAAAAAGAGTGGAAAACGAGTTTCGGGACAACTAACAACATTTCTTATACAATGATATTCTTCATTTGTTGTAAGTGACACATGTAAAAATATTTATGACTAGAAATATTAATGGTGAGGATATAGTTTGTCATTAAAATCACAACATAATATGACAAAATATCATACACTATAATAACACTATGTAAAATATTTAAAACAATAACCACCATTATCAGTACAATCTACAAAATAAAAAATACAAACATAATGAAAAAACACCACACCATTTGAAAACAATGTGATTTACATAATATATTTTTATTATTCATGTTTAAACAATATTATGCAAAAAATGATAATTAACTGTAACCATGCACGAATAATATAGTAAAAATTTCCTACAGAAATAATGTAAAATTAATATTCTACATTGAATTAAACAATGATGAACCAAAATTTATATTTACAAGCACATGAAATGTGGATATTATTACAATACTTTCTATCCACAATGTGAAATAAAAATATTGTGATGTGATTGTAATCATAATATTTTTATTAAGATTATAATTGTACCATAATAAAATATTTTTAAAGGAGCAACATATGCACCATAACTACTTGTTATGGTTATTATGATTTAAGAATATTATGATTTTTTACAGATATGATTCCTTTTTTATGTCTTTTCCATCCTCACTTATTTGTATTATACAACAAAATTTAAAAATATTTTTAATGATTTCCATATTTATACTTACAACAAACCAATCACATGGAAGTGAATGAAACTTAAGTTCCCAAAATTGAACTAGAGTTCCCAGAAAATGAGTTTCACATAACTCATCACTTACACCAAACCAATAGGAGCCTTAGGAAGACTCATTTCACCATTCATGAAGTTATGACACCGGGATGGATCTATGGCACATCGAAATGCATGATTAGGGTTTCACTTGATTATTTAAGCCAATTGGGTGTCTTTTATACTGAACCAATCAAGTTACCTACAAACCCTAAACATATTTTACAAAGATAAGGGTAGATTGCAACCTCAGAAGATATAAAACATATAAGACATCAACTTGTCACATAACCACTTGAAACTATCTCCAAGCCATACAGAAGGCCATCGCCATTATCACATCATCATGGGATATCAATCCCTTATCACATCACACAGAGGATATCACCTCAATTAGAGAACAAAAGCCATTGCCAAGATCATAATACCATTCACATTGTTCCTGCAAAACATCATTATCTCTCCATGCCTCATCAAGGCTCATAATCACCACACATGTAATACATAGTTCAAAATAACATTGAAACTAAGAACTATGTTGCTCATAGAATAACCAAATTAGTGTTACAACATCAAGAGAAAATACTTCATCAACATACTAGTTACTCAAGCAAGCTAATAGTTAACCACCATGTACTCAAATTAGGGTTAGGGTTTTGACATAAAAACCATATTGGAGTTTAAAAAATAATAATCAACATCAAACCATAATTATCAAGATCTCCAACATTCTTGGGAAAGAGAGAGAGTCAACCATTAGCATCACAATGTCAACCACGTGAGACAAACATGTGTCTGATAAATCTCATCGACCGAAGAGGAATAGACCTCACCATCTTCATTGGTCGAAGAGGTGGGTCACCCTCATCATTCACATTGATCAACCATAGCAACAAAAGAGAAACATGTCATGTATTCAACCGAAGAGAACCAAGTTGAAGATAACTTGGCAACTGAATGAGACCTACCACTTCATTGATTGAAGAGATTGAGACCCTTGGCGACTGAAGAAAGTTCAACATACATAGAGACCGCTTAGCCCCAAACATGGCAACCAATGACCATGAGCAACCTCATCGACCGAAGGGGAAGACATCACCTTAGTGACCTCATAAGTACGTCCATAACATAGAGACCACTTGAAACAAACCTCTTCGACCAACATGGTTCAACATAGAGACCATGGAATCAAAGAAACATGGTGACCAAAATAGATGGGTTATCTTCAAGAATCTGAAGAGTCATCATGGTGAAAACCACATACAAAATATGAAAACCAAAATCCTAATTATGGTCATAAATCATAAGAAAACCAAACCATGATGCAAGAGAGAGAAAACCAATTGTTTGGTCACCTATGTATTCAAAACCACCAATATCAAATAAGAGATCAAAACCATGATCATGAAAGAAACCCAAACGTTGAACACATTCATGTAAGAATCAACACCTCCATCATTATGTAAAAGACAAAACCTCGATTATAAGGAAGGAAACCAAGGTTAAGCACATGCTTGAAAGGATTGCCAATTCCACCATCAAACACGAATTTAGACACATAGATTAAGGTTTAGCAAGGGAGATTATCTACTCAAGATCATCATGAAAACTAAACCTTAAAGCATATATATCATCACCAAACTACTTATAATCATGATTTTATTGTAGATCATTAAAATACAACATGAGTGCAACAATAATTGAGGGGAAAGTTATATAACTCACCTAGATTATGACAAAACATTTTCCAAGAAAAGAAGCTATAAAGAAGAGGGAAAGAAACCTAGCTTGATCACCTCCACGGTCAAGTTAGTCACCACCTTAAAAGAGAAATAAAACCTAGGTTAAAGAACATGAAAGAGAGATCCATAGTCTGTAGGCTGAAAAGAACAAGAAAGAGAGAGGAGATCTCCAACTAAAATCAACATTACCATGAAGAACCATGGTATGGTCAAGGAGAGAGGAGTTCCTTAAGAAACACCACAATGGAGGACATTGGGTTCGGCTAAGAGGAATAAAAAATGTGTCGGGTTTACAAGAAAACAAAACCAAGAAGGATAGATCACTTACTAAGATAAAAAAAACACAAAAGGGGAGTTGCTCCAACCCTAGATCACACATGCACAGGTTCAGCTACCTTGCTCCAAGGTTGAGCTCTTCTACACCACCAAGATCACAAGGGACGAGCTCCAAGGATGAGAGAGGGTAAGAGGGTGTTAAGAGATCACTTGCATGCAAAAGAGGGGTATACATATCCAAGGGTAGAGAGAGGGTAGGAAGGTTAGGTGTCCAACTAAACATGCCATTTGTCCATCAAAACTTAGACATGATAGCACTAAACTCATGAATGCAAATAGGATCATGAAAAACAAGAAAAAGAATCAACCTCACTTGGGTCGAGGACACCATCAGTCGAAGAGAACTCCAGGCCTAAATCCAAATGATCGAAGACAACAAGGACCATCAGTCGCAAAAAACACAAGGCACACCCAAACCTCTTAGACCATAGAGAGAAAGGTCGAAGGAAACTCTAGGTGGTCTCTGAAAACCAAACTCAAGGATCAAAATAAAAGTAAGGTCAACCATCTACACAAGGCATCTAAGCAAAACCCTAATTAAAAACACATTGTGTCAACACCTTTCTCCTCATCACATCAAGGTGCAACAAAGCACCCAAGGGTTCCACTCTCTCCAACATGATGCTAAAGCATGAAAGGAACACCAAACATGTGACAAATTGCAAGATAAACCCTACACCTAGGTAAATTGCAATTAGGTCCAAAACAAACACACACGCATAGCATGACCAGTTCAAACAACATTCAAATTGGATCAAACTGAAAACACAAACGTGTCACATGTTATTAAGGAACCTCACATGATTATATTAAAGATTAAATCATCTAATTATGTTAAGAAAACAAGATCATGTAATAAGATAGGTCAGGGGTCTTATAACCATAAACCCCTAACAAGGATTTTGCCCCAGAAATCCTACGCATAAAAAGATGGATACGTCCTACGCATCTCGTCCTCCAATTCCCACGTGGCTTCCTCCATGCCACGGTGATGCCACAAAACCTTAACCAACACTATATCCCTCTTCTTCAACTTCTTCACTCTTTGATCCAAGATCAACACATGACCTTTGACATACGATACATCCTCTTCCAACTCGACCACCACAAGATGCAACACTAACTCAGTATCTGGATGACACTTCCTCAACATCAAAACATGAATGACTGGATGCAACCTATGTAACTCTGGTGGCATCTCCAACTTGTAGGCCACCTTCCTCACACGTGCCACATAGGGTAAGGTCCCATAAACCTAAGAGCCAAATTACACTTCTTCCCAACCCTCAACACGCCTTTCTAAGGAGAGACCTTAAGATACACATTATCTCCCACTTGGAACTCCAAAAGCCTATGATGATTATTAGCATAAGACTTATATCTATCCTGGCCTGCCTTCAACTTCTACTGTATCACTTTGATCTTTTCAATTGTTTGTTGTACTAACTCAGGACCCAAAAGATGATACTCACTGGTCTTATACCAACAAAGCAAAAACCTACAATGTCTCCCATACAAGGTTTCATATGGTGACATGTAGATACTCCTCTAATAGCTGTTGTTGTAGGCAAACTCTATCAAGCTTAGGTGCACATCCGAACAACCCAAAAACCGCAAAATAGAGGCTCCCAACATATCCTCTAAAATTTGTACGGTCCTTTTTGACTGACCATTGAAACGTTGCATTGAACCTCAATTGGGTACCCATGGTTGTGTGCAGACGCTCCCAGAAAATACTGGTAAACTGAGGACCTTTATCAGACACTATGGTCACTGGGATACCTTACAGATGGACATCTCATCAACATACACTCATGCCAACCATGTATACATCATCTTCAAAGGGAGATCGTGCACTGAATTGGTCAATATGTCAACTATCACCCAGATGGAATCATGACCTTTGGTTGTTCTAGGAAGACCAACCACAAAGTCCATCATGATATGATCCCATTTCCACTACGGTATAGGTAATAATTGTAACGTTCATGTAGGTTTCTGATGTTCTGCCTTGGCCTATTGACACACATAACACTTTGCCATGAACTCAGCCATGTCACCCTTCAAACTAGGACACTAATAAAAATCCTTCAAGTTGTGGTACATCTTGGTGCTACTTAGATGCATCACATACATCGAAGAGTGAGCTTCCTCGAGAACCAACTTGCTCAAACCATCAACATCAGGAATGACTATTCTGCTATGGAAATAGACTGTCCCATCCTCTATCTCATGGAAGCCCTCATGCTTCTCACTACCAACATTTGCTCGGATCTATTGTATAACAATATCATTGCATTGTGCATCTCTAATCTACTGTCTGAACATGGGTTTCACCTATAGCTATGCCAAAAAGCCTGCCAACAAGGAAACTTCTAACTTCACATTCATCTAACACAATTTCATCAACATGTCCCTCTTATGACACACCAAGGAACTCAACTATGTATTATCAGTAGAAGATGATGAAGAAGACTTCCTACTAAGAACATCTGCCACCATGTTTGCCTTCCCTGGATGATAGTATATAGTGCAATCATAATCCTTGATCAACTCCATCCAGCATCACAACCGCATGTCCAACTCTTGCTTTGAGAAGATGTACTGAAGGTTCTTGTGGTCGGTGAAGATCTGACACTTCTCGCCATAAAGGTAGTGTCTCCAAATCTTCAAAGCATGGACCACAACTGCAAAAGCTCTAGATCTTGTGTTGGGAACTCTCCTCATGTTTCTTAAGCTGTCACAAAGTGAAAGAAATCATGTTCTTATGTTGCATCAATGCACATCCCAAGACATTGTTTTGTACATCATAGAGGACAATATAACCTTTCCCTTGCCCAGACGCTACTAACACCTGTGCACTTATCATCTTCTCCTTCAAAAGTTGGAAAGAATGCTAACACTTATTGTCCCAGAAAAATGGTACACCCTTCCTCATCAACGTTTTTAGGGGTAACGCCACAACATTGAAGTTCTTGATAAACCTCCTAGAGTAGGTTGCTAGGTCTATGAAACTGTAAACCTCCATCAGTGTCTTAGGATTCTCCCACTTTAATATTGACCACATCTTCTCAAGATCCACATGAACACCTTCAGCAAATATCACATGCCCAAGAACAAACACCTCCATCAACCAAAACTCGCACTTGCTGAACTTAGAGTACAACTTGTGCTTCCTCAACAACGTTAATGCCTGTCGTAGATGCTGCTCATGTTATTGGCCATCTGTGGAGTATATCAAGATGTTGTCCATGAAAACAACCATGAACTGATCAGTCTAAACACCCTATTCATCATATCCATGAATGTTGTCAGTGCATTGGTTAGCCCAAATGGCATAACCACAAACTCATAGTGACCATACCGAGTTCTAAAAGATATCTTGGGTATGCCATCTACCTTGATCCAAAACTGATGGTAACACAAACTCAGATCAATCTTTGAAAACACAATGACACCTCTCAACTGGTCAAATAGATCATCTATCCTCGGCAACAAGTACTTGTTCTTAATCATCACTTTGTTCAGTTGTCTGTAATCTATGCACAACCTCATGGAGCCATCCTTCTTCACAAACAACATAGGAGCACCCCAAGGGGAAGTGCTCAATTTGATAAAGCCCTTCTCTAATAGATCATGCAACTGCTTCTTCAACTCTTGCATCTCCAACAGTGCCATTCTATACGATGATTGTGCTATTAGTTGTGTACCAAAGAACCAAATTGATATCAGAATCAATCTCCCTAGGAAGGGGAACACCAGGAAACTCATCAGGGAACACAACCTCAAACTTTTAAACAACAGGAACCTCCTAAACACCCAGAGTCCTCACCTTGGTGTCTACCACATGTTTCAGAAAAGCCTTGCACCCTTGTCTTATCACCCTCTTCATTGTCATTGCTGACACCAGGCACATCGGAAGGATCTTCCTATATCCTTGGAAGATCCACAAAACATCATCGTCAAAGAATGTATCCACCTTGGAACTATAGTCCAAGACCACCCAATACTTATCCAAGGTATCCATTCAAAGGATCACATAGAATCCATGCATGTCAAGTGGCATAAGCTGCACTTGAATGCTGCATCCTGCGAAAGAAGAACGTAGGATGGACACACTTCCCGCAACCCGGTGGGACCAATCAGAGGGGTTTCTAGAAGAAGACTATCAAATCTATGACTAATAAGAAAAGAACAACTATATATCACTTATCTAGTAATAAAAGAGTGTGTCACACCCAAGTCAACCCAAACAGATACAAAGGAAGATGCAGACAAATCAAAATGAAATAACTCCATCTTACCTATCACGATATGTGGATTGACAACTCCTTTAACTAAATCATGGAAAAGAATCGAGTTGTCACCTATTGTCTCCCATGTCTTCTACTGGCCTGCACAAAAGATCCTTTGTGTGACACATAATCACATCCTCTTCCACTACCACTACTAAACTATTGCCAATGGGAACCCTACTAACTCCATCTTGGCTACTGGGTCACCTCCTCATCCTTCATTGGTAAATTCCACCTTGTATGCCCTATCTGTCCACACTTGAAGTAGGTCTTACTCTCATACCATGGCCTAGACGGCCCTATAACCAAAAACGATGTTGTGTTGCAAGCTCTTGTCGGTGGAAAAGTACGACCTATGCCCTTGCTCAGTGACCATTAATATGACACTCCAAATCTCTACTGTGATTGAGGTGACAAAAATCTAGGCTTCTTGAAGCCTCCAGAAGAGTGCCCCTAAAACTGATCTGACCACTTTGTAGCATTAACCTTTCACTTCTACACAGCTGACTTCTCTATCCATATCACATACTCAATAAAGGTAGCAAATAGCTCTCGGTTCTCCAAAACAGATACACCATAATCAACTCCTTACTTAAACCATTCTCAAAACGTTGAATCCTCTCTTTATCTGTTGCAGCCATGTGAGGACAAAACCTCAACAATTCCACGAACTTTGCTTCATACTCGTTGATCATCATCGATCCCTATCGAATCTTCTCAAACTATGAGATCTTCTCATCAAGGTACGTATCTGGAAAGTATCGACTCACAAACTCCCACCGAAAAATCTTCCCAATTGATCACTACACCATGCCTCTTCTTTTCCTCAATGGCCCACCAATGGTCAACACTGCCCTTCAGCAAGTACACTACATGATTCACCTCATCCTATTTTAGATTATTAAGGATCTTAAGGGCATTATCCAACTTCATCATCCACATGTCCGCATCTACCAGGTCTTCCATACCCATGTACTCCAACACTCCAACGCACTGCAACCTCTCAAAAGTCTTGCCAGAATCCTGGGATTTTGGATTGGGGACAGATGCCCTCATTTGAGGTACAAGCACCCTATCTACCATATGTGAAATTGTGGCCATAGACTGTCAAAACACGAACTAGAAAGTGGGATTGGCCATAGTTTTTGGATCGAACTGAGGCACTTCAAGCACTCCATCTACTCTTACGTGCCTCCTGGAACCACCTCCTAGTGCAGCAACACTACTCTCATCATGTTCTTTGTGTTCTCTAGACATATCTTCTTCTTCTGCATAAGAAGAAGTTGCAACCATATATACTGGATAACACAAGAACATACACAAACCCTAGTCCTATGTCCATGTAGACTTAGCGAACCTAGAGCTCTGATACCAATCTAAACTATGACAACACATCACACAAAGAGAGATAACTCAAAATCAAAGCATGCAATAAACAACTAAACAAGCACATTACCACAAAATAGGGTAAATTAAAACCAAACTTATATAACCATCATGTGTAGAATGTATTACATCAAAGGTCCACAAACTAAACTATACCATATCACATATCAGGACAAGTATGTACATCTGCATAGTGGCCAACTACCACATACCTGTTACAAAAGATAACATGTTCATATGTACAAGCCATACACACACACACACACACACACACACACACACACACACACACACACACACACACACATATATATATATATATATATATATATATATATATATATATATATATATATATATATATATATATACACACACACAATAGGTCTGAGTCAGTGATTCAAAAAATTCCTTTCCTGAATCTTAATTCATGTATAAATTTCCATAATTATGATACTAGTTAAATCAGAGAGGCCTAAAATTTCATGGATATCAGGTAATTACTTAGTTTAGCTATCGTATAAGTAGGCTCGACAGGACTGTACTACACAACACAACAACTTATCCAACCTTCTACGTTCATTGATATTTGAGCTGCTCTTCCTCAACAACACGATCTCTACCATGCCATGGACAACCACCTAAAAAGATTTGGTGAACTAAAAGGGTGAGACCCATGTCCCCACAAGAGATATAACTCTCCACATACAACTATTGTAAACACATATTAAGCTTAAGAAGGAAATAACATTGTTAAATAAGATGAGCAGATTCAGCTAAATGAATAACTTAAAATAGATTACACAGACTAAGCAGGTTAAGTAGCTAAAACAGATAAGTATAGAAAGTTATGCATTTAGAAGGATTATGAAGAACATGTAAATAGTTGATTTCTCTTACCGTATTATAATATAACTAAGTAGTACAAGAAACAAGCGTAGGGTAATCATCTAATGTGAAGCATTTTTAACCCTAAACAATTATACTACACACATGTATTACATCTTTTATCAAGCCCTGGGGAATTTAAGTCGTACCACCCAAATTCCAACTGATCCCTTCTTGGTTGCAATCAGTTCCATACAAGATCAAGGAAGAGCCAGACTCCAAGATCTTCTCCCACACTATCAGTCAGTACGAGTCTGTACTGTAGATACATATAAGTCAAATTGCAAAACAACGGCATATTGTCAAGTTGAAAAGAACTATCCCACCTTGATATGGGCACAAAGCTAGAAACCAGGGTATATAAACCCAATCACTGGGGTACAACGACAGTTGTCCACCAATCACATCATATATAATAACTGAGACATGACCACAACTATTCTCAAAAGAGGGATATGTATGACTATATTCATCCTCCCTAAAACACCTAGGGTCAGGATAACAAGCACCCCACTTACTCAACCATATGCACTCCAAGTTTCCCTTAGGAAGACCATGGATTTGGCCAATAGGAAGAAGAAAGAGCTCGTGTTTGCAAGAAAATGAAATCAAGAAGGATGATCACTTACCAAGATCAAAGAACACCAAATGATCACCAAAGGGGAGTTGCTCCAACCCTAGGTCACACATGTAAGGTTTTGTCCAACTTGCTATAAGGTTAAGCTCTTCTCCACCACCAAGATCACAAGGTAAGACCTCCAAGGATGAGAGAGGGCAAGAGGGTGCAAAGAGATCACTTGCATGCAAAAGAAGGGGTATAAATATCTAAGGGTAGAGAGAGGGTAGGAAGGTTAGGTGTCCAACTAAACATGAAAATTTTCCATAAAAACCCAACCATGCAAGTACTAAACTCATGCATGCAACTAGAATCATGAAAAACAAGAAAAATAATCAACCTCACCTGGGTCCAAGACAACATTGATCGAAGAGAACTTAAGGCTCAAAGCCAAATGGTCAAAGACAACAAGGACCATCAGTCACAAAGAACACAAGGCACACCAAAACCTCTTCAATAGTATAAAGAGAGGTCAAAGGAATATCTAGGTGGTTACTGAAAACCAAAACTCAAGGGTCAACATACAAGCAAGGTCAACCATCTACACAAGGCATCTAAGCAAAACCCTAATTATCAACACATGGTGTCAACACCTCTCTCCTCATCAGATCAAGGTGCAAAAAAGTACCCAAGGGATCCACTCTCTCTAATATGCTGATAATGCATGAAAGACACAAAACATGTGAAAAATTAAAAGATAAACCCTACACTTGGGTAAATTGCAATTAAGTCCAAAACAAGCACACATATAAAATAACCAGTTCAAACAACATTCAAATCGGATCAAACTGAAAACACAAGCATGTTACATGTTATAAAGTCACCCTACACAATTAAATTAAGGTTTCAAGCATCTAATTATGTTAAGCAAACAAGATCAAGCAACAATCTAGGTGAGGGGTCATACAGTTTAGAGACCCCCACTACAGTTTCAATCCAAATATGAAGGAGTCGTCCGATTAGAAATGACAATGCTACTTTTTCATGGGATCATTTATCGTATCTCGGACTCTCCATGGGTGAGTCTAGTGTAGGTGGTCCCCAAGAAGGGTGATACTACAATTTTTTTCAATGACAAGAATGAGCTAGTTCCCACTCACATAGTGATGGGATGGAGAATGTGCATTGATTATTACAAGCTAAACAAAGTAAAAAAGAAGGATCACTTCCCTTTTGTTAAAGTTATTGTTATTTAATGAATTACATTATATGGGCCTAATTATCTTGCCCTTTAGAGTTAAGTTACACTTTCTTGTACCCGCCTCCTTTACTATATATAGGAGAGGGATGTGTCATCTATTAATAAAAAACATCTCATTAATTTTTCCATCTTAATTTTCATATGGTATCATATCATTGATCCTAACCCTTGGGAGAGAAAGAGAGAGCCTTCACCTATAGGTGGTCCCCTCCCCTTCTTGTCTTGGCTTCCTAACAGTCATCATCTAGGCCTCCATGGTTGACTCCTCTCTTCATATTTCATAAAATTCCAATCTCTTTGAACCAATATGAAAACACTCTCCTTCTCAACCATCACCCTCATTATATGATGTTATCAATCTCTTTTGAGAGTAGTCGAGTTATCTCTTCCTTGATACCTTCCTAACTTTAGCCCGTTGCCTCTTCAACCACATACAATACCAAGTCTAGGGTCTCAACCAACAAAAATTAAGATTTTGAGTTATCTAGTTGGCTTGGAGGAAAAGTTGGTAGAAGTTCTATCTCTAAGACTTTGGTGATATATTTGTAGTGCTTCTGGTCATTTAATCTCTCACATTTGACAGTAAGACAGTCAGACCCTACAAAATTGGTGGGCAGTTTGGATGCCATTATTGCAAGTTGTATGCATGTACTAGACTGAAGTATTCATGTTCTTGATCTCCAACACAAGGATGTCATTCTTCTCCACAAAATATCAGATCTTCCAATTGACATAAACCACTCATATAGCATGGAGTACAATTATGGAATTCAATCATTGTCTTTGTCTACGTCCACACACCAACCAAGACTTGGGGTATCCAAGTTAGACAAGACAGTACGCTACCGTACACATTATGCCAACTACAAACCGTATCCTTATTCAGATATGACTTTTGACCAAATACATAGAGAGAAATAATGTATGAAGAAAGAATATAAGAAGAAAGAGTATTATAGGGATAACATGTATTAGTCCAGGCTATGTAAATCTCCATGGAGCTTCTTATTATTTAGAACATCCATCTTCTAATGTGTTTGTGGCACTGTATTCCCACTAAGCACCATGCTTCTAGTGCATAATTGGTGTATCTCTTTCCTTGTGTATGGGGTCTATTTCCCACACCAACTACTCATGCACTTTGTATTTGGTATGTAGGGGATATAGAGGAGAGAGATTATGAGGAGGGAGAGAAAGAAATATGAAGAGGGAGTGTGAGGAGAAAGAGTATAACATAGATAATATGTGGCAATCAAAGCTATTCATATCTCCATGGAGCTTGTATTCTTCATCACACCCATCTTCTGATGTCTTTTTGGAGCTTTATTCCCACTAAGCACTGTACTTCCAGTGCATCATTGGTGTATCTCTTTACAAATGACGTTGTGCCTCTTTGTTCTTCTAATGCACCATTGGTGTATCTTTTTCCCAATGACATTGTGCTTCTTCGTGTTCATGAAATCATATTCACATAGATTATCTATCTCTGATTTTGTTATTCTAGTTCTCTACCAATTTCATGCAATTTTAAGGATCTCAATTATATCATTGACACACATTGGAATAGAGCTTGTTGCACTTATTCGTCATCTTGTTTCCTTGGTGCTAGTCTATAATAATCCAGCTGCATCTCATAAGATGGATGGTTTCTTTCTAGAAGCTCATTAATTTAAATCCTACAATCCTGCACCTGCAAGGTTCATGATTTGTCCATAGTTTATCTTCATGGAGCTATTATATTCACATATCTTCTCGAATTTGCATCTTTTATTTCTCAAGATGGTTCTTCTAGTGATCTACTTGAGCTTCCTTGATGGTGTCTTTCATTTTGATCAACCCCTAAGAGTGACACTCCATATGGATCTAGTTTGTAGTCCTCATCACCTCATCATATATGTCATTGAAGATACTTGTTACACTACATTGTTGGATGTGTTGATTGCACATATTCAATCACACTTTTCCTCTCAGTGAAGACAACATAGTCATGGAATTTTCTTTATCATCTACTCTAGATTGATGGTGATGTTCTTAATTATATATGCACTCCAGAAGATCTTCTCAAATATTATGTTTTTCCATTCCGAAGAAAATAACTTCAAAGGAGGTGTTATCAAATAGTTTATTTTTTTCAGAGTCATGTTTAAAGAGGAGTAAAAATATTGTATGAGGAGTGACATTTTTATTTTCTATTTGTTGTCTTATTGAGTCTTTTAAGTCTAATATGGATATGTGTTTCACCCATACTCCAACTTGAGGGGTGTGTTAGAGTTATTGTTATTTAGTTAATTATGTTATACATGCCTATTTTTCTTGGCACATTAGATTTAAATTATATGTCCTTTATACTTGTCTCCTTTCCTATATATAGGAGAAGAGTGTGCAATCTATTAATAAAAATATCTCTTTAGCCTTTCAACTTATTTTACCTTCCTTGATCAAGTCTTAGAGTGGACAACACATCAAGAGTTTTTGTGCTATACTTATGGGTATTCCAGGATTTACCAAATCACTATCTAGCCAGGTGATCAAGAGAAGACCACTTTCATATGCCTGATTGGCACAAATGCATTAAGGAGGATGCTGTTTGGGCTTTGCAATGCCCCAACCACATTTTGATGTTGCATTGCATGCAACTTTCATGATTAACAGAGACTATCATGAAGGGTATGTGGATGATTTCTCTATCTATGAAGATTCATTTGATTCTTGTTTGCATCATCTCTCACTTGTGGTGTCTAGATGCGAAGAGGCACTCCTCATGCTAAATTCGGAGTAATGCCACTTTATGGTTAAAGAAGAAATAATTATCAGTCACAAAGCAAGAAACAAAGTGATTGAAGTGGACAAGGCTAAAACTAAAGTCATAGGGAATATTCCACCACCATTAATTGTGAAGGAGGTGAGAGCATTCTTAGGACACACAAATTTATATAGAAGGTTCATGTTGAAAAACCACTAGAGGGGGGCGTGAATAGGGTTTTAAAGATAATTCAATAATTATTTCTCTCAAACAACCACAAATGAAAAAGCAAGAAGGAGACAAGGGATTTAGAGTGGTTCCTACCTTAGCAAATACTAAGGTAGTCAGTCCACTACTCGGTTGCTTACCCAACTGGGATTTTGAAAGTATTTATTTTATTACCTCTTCAAGGATTTTACATAAAGTACAATACTTTCTTACACCCCTTTAGACAGCCTTCACTTTGAAGTAGATGCACCAACTTGAGGCAGTCTTCTTGAAGTAACTCCAAGCTCCCCCTTGAAGTAGCCTTCCTCTTAGAAGTAGCCTCCCGCTGCACCAGCCTTCTTGAAGTAGTCCAAAGCCTCCTTCTTCACCAAGAAGATCACAACCCTCTCCAATCTGCAGCCTCCAACCCTAGGAGTAGCAAGGAGATCACAAGCAATAAGAGTGAACAAGAAAGGAAAAAGAAATTAGATTTAACCTTTGAAGCACAAGGCTTGATTTGCCTATATCAAGTGTGTAGATCTCCTAACCAATGTATATGGAAGTGTGATTGCTGTGGATAGGAGATACTAGCCTATAGGACACGAAATTAGAGCAAGAAGAAGAGTAGCCAATTGCAAGTATTGCTCAATTGCTCAAAATAGATTACTAATGCAAGTGTATGCTCAAAGATTGCTCAAGTGTATAATTAGTGAGTTTAGGTGTCCTAAGGCATGTCCTATTTATAGAAATGACCTATAAGTGCTTAAGGACGTTCTAGACACTTTCTTGGAGGTTCTAAGTGCTTAACTAGCTGTTAGGTACACTTTTAGTTGCTTTAGCAATGACTAGTTAATTAATTCTGCAAGTGCTGTCATAACTCATCTCGGTCGAGAAATTGTCGGCCGAGACACCTACTCGGTCGAGGGTTTGTCGACCGACAGTCTCTCTGGAGCAAGTGTTTGCAACGTTCATCTCCAACTGCCAACTACCTTGTCTGCTGTGTCTAACAGCTACTTGGGTCTTTCTCAGTCGAGGAGTTTGTCGACCGAGAGTGTCTCGGTCGAGGATTTTGTCGACCGAGATTGACCCTATTTCAATGTTTCAATTAAAGTAATAAGTGTATGTATGAGTGTGCATATGTGACACTATTGAAGGGGATGACTTATCTAAGTGTGGTGATTAGTTAGAAAAGATCTAACACTTGATTTACATGATGTCTAAGTACTTGTACATTATATGTTTGTACAAGTTTTACAATTGATTACATTCATGAAATAACAATAATTCAAGCATATAGATTTCCCAATTCTTTATCATCCACCTTATTCCTGCAACACTTAAGTAGCACGTTAGATCGACAAGAATGAAATGTTTGTCATAATCAAAACAAAGGGATTTATCATAATGTCCAATTTAGCCAACAATCTCCCCCGTTTTGAAGATGACAAACATTTCCTAAATATAAATCAACTAGTCTTTAAGATAAGTTTAGTTTCATACCTGAAATTTACTTTGTGAATTTCTTCTCTTGTTTATAAAATGTGTGCTTATTATTCCCCATGAATTATGGAACATGAAATCCAATTCTATAGGGAATATAGCAACTTTCAATGTAAAGCCAAGAATTTATGAAACTCATTGATTGAGGTTTGCATAATTACTATGTTTTAAGATTTATTTTTATTTCTCCCCCTTTGTCATTTCAAAAAGATATCCATTAAAACAGAAAAACTCCCCCTTAAATTGATGTCCCATCAAATCCTATGAAAAAGATGTCCATTTAAAAACCAAATATGATGCGGATAAGAACATTTTTAAGAGACACAAATATCAAAGAAAACGTCTTCTAAGGGAGTGATAAGCAGTTGCTTCCTTATTTTGTTAAATTGGTCTAGTGGAAGCGGTTTTGTAAAAATATCAGCCAATTGATCTTCCGTGTCAACATGATGAAGGGAAACATGATTCTTAGAGATGTAATCCCATAAAAAGTGATGGCGTATTTCAATATGTTTAGCTCGACTGTATAAAATAGGATTGTGTGCTAAGTTTATAGTGCTTGTGTTGTCACAAAAGATAGGCATAGATGAAAGAGAAAAACCATAATCGTTTAACACTTGTTGCATATAAAGAACTTGAGCACAACAAGATTCGGCTGCCATATATTCAGCTTCAGTTGTAGAGAGGGCAACCGTGTTTTGTTTCTTGCTAAACCAAGATACTAAAGCTCTTCCTAACAAGAAACAACCACCACTAGTGCTCTTGCGGTCAAGTCGACAACCAGCATAATCAGCATCAGTATAAGCTTTAAAATCTAAGGATTGTCCTTTTGGATACCATAAACCAAAACATGTGGAGCCGGCTAAGTATCGAAAAATCTGTTTAATTGCTTGAAAATGAGAGTGCATGGGTTGTGATTGAAATTGAGCACAAAGACCAACAGAAAACATGATGTCCGGTCTAGAAGCGGTTAAGTAAAGCAAACTACCAATCATGGATCTATATAAGGAATCATCAATAGGTTCCCCATTTTCATCCTTATCAATTTTAATAGAGGTAGCCATAGGAGTAGTTGCATATTTGCACTGATCCATCCCAAAACATTTTAAGAGTTCTTTAGTATACTTTTCTTGGCTTATAAAAATCCCGACAGGCGTTTGTTTAATTTGGAAACCAAGAAAGAAAGTTAGTTCACCCATGAGGCTCATTTCAAATTCTTTTTGCATAATGTCACTAAATTGTGTGCACAATGATTCATTTGAAGCTCCAAAAATAATGTCATCAACATATATTTGAACAACTAGAAAATCAGATGTATATGTTTTGAAAAATAAAGTAGAATCTAAATTTCCAATAGAGAAACCATTATCAAAAAGATATGTCTTGAGCCTTTCATACCAGTTCCTAGGTGCTTATTTTAAACCATAAAGTGCTTTCTTAAGTTTATAAACATAGTCTCCTTTTTCCAGTATTTCAAAACCAGGTGGTTGGAAAACATACACTTCTTCTTGAATGATTCCATTTAGAAATGCACTTTTTACATCCATTTGGTAGAGTTTGATGTTTTTGTGTGCAGCAATAGCTAGTAACATTCTAATAGCTTCAAGTCTTGCTACTGGTGCATACGTTTCATCAAAGTATGTTCCTTCTTGTTGATTATATCCTTGTGCTACTAACCTAGCTTTATATCATATTACTTCCCCTGCCTCATTTAGTTTATTCCTAAAAACCCATTTAGTGCCAATGATGGTTTTATCTTGTGGTTTAGGAACTAAATCCCATACATCATTTTTAGTGAATTGGTTTAATTCTTCTTGCATTGCTATTATCCAATAGTCATCTTTAAGAGCTTCAGATACCTTCTTGGGTTCAATAATAGAAACAAAGGCCATGTTTGCAACATCCTTAAAAGAAGAACGAGTTTTGACTTTATCATTAGGATTTCCAATAATTAATTCTTGAGGATGATCCTTAATGAGTCTAGGTATAGGTTGTATTTCAGCTTGGTCATTGCTTGTAGTATTTGTTTTCACTATCACTGGGTATGGATAAATTTTTGAATTGATGAGTGAGATCAACTATTTCAGGATTTTCTGATTTTGGCTCTTCATGAAAAGAAATATGAATAGATTCTTCAACTTTTCTAGAAATAGTGTTGTAGACTCTAAATGCTTTGCTAGAGGTAGAATATCCCAAAAAGAATGCTTTATGTGATTTAGAATCAAACTTATCTCTATCCTCTTTAGTGTTTAAGATATAGCATGTGGATCCAAAGGTATGAAAATAGTCAACTCTAGGTTTCTTAGTATGTATTATTTCATATGGTGTTTTCTTCAAATAAGAGTGAACAGTTATTCTATTTAACACATAGCATGAGGTGTTTATAGCTTCAGCCCAAAAAGTTTTAGGTGTGTTATGTTCGAGCATCATAGTCCTAGCCATTTCTTGTAGTGATCGATTTTTCCTTTCAACTATACCATTTTGTTGTGGAGTGCGTGGAGCAGAAAAGTTGTGAGTGTATCCTTGAGATGAGCAAAATTCTTCAAATAAATGGTTCTCAAATTCTCCACCATGATCACTTCTAATGGTGCATATTTTGTTTTGTAATAGATTTTCAATCTTGGAACAAAATTTTATAAAGACATGAATAGTGTCATCTTTGGTTGCAAGAAAATGTACCCATGTATATCTACTATAATCATCAACAATAACAAAACAATATCTTTTGCTACCAATAGATTGTGTCCTCATAGGTCCAAATAAATCCATATGAATCAATTCTAAGGATCTACAGGTGCTAAGTACATGTTTTGGTTTAAAAGAGGTTTTTGTTTGCTTACCCAAAGTACATGGTTCACAATTTTCAACTTGATCAAAAGATAAGTTAGGCAAACCACGAACAAGATCATATTTAACTAACTTTTTGATAACATGTGAACTAGCATGTCCTAACTTTTTATGCCATAGTTGTAAAGTATTTTCACTTGCAAGTAAGCATTTTCCTACTACAAATTTCATAGAGTTAGGTCTAAGAATATAAAGGTTTCCAACTCATTTTCCTTCATAAACAACATTTGTAGTGTTTTCTATTAATAACTTGCATAAATTTTTGTTAAATAAAACATCATATCCACTGTCACACAATTGACTAACACTTATTAGATTGTGGTGCAAACCATCAACGAGTAAAACATTCTTTATTTCGAGGTTTGTACCAATGTTACCTATTTCAACGATTTTACCTTTACCATTATCTCGAAAGGTGACTGTTCCACTCTTCTTTTCTTCAAAAGTTTGAAACGCATCCTTGTTTCCGGTCATCTGTTTGGAAAATCCACTGTCGACCACCCAATCCTGCATTAAAATGTAGGTTTTGGTACCCATGTGATGGTCTGATATGGTTAGGACCATTTAATTACAGACTAGATAAAAAATCTGATTCAGAACTTCAGTCGGTCGACAAAAGTTCGACCGACACCTTTCTCGGTCGACCAATTTGTCGACCAAAGTAGTTTCTGTTTTACTCAGGTTGTTGCTGTAGATTTTAATTTGTCACAGACATCTGGTCAGTCGACAATACTTCGACCGATTGTATTCTCGGTCGACAATACTTCGACCGAATAAGTTTATGTTTCAGTATATCAGTTCAGAAAATTACCATAATGCATGAAATCTTTTGTTAAGTTGAGAGAAGACAATATAATCTTCAAAGATGAGCATTGGATCATATCTCAACTGAATTTCATTCAAGTCTACTAAGTTTGAGGTTTTAGAACCCAAACTAATGCGGAATCCTTGTTCTTATAACGGCATGAAAATGAATAATGTCCAAGACGTAGACAAAAATGATAGGTAATAGAATCAACTTCATTT
This sequence comes from Alisma plantago-aquatica, assembly GCA_963693085.1. NCBI lineage: Eukaryota > Viridiplantae > Streptophyta > Magnoliopsida > Alismatales > Alismataceae > Alisma > Alisma plantago-aquatica. The sequence continues at coordinate 910,014,519 of OY856409.1, forward strand.
CTCTTTCTAGGAATTGTGTTCTTAGGTACAAACATAGTCAGAGTCTTGGATGCTTTAGCTCTTTTGGGTTGATTTTTCCTTGGATTATATCCTAATCCTCTTCTTCCATTGAAACTAGAGGAAATTTTTAGAATATTATTAAGGATCTCTTTTCCTTTTAAGTCATTTAGGTTTCTTTGTAGCTTAGTAATGTCATCCATCTTCTTGTGTCAATCTTTCCTTGCTTGATTTAAATTAGATAATAGAGAGTCTCTTTCTTTTACAACATTATCATAGTCTAGATGATTACATAAGATTGGTTGGGTCTGAAAATCATTCCATTTTGCTAACAAATCAATCTTTTCTTGAGAAAGAAGATCAACATTCATTTCTAGAGTAAGTAACTTTCTAGTGTAGTCATTTAAAGATGTTTTTAAAGACAAATTCTCAAGATCAATGTTGTTCTTTTCAGAAGAGAGATCATTTAATTTAGCATATAACTCATCATTTGTTTTGATAACCTTCTTTAGTTTCTTTTTGCAATCAATATACTTATCATGAGTTTCTTGCAGACTAGTAATTAACTCTTCTTTAGGAAGATCAAGAAGGCTTACCTCTTGAGAGTCTTCATCATCTTCTCTTGCCATTAGACATTACACCTTTTCTTCTCCACTTTCACTCTCACTTGACTCGTCCCATGCAGCTTTATAAGCTTTTTCTCCCTTCTTTTTGTGTGAGCTTTTCTTTCCTTTCTTTGTTTTAGGGAATTTGTTTTTGAGATGTCCTTTCTTTCCACACTCAAAACACCTAGGAGGAGAAGAAGAAGAACTAGAAATTTTGTTAGATCTAAATCTTTTATATTTCTTACCATTGACAATCAAGGCTTCTTCTCCTTCTTATTCACTTGACTCTTCACTTTCCGGTGTGATGATCTTTGAAGCTTTTAGAGCCACATCCTTCTTTTTCCCTTGTTGAAGTTCACGTTCTCTTCTTTCTTCTTCTTCTAGGGTTGCTTCATGAGCTTCTAGGTTGCCAATGAGTTGTTCCATCCTTAGTCGGGTGAGGTCATTTGCTTCTTCAATGGCTGTCACTTTGGGCTTGTATTTGGGAGGAAGTGATCTAAGAATCTTTGACACCTGATCTTCCTCACTAATCACTTTACCTAAAGCATTCAAGCCATTTACAATAGAGGATAATTTTGCATACATTTCACTAATAGATTCATTTTGATCCATACAGAACTGTTCAAATTTGTGTTTAAGCATTCCAATTTTAGAATTTTTAACTTGCATAGTTCCTTCATAAGTTATGGAAAGTCTATGCCAAATTTCATAAGCTGTTTCACAATTTGATATTCTATTAAATTCTCCAACTGAAATTGAACAATAAAGTATACTTACAACTTTTGCATTCATTTGGGCAGACTTTACCGTATTGGTGTCCCAAGCTGCATATTCCGCTTGACGAAGTTCATAGGGGGTTGACACCATCCTCCATAGATCCCAACTAATCCCTTTGTTATAAAATTGCATTCTTCTTTTCCAGTAGGTTTAGTTAGTTCCATCAAATGCCGGAGGCCTAGCCACAAGTGTTCCTTCAAGATTGAGGTTGTTGAGCAACCCGTCACCCATTCTTCAAGACTTGGTTAGAGTTCCTTGAAGCCTGCTCTGATACCAATTGAAAAACCACTAGAGGGGGGTGAATAGGGTTTTAAAGATAATTCAATAATTATTTCTCTCAAACAACCACAAATGAAAAAGCAAGAAGGAGACAAGGGATTTAGAGTGGTTCCTACCTTAGCAAATACTAAGGTAGTTAGTCCACTACCCGGTTGCTTACCCAACATGGATTTTGAAAGTATTTATTTTATTACCTCTTCAAGGATTTTACATAAAATACAATATTTTCTTACACCCCTTTGGACAGACTTCACTTTGAAGTAGATGCACCAACTTGAGGCAGCCTTCTTGAAATAACTCCAAGCTCCCCCTTGAACTAGCCTTCCTCTTAGAAGTAGCCTCCCGTTGCACCAGCCTTCTTGAAGTAGTCCAAAGCCTCCTTCTTCACCAAGAAGATCACAACCCTCTCCAATCTGTAGCCTCCAACCCTAGGAGTAGCAAGGAGAGTACAAGCAATACGAGTGAACAAGAAAGGAAAAAGAAATTACACTTAACCTTTGAAGCACAAGGCTTGATTTGCCTATATCAAGCGTGTAGATCTCCTAACCAATGTATATGGAAGTGTGATTGTTGTGGATAGGAGATACTAGCCTATAGGACACGCAATTAGAGCAAGAAGAAGAGTAGCCAATTACAAGTATTGCTCAATTGCTCAAAACATATTACTAATGCAAGTGTATGCTCAAAGATTGCTCAAGTGTAGAATAAGTGAGTTTAGGTGTCCTAAGGCATGTACTATTTATAGAAATGACCTATAAGTGCTTAAGGACGTTCTAGACACTTTCTAGGAGGTTCTAAGTGCTTAACTAGCAATTAGGTACACTTTTAGTTGCTTTAGCAATGGCTAGTTAATTAATTCTACAAGTGCTGTCAGAACTCATCTCGGTCGAGAAATTGTCGACCGAGACACCTACTCGGTCGAGGGTTTGTCGACCGACAGTCTCTCTAGAGCAAGTGTTTGCAACGTTCATCTCCAACTGCCAACTACCTTGTCTGCTGTGTCTAACGGCTACTTGGGTCTTTCTCGGTCAAGGAGTTTGTCGACCGAGAGTGTCTCGGTCGAGGATTTTGTCGACCGAGATTGACCCTGTTTCAATGTTTCAATTAAAGTACTAAGTGTATGTATGAGTGTGCATATGTGACACTATTGAAGGGGATGACTTATCTAAGTGTGGTGATTAGTTAGAAAAGATCTAATTCTTGATTTACATGATGTCTAAGTACTTGTACATTATATGTTTGTACAAGTTTTACAATTAATTACATTCAGGAAATAACAATAATTCAAGCATATAGATTTCCCGATTCTTTGTCATCCACCTTATTCCTGCAACACTTAAGTAGCACGTTAGATCGACAAGAATGAAATGTTTGTCATAATCAAAACAAAGGGATTTATCATAATGTCCAATTTAGCCAACACATGTAGGGTTGTTAAAGATTGCAAAGCCTCTCACCAGTTTATTACCGAAGGATGCAAAATTCATATTTGATATAGCATGTATGATCAACTTCAAGAACCTAAAAGCTAATATGGTTACCACACCTATTATTTGGTTACAAGATTGGGCTCAACCCTTTGAGATAATGTGCGATGCAAGTGACTACATTGTAGGGTTAGTCCTAGGTCAACAAATTTACAAGAGTCAACATGTGATCTATTTTGCCTCCAAGACATTGGATGGGGCACAATGCAACTATGCCACTATTGAGAAAGAAATGCTCACCATAATCTATACTTTCAATAAATTCACATCTTATCTTGTGGAGTCATGTGTGATCATTAACGCTAACATGTAGCCATCTAGTACTTGTTGATAAAGAAGGGCACCAAACCAAGATTGATTAGGTGGATCTTGCTTCCACACAAATTTGATCTTGAAATAAGAAACAAAAAAGGTTAACCAAAATGTCATTGTTCATCATATGAGTGAATTCATCACATTGACAATAATGTTGTTCCACTCAATGACTCATTGCATGATGACCACTTGATGAAAATTCTTTTGACATTCTCTGGTTTGCAGATTACATGAACTATCTTGTTGTAGGGGTCTTGCATCATGAATACATGTCATTCCAAGAAACGATGCATGTATGATGTAAAAAGTTAATATTGAATGAACTATACTTCTTCAGGATTTGTGTCAATGGACTTTATCATACATGTGTTACATAAGAATAAGGCCTTTATATTATAGCACAACACCAACTGGGCCTAGAGGGTGGGCACATGACTGTGAAAAAACATGAAATATATCAAAAGGAGATGAAATTCCCTTAACTTCATGATAGGAGATTGAAATCTTTTTCATGCGGGGAGTGGGTTTCTTCCACTTCTTGTGTCTACTCTTACATTCCACTAGAAGTTTATTACGTATAAATGTAGGTGGGGCCAATCCCTACTATTTAAGTGATTCAAAACCCATGATCAAGTTGTTCAAGGATATTATCTTCCCCATGTTTGGGGTAGCTTGCATGATGATTTCATATGATGGCTCACACTTTTTGGAGAAGAAATTTGAATCACTTCTAGAAAAGCATGTGGTTTATCATTATGTAGAATCCCATTACCATCAACAAACTAGCATCCAGGTATAAGTTTCAAATAGACAAATCAATGCCATTTTGGAGAAGATAGTGGTAAAAGAAAGACTTGGCAATGAAGCTAAATGATGCACTTTGGGCATACCTGACTGCATTCAAGACCACATTGGGCACTGCACATTTTGTTTAATCTATGAAAGTCATGCCATCTTCCTATGAAGATGGAACACAAGTCTGAATGGACAATTGAGGCACTAAACTTTAGCTTATCTCTAGTTGGTGAGAGGTGATTTCTCCAATTGCAAGAATTACATGAGCTTCATCTATCTACATATGAAAATGATCATATTTATAAGAAGCAAACCAAGATGTGGAATGATGGTCACTTGAAGAGGAAAGGCATGCAAGTGGGCAATAAAGTGTTTCTTTAAAATTTTAGACTGAAATTGGTCTTGAGAAGTTGAAATCCTATTGACACAGTCCATACTTGGTGAGGCACATCTACCATCATTGACCTTTTAGATCATGGGACATACAAAAGGGTAGTTTGTTGCAAATGTCCATGGGTTAAATGGTATTACACCAATGTGTATCTTGTAGAACATTAAGCAAACCATATTACCTCTTAGACCCTAATCCAAATTAATATACAAATGTCAAGCCAACAATGTTAATAAGGTGCTTGTCACAAGGAAGCCCAACTGTTATATTTAGATAGTTTTGATTTTCATACTTAAAAAAGCAAACTTGCATTTAGTTATATTGCATTTAGTCCATCGTTGTCATTAATATTGGCATGTATCACTAGATTAATCAATGATTTATATGATTCTTAATTGTCATGGTGCAGGAGAAGACCCAAGTGCAAAGTGGCTTGTTGGAATTCCAAAGGGATGATCAACTCTCCTAGTCAGCTGACTAGTGCATCCATTTTGACCAAGGGCCCATATCAGGTGAGTTGGTAGACTTGTTTTACCAGACAAAGTGACCCTACTATAGATGGAGATCTCCATTGAAGTTTACTTGGTCAACTCAAATTCTCAACTGAGCGACTAGAAATCCGCGACTGATCCAAAAAACCAAACTAGAAACATTGTTCCCCCCATTCAAGCAACCCAACCTTCCATTTGTGAGGCTGGAACATGCTCACACCACTCCATGAGGTCACTTAGTTGGGAAACTTGAAGGAACACATCCACTTGACATGCCTGTGAAGGGTGTCTACACTTATAATTTTAGTCATGCAACACAATTATTCACCCGAGAAACTAGAAATCATTAAACAATAACATGGAGTCACTAATGTCTTTGAGTTTATCAACTTGCATGTCAATTTAGGCGATTGGAATTTGTTCAATCATGCTACAACTCACCTAGTCTAGTGATTCATGATTTATGAGTCTAGAGAATGGCTCTTCACCAACAAGATATATACCCTTTGGGGGCATGGGGGTAAACATCACAAATCATTCCACCCTTACACTAGTGCATTTCTTTCACCACAACTAGCCACCACAGACTCATGCTCCCTTCTCTGATGTCTCTATTAGATGGGTGTTAGCCAAACCTCCACCGATTATCCCATAAGAGCTTGACTCCACACACTTCTCGACAAGTGACATGTCTCACCTATGAGTCAAACAACTCACCACTACCCAATCATTGATCCTCCAATATCCCTATGGATGACAAGATTCTATCAACCAAGCGTCAACTTGATTACTTGACTGTGACCCTATCTTCTCTCCCCAATCTAGCTGAGCAATATGTTTCTTCCCTACTACAGACTCTCACTCTTCATATTAATCATGCTATGCCACACCCCTCATGTGATTCACTCGACTCATGCCATTCAACTAACTGATCCACATACAAAAATAACTCTTTCGCCCAAGATACATGACTCTATGCCAATTCCATATGCCTAACCCACCTTTAGACAATAGGTTGACTTGCAAGCCAACAAACCATAAGATGCCTCATACATAGGAAGGAAATTTTGACCACCCTTTTGGAAGCTCTCACTACAACATCCTCTAGGCCTATCCATATCCAAATAGATCTACCATGTTACATCGAGAGGGATCTATATTAGGGAGAGATAAGATGAAGATAATTTAGCAATGCCAAGGCATTTGTTAGGGCTACGAGTCCATTTTGGATGATGTCAAAGAACCTAACATCCAAGCTTGTTAGCAAATAATATCAAAATTAGTCACATAGAGGATGGACATGTGCTTCATGCTAGAGAACCATCTACTCAAAAACCTCAACCACCTCTTCATTATGGAACACCTCAAGCCTGCAAGCTGCCTTATCCTTCCTGCATTTCTCCCTAGCATAGAAAATTCAAACCACCAGTCACCATAAAGCAAAAGAAACAATGCAATACGATGGATCTTCTTTGGGTGATACTCCCACACTGGTCTTGTCCCAAAACACTGGAGGCACTTGGGATCCGACTGCTATTGGGAGATTTCTTTTCGACAACCACATATCACTATTTCCATTAAGAGTGTGGCCTATATACATGGAGATCACTCTCGAGTTCCTTTCTTCCTTCACAAAGAACTACTCCACATATTACCAATTCAACTGCCCATTTCGTCTTCATAGTGAGGAGCACAACATGTCTGACACTGACCTCACTACATTCTCCTTAGTGGTAAGCTTGCATGAACTTCCTAAAGAATCTATTATTGATATGCTTATTACTACCCGTTCTTCTTTTGCTAAATGTAAATCTAAAAGAAAATGGTTAGGAAAAATCATTGATGATCTTTGTGCTAAGCTTGAAATTTTGGAATTAAATGATAAAAACAATCTTGAGAGTATTGATAACTTGCAAGGGCAATACCTTGATCTTGAGCTGCAATACAATGGGTTTGAAGTTGAGAATGGTGTCTACCTTAAGAACATTGAAAAGCTTAAGGAAGAGAACCAAAATTTCCTAAAAGAACTTGAATTTCTCAAAACTAAAAATGTTGAATTTAAGTTTCTTATTGATGCTTGTAGAGAAGAGAAAGATGTTTATCTCAAAGAGATTCTAATGCTAAAATCTAAAAATTCTAGGTTTCTTAGTCAAGTAAAATTTTTATCTTCTAGACCTTTGTTGCATAGTGATAATGTGGCTGCTATCTCTCTTGAAAAGGATTCATATCTTACTAAAGCTTTATGTCTTGAGGATGACCTTGTGCATGCTATGGATGATATATATAGTTTATCTTCTACTATTGTTTCTTTGAATGATGATAACCATAGATTAAGAGCATCCCTGTAGAAATTCCTCAAAGGGAAGAACTCTCTAAATGAAATCCTTAATCATTCTACCCAACAAAGGGGTACTAGTGGTTTGGGATTTGAAGGGGGACCTCAAAGGGAAAGATCAAGGCCAAAGGTAAGAAAAAGAGCAAGGAGATCTATTTCTTTTTAGGAGAATCTTTGGGCACTAAGAATCATAAGGTTTGTTCTTATTGCAAATGTGATGACCATTATTCCACTTATTGTCCTTACAAGCCTAAGGGGACCAACCCAAAGATGAAATGGGTCCCCAAGCTAACTCCGGATTCCAAAATTTGAGTTGGGGACCGAAATTCTTTTTTATTGCAGATAAAAGATAGATGGATTTCTAATAGTGGCTACACAAAGCACATGATGGGTGATGTAAGCCATTTCAACAATTTCAGAAAGAAGAAAGGAGGATTTGTCACCTTTGGGGACAACAAGAAAGGTAAAGTCAAAGGTGAGGGTGATGTAGGTGAATCCTTATGAATCAAGAATGTTCTTTTTGTGGATGTCCTACATCACAATTTAATAAGTGTTAGTCAACTTTGTAATAATGGTTACCTTGTTCAATTTACTTATTTTGAGTGTTTGATTCTAGATTCCCTCACCTACCAAGTTATATATAAGGGAACTAGAAGTGGTAATATTTATGTTATTGTTCTTAACTCTATTAAGCCTATGGTTGGTAGATGCCTAGTAGCCAATTTGAATGATATTTCTCTTTGGCACCGCCGGCTTGGTCATGTAAATATGCATCAATCAAAGAAGTTGAACCAAAAGGACCTAGTCAAGGGACTTCCTCAATTAGATTTTGAAAAGGATGAGGAATTCCAACCTTGTACACAAGGAAATAAAACCAAGTCCTCCTTCAAATCCATAGGAGTCCTTAGTACTAAGAGAGCTCTTGAGCTTCTTCATATTGATCTATTTGGACCAATGAGAATGCAATCGCATCGTGGTTCCAAGTATTGCCTTGTTATTGTAGATGATTTCTCTAGATATACTTGGACCTTCTTTATCATTTCAAAGAGTGATACGCTTGATGTTTTCTTTAGTTTTTGTAAATGAGTTGAGAATGAAGCTTCTTTCCGAATTGTTTCCATCTGTAGTGACCATGGGGGAGAATTTGAAAATGACCTTTTTGAGCCTTTTTGCCAAGAATCGGGTTTTGCACCCAAATTTTCTTCACCTCGAACACCTCAACAAAATGTGGTTGTAGAGAGGAAGAATAGGTCTCTATAGGAGACGGATAGGACCATGCTTCTTGAGTTTGATACTCCTAAGAAGTTTTGGGCTGAAGCTGTCAGTATCACTTGTTATGTGCAAAACTGTGTTTTTACTCATCCATCGCTTAAGAAAATCCCCTATGAACTATGGTGTGGTAGAAAGCCTTCTATCAATTATTTTCATGTTTTTGGATGTCCTTGTTTTGTTTTAAACACAAAGGATTCCCTTAACAAGTTTGATCCATAATCGTATAAGGCTTTCTTTCTTGGCTATAGCACTACTAGCAAGGCATATAGAGTTTATAATGTTGATCTTGCTAAAGTAGAAGAATCTATTAATGTAAAGTTTATTGAGACTAACCCCTCTATTCCCAAATATATTGTTTCAAATGATGATGTTGCAGATGAAGTAATTCCTATTCTTAATTAACTCAACATCACCCAAAAGGGTAAAGAGGTGGCTGCTCAAGAAGAAGAAAAAGATGATGAAAAGAAGGATCCAACTCCCCGATTTGCAAAGAATCATCCTAAGGAGCTGATCTTAGGTGATCCATTTGAGAGAGTGAAGACGCAGACTGCATTCAACAAAGAACAAGTCAACAACACCTTCACCTCACAACTAGAGCCTAAAGATGTCAAGGAAGCTATTGGGGATGAAGAATGGATCCTAGCTATGCAATAAGAGATGGAACAGTTTGAGAAGAATAAATTTTGGACCCTTGTGCCAAGACCAAGTGATAGAAATACCTTTGGCACCAAATGGGTCTACCGCAACAAGCTAGATAAAAATGGCAAAGTGGTAAGAAAAAAAGTAAGGTTAGTGGCTCAAGGCTATAATCAACATGAAGGTATTAACTTTGATGAAACATATGCACCTGTAGCTAGACTTGAGTCCATTCGTATGTTGCTTGATTTTGACAGTCATAAAAACTTTCTTTTGTATCAAATGGATGTTAAAAGTGCATTTTTGAATGGTACAATTGAGGAGGAAGTGTATGTTGCACAACCTCCGAGCTTTGAACATGATAATATAACTAACCATGTTTATTTGTTGCAAAAAGCTCTCTATGGACTCAAACAAGAACCAAGGGATTGGTATGAGAAATTAAAGAACTTTTTTTTAGATCATAGTTATATCATGGGAAAAGTAGATTCTACCTTGTTTCTAAAGCACACTTCTAACAATTTTCTTATCATTCAAATATATGTTGATGATATCATTTTTGGTGGAACTAACCTTGATCTTTGCAAAGAATTTAGTGATCTTATGCAAAATGAATTTGAGATGAGTATGATGGGTGAGCTCACATTCTTCCTCAGCTTTCAAATCAAACAAACAAAAGATGGGAACTTCATCAACCAAGGCAAGTACACCAATGAACTACTTAAGCACTTTGGGATGGAGAATACCAAGTCGATGGACACACCCATGTCAAACACCACCAAACTTGATAAATATGAAGAAGGTGAGAAGGTAGATGAGAAGCTTTATAGAGGTATGATCAGAAGTTTACTTTACTTAACTGCCTCTAGACCTGACATAGTGTTTAGTGTTGCCTTGTGTGCTAGATTTCAATCAAATCTTAAGAAATCTCATCTTATATTTGTAAAGAGGATTCTAAGGTACCTAGACAAAACTCAAAACTTTGGACTATGGTATCCCAAGTCAAGGGACTTTACTCTTACTACCTATAGTGATGCCAATTATGCAGGCTGCTTGATTGATAGAAAGTGCACAAGTGGCACTTGTTTCCTCCTAGGATCATGCTTGTGTCTTGGTTCTCTAAGAAATAGAGCACCGTGGTATTATCAACCACCAAGGCTGAGTACATTATAGCCGAGAGTTGTTGTTCCCAGGTCCTATGGATGAAGCAAATGATCTAAGACTTTAACATTCATTTTGATGCTTCTCCTATCTTTTGTGATAATACTAGTGCAATTAACTTGTCTTACAATCCTATATTGCATAGTAGAGCTAAACATATAGAGGTTCACCATCACTTTCTTCATGATCACATTGCCAAGAAGGATATTTATATCACGCATGTGGACACAGAAAATCAGTTAGTGGACATTTTCACTAAACCTCTAGCTAGAGAGAAATTTAATTCTATTAGATCAAAATTACTTATAACTACTTTGGATGAATCTGATATGCCTTCTAGCTAGTAGTCATCTATCCTATATGTTTTGCAACTATCTTGATCATCTTTTAATGCTTATATGCTTAAAATTGCTTTTTCATGTTCATTTTACCTTTTTTTCTCTTATTTTTGGGTATTTCTCATAAACGCTTGTTTTATCACAAAATAGTACCCAATGATGAGTGATATGTGCCTAAGTATGTTTAATATACATAATGGACTTGAAAAATAAATTTAATTAGCATTCAAATGGCTAGAAATTAAGTTTGATGATTTTAGGTCAGGTTGACCATTGGTCGAGTTTCCCCCAGGACAAACTCGACTGATCCCTAGCTGAGAGCTTTTTAAAAAGTGACCAATCGGTCGAGTTTTAGACTCATAGAATTCAGTCGATCGGTGGGTTGTTGCCATCTTAAGTTGTATTCAGCCGACTATTCTCCCTATGAACTAGAGAATAGATGACCGATTCCCCTTCTTATAACCCTAAGCTTTCAACCCTAAACCTTAACTTCCCTATCCTAGCCCTAATCCGACCTAGATAGACCATTCTAGACCTTCCCCCTTGCTCTTCCTTGGTGTGTGAATGGTTTTGGTGGTTTGTTTTGTGTGTTTGATCTTTTCTTCTCCTTCTTTGCGCCTCCATGGCTTCTCATCGAAGAAAGAGTCCCACCCCTAGCAATGCACCATCCTCTTCTTCATCCTCTCACTTGATTCTATTTGATGAGACCCTCTTTGTCTTAATAGAGGTTGTAAATAGGTATAAGGACCTTCTTCCTAGGAGTCCTTTTCCTTTTAGAGATTTGTTTGAGCCTAGCCCTAGGCATCAAGCCATCATCAATCAAGTGGTGAGGTTGCTATCTGTTCATCACCTATCCACTCTGACTGTCGAGTGTGATTGCTTTCATAATTTGATGTCTAATACGAAAGCAGTTCACGAATTCTATGCAAATTTGTGTTGGAATTATGACTCCCTTGTACCCCCTCTGAATACTCAAGTGATCTTCACTTCGATGATTATTGGGAAGAAATTCCAAATCTCTGAGGATATCCTAAATGTTTTCTTTTCAGGAGCCGATGAGAATGACACCTGGCGTAAGGATTATGGTGAGTATTTTGACCTTTTAGACCCTGAAGGTTTCTACAAGTAGAATGAGATCACTCTTCCAGATATCCATCGCTACCTAAAGAAATCTGATGTTCCATATAAGAAGAAGAGCACCCTACCCTCCTCCTCCTTAGATATCAAGAAGCATATATTAGCCCTAGTGGTCAACTACAACATCCATCCAAAGAAAAATCAAACGGATATTGCAGAGAACACTGCGGTGATCATGTATTGCATCTTAGAGAATGTCAGAGTCAAGTGGTATAGATATATCCTCCACCATATGACTTGCTTTGACTCTAGCAAGAACACCCATGGCACCCATCCTCCTTATCCTACCCTAATTTGTGGTCTTTTCCCATTCGCCGCTGAGAAATCACTCTTCTATGACTTCTACTACATACCTGCCAAGAAGGGAGTGTGCATCAGTGAGACCACAATTTAGAACTTTGTGCCTATCCTATCCTCCACCACACCTGGTGCTTCACCCTTTGCCTCTTCCTAAGTTGTACCTGCCTCTACCTCTACCTGAGCTCCACCTCCTCATCCACCCCGACCTAGCCATGCCTTGTTTCGTGTATCCAATGAAGCCCTCATGGGTTACATGATGCACCAACAGGCATACAACCTCCATGTCTAGGAGCATCTGCACCAGGATTTATGTTCATCATGTCAAACATGAACTTATCCTGTGCACACCCATACCCCACCTACCAACCTTACCCCAGTAGTGATTATGCATCCTAAACATACAATCACTTCTACCCTTCCCCTGAGCCTTCCGCTGCTGCTCCCACACCCTCTGCTACTGGTGGTTCTGCTCCCCTCTTCCTGTCATTGCATGCTAGCCCCTGGGCCACTCTGATTGCCATTCTAGTTGATTCTACTCCCTCCTTCCCTTAGGATAATGATCTCTATGCTCTTGGTATGACTTGGAATGAGCAGAATGCTCGTTGGCCCGGTCATGGTTTCGGTCCTTCTATGGATGAGGAGATGCCTGACCAGGCTGATGCTGAGACTGGTGATGTTGATGAGGATGTTGGTGATGGTGAGCATGTTGATGATGATGGTGATGGCTCTGGTAGTGACTCTGGTGATGAAGGCACTACTGCTGCACCTTTAGATGGAGACAATGACTACGAGCCTGATGCTAAGGATGATGATGATGTTGTGGACATAGATAGTTTAGATGTCTAGCTGTTTCTTAGTTTTTAGTCTAGTTTGTTGATCATATATATCTTTCTAGGCTATTTTGTATTAGAAACATCTGGGCACATTATTTGAGATGTACTATTTTATCTTCAGTTTTCATCGACTCTCGCTTGTAGTTGTTTTCATGATAACATGCTTCATGGGTTGTAATCTATCTTTTATGCACTCTTACTCTTTGATAAGTTATATCATATGAGTCGGTGCCTATTTCACCATATTTTTATTATGACCTAGCTTGTATGTTTCTCTCATCTCTGTTTGATATGTGTTATGTGATTGCATGTTTGAATATCTTCTTGGTTGTGTTTGAGAAGACCTTTATGTATGCTCCTCTACCCCCCTTCCTTTTTGATAATGTCAAAAGGGAGAGAGAGAATTTCAATGTCTTGAAACTCAATCATATTTCTATTATTTCCTATGTGATTCTTTTCTTGTTCTTTATATGCTTTATCATGTGACTTGCTAAAGGATCAAGTAGTACATGCATGATATATTACTTTGTGTAGAAAGAGAAATTATGCAGGTTAAAGTAAGCATAGTTTGAGGGGGAGCAATTCACATTGTTCAAATCTTGAATCCCCACAATTCACAAGGCAAAGGTACACTTTCAACATTCTTTTCAATATGTTTGAGGAATGGTTTGTCATTGTCAAAAAGGGGAAGAATATTGACCTAGAGGTTATACATTGTCCATATTTTGATAATGACTCAACCATTCCATTCATATGTATCTAATATGTGTATTTAAGATTGATTTTAGGTTTTAGGTACATAAAAAGAATAAATTCACACAAGCCCTAGCTTGTCAAAGTTCAAGTCAAAAGCAATGCAAGTGTTCTAATTAGGAAATCCATTCAAATGACCTTAGAAGAATTTTTCAATCACTTGTGTTGATGATATGACTTGTAACTAAGATGAGAAAATTATGCGGGACACTTAGTACCAAGTTTTAATCACTTTTTAACATCATTTGAAAATTGATCATAGACTGCTGATCGGTCGAGTTACAATCTCGACCGATCCCTTAGATCAATTCTCTAATGTGTGCATCGGTCGAGTTGTGCATTCACAGAACTCGACCGATCGAATTATAGACCAAATGTGATTTTGATAGATTGGTCAAGTTTCCCAGGACAAAGTCGACAGATAGTTTGAAAATTGGGTTTGTCTTTTAGCCAATCGATCGAGTTACCCTTATTGAATCTTGACCGAATGTACTGTATGGAAAACGTAGAAAAAGTGATTCTAACCATTGGTGACTTGTTTGGACAAAAATAGATATGTTTCCTTGTGCAAAAATGGCTATAATTCGACCCTAAGTGTTCCCCAACTCAAGGGATCACCCCCATCTATAAATAGGACCACTTGGAGTTCATTCAAAGGTTGCTCATTCACTACACACAAGGTCCTTGCTATAGTTGAGTGTGCTACCACCCCTTGAGCCCCTTTCTCTCTCTTGTTTACACTTCATTTCATGATTTTTGAGTGAGTTAGGATTATTGTAAGAGAGCTCCACCTTTGTACATTTAAAGCTCTCAATCTTCCACTACTTCCCTATCCCTTTCTTTCATGAAGAAAAACTGAAGGAAGCAAGCTCCATTGAGTGAAGAAGGAGTTGTAGCTGGTTATCTTCAAGGTTGATGAAGAGGTGGTGATCTTATCCATGTGAAGGAGAAGAAAAAGACAGAAGATCCAAGAGGAGAAGAAAAGTCCTTCAAGGCAAAAAACTTGAGCTTGAATGGGTAAGACCTAGGTGAAGGCTAAAGATTCAAGCTAAGTGGGTAAGTTCCTTGTGAAGGTGGAGATCTCCTTGTGATTGGATGGGTAAGTCCTTTAGTGGTCTATTGTTGTAATCTCTGTGGTGATATAATAGAGAAAAGCACTTGCAAAGTCCTAGAGGTTGACCTCTCTAGGTAGTGGACTAACTCAATTCTAGTTTGAAGTGTGGAACCACTCTACATCCCTTTGTCAAGTTCTTGCTATCAATCTCTCTCATCCTTGATATGCTTGTTAGAGAGGACTTCAAATTGCCATTAAGCTATTGCTCCTAATTGATATAATTTGAATGTCTAATCTATTTGGTGATAAATTTTGTATCTCTATTCACCCCCCCTAGAGCCCTTAGACCCAACACCATTGAGCATCTAGTCGTTGACCTATGAAAACACAAAACTACTATTAACCAACTTATACATTTATAAACCCTAAGAAATCAAAGTTCAAAATCATCCAAAGGAGATGAAATTTGCAACCTTGTTGAAAACAAAATGTAACAAATTATACAAGCATTATGTTTAGTTCTAGACCCCATGAATGGGTAAATTACACAAAAGTCCATAAGTTACATAACAATGTATGTCTTTGACAAACAAAGTCAGATTTGATTCAAATTTTAAACATAACATTATCAATTGGTTTTAAATCACATACGAACGTTAAAAATTGAACTAGGTATCCAATTAAGCCAAATAATTATGTTCATGAATGAAGCAAGGTCAGGGACCTTAGATGTTTGATGTGTGGGGCATTGATTTAATGGGCCCATTTTGTTCCTCTTTTGGTTTTGGATAAATCTTGGTGGTTGTAGACTATTTTCTAAATGGATTGACTCCATTAATACAAGTACCAATAACCACAACGTGGTGTATGATTTTGTGAAGTCTAATTTTTTTATCCGATTTGGTGTGCCAAGAGAAATGATTAGTAGTGGTGGTACCACTTCATTCATACAAGCTTTGAGAGTCTCTTGAAAATACATGGGGTTAATCATCTTGTAGTAACCGTCAATTATCCTCAAATGAGTGAGAAATTTGAGCTCATTCTTGAGAATTTGATGAGATCAGACCACAAGAATTGGTCACTTTGCCTCAATGAGAAAACTCCAACTCATTGAAATTTAATAAATGAGGCATGAATCCAATGAGTTGTCAAAAAGATAAAAGGAGAGAATAAAGTTTTTCTATGATAATTTGATTAAAAAAAGTCTTTTGAGCTTGATCAAAGGGTTTGGTTGTAAACTAATGCACAAAATTCTTCCCCATAAAGCTAAGGTCGATATGGGAAGGCCCCTACCAAGTAAAACATGTATATTTGTCCAAATATATTGCAATAGAAGAGAAAGAAATCTAAAAGAGTTTATTATGAATGGACAAAGGTCGAAAGCATTTGTTGAGGTTGGACCCAACAAAGCCAACCAAAGCTTTGAAATTTTGATTCTGATTGAAGAAGTTTCATTTGATGAGGAAGTGTGTTTGAATGCACTTGAGAAAGAAATTTACTGTAGAGATGATGTTGTAGGGTTTTTATGAGGTTGAGTGAATCAATAAGAAGAAAGTCTGACTAAAGGCATTAAACTTAGTGCTAGTGGGAGGCAACCCACCAAGGTTTGGGATCTTTTTCACCCAACCTTCACTTTTGTTACTTTTTGGTTATTTTTACACACATTACAAGAATAAGAAAACACACACACTTGTGTGTAATAGTTTTGTTTAATATTGATATGTATGTGTCTAATGTAATTGAGGAAAATAGGAATCACATCTACAATGTGGAAGAGAATTTATCAAAAAACCATTTTGGTTATAAGTTTAATGACTTGTGGAAGTTTGAATGGGTTTTAGTTGCTAAAACACCCACCACAGTCGTTATACATCAAAATTTCCATGATGGAGTTATGCTTTTATAGATTGTTTCAGTGAGAAAATGAAGAAATGGGTGTGCTCACCACCGCAATCTATTGCCTCCAAGTCACCACAGTTGTGGTGGATAAAATGGTCATGGTGGAAGTGGCCCCTCCACTTTAAATAAAATAAAAGAAGGGGAAACACTACGACCCCCTTTAATTTGACACAAACCAGGATGGTTGTAGTGCACATAGAGAAACCACAAATGATGCCAAAAGTCCTCCCAACCTCCAAATATTCTTCCTCAAGCTCCAATCAAGTTACAAATCACACATGGGATTTTCCCCCTATCTCCAGCTCTCATTTCCCATCCACTTCCACCACCAAATCTCTGCCTACATATCCATTGCAACCCACCTTCCCTAAAACATGAAAAACCTAAATCTACCTCCAATATCACACCAAAATGAAGGAGTTTGGAAAGAAAATATAGCAGGGGTAAAAGACACTCACCCAACATTGTCGACACTCCATGAATGCAATTACATCATTCCACCACAATCTCATAGCCCTACCCCATCTTCTTACAACTCCATTTTTGGCTCCCATTCCTAAATGACACAGAGAAGCTAATCTTGTCTCCTCTCTTCTTTAAGCCATAGCACTTCATATTCTACTTACAACAAAGAAAAAGAAGCAACATTCGATGTAGATATGGATAGTATGATTGACACTTTGGAACCAGAGCTCATTGCTCTCCTGTAGAGAGGCAAAGTTGCAGTTGCCTTATCTTCCTTGTGTGCTCTGCCTCAAACCATGCTGGCATGCTATTCTACTTCATTGGTGATGCAACAACCACAACTGCAACTACAAGACCAAATGTGGTTATCTCTTGATGATGATGAAGATGAGTAAGAGGAGCATCCCACAAGGATGATTCCATTGAACTTGGACACTGGTTCAATTACTTGAACATGTGAGGAGGAGGAAGGGGAAGATGACACTATGGATGCAAAACTTAAGTAAGAGCTGACTGGCATCATCACACATATAGAGGTTGACATATTGAAATAATTAGGGTGTCACATATGGTATAGGGAAAAAAAGAAAGATATTACTAAATCCACTTCAGCCAAAGTGTATGATTACAAGAGTAATTGCCATCTGTGATGCCTACATCACTACAATGCATTCTTTGGGTATCAACCATGTGTTTGATATGGACTTACCAAATCGTGGATTGATTAAGGTTCTCACAACCGCATAACAGATTTACATTGAGTTGATACAACCATGTTATGGTACTTTGGAGAAAATGAAGTATAGAGGAGAGGATGCTTTTTGGTTTGGATTTCATAGTGAGATACATGTAGCCACCACCTCCCATTTAAACAACATTTTTGCCTCCAACCTTGAGCAATCTGCCCTTTTCAATGAGGGATGCACTGAAAAGGATTCCACCATAAACTATGCATCAATGTGGGAGAGGTTAACTGAACAAAACTGTTAGAATATATGGCTACAGAGTGGGCAACAGAAACAAAAAAGTTTATCTACCATATTCCCATGATCAGTAGATCGTGTCAATAACTATAATGCAAGAAGGATGGTTTTGAGGATATACCTGGTTTTGGATCAAGGCCAATGACAATCCTCATTATCATAGATGTGCAAATTTGAATCCTGGTTGCATTGGGACTCATCTGGATGATGCACACCTTGGTCTGCACCACAAATTGTAGTCACAAACCTCATCTTCTTTAGCATCTCCTCTTGTCATAGACTGTTGGTTGACGTTGTCTTCCTAAGCAACAAACAACAGCCTTCCACCTCTAGAGTAGTCCACATGGACCACCTAGAACTCATGTTGTCCTTCTAGAACGATCAGGAAGGAGTCATCCCTCCCATTGGTGTACTAGTCACCAACTTGCTCTCCCGTAACAATGATCTCAATTGCTCTTTCCCTTTTTGTTCCTCCCTAGTCAGATAGAACTTGCTCGAGCTTTTGTGGTTACCACGACCAGAGAGGACAATGTTTGTTAGAGAAATTGTTTCTCTATTGTCTGTGTTGTGTTGTGGAAAGCCCTAGTATCCCCTCTATTTATAGGTGGGGTTTGGGTCTAGGTTTCCAGTCTGTGCGGGAGTGGAAGGGATTGGAATATCTCAACTTTTCACAACAATGTGGGAAATCTCACAACCTACGACAACCCAAACGGTTGTTTGGAAACCCAGACGATCATCTGGCATGCCATAAGTCATTTGGAACAGCCCGAATGGTCGTTTGGTTGTTTCCCAGTTGCACACAAATTTAGCAATTTGTTACCAATTAATACCTCGTATTAATTTACTTGCACAACAAGTAATATACAATTCAAATGAATTAGGAAATATGTAGAACCTTCCCTTGGCCAAAGTGAATGATCTCATGCATGAGAGATGATCGTGTCAATTGACCCAGATGGTCGTCTGGTGACCCGAGTCGAACCAGTCGACTTGGTTGGTTCACTTCCTTAGACAATTCAAACTCACAATAGGCCTGACTCCCTAGACGCTTGTCTCAACAATTGAGACAGCCATTTGGCACTTCCAGACGATTGTCTCAACACTTGAGATGGGTGTTTGGCAGTGTTTTCACCCTATTTGTTGCCTGAATCAAATACCTAAACACTTTAGTTCTTAATTCAACTATCATTTGAGATATGAACTCCTATTATAGGTCGAGACCTATGTGTGTGACCGTATAGGTCCCAAATTATGTTGGCATTGAATTCCCATAACAACTTATGACATCACAAGTAATGAGTGGTACCTAATCACACATCAATGCTACCCAAGTAAATGGAACGTTGGACAATAACTTGAACCTACAATCTATGTATGGTGTTACAGTGTTTGTATAGTTCCTTTGTCACTGATGTCCATATTGAACTAGAGGCATAGAGAAGTCACCCTCATTATTATTCAATGATGTTTCTTGAACCAAGAGCAGACTGTCTGAGATATATGTAAGCTCAATATCACATATTGACTCACATGTGCAAGGCCATGCATTTCTCAATCTCTCTAATCAAGAGGCCTAGGATATCACACTCTAGTAGGAGGGACAAATCCCATATCTATTACTCGTAGTCAATCCCCATGTGTCAAAGTCACCCAATCATCACCATTATAACAACCCATGTTTTAAGACTACGTTTGATGATGTCAAAGTGTACCCAAGGACATGTGATGAGTGTAGTGATTTCAGGTCTAAGAACCACAATCACCATCATCACTGTGAGAGCTGACTATGACTTCCATGTTTCAATCTCATGGTGGGTCTGTCTGATACATTGTTCTCTAACACGTATTTGTGTGCTTGGTTTGATATCGCCATATAATGACTAATGATATATAGTCATCAACCAACTCACACTCTGATCTTATGTGTCATTATTGTCTATCAACCTTCCACAATAAAAATCGATTAGGGACATAATGAGAATATGTATATGTACTCTTAACATCTGTATGATCTCATCCATAAGGGTGGTAACTTGAATACATACTTCATTGAGTAATATGATTATCTAGACATTTATAATGTTACATCATTATCTTGTAACCAAATTAAAAAGAATAAATTGGAAGATTTTCTTTTATTAATAATCATATCGTTTACATTTATTCCATTACAATCATCACATTATTGGATCTCTGGGCATACATAACCAATAGACTCCCACTTGCACTTAGAGCCAATCACCCACAAATATTATTCCAAGTGATTTAACATGGCCATCATGCTTCTACTGTGAAAGTGCTTTTTTCAAGGGATCAACAACATTGCTTTTACTTGGTACTTTGCAAATCTTTACATCTCCACACTACACAATCAATCATATGAGATGGAACCGCCTTTTTGTATGCTTTGGGCGTTAATTTGATTTGGGTTCCTTAGCTTGTGAAATAGCTCCATTATTCTCACAATATATCTTGATTGACTTGGGGATGCTTGGAATGACCCCAAGTTTTGTGATGAACTTCTTGGTCCATACAGCCTCCTTTTGTACACTCAACGCAACAATATTAGCCTATGTTGTACAATTGGAAACTATTTCTTGCTTGGAACTCTTCGAGCTCACAACTCCATTATTGAGGTAGAATATGGATCCTGATTCTGATTTGTAATCATCTTGATCAATCTAGAAGCTTGTATTGGTGTAACCTTTTACCACCAACTCTTCCTCTCCGTCATAGACCAAGAACTGGTCCTTAGTCCTTCTCGAGTACTTGGGAATGTTCTTCACGGCTATCCAGTAACCATCACCTAGATCTGACTGATATATGCTCATCATGTGCAAGGCGTACGAGATGTCTGGATAGGTACACAACATTGCATACATGTTTGAGCAATTATTGAGGCATATGGAATCACACTCATGTGTTCCATTTCTTCATAAGAATTGGGACATGAGCTGTAGAGATGGGGACACCATGACGCACAAGATGGTTTCCTCTCTTTGAGTTCTCCATGTTGAGCCACTTCAACACTTTGTCAATGTATGTTCTCTAGCTTAGTCCAAGAAGCCTTCTCGGTCTATATCTATAGATCTTTATCCCCAAGATGTAGGATGCTTCTCCCAACTCTTTCATAACAAACATATTTCCAAGACATGTCTTTACCTTTTGTAAAGTAGGGATGTCATTCCCCATCAATAGTATGTCATCTACATACAATATGAGGAATGTCACTATGCTCCCACTAACCTTCTTGTACATGCAAGGTTCATCTTCATTTTGAATAGAGATAAACCCTTTGACTATCTCATTAAAACAAAGATTCCAACTCCGAGATGCATTCTATAATCCATAGATTGACCTTTGTAGATTACAAACTTTATTTGCATCCTTTGGACCGATAAAACCCTTAGGCTATGTCATGTATACATCCTTAAGTAAATTCCCATTAAGTAATGATGTTTTAACATCCATCTGCAAAATTTCATAGTCATGATAACATGTAATAGCAAGCATGATCCTGATGGATTTAACCATGGCCACCAGAGAAAAGGTTTTATCATAGTCAACACCTTGAACTTGTCTGAAACCCTTTGCAACCAATCTGCTCTTATAGATTTGAACTTTTCCATCCATGTCGGTATTCTTCTTGAAGATCCACTTGCACCCTATGGGTTTTACCCCTTCATGTGGATCCACCAAAGTCCATACTTTGTTGGTATACATGGATTCCATCTTGGATATCATGGCCTCAAGCCATTTCTTAGACTATGGTCCCTCTATAGTATCTTTATAGGAAATTGGCTCATCATCTATGAACAATTCACTGCCTTCCTGAGCTACAAGATATCCAAATCTTTTAGGCTCAAGGCATGTCCTATTAGGTTCCTGTGTTACTTGGGGAATTTGAGATTCCACAACACTGTGAATCTTTATGTTCCTCTTATACATCTACCGATTCAATGTTTTCTTGTTGGTCTCGAACATCTTCGAGTTCTACTTGCCTCCCATTGATTCTTTGGAAATAAAATCCTTTTCTAGGAATGCAATATCTCTATCAACAAACAATTTTTTGTGAGATGATTATAGAAGTAGTAACCCATAGTTTCTTTGGGATATCAAACAAAGTAACATTTGTCAGATATATGGCCAATATTTTCAAGAAACATTTTCTTGACATAAGCTTTGCAACCCCAAATCCTCATAAAAGACATTTTAGGATTCTTCCCAGTCCATATCTCATATGGTGTCTTTTGAACCGATTTAGATGGTACTTGGTTGAGTGTAAACGCGGTAGTTTGTAGAGCATACCCCCATAAGGTAGTCAGAAGCTTGGCTAAATTCATCACAAATCACACCATATCCAAAATTGTGTGATTCCTTCTTTCTAATACACCATTATGATGAGGTGTTCTAGGTGGATTCTAGTTGGATACAATCCCATGAACTCTAAGGAGGTCCTCAAACTCTTGGTTTAAGTATTCTCCACCTTGATTAGAATGAAGTGCTTTAATACTTTTACCAAGTTGGTTCTATACTTAATTCATAAAATCCTTTAACTTTTCAAGAGCTTCTGACTTATGTTTCATTAAATAAATATTAACCATACCTACTAAAGTCATCCGTGAAGGTAATTAAGTATTGATACCCAACTCTAGCGGTTGTTCTAAAAGGTCTAGACACATCAATATGTATGAGTCCTAATAGATCTCTATCCCTCTCACTGTTACCAGTGAAAGGGGTCTTAGCCATCTTGCCCAACAAACTAGATTCACATGTCTCTGTTGATTCAAAATTGAAAGAGTCCAGATAACCATCTTTATGGATGTAATTCTCATTTATGTTCCCTAGATGACAATGCCAAAGGTATGTCTTATTTGAGTTGTTGAGTTTTAGTCTTTTGATGTTAACATTATATACATTTGTCTTTAGATCTAACAAATAAAGATAATAAGACATTGGGGAACTTCCATAAAAGATCCCATCTCTTGAAATAGAACACCGGTCACTTCTAATATGCAATTCAAATGCATCCTTGTCCAAAAAATATACAGAAATGATGTTTCTATTTATAGTAGGTACATAATAGAAGTTATTTAACTCTATTACAAGCCTCGTGGGAAGACATATACTATAGGTTCCAACTACGCTGACCGCAACTCTTGCACCATTAGAAACTCACATTTCCACCTTGCCTTTTCCTAAAGGCCTACTTCTTTTCAGATTTTGCATATGAGAACATATGTGTGATCCACGTCCGGTATCTAATACCCATGATGATGAAGTATATAGATTTATCTCTATAACATATATACATGAAGTGGAGATCACCATCCCATCTTTTGCTTCCTAAAAGCCTTCAAGTACAAAAGATGAGTTCCTCTTGCACTTTTCTTTCTCCTTATCTTGAGTGTTGAAGACTTGGATTTGGGCTCGACCACATAACTCTTCTTGGCCTTGCTTTCATCCTTATACTTAGTTCTACTGATCATCATCATGGGCTTGTCCTTCTTTAATTTTTCTTCAACATGAATCAACATGGCAAGCAAATCTGACATCTATCCAGTTGTATTACTCACATGATAACATGCAATAAAGTGGCTATATGATTCAGGCATAGTCCTTAGAATCATAGCAGTTGTCAACTCTTTTATCAAGGTGAATCCCAATTCTTCAATATGACACACATGTCCAATCATATTGAGCACATGGTCCTCTATTGAGGTTCCCTCTATCGGCTCTGATTCAAGTATCACCTTCAAGATAGTGTCCCTTTCTTGCTTTTTAAGACCAAGTGTCATTTTCTTAAAATGTGTTACCATATCAACTCATGTCTTCACATTGCTCATGCAGCTCATAGTTCATGCAGCTAAGCATAAGGTACTTTATCTCTAAGGCATCATTGGCATGCTTCTAGTTACCATCCACATGTGCCCTAGGTGCATTAGGAGGAGGTATTTCAGGCACTGGTTTGTCAAGGACATAGAGTTTTCACTCTTCATTAAGAACCCTTCTCAAAGTCCAAAACTAGTTGTGGAAATTTCTCCCATCAATTTTGTCCTTCTTTAGGACCAATCACAAATTAGATTTGTTCGTCATTTGATTCTACAAGAGAAAAATTTGCATTTGTCAAAAACCATTTTTTTATTTGATTTGATTTAAAAAAATTGCTGATATTAATTAGGTCTTTAATTATTATCACTCCCACTATTTTATTCAAGTTGATATCCCTCGATATTAATTCATAATATTGTAGCGTACAATATTCTAGTGGGCCAAGATCCATATTTCATCAAGTCATGAGTCAGCTTTTTCTGATCGCCCACAACCTATTTGGGTAGGCCATCATGCCAATTGTATCATATGCAACTCTTGAATATATGAAATCCACAACTCTTTGCCATAATCATATGCATGCCTCTGGGCTTGGGCTCTCCAAGTCACCGGTTAAGCCTGACCCAATAGCCAATACAATAGATACACACCATGCATTGTGCAAATATATATATCTAGCATCACACTTTCACGAGATAGATGGTGCACCATGCTTTGTGCAAATCTACAATTGGCCGATCAAGTTTTTCATGTGTATTGCAAATGAAACGCATCGAAGATTGAATATTTTAATTAAGGCAGTTTTTATAAATACATATACTTTATCCAATCACCACATATATAATGTGTGTCATATACATGTTATATCCCACACTAAAAACATGTAATAAACAAGAGTGATGCTTGTGTCCAGACTAATGTAATCCCTTGGAGCCACAAGTAATTACGATCATCTAGGTCTACATCACATGCAGAAACCTATTGTTGATGAAGATTTGTGCTTGCCAATCTGGGTTGATCGATTCAACCCTTGAACCGATCAATTTGCCTCCTGGCTAGTTTTTAGGTCATCTCACCGATCATCTGGTCCTTTTGTCCACCATTGGCTGGCACCTTCAACAGATTGGTTAGGTCCACCATTGGCTGGCACCTTCAACGGATTGGTTAGGTCCACCAGGCAATCAGTTCGGCTTGTCCATCATGTCCTCCAAGGTCTTTCTGCCAGTCGAATCTTGTTTAGAACATCTTCATCTTTGTCATAACCAAAAGTAAACTATCCTACGGTTACATAATTATTGATAAACCTCAATTTACATTCGAGGGGAGCAAGGGTAGCAAAGAATAACACTTTTGCATTAGGAAGATAAGATAGAGGCTCGATTCATAGATCGAGATAAATAGATAAATCAACCATGCACATAATTTAGGGGTTATTGGCCATAACCATGCTACACATCTACTATCAAAACTGCTTTTAGGGAGTCACATGTAAATTGCATATATATATATATATATTAGTTTGGGATTATTGTGTATTGAATTTGACAAGATATTATTCGCATCACATGCAAAATATGATCATATCAATTATTCATAATACATTTAAATGATATTGGCTCTTATACCACTGTTGGGAAATATGGCTATAGTGTAGGTAGTAGAAACAAAAAAAATTATCTACCATATTCCCATAATCAGTAGATCGCGTCAATATCTATAATGAAGGAAGGATGGTTTCGAGGATATACTTGAACCTGGAGCAAGTCTAGTGACAATCCTCATCATCATAGATGCAAAACTTTGAATCATGGTTGCAGTAGGACTCGTCTGACTATTGCGCCTCCTGGTCTGCACTACGGACTGCACTCACAAACCTCATCTTCTTCAGCAGCTCCTCTTATCATGGACTTTTGGTTAACGTTGTCCTCCTAAGAAAGAGACAATAGCCTCCTGCCTCTAGAGTAGTCCACATGGACTGCCTAGAACTCATGTTGTCCTGCTAGAACGATCAAGAAGGATTTGTTTCTCCAATTGGTGTACTAGTCACCAACTTGATCTCCCATGACAATGATCTCAATTTCTCTTTCCCTTGTTGTTCCTCCCTAGTTTGGTAGAACTTGTTTGGTATCTCTTGGTTACCACAACCAGAGGGGGAAACATTTGTTAGAGCAATTATTTCTCAATTATTTATGTTGTGTTATGGGAAGCCCCAATACCCCCTCTATTTATAGGTGGGGTTTGGATCTAGGTTCCTAGTCTGTGCGGGAGTGGAAGGGACCAGAAGATCTCAATTTTCACAACAATTCTAGAAATATCACAACCTACAACAGTTGATACAGTCGTCTGGAAATCTAGACAGTCGTCTAGCATGCCAGACGGTCATTTAGCACAACCCAGATGGCCGTTTGGATATTTCCTGATTGTACACAAATTCGACAATTTGTTTCTAATTAATATTCCATATTAGTTTCCTTGTACAACAAGTAATGTGCAATTCAAACGAATCAAGAAATATTAGAACCTTCCCTTAGCCGAACCGGACCATCTTACCCACGTGAGACAGGTGTCTTGGTTCACTTAGATGGTCATTTAGTGACTCGGGTTGAGTTGATCAGCTTGGTCACTTCACTTCCTTAACCAATTCAAACTCACAATAGGCCTGACTCCCCAGACACCCATCTCAATAATTGAGATGGTCGTTTGTCACTTTCATACAGTCGTCTCAACACTTGAGATGGGCGTTTGGCAGTGTTATTAGCCTATTTGTTGCCTAAATCAAATACCTAAACACTTTACTTAGTTCAATTGTTATTTGAGATCTAAACTCCTTTTCTAGGTCGAGACCTATGTGTGTGACCCTATCGGTCCTATATTCTATTGGCAATGAATGCTAATAAAAACTTATGACATCACAAGAAATGTGTGGTGCCTAGTCGCACATCAATGCTATCCAAGTAAATAGAAAGTTGGAGAACAACTTCAACCTACAATTTGTGTATGGTGTTATAGTGTTTGTATAGTTCCTTTGTCACTGATGTCTAGATTGAACTAGAGGCATGGAGCAGTCACCCACATTATTATTCAATCTTGTTTCTTGAACCAAGAGCAAACTGTCTAATATATATGTAATCTCATCATTACATATTGACTCACATATGAATGGTCATGCATGTCTTAGTCTTGCTAATCAAGAGGCCTAGGACATCACACTCTAGTAAGAGGGACAAATCCCATATCTAACACTCACAGTCAATCCCATGTGTCAAAGTCACCCAATCATTACTGTTATAACAACCCATGTTTCAGGACTACATTTGATGATGTCAAAGTGTACCCAATGACATGTGATGAGTGCAATGACTTCAGGTCTAAGAACCACAATCACCACCATCACTGTGAGAGTTGACTATGACTTTCATGATGATGGCAAATGTGTCAGTCTCACGGTGAGTCTATCCAATACACTGTTCTTTAACATGTATCGTGTGCTTGGTTTGATATTGCCATATCATGACTAATGAGATTTCGTCATCAACCAACTCACACTCGGATCTTATGTGTCATTGTTGTCTATCAACCTTCCATAATAACAACCGATCAGGGCATTAATGAGAATATGTATATGTACTCTTAACATATGTATGATCTCATCCACAAGGGTAGTAACTTGAATACATACGTCATTGAGTAATTTGATTCTCTAGACATTTATAATGTTACATCATTATCTCATAACCAAATTAAATAGAATAAATTGGAAGCTTGCCTTTTATTAATAATCAAATTGTTTACATTTATGCCATTACAATCATCATATGATTGGCTCTCTAGGAATACATAACCAACAACAGCTACCTTCACACCAAGTATTTAAAATAACTAGTGGGATCCACGACCCTTTTTTTAGGTATGTATAGGAAGTTCTTGCCAATACTATTTTCTCTGATATGACAACCAACAGTTTCTCACAGAAGGATCTTTTTGCTCATGCTTGATCACATGAGGTTAATTCCATCCAAGAGTAAGAATCCCTTTGTCATGGGAGGGATTGTGACCTCATTAACTCTAGCCTTAGGATGTGATGTGGTGGATCTATCTAAGGCATAGGGAGTGATATATTTTGATATAATATACATTTTTTGCTCTAAATGATCGACATCTCAATAACAAGATGCATTATAAAATCAATATCCCCTTCCTTAAGATCACTCTTTAGCTACCATATCATACACTAACACTCTTTGATGGAATAGGCCCCAATGTTGACTCACTTGGCCGCATACAAGCATTGGAGAAAAACACACCGTAGAGGGAGCTTCGGAAAACCTATTGTTGATCTAGCAAGGGAAACAAATGTAGAGGAGAAAAAAAGAGAAGAGCAGTAGTGAAATGCTTGGTGACCAAGAGAAAAGAAGCTACATCTTCAAGCACCATCCCATAGAAAATGCCTACAACATGTCCACCATTCATGAACAACTAGAGGGAATCTATAATATCTAGGAGGTTGTTTGGTTAGATCAACATCAAATGCACCATCAAATCAACAACACATACCACTACCGGCATGATCAGGTGCATAGGAACCCTCAATGAGTGAGGATTTCTATGGGGGAGGCTATTTAGATACCAGGAGACATACCTACCTCCATAGGCAGACTATGAGGGACACTACTACAATCATCCTCCACCACATGGAGGATCATCATAGCTGCCACAGAAGTAGTGACTTCTACCCTATCACTCATGGACTTTAGTGTCATGCTGAGGACAACATGATTCAAAAGTTTGGGGCGGTAGGGTGATATGCCCTCATTCCTCTTATGACTTTATTATACTAACATTTACTTTTTATTTTGCAGCACCTACTACATAGTCTATGATTTTTCTTGTCTTGTATACATGTATGCCATTTCTCTTATTTTCTCACTTTTTGTGTAATTTTGTGAAAAATTTGCTCTTTTTCCATGAATTATATTGCATTTCATGTAGTTTTTTTGCTAATTTCTCATGTGTGCTAGATTAGGGTTTTCTTACTTGCTATATACTACTTATAGTGTAGGTTTGAATGTGATTTTAGGGAAATGTGGCACCATTTTGGAAAGTTTTTCCTAAGCTTGAATCTATTTGCCCAATGGTGTGTTTCGACCCAATCTCTACCTATTGGAGTGACATTCGTGAAAAAACAAAGAATGCATCATATTAATGATTATTTTGGCTAAATGAGTTGTATGTTGGAATTTTGCATGTGCACCACCCATCCTGCATGAAACTGATTGTTCCAATAAAATGTGATTCTTGCAAGGTTTGCATGCTTGCGATTACTCATTCCATGCGAAAAGAGTGTGATATAGCATAATTGCTCATTTTATGCATGGTTTGTCTATTTTGGTGAATGTTGCTTGAATTAGATTTCTTTAATAAAATCATGCATGTATCTTCATCACTTATGACCCATCTTTAACCTGATAGTTCTTCCATAGTTTTCTTACCTCGTCGCCTCATGAAACGATTCCAAAGTGCACATATTAGCCTTGTCCATTCTCCTAAAGTTTGTGGTGGCTATATCTATACACCCTCACTTCTTAAAACCACCATATGCCCTCCTTACACACGAGGCAAGGAAAAATAAATAATAGATGGATCAATGAAAATATATCTCAAGATAAGAAATAGAAAAGAGGGGTGATCATATGTAAGAACACCCAAAATCTCCTTCCACCATCCTTTCCTCTCTTTCATGTCCATCAGGTCTAGGGAAAATATAACATGGACCACATACCCTTACACAAGCCATGTGGGTCATGAGAGATAAAATGAAGTGTATATTGAATCCTAGCAAGTGAAATAACAACTATAACCGTTGTGATGTATGTCATGCATGATACCGTTTACCCATATCAGTGTGAAAGTTACATGAATTACATATGTGATTGGTGTCCCATATTTGAATTTCTTATGCTCTATGCTCAAATCACATCAAAAAAAAGAAAATATATGGGGAGTAGTGGATTGCATGTATGATTCCACTTTTGAACTCAATGTAGCCAGTGAAAACCATCATGATTACATTCTTTCATGTTTTTCTTGAACAAATTGAAAATAAGATTGAGTTGGAGCATACTTGCAGACAAGTATATTTTAAGTTTGGGGTGGTGATGTATCCCTATTTTTGAGCTTCATTTTATGCTATTTTGATCTTTATACATATCTAGATATGTTAGAATGTATGCCTATTCCCCCAACAAAGGTAGTATTGTCAAATGCACTTATGCCTACTCTTTGCAAAATTTTTAGGTACTTGAACCACTCATTGGATGAATGGGAGAGAGGTAGGAGGATCCTAAGGTTTTTACTCCCTTGTATGAACCCTAGATCATACATAACCTACCTCCAAGTGGTCAATAGTAAACCCAAAGAAAAGAGCATTATGAAAAAAGGAATTAGAGTTGAAGTGCACTACAAAGGCCTCAAAATGGTCTTAGTGCATGGCCACGACCATGGTACAGAGCTTCCAATCACAAGGAAGTTTCAAGAATTGAAGAAGCTACAATAGGCTACCCACTATGACCATCTCAAGAAAAATGGATGTGATGTGAAAAATCCACCATGGTCATGGTGTAAATCTCTCAGGATGACCCACTTTCAAGAAATGATCAAACACTCCCCCATCTAAAATGATCGTGGGACCTTTCATGGTTGTCCTACCCCCGTATCCACCATGGTTGTGGTAACCACCACGACCATATCAATTCAAGCACCTCAACTTTACAAAACAACCTGACAGTTCACCTCTTCATCATGTTTGTTCCAATCTACCACAACCTCTTCCATTCATCCACCATGGTTGTGGTTCCTAAAATAGTCATGGTGACCAACTTATCAAGTTATTTTATCAACTAATTTGTTGTTTTACCCCCCTCCCCACTTAACCCTAGGCTTTCTAAGCCCCTATATAACAATTAGTGGCAGATGGGAGCCAAAAGTTAGCATTCCCTAGCATTTATTTTGCCACCCACTCCTTCCTACCAACTCTTTATTGATTCCCACCTACTTTCCACTCACTTCTATCTTTTTCTACCTTAAAAGCCTAGATTTCTAGAGTTTTGACCATTTCCATCCACCATTCCATATTTTTCCCCCATCAAGGAGGGAGGAACTTGCCCATCTATAGATGGAGGCGAGGAAGTAAGAGTCTTCATCTAGATCTATGACATTTTAATCTTCTAACCCTTCTTTTTATCCCTTTCTTATACTACGAGTAGTTAAGCCCCTTTGGTGAGTTGTTTGGGGTGTAAAAAATGACTTTGATACCATGTTGAGGGGAAATAACTTGTAAGCACTAATTTCATTTTTAAATGATTATATTCTACTTCTATATTGTTCCTCATGTAATATCATGTGATTTATGCTTAAATAACACCTAGGTACTAGGGGAAATGGGTGATATGTGTCTTGTTTGAGATTTTTCTCCTAGGTTCGGCTAGTGGATATCTAGCTATATACCCATCTTCTTACATATCAAATCATTCCCCCATACCTAGGTGAGAGATATAAGTAGCTAACACACTTAGTGCGAATGGCTTACAACTATCAAAAGGCTAGATGGTAGATGACATGAGGTGTAGGGATTAAGAGAGAAAGATGTCTCCCCTCCCCCCCTCTCCCACGCCCGTGGCGGAGGCCGGACGCCCAGGAGGGTGGTAAATCAAGGCGGCAACTGGGATTCAAACACGGGTCCCTTTTTTAAGGGACACTTTGCTTGACCACTTGAACCGCTCGTTGTCGACAGTGGCATGAGGTGTAGAAACCCCATTTCCACCCTCTATTACTACCCTTGGCCCCCATTTTCCCTAAGAACCTCCATCTTGCAAACCTCAACTTGTTAGATCTTAGTTGAATTTTACTTAAAATCTAGTCAAATGAGCCTCACAAGGTTGGATAGGGGGTGATTGGGACAAATTCCCCTATATACACCTATTTCATCCATGGCCAACAAGTAGTTTTAGACAATATAGTATCACTTAACTTTCTTGTTTAGTATGATAATCTAAATGAATGTTTTATGATTGCATGTTATGAATCCTAACCTAGTTTATTGTCAAATTAGACCTATCGGCCCATAATTGTTGAAAACCCTAATTGCTTACTTTTTTTAGTGTTAACTTAGTTAGCTTCTTCACTTGCTTAATTAGTAACTTGTCTTGCTCATGTAAGTTTACCATTGCCATGGTATTTAGTGCTAAGTATAGTCATTTGTGCTAGTTTGTGCTAGTTACTTTCTAGTTTAGTTCCCAATTGAGTCTCTTGCATAATTATTAGTTTAGTTTTTCTTCTGACATTGCTTAGTTGGTTCCTCTCTAGTTAGGACTGCTTTGCTAGTGTAGTGTCTAGTGTTAACTCTTTCATTCTTGCTTTAGCATAATTTCTCTTTTTTTGCGTATCCTTTGAATCTTAACTTGATAGGGTTAACTTAGGTTTGTTTCTTTCCATCTATCAATTGCTTTCCCACTTAGTGCAATCCAAAACAAAAGATCAATCCCTTAACCCCTATCTCTACATTAGGAACCTAGTCGAACAAAACTCAACAATAGTGCCCTCTCTCTCCCTTAGTTTTGATCCCTAACTTGTTGTTTTATATTCTATGAAACACACATGTGCTTTTGGGTAAGTGTTTAATCTATTTAATCATGTAGGATTATAAATTTGTTAGCCCAAGTGTATGCATCTAATACACCCACCAAGATTTTTGGCATTGTTGTCATCTAAAGAAATCCCTTTAGCTCTCTAGTTGAGGTGTGCTCTCCCTGTTGGGTTTTAGGGGAGGCAGAGAAGGCAGCGGAAACAAAAATTTTCTCCCCCAAACCCAGAACAAGGAAACACGTCAACGTCTATACAATAGGAAAGGATGGTTTATGGAATCATACCTTGTCCCGAGGCTTGCTCGGCGACAATACCTCGCACCTTGCACGGTGTTCACCTCCAGTCTTGGATGGTGTCTTTGCAGCTCCTAGTCGCACCGGGACTGACGACTCCTAGTCTCACCGGGACTGTCGGGATTGACAGCTGTCCTCCGAGCACCAGAAACCTCCCGCCTCTGAAGTAGTCCACACGGACAACCTGGAACTCCAATCTCCTTGTCTCACAAGGAATTGGAAGGAGTCACACCCTCCTGTCAGCGTACTAGTCGCCAACACACTCTCCTACCACCAGTCACTGTCTGCAGTTATCTTTCCCTTGTTGTGCCACCCTTATCGGGTAGCACTTGCTCGGGCTCTCTCTTGGTTACCAAAACCAGAGAGAACGACAACTTCACAGAGCAACTGGTTGCACTGAGTTGTACTTTGAGAAGCCCCCAATACCCCTATATATAGGAGGGTCATGGGACAGGTTTCTCTATCCCGGGCAATGCGGGACTAAAAAGCAGGAGTAGAAGGGTTCGAGATTTTCCACAAAACAAGAAACTCGCAACCTGAACCGATCGTTTCATTTCTGAAATGGTCGGTTGGGGACCTGAGCTGGTCAGTTGACACCTCAACCGATCGGTTGGGACACCTCAACCGATCGGTTCACTTCTGAAGCGGTCGGTTCGTGGTCCTGGTCAGTTCCCGATTGAATTTCCATCTTTTGTTTCTAATTGGTATCAAATACCAATCCTTGTTCCAATCAAATTGGGCAAGTGAAACGAAAGGAAAATTCTCACCAATCCTACTTTCCCAACTTGCCCGGTTGGACCAGTTGAACGATCGTTTCAAAACTTGAAGCGATTGTTTCACCCTGTCCATCAGCCGATCGACTCACTACCTGAGCCGACCGGTTCACCAAGCTCAGCCGATCGGTTCATCACATGAGTCGATCGGTTGGGAGTGCAGATTGTACAGAATCAGTCAATTGCAGTTTCAATCAATTTGATACTCTAATCAATCTGCCCAATACCTTGAACACTATGATTTTGAGCTATCAATTAATTGAGTGTTTAATTGAACTACTAAACTCCTTTAGCAATCAATCTAAACATTGTTTGTGGACAAAACTCCTCTTCTAGGTTGAATCCTATGTGTGTGACCCTGCAGGTCCTTTTCACATTGGCAGTGAAAGTCCATAACACTTATGACTTCACAAGCAAAGAGCGGTTCCTAGTCACACATCAGTTCTACCCAAGTGAAATAGAAAGTTGGAGAACAACTTTCAATCCTACAATCTGTGAATGGTGTTACTGTGAATGTATAATTCCTTTGTCACTGATATCCCGAATGAACTCGAGGCATGGAACAATCATCCTGTCAATGTTCATTCACTTTCTTGATCTCAGAGCAGATTGGAAGAGATATGTATGACATCAATATCACATACTGATTCACACATGCGTGCGCACACCTATTTCAATCCTACTCATAAAGTGGCCTTGGATATCAAACTCCCTCAGGAGGGAAAAATCCCATATCTATCACTCACCCCTCAAAAGCCCCATGTGTCAAAGCCACCCAATCATCACCTTTATAACAACCCATGTTTCAGGACTGCGTTTGATGATGTCAAAGTGTGCTCAACGACATGTGTTGAGTGTAGTGATTTCAGGTCAAAGAATCACACTCACCACCATCACTGTGAGTACTGACTGTGACTACCATATCATGGTTCCATGTGTCAAACTCACGGTGGGTTTGTCCGGTACACTTGTTCTCTAACAAGTACCTATGTGTTTGGTTTGATATCTCTATATCATGACTAATGAGATTCTGTCATCCACCAACACCACAATCTATTCTTGTGTGTCATTGCTGTCTATCTACCTTCCACAATGACATCCGACTAGGGACATAACAAGAATGTACAAACTCTTAGCATCTGTATGATCTCATCGTTCAGGTTCTCAACTTGAAAGCATACGTCATTGAGTATTGTCATTCTCTAGACATTTAATCTGTTCTATCACTATCTCATATGACTCCAGAAAGAATTGGAAGCTTGCCTTTGATGTTTATCAAATCAATCTTAATATATCCCACCTATCATCTCATGATTGGCTCTCAGGGCATACATACCAACAGACTCCCACTTGCACTGCGAGCCAATCACCCTTGAATCATATTCATAGTGATCTTCAAACATGTCCCACATGTTACTGTGCTCTAGTGCAAACATAGTGAGTTATGGAAACACCTGCCAAAGTCAGTATAAATTGCATGTCTCTCATCTCTTCACTATACGTCACACATATGAGATGGAGTTGTTGTAATATGCGATTTAGTATTCCTTTGCTAACCTTTAGCCACATTGCATGATCAAGGATTCCATACTTGTCATCAATGACCGAAATATCTATAAGTTCATCTCATGAACTTCCAGATCCATATAGTATCCACTACTGTTCTGTAACACATGGATACTCGACATTTCCCTTTTAAATGGTTTTATTGGAACACTTCCAATTATCAACAAACTTTCATTTTTATATATCCTATATATATTTTGCGATTAATTTTCTATCCTTTTCGGAAGTTCGCATCAATGTAACTCTTTACATCAAACTCTTCCTTATATCCATAGAACTAGTACTTCTCAAGTACTTATCAATTTCTTATGGTTTCTAGTAACCCTTACTGGAAGTAGACATGCATCTACTCGTCATGTCCCACATACAAGTTATCAGGATGAGCACATCATATTGTCATGTCCTACATACAAGATGATGAATGCATTTTGTTCTTTCCATGTCGATACATGCAAGATAATGGGATGATTACATACATGATAGATCCATATCTATTCTTAGTGTTCCCATTCTTCATAAGAATTGGACACTTGTCCTTGGGATACTAACTCCATGTAACATGGACAAGTTTTCTCCCACTTAATCTGTGCATACTGAACCTTTCAGTACAGATTGCCAATGTATGTTTTCTCTTCTTTTAGGTCAAGAGGTTTTCGAGAACTATCTCTATAGATCTCTATTCCTATCACATAGGAAACATCTCTATCTTCCTTAAAGATAACTTCCACTTTTGGATTTCCATTCTAGAACATTTCCATTTCACATCAATATGTGGAATGTGAATACGCTCCCACTAAATCACAGATCCCTTCTTTATCTTTGACATATCAGTCAAACCCTTTGACTATATCATCAAAGTAAAGATCCAATTCTGAGTTGCTTGTACTCAATCAATCACATTGATTAGTCTTTTTTTTAGGGGGGGCGGGAAGCCCTATGATTGGGGCTCCCCGCAAAAACTACTAAAGGCATAAATCAAGGTTTACAAAGTACAAAAGACTTGAAGGGAAAGATTGGTAAAAAAAGAAGCTATCATCTAGACCTCTACGAGCAGAATTGGCCACCTCATGGGCGACCCTATTACCCTTATGACTGACATAACATAAACTGCATAAAGAAAACATCCTACTTAACGAGCCAATATCCTCAGCCAAGAGACCAAAGTAATCCCGCCTGTTCTTTTTGTTGTTGCATGCATAGACTACGTCCATGGAGTCTGTTTCTATCTCCAATCTATCAAAAGCTTGCTCCCTCGCCCACACCAGTGCTTCACGAACAGCCAACGCTTCAATGGTGGCGATGTCGTTCCCCCATTCTACCTTCTTCCCCAGCACTCCCAGTAGCCCGCCCTCATCGTTTCTAGCCACCACCCTGACACCAGCCTTCCCGTCCTCCCCTACCGATCCATCCGTATTAAGCTTTATTCTCCCTCGCGCCGGTTTCACCCAGCTGCGCCTGCTACTGCTTTCCGCTCCATCATCTCTCGCCTCCACGCACCGCTGTTCATCGGCCTCGCTCCCGTCCCTTCGCTGGTTCGGTTGCCTGTGCCTTGACGGTCCCGCGCATTCCTCTTCCCTTGCTTCCCTCAGCTGGATACCCACTCGCACCTTGTCTTCCATTGGTTGTGTAGTCGACCGAGCTACTTCATTTATTATCCTTTGCTTGCTGTTTGCTTCACGTCCCGCCTGCACCACCGAGAGAGCCTCTCGGTATGTATAGCCACTTTGAAAACCATTGTCCTGGAAAGTTCTTTTACACCTCACCCGCCATGCAGCCCACATAGCAGCCACCACAATTTCCATCTCCCCCATGGTAGGTCTATCTAGCATGGCCTCCATCATAATCCCTACGTCCACGTCCTTGTACTCCTCCATCATCTCATGAATCTCCCGTGATGTTTGTTCCCATATTTCAGTTGCACTCAGGCAGCGGAATAGCATGTGGGTAATGGTTTCCTTTTCCTAACCACATAGTTTGCAGGTGCCATCATCAATGCAGTGTCTATCAAACAGCCGACCTCGCGTCGCTAGGCATCCCGTGCAGATCCTCCATAAGAAATGTGCAATCTTTGGACACCATCCCGCCTTCCATATCCTCTTCCACATCATGTTATCTTGTCGGCTCCGGTACCGTCGTGCTTCCTCTATCCCTAGCAAGCCCAGCCAATATGCAGATCGCACCGAGAATTCACCATTCTTTGTAGGCCACCACATCCATGTATCCTTGAGCTTCCGCAAGCTCAGCTGTATAGAACATACTCTCCTGGCTACATCATCCGGAAAACACTCTCGGACTCGCATCTGTGCCCCTCCTCCGTCATAAGCGGGGCCATTTTCTTGTTTGTAATTTTCCAGCGTTTCCGTCTGTCCCGGCAGCCATATATCCTGCCATATGCTCACATCTGTCCCCTCTCCCACTCTCCATTGCGTACCTTCCTTAAGAAGTGCCTTTGCTCCCCAAAGGCTCCTCCATGTGTAGCTCGGTGCATGTCCTCTCCTAGCCTCCCAAATGGACGTTCTTGGGAAATATTTGGCCTTTAGAACACTGGTTGCTAACGCCTCTGGATGAGTGATCATTCTCCATAATTGATGTGCCAAAAGGGCCTGGTTGAAGGTTTGGAAGTCCCTAAAGACAAGCCCTCCCTGATGTTTCGGCTTACACATTCGCTCCCAACTCATCCATGCTATCTTCCTCTCCTTATCCTTTGCCCCCCACCAGAATCTAGCTACCATTCTCTGAATCTCATCTATAGTTCTTGTTGGCAACTGGAAAATGCTCATAATGTACGTGGGTATGGCCTGCGCCACTGCTTTGATCAGGACCTCCCTCCCAGCTTTTGACAGAAGTTTTTCCTCCCATCCCTGAATCTTTCGCCATATCCTTTCTTTGATGAAGCTGAACACCTGCTTCTTTGACCTCCCCATGGCTGTTGGTAGGCCTAAGTAACTAGCGTGTCTGTCCACCTCTTTTACACCCAATAGCCCCTTCATCTCATTCCTCCTTTCCGCCGGAACTCCCTTGCTGAACACCACCTCTGTCTTAGCTAAATTGATCTTCTGACCCGATGCCTGTTCATATTGGCTGATAATTTCAGCTATCTTTAGGCACTCTGCATTGGTGGCTCTAGCGAAAAGAATACTATCATCTGCAAAAAAAAGGTGTGAGATAGACGACGCTCCCCTACACGGATGGATCCTGTGTAGAAGGGAATCGCGGGTAGCAGTGGAAAGTGACGTAGAAAAAGCTTCAGCACATAAGACGAAAAGAAAAGGGGAAAGAGGGTCACCCTAGCGTAGTCCACGTGATGGCGTTGTGCTTTGGGTCCTGTCTCCATTTATGGCAAATGCGTGCTGGACGGATGATATGCAGTCTCTAACTTTTTTCCTCCAGTGACTCCCAAACCCGATCTTCTTCATCACCTCATCAAGGAAATCCCACTCAACTCTATCATATGCTTTGGACATATCTAACTTCAGCGCCAAGCTACCCTTTTTCTGTCTCTTATCTCTCTTCATGTAATGGAACACTTCATAAGCAATGAGGGCGTTATCAGTTATCAATCTCCCTGGGACAAAGGCGCTTTGATTTTCAGAAATGATCCCATCCATAACTGATTTCAGGCGGTTTGTCATCACTTTGGATGCAATTTTATAGATCACATTGCATAGGCTAATGGGTCTAAACTCCCCCATGGATTTGGGCTGTTTGGTTTTTGGAATAAGCACAACCAGTGTCTCATTGAACTCCCCTATACTTCTTTCTCCTTTCCACCAACCTTTGATGTAACTCACCACATCCTTCCCTACTGTCACCCAATGTTGTTGATAGAACATTGCCTTTAAGCCATCCGGTCCCGGTGCTTTACTAGGGTGCATTTGTTTTACCGCTGTCCATACTTCCTCATCCTCAATATCCCTTTCTAATTCCTCTCTTTGGGAATCCGTAACAAGTTGCCGCAGCCCTTTTGTTGCCTCTTCAAAGCCCGTAGGAGAGCATGTTTGAAAAAGTTTTTCAAAATAACTCAGAATGATTGCTTTTATCTCCCCCTCCTCTTTATGCATCACCCCATGCTCATCCTCTAGCCCAGATATGTGATTTTGCCTTTTCCTATTCGTTGCTTTTTGGTGGAAATAAGCAGTGTTCCTGTCCCCCTCACGCAGTTCCTTCACCCGGGCCCGAGCCGCCCAGTATTCCTCATTCTTTTGTAACCAGTATTGGAGCTCCCTTGATTTTTCCTCCGCCTTATCAAGATTTATTTGGATCGGGTGTAGAGATTGCAGCCCTTTTAGTTCATTTTCCAGCTCTTTTATCTTCCTCTTCCGTTCCCCAAACTTTTCCATTGCCCATTCATTAAGGTTTTCTTTACATCGTTGCAGATTTGTTTTGAGGATCCCACCTTCTGCGGACTTCCATGCTTCCTTGATAGTGTCATCATAGCCCTTTTCTCCAACCCACATCTGCTCAAACATGAACTATCTTTTCCTCCTCTTTGACTGGGTGCGCCTGTTATCAGCCTTCAGAAAAATGAGTGTGTGGTCCGATTCATGAATAGGAAGATGATACACCTTACAGAAGCTAAACAAATTCCTCCATTCAAGATCAGGTAAAAATCTATCCAGACGTTCTTGGACCAAGGTTTTCTCCGTCAAACCTCTTTTCCACGTAAAGATATTGCCCTCAAACCCCACATCCACAAGCTCGCAATCATCAATGACATCGCGGAAGTTCTGTATGAATCTTGCATCTTTGGGAGGCCCACCTTGCTTCTCGGAGTTTGAAATTATCTCATTGAAATCGCCAAAGAAAATGACAGGAATCTCAGACTCACCTTTTATTTTCCTCATCAGCTCCCAAGTTTTCACTTTGCTTGCTTGATCCGCCCACCCATAGAGCCCCACCGCTCTCCAAGATTTATCATTGTCTTCCTCCCGTATAATAGCTGTTACATGCCTTTGAGAAAAATTCTGGATTTCAACTTTCATGTCCTTCCACCAAAAACCTAGTCCTCCCGCCCTTCCCTCACTTGAGATGCACATCCCGTCCGTGAAACCACAACTGTTTTTGACTTCCTCAAGTCTCCTCTCAGCTATCATAGTCTCCATAATGAAGACTATGTTTGGACATTCTCTCCATATCCACGACCGGAGAGCGCTACACTGATGGAGTTTTGCAACGCCACTAAAAATCCTAGAGATGATGAATCTCTAAGTTTAGCCTTGCTTGTATTATGGTAAGATCTCCACCCGCGTGTGCTAAGACACGCAGAAGTCTTTAAGGGTCGGATCCACGGGACAACGATCTTATTTAGAGTTAAACAAGATGGAAAACGTTTTAGCCGTACTTAACTACTTTAACGATTGATATTTAGACCAAAAGTTTGATTTGATTGTTTAAACTAGATGCAAGGAAAGTAAAAGCAAGAAAGTAGAAATTAAAGTTGTAGGCAATGATCAAAACCACTAGGATGTTGCCGGGTTTCACACCACTACACATGGATCATAAACATGCAACATAATAAAAAGACCTGCAAAGAAAAACTAATTAGCTAGTATCTTTGTAGACTTAGCTTCCTTTCGGATAACCAACTACGAGGAGTGTGGAGTATTACAATGCCAGCCATCCCCTAACGAATGGTCACTTACTTTGCATTACTCCTTCATGAAGTGTGTTCCTCGACCTTACCAAGGTTGCACTTCCATACGTCAACTGATTCCATTTCATAGTATGAAAGTGCAACGATGGGAGTGAGTTTACTCCACTCGTGAAAGCACTCCTAGATACCGAAACAGACATATGGTGACTACATATATCTAGAACCAACATTCAATCGATATTCAGATCTAAGGGTATAAATGTAGACAATTCATACCAAGAGACAATAAGTAACGCGAGTTGGTGATCAAGCAACAAGCATTCATTAAACGATTGATGTTGAGCCAAAAAGGAGAGTATCTCTATTGCAAACGATTGAATTACATTGCATGAAATGAAAACATGGGTAGCGGGGCTACTCCCCGCACCCTAGTGAAAAAGGACTACTCGCTCATCTCAAGAGCAAAGGAGGAGGCGAGAAGAGAGAGAAAGAATGACATCTCCACGGAGGAGGGAAGGCTGAACCCTTAGTGGAGAGAGCAACGATCTACACACTTCGTGGCTGCTTGATGATGGATCTTCTCTTCCCACCTTCTTTGTTGATGAGAGAGAAGGTAGCTTGATGATAGGACGTGGACCTCAAACCGGCAGCCTTGGGGCGATGGATGAAGGATGGGATTGCTCTGGAACTGGAGGGGCAGCCTTTGGGCGTATGAGAGATCCCCCCCTTGAAGTGACCCTTGGGGTCTTATTTATAGGCTTAAGTTGAGCCCAAACGGTTTTGAGACCGCATGGGCTCATACGGTCTTGAGACTGCATGAGCTCATACGGTCTTGAGACCGCATGAGCTCAAACGGTCTTGAGACCGCATGAGCTCATACGGTCTTGAGACCGCATGAGCTCATACGGTTTTGAACTGCATGGCCTCATACGGTCTTGAGACCGCATGGGCTCATACGGTCTTGAGACCGCACGGGCTCATACGGTCTTGAGACCGCACGGGCTCATACGGTCTTGAGACCGCACGGGCTCATACGGTCTTGAGACCGTATGACCTTCATGCGGTCTTGGGACCGTATGGAGTCTTTGTAATAAAATTTTTTTGTGTTTTCCTGCAATAATAAAGAAGAGAAGTTTAGTTTATTGGTATATCAACAATAAAGTAAAAAGTTAATGATTCTATCTAATTTATCTAAGAAAGAGTATGGAAAATTAAGGAGAACCAATAAGATAACGTCACAAAATGGGAGGTTATCACCCCCCCTAACTTAGAGTCTAGCTTGTCCTCAAGATAGATAGAGACAAGGCATGCAGTGGCGAGGCGATTTTATTTAGTTAGGGTTTCCATACTCTTCCTTCAATTCTAGATTAGAGATCTACGGAGGTTTTTTTAGGGCTTCTGTGTACACTAACTCTTTCAGGTATCAAGAGTTGCATGGATCTCAGGTTCCTTTCATATCGCGAGTCTCGCATTGGGACCCTTTTTTTTATATGCATGTCATCGACTCTAATCAGTTTTATACTTCTTTTGAGAAACCTACTGGCAGCTAGAGTGGGTATGAGGGTTGGCTTAAAAGGCTTATTGTGTAATTCCCCCTTCAAGTGGGGGAGGTTTTGTCCTATGCTTTTAGGGTCTCGCTACCGGGCATGACACATATGCCTTCATGAGGGCAGCTGAATGTACCGGCCGGCCGAGTCCTTTATCAGCCTTTTCATATATTAGGAGACCTTAGGATTTCACTACCGGGCACGACACATCTGCCTTCATGAGGGCAGCTGTATGTACCGGCCGGGTGAGATCTTTATTGGCTCTTCATATAGGTCCTTATGCGTGGCATAACTCTCATGTTTTTATTCAACACTCTGGCTTTTATTCGAAACTCACAGGCTTAGGAAGTGGGTTTTTGTTAGGGTTTTTGATTGGGCGGCCAAGCCTCTTTTATTGAAAGAAGAAAACTGTTCTTAGGGTTCCTGACATGCACTTATTTTTGTTTGGTGGTCCGCTTGCGAGATTTCTTGATTTTGGATTTCCCCCTGATTTCCCTCTTGACCTTGAGAGTTTTCAGTTTGCTTTGGCCCTGAAGTTGACCTGTGAAGAGTCTGAAATAGAATTGAAGTAAAAGCATAAAAACCAATTGTGAATGTAATGTATAAATTTGCCATTCATACCTATATGCTAATCTTGTTATTTATTCTTGAGGACTACTTTATCTCTAACTTAGCTAGGGGTGAATCTTTCCAGGATGAAAGTTATACTTAAGAGTTATTTTATTGAAGAAATTACTGGAAAAAGTCTAAATATGAACAGAAGGTTTTGAAAAAGATGTGCGGGAAAGTATGAGTTAAGGGAAAGGGTAGAGATAGAAGGGTTGAAGAAGAATGATACCTCACCCTTGTCCAGTGCACTCCCCCCCTAACTTATCACTCACTCTGTCCACAGAGTGTCAAAGTGATAGGTTGAGAAGTGCATGGACAAGGGCATTAGGATTTTGTTAATCCTTTATTTGCCCCATGAGTTCTGAGTAAGGTGGCTGCGAGCTTTACACGTAGTGCGTGGTAGTCCACTTCTGTCATGTCCTCTATAGGCTTGTGAAGGGTCAAAATTGTATACATCCAGAAGAGGACGTGGAAGCCGCAGTCTTTGGATTCTTTAATTTGCTGGGGGCACCTGTGGCAGAAGGCTGGTGGTTTGAAGTGATCTTTGTCATATGCCCGCGTGTGTTGACCCAAAAGATCGTGTAATTTGTCAGCACACTCCTTCGCCACCTCCTCTGTTGGTGTCTTTGGAGTTGTAGTATATTCTTTCTGTTCCGGATCATACTGGCTGTCAGAACTGTTGTAGATTATTGTTGTTCCTTCATGAAGATTAGTTGCCAGTAACATCCAGTGCTCTTGATGAAGGAAAGGTAGCATGATGAACTTCGGAGTTGTATGCTGAAGATAAGAGATGAGTGGCTCCTTTGTTCCGAAGTTCTTCAGCCCTAAAAGATCATCCTTCATGTAAGCTGATACCATATAGACTGTGTGGTGATTCCGTGCGAGCAAGTATTGATAAGCAGTCATTACACTTACAGACATGGAACCTTTGATCTGTACAGTTTCACGGAGGACATCTGCCATAACCAAGATATCCCCGTCAATATATACAAGGTCGTCCTTTTCGGCATATAGCCGTGACATTATGAGCCGGAGTTCATTGTCTGAAAGATTTTTGCAAGCTTCTCGATCGAAATTTGGAAATGATGGTTCAATGGCAGATGGGGGAACCATGTGTAGTGAGGATTTCTTGATGGTTGTCCCGGATATCAACTCAACATCACCTTTATCTGGAGCCAGGTCGAAGATGAAAGGGTTCCATTGTCTTTGCTTGGTGACTTTGGTTGGCTGCTTTTCTTTTTCCAACTCCGTTAGGGTTTGTCTGAATGGTCTCCTCTGCGGACGTTGGATGGATAAAAAAAGGTAACGAGGGACGTCATCTGGCGCCATAGTAGGGTCGTTGAAGAACCTTCTATCGCAGATAACCTCCATGGCGTACCGCCCTCGTAAGGAGTGGAAATCTTCGTTAATGAGATCGGTGAATGGGACTTGCTGGTTGAGCGCTAAAATGTGTCGTATAACGTAGAAAGTGCAGTATCCCGATCCTTTAGTGGTTTGGACTTGGGAGTTGATTATTCGAAACCAGGGTTGACTCCAATCCTGGCGGAGAGGAGGGCATGCAGCCCATATGAGTTTTAGAAGACGGAAAGGGATGCATCTTGCCTGCCCAGCTTCAGTGCCGACAAAGTTGATTATTCTGGCTTTCAGTTCACTAGCACAGAACTTGTACACTTTTGCATCTCGAGCTGAGGTGTCCACGATCATAAGTAGCCAGTGACCACAGACTTGA
The DNA here is from genome assembly GCA_963693085.1 of Alisma plantago-aquatica. NCBI lineage: Eukaryota > Viridiplantae > Streptophyta > Magnoliopsida > Alismatales > Alismataceae > Alisma > Alisma plantago-aquatica. Next base: position 910,059,404 of record OY856409.1, read on the forward strand.
AATGGCATGATTATAAAACGTGGTCTTCTGGCCATTCCCCTATGCAACCGCTCAATGGATTTGTGCTGTAGTTCTTTGTATAGCAAGCACAAACCCAGAGCTGGTGAGGTGTTCAGAACTGGTTGCTTCCTCCTGGGACTTCTATAAATTTCGATAGAATTAGCAAGAAGGGTGCGGAAGGTCGCCATCTTCACCTCAGAACGGGGTCGGAGGATGGAGCGGAAATCCTCACGTGTCAACTTGTGCTTGGTCTTTGTGTTTTGATAGATAACATCCCTCCCTTCCTTGTCATCATCTACTATAATGTTCAGGATGAAGTTATCATGTGCGTCTAAGGTAGAGATGGCCGCCATATCAAGGTCGTGCATTTTATGAGGTAGGAGTGGCGGCGGGGGTAGTTCTTGCGGTGTGGGGGAAAAAGTCTGCTCGAAGTCGTCCATGTAATGCTGCAGATCTTCATCTCTGTTAGAATCAGAAGGAGTATCTAGTTCTTCATCAGTGTCTAGGCGTACTCTTTCTTATTCTTCCTGCTCAGGCACTGAAGGCTCAGGTGCAAAGAGTTTTTGAGCTGTTGTGGCGGGTATACTGCTGCTGGTTCCCAGAATACATTTTTCGAACTCAACAAAAGCCACTTCATTCGCAGCCTCACCTAAAGATCTCGTGGAGTAGTTTAGGAATTGATCCCCATAATATATGTTGACGTTTCCCGTGGGAGCAGGGGATTTGGGATCTTTATCACCAACTTGGTGATCTTTCTGGTGTTTTGGTAGTGTTCCTTGGCTGGGGCCCGCCCCAGCATCATCTGGCTTATCGGAGTCATCAGCTGAGGGGGTACTGTTGTTTGAGTCAGCGGAGGAATCAGAATCTTCATCAGCTTCATCTGCTGCTGATTTATTAGTTGTTTTCTTATGTGCTTTCTTCTTGCATTGACGATGGAGGGATTGTAGCTCGTCGTATGCCACTTGCACGTCCTCGTGTGCTTCGAGCAGTGCTTCGTGGGTTTCTTTTAAATCAGAATAACGCACTTCGACTGAGATGAGTCGTGCTGTGAGGTCAGTTACTTGAGCTCGTAGTTGAATAAGCTCATTGCTTGATGACACCTCCTGGCTTTTATGTAGTTGTGTGAGGGTGTTATTGATGTCGTCCAGGTGCGTGCTGAAAGCTTAGTGTTGCTGCTTGAGATCACAGAGGGTCTCTGGCAGTGGTTGAGTCTGTGTAGAGATCCTATCGACCTGCTTTGCCAACACATCATGCTGGCGTTGTACTCCATGGATCAACTCGGGCAAAGTTTTACAGTGGTTGTCGATGTGGTCGACTTGCTTGGCCACTGAATCTTGACATTGTTGGATTCCTTGGAGAATGCTTGGCATGGCGCGGTTCTGCTCGTCGATCTTGGCGACCTGTTGTGTTAGACCCTGCACACAAGAAAAAATAGAATTTAAAATGTTAGAGTGATCGGTGAGGAGGTTTCGGATGGTGTCGAATTGACGTCCGAATTCCTCACCGACGTTAGTAAAAGGGACCCCAGTAGATGAAGAGTGAGGTGGCTGGGGTCGGGGTGGAATGGTAGTGTCGTGCGGAAAAGACACTATTGATGGACCCGCGAACTGCGTGGTGACTGTGGATGGGGTCACCAGCGATGTCGGGGTGGTGGTGGATGGAAAAGGTGGTGACATACCCGGAGAGAGGAATGGATCCGGGAATGTTTATGGAAAGGCAGTGGAGGTGAAAGAGGTGAAATTGGTCATTGTAGTGGAGAATGGGATGCCCGAAGTGAAGAAGGGTGGGGGTGGTGGTATGGTTGTGGAGAAGGGTGGTGTGGTAAAAAGTGGTGTGGAGGATGATTGAGGAGTGGTTGATGGTGGATAAATGGAAGATGGTGGGGTGGTTGAAGGTGGTGGGGTAGTTGAAAGTGGTGGGGTAGTGGATGTTGGGGTAGTGAAAGGTGGAGAGGTGGTAGTGAGCTCAACGTTTAGACTCATTATAAAAGAGTCTAGTGATGAGGTTGTAATATGCTCGTCTGGAAGGGAGGGCTCAGATTCGGGGTGGGGTTTTGATGTTGGTGTCCCTGACAGCTCGTGCGCCTTCAGAAGCCTTCTGGAAGGTCGTTTGACTGGAACTTTTGTTATTTTGGCTGTCGGGGCATTTATGTTGAGCTCTGCCTGCCCTGCTGTTGCTTTCTTTGCTGTGGCATTGACTGAGGCTATGAGTTTGACGATCTCATTGTCTGAGAATAAGAGTTTGTCCTTGTCATAGTCAGCAAGTTCTGGAAGTGGGAGCAGGGTTCTGGAAGATTTTGTTGTGGGGCAGAACACGTAATGCAGCTTTGTATCCTTTTCTTTTATGATAAAGGAGTTCTTTAATGTCTGTTCATTGGTAAGGATGTCGCCCTTTATTGGGTTGCATTTGGGTAGAAGTCTATCCATCTTAAGATATTTGATGATGGATGTGATATGACCACCCGTGCAAATTTCTTTTCCTAGGGCGAAGGTTGATAGCTTGATGAGCATAAGACGTCCAATGTTAACTGGCATTCTATTTAGGACGGACCAGAGAACATAGAGATCATATATGAGTACAGTTCCTCCTTCTGATCTAGGGAAGAGTACGCCAGCGATGATTTTGTGAAGTGTGCGCACTAGGCCAGAATGAATGTTAGAGGCCTTGCTTGTCTTTGCGTCAAAATTTGGTATCCCCGTTAGTGATTTCCAGAAGGTATGTTTGTTGAACTTGGGGTGTTCTGTACCAGCGGCCTTAGCTTTTTTCAGCTGGTCTTGGTTATCGATGAAGATTTCGTTCAACATATTTTCAGTGATGACTACTTCGTTGTTAAAGATTCTGGTGGTTATTCTACGGTCACCACCGTCCCTTTCTCTATCCATGATGTCCACCGATTCTTTGTGGAAATAGATGAAGAATTCTGTTGTTGGCTCAATATAGGGTGTTTCGGGTACATAGCATAACCGAGCAAGATTGGAATTGTCAAGTAGTGTGAGGATTCTATTATAGATCCCCATCTTCATAAGTATGCTTGGGAAGACATACTTTGTTGGTTTAAGAATTTGGCTAATGGAAGGGATGTTATTGAGATAAAGATTTTCAGGTGGTGGTGCTGTGGTGGTGATGTGGGGAAAAATAGGAACGGTAATTGTGGCAGGGGTGGTGGTGGTGGTGATGGGTGATGGGATGTACCCTGCCAGAGTTTGTTCCCTTGCAGTGGCAGGGTGAACTTGTTTCCTGGCCCTTTTCTTGGGTACGGGTTCTGATGTGGTTGCTTGGGCTTTTCTTTTCTCCTTAGACTTTGCAGTGGGTGATTCTGCCTCGGGGGAAGGTTGATATTCCGAGTCCTCGTCGGATGAAATTGTCTCGACCTCCTCTTTGGAGTGCACCTCACCTAAGAATCTGTTGAGGCGTTTGATCTCATGCATGAATTTGAGCAGGTTCACCTTTGCCGAGAGCTATCCAGTCGTTTCATAGTTATATACGACTTGTTGTAGTTTGTCACGCTCAGCTTCTAATTGTTCCCTTGTCCAGAAAGGGGCATCAACTGTTCCTTGAGGTTGCTTGGAAGGTGATGTCATTCTAAAATTATTGACAAGAAAACAATAGTTAGAATGTTTAAATTTGAAGTTATAACAAAGTAATGTTATTGAGGTTTGAGGTTTATTAGATTGGTTTTATTAAATTTGAAATTATAACAAAGTAACGGTTTGGAGGTCGGATGATCCCAAATGGTTTGGAAACCGAATGGTTCCATACGGTTTGGAGACCGAATGGTTCCATACGGTTTGGAGACCGAATGGTTCCATACGGTTTGGAGACCGAATGGTTCCATACGGTTTGGAAACCGAATGGTTCCATACGGTTTGGAGACCGAATGGTTCCATACGGTTTGGAGACCGAATGGTTCCATACGGTTTGGAGACCGAATGGTTCCATCAACACCAAGACAGCCCAAAGGCTGCCCCTCCAGTTCCAGAGCAATCCCATCCTTCATCCATCGCCCCAAGGCTGTCGGTTTGAGGTCCACGTCCTATCATCAAGCTACCTTCTCTCTCATCAACAAAGAAGGTGGGAAGAGAAGATCCATCATCAAGCAACCACGAAGTGTGAAGATCGTTGCTCTCTCCACCAAGGGTTCAACCTTCCCTCCTCTGTGGAGATGTCGTTCTTTCTCTCTCTTCTCGCCTCCTCCTTTGCTCTTGAGATGAGCGAGTAGTCCTTTTTCACTAGGGTGCGGGGAGTAGCCCCACTACCCATGTTTTAATTTCATGCAATGTAATTCAATCGTTTGCAATAGAGATACTCTCCTTTTTGGCTCAACATCAATCGTTTAATGAATGCTTGTTGCTTGATCACCAACTCACGTTACTTATTGTCTCTTGGTATGAATTGTCTATGTTTATACCCATAGATCTGAATATCAATTGAATTTTGGTTCTAGATATATGTAGTCACCATATGTCTGTTTCGGTATCTAGGAGTGCTTTCACGAGTGGAGTAAACTCACTCCCATCGTTGCACTTTCATACTATGAAATGGAATCAGTTGACGTATGGAAGTGCAACCTTGGTAAGGTCGAGGAACACACTTCATGAAGGAGTAATGCAAAGTAAGTGACCATTCGTTAGGGGATGGCTGGCATTGTAATACTCCACACTCCTCGTAGTTGGTTATCCGAAAGGAAGCTAAGTCTACAAAGATACTAGCTAATTAGTTTCTCTTTGCAGGTCTTTTTATTATGTTGCATGTTTATGATCCATGTGTAGTGGTGTGAAACCCGACAACATCCTAGTGGTTTTAATCATTGCCTACAACTTTAATTTCTACTTTCTTGCTTTTACTTTCCTTGCATCTAGTTTAAACAATCAAATCAAACTTTCGGTCTAAATATCAATCGTTAAAGTAGTTAAGTACGGCTAAAATGTTTTCCATCTTGTTTAACTCTAAACAAGACCGTTGTCCCATGGATCCGACCCTTAAACTATATTACGATAAGACTTCCGCGTGTCTTAGCACACGCGGGTGGAGATCTTACCATAATACAAGCAAGGCTAAACTTAGAGATTCATCATCTCTAGGATTTTTAGTGGCGTTGCAAAACTCCATCAAAAATTGGCGCCGTTGTCGGGGAACGAACCCGGGTCACCCGCGTGACAGGCGGGAATACTTACCACTATACTACACCGACGCCAATTTTTAGTTCTGTTAGGGGGTTTTTAGTTCAATTTTTGATGGAGTTTTGCAACACCACTAAAAATCCTAGAGATGATGAATCTCTAAGTTTAGCCTTGCTTGTATTATGATAAGATCTCCACCCGCGTGTGCTAAGACACACGGAAGTCTTATCGTAATATAGTTTAAGGGTCGGATCCACGGGACAACGGTCTTGTTTAGAGTTAAACAAGATGGAAAACGTTTTAGCCGTACTTAACTACTTAACGATTGATATTTAGACTTAAAGTTTGATTTGATTGTTTAAACTAGATGCAAGGAAAGTAAAAGCAAGAAAGTAGAAATTTAAGTTGTAGGCAATGATTAAAACCACTAGGATGTTGCCGGGTTTCACACCACTACACATGGATCATAAACATGCAACATAATAAAAAGACCTGCAAAGAGAAACTAATCAGCTAGTATCTTTGTAGACTTAGCTTCCTTTCGGATAACCAACTACGAGGAGTGTGGAGTATTACAATGCCAGCCATCCCCTAACGAATGGTCACTTACTTTGCATTACTCCTTCATGAAGTGTGTTCCTCGACCTTACCAAGGTTGCACTTCCATACGTCAACTGATTCCATTTCATAGTATGAAAGTGCAACGATGGGAGTGAGTTTACTCCACTCGTGAAAGCACTCCTAGATACCGAAACAGACATATGGTGACTACATATATCTAGAACCAACATTCAATCAATATTCAGATCTAAGGGTATAAACATAGACAATTCATACCAAGAGACAATAAGTAATACAAGTTGGTGATCAAGCAACAAGCATTCATTAAACGATTGATGTTGAGCCAAAAAGAGAGTATCTCTATTACAAATGATTGAATTACATTGCGTGAAATGAAAACATGGGTAGCGGGGCTACTCCCCACACCCTAGTGAAAAGGACTACTCGCTCATCTCAAGAGTAAAGGAGGAGGTGAGAAGAGAGAGAAAGAACGACATCTCCACGGAGGAGGGAAGGTTGAACCCTTGGTGGAGAGAGCAACGATCTTCACACTTCGTAGCTGCTTGATGATGGATCTTCTCTTCCCACCTTCTTTGTTGATGAGAGAGAAGGTAGCTTGATGATGAGACGTGGACCTCAAACCGGCAGCCTTGGGGCAATGGATGAAGGATGGAATTGCTCTGGAACTAGAGGGGTAGCCTTTGGGCGTCTGAGGGATCCCCCCCTTGAAGTGACCCTTGGGATCTTATTTATAGGCTTAAGTTGAGCCCAAACGGTCTTGAGACCGCATGGGCTCATACGGTCTTGAGACCGCATGAGCTCATACGGTCTTGAAACTGCATGAGCTCAAACGGTCTTGAGACCGCATGAGATCATACGGTCTTGAGACCGCATGGGCTCATACGGTCTTGAGACCGCACGGGCTCATACGGTCTTGAGACCGCACGGGCTCATACGGTCTTGAGACCGCACGGGCTCATACGGTCTTGAGACCACACGGGCTCATACGGTCTTGAGACCGCACGGGCTCATATGGTCTTGAGACCGTATGACCTTCATGCGGTCTTGGGACCGTATGGAGTCTTTGTAATAATGTTTTTTGTGTTTTCCTGCAATAATAAAGAAGAGAAGTTTAGTTTATTGGTATATCAGCAATAAAGTAAAAAGTTAATGATTCTATCTAATTTATCTAAGAAAGAGTATGGAAAATTAAGGAGAACCAATAAGATAACGTCACAAAATGGGAGGTTATCACCCCCCCTAACTTAGAGTCTAGCTTGTCCTCAAGATAGATAGAGCTAAGGCATGAAGCGGCGAGGCGATTTTATTTAGTTAGGGTTTCCATACTCTTGCTTCAATTCTAGATCAGAGATCTACCGAGGTCTTGTTAGGGCTTCTGCTTACACTAACTCTTTTGGGTATCAAGAGTTGCATGGATCTCAGGTTCCTTTCATATCGCGAGTCTCGCATTGGGACCCTTTTTTTTAATATGCATGTCATCGACTCTAATCAGTTTTATACTTCTTTTGAGAAACCTACCGGCAGCTAGAGTGGGTATGAGGGTTGGCTTAAAAGGCTTATTGTGTAATTCCCCCTTCAAGTGGGGGAGGTTTTGTCCTATGCTTTTAGGGTCTCGCTACCGGGCACGACACATATGCCTTTATGAGGGCAGCTGAATGTACCGGCCGGCCGAGTCCTTTATCAGCCTTTTCATATATTAGGAGACCTTAGGATTTCACTACCGGGCACGACACATCCGCCTTCATGAGGGCAGCTGTATGTACCGGCCGGGTGAGATCTTTATTGGCTCTTCATATAGGTCCTTATGCGTGGCACAACTCTCATGTTTTTATTCAACACTCTGGCTTTTATTCGAAACTCACAGGCTTAGGAAGTGGGTTTTTGTTAGGGTTTTTGATTGGGTGGCCAAGCCTCTTTTATTGAAAGAAGAAAGCTGTTCTTAGGGTTCCTGACATGCACTTATTTTTGTTTGGTGGTCCGCTTGCGAGATTTCTTGATTTTGGATTTCCCCCTGATTTCCCTCTTGACCTTGAGAGTTTTCAGTTTGCTTTGGCCCTGAAGTTGACTTGTGAAGAGACTGAAATAGAATTGAAGTAAAAGCATAAAAACCAATTGTGAATGTAATGTATAAATTCGCCATTCATGCCTATATGCTAATCTTGTTATTTATTCTTGAGGACTACTTTATCTCTAACTTAGCTAGGGGTGAATCTTTCCAGGATGAAAGTTATACTTAAGAGTTATTTTATTGAAGAAATTACTGGAAAAAGTCTAAATATGAACAGAAGGTTTTGAAAAAGATGTGCGGGAAAGTATGAGTTAAGGGAAAGGGTAGAGATAGAAGGGTTGAAGAAGAATGATACCTCGCCCTTGTCCAGTGCACTCCCCCCCTAACTTATCACTCACTCTGTCCACAGAGTGTCAAAGTGATAGGTTGAGAAGTGCATGGACAAGGGCATTAGGCTTCTGTTAATCCTTTATTTGCCCCACGAGTTCTGAGTAAGGTGGCTGCGATCTTTTCACGTAGTGTGTGGTAGTCCACTTCTGTCATGTCCTCTATAGGCTTGTGAAGGGTCAAAATTGTATACATCCAGAAGAGGACGTGGAAGCCGCAGTCTTTGGATTCTTTAATTTGCTGGGGGCACCTGTGGCAGAAGGCTGGTGGTTTGAAGTGATCTTTGTCATATGCCCGCGTGTGCTGACCCAAAAGATCGTGTAATTTGTCAGCACACTCCTTCGCCACCTCCTCTGTTGGTGTCTTTGGAGTTGTAGTATATTCTTTCTGTTCCGGATCATACTGGCTGTCGGAACTGTTGTAGAATATTGTTGTTCCTTCATGAAGATTAGTTTCCAGTAACATCCAGTGCTCTTGATGAAGGAAAGGTAGCATGATGAACTTCGGAGTTGTATGCTGAAGATAAGAGATGAGTGGCTCCTTTGTTCCGAAGTTCTTCAGCACTAAAAGATCATCCTTCATGTAAGCTGATACCATATAGACTGTGTGGTGATTCCGTGCGAGCAAGTATTGATAAGCAGTCATTACACTTACAGACATGGAACCTTTGATCTGTACAGTTTCACGGAGGACATCTGCCATAACCAAGATATCCCCGTCAATATATACAAGGTCGTCCTTTTCGGCATATAGCCGTGACATTATGAGCCAGAGTTCATTGTCTGAAAGATTTTTGCAAGCTTCTCGATCGAAATTTGGAAATGATGGTTCAATGGCAGATGGGGGCACCATGTGTAGTGAGGATTTCTTGATGGTTGTCCCGGATATCAACTCAACATCACCTTTATCTGGAGCCAGGTCAAAGATGAAAGGGTTCCATTGTCTTTGCTTGGTGACTTTGGTTGGCTGCTTTTCTTTTTCCAACTCCGTTAGGGTTTGTCTGAATGGTCTCCTCTGTGGACATTGGATGGATGAAAAAAGGTAACGAGGGACGTCATCTGGCACCATAGTAGGGTCGTTGAAGAACCTTCTATTGCAGATAAGCTCCATGGTGTACCGCCCTCGTAAGGAGTGGAAATCTTCGTTAATGAGATCGGTGAATGGGACTTGCTGGTTGAGCGCTAAAATGTGTCGTATAACGTAGAAAGCGCAGTCTCCTGATCCTTTAGTGGTTTGGACTTGGGAGTTGATTATTCGAAACTAGGGTTGACTCCAATCCTGGCGGAGAGGAGGGCATGCAACCCATATGAGTTTTAGAAGCCGGAAAGGGATGCATCTTGCCTCCCCAACTTTAGTGCCGACAAAGTTGATTATTCTGGCCTTCAGTTCACTAGCACAGAAGTTGTACACTTTTGTGTCTCGAGCTGAGGTGTCCACAATCATAAGTAGCCAGTGACCACAGACTTGAAATGGCACGGTTATAAAACGTGATCTTCTGGCCATTCCCCTATGCAACCGCTCAATGGATTTGTGTTGTAGTTCTTTGTATAGAAAGCACAAACCCAGAGCTGGTGAGGTGTTCAGAACTGGTTGCTTCCGCCTGGGACTTCTATAAATTTCGATAGAATTAGCAAGAAGGGTGCGGAAGGTCACCATCTTCACCTCAGAACGGGGTCGGAGGATGGAGCGGGAATCCTCACGTGTCAACTTGCGCTTGGTCTTTGTGTTTTGATAGATAACATCCCTCCCTTCCTTGGCATCATCTACTATAGTGTTCAGGATGAAGATATCCTGTGCGTCTAAGGTAGAGATGGCCGCCATATCAAGGTCGTGCATTTTATGAGGTAGGGGTGGCGGCGGGGGTAGTTCTTGCGGTGTGGGGGAAAAAGTCTGCTCAAAGTCATCCATGTAATGCTGCAGATCTTCATCTCTGTCAGAATCAGAAGGAGTATCTAGTTCTTCATCAGTGTCTAGGCGTACTCTTTCTGATTCTTCCTGCTCAGGCACTGAAGGCTCAGGTGCAGAGAGTTTTTGAGCTGTTGTGGCTGGTATACTACTGCTGGTTCCCAGAATACATTTTTCGAACTCAGAAAAAGCCACTTCTTTTGCAGCCTCACCTAAAGATCCCGTGGAGTAGTTTAGGAATTGATCCCCATAATATATGTTGACGTTTTCCGTGGGAGCAGGGGATTTGGGATCTTTATCCCCAGCTTGGTGATCTTTCTGGTGTTTTGGTAGTGTTCCTTGGCTGGGGCCCACCCCAACATCATCTGGCTTATCGGAGTCATCAATTGAGGGGGTACTGTTGTTTGCGTCAGCGGAGGAATCAGAATCTTCATCGTCATCTTCATCAGCTTCATCTGCTGCTGATTTATCAGTTGTTTTCTTGTGTGCTTTCTTCTTGCATTAACGATGGAGGGATTGTAGCTCGTCGTATGCCACTTGCACGTGCTCGTATGCTTCGAGCAGTGCTTCGTGGGTTTCTTTTAAATCAGAATAACGCTCTTCGACTAAGAGGAGTCGTGCTGTGAGGTCAGTTACTTGAGCTCGTAGTTGAATAAGCTCATTGCTTGATGACACCTCCTGGCTTTTATGTAGTTGTGTGAGGGTGTTATTGATGTTGTCCAGGTGCGTGATGAAAGCTTGTTGTTGCTGCCTGAGCTCACAGAGGGTCTCTGGCAGCGGTTGAGTCTGCGTAGAGATCCTATCGACCTGCTTTTCCAATGCATCATGCTGGCGTTGTACTCCATGGATAAACTTGGGCAAAGTTTTACAGTGGTTGTCGATGTGGTCGACTTGCTTGGCCACTGAATCTTGACGTTGTTGGATTCCTTGGAGAATGCTTGGCATGGCACGGTTCTGCTCGTCGATCTTGGAGACCTGTTGTGTTAGACCCTGCACACAAGAAAAAATAGAATTTAAAATGTTAGAGGGATCGGTGAGGAGGTTTCGGATGGTGTCGAATTGACGTCCAAATTCCTCACTGACGTTAGTAAAAGGGACCCCAGTAGATGAAGAGTGAGGTGGCTGGGGTCGGGGTGGAATGGTAGTGTCGTGCGGAAAAGACACTATTGATGGACCCGCGAACTACATGGTGACTGTGGATGGGGTCACCAGCGATGTCGGGGTGGTGGTGGATGGAAAAGGTGGTGACATACCCGGAGAGAGGAATGGATCCGGGAATGTTGATGGAAAGGCAGTGGAGGTGAAGGAGGTGAATTTGGGCGTTGTAGTGGAGAATGGGATGCCCGAAGTGAAGAAGGGTGGGGGTGGTGGTATAGTTGTGGAGAAGGGTGGTGTGGTAAAAAGTGGTGTGGAGGATGATTGAGGAGTGGTTGATGGTGGATAAATGGAAGATGGTGGGGTGGTTGAAGGTGGTGGGGTAGTTGAAAGCAGTGGGGTAGTGGATGTTGGGGTAGTGAAAGGTGGAGAGGTGGTAGTGAGCTCAACGTTTAGACTCATTATAAAAGAGTCTAGTGATGAGGTTGTAATATGCTCGTCTGGAAGGGAGGGCTCAGATTCGGGGTGGGGTTTTGATGTTGGTGTCCCTGACAGCTCGTGCGCCTTCAGAAGCCTTCTGGAAGGTCGTTTGACTGGAACTTTTGTTATTTTGGCTGTCGGGGCATTTATGCTGAGCTCTGCCTGCCCTGCTGTTGCTTTCTTTGCTGTGGCATTGACTGAGGCTATGAGTTTGACGATCTCGTTGTCTGAGAATAGGAGCTTGTCCTTGTCATAGTCAGCAAGTTCTGGAAGTGGGAGCAGGGTTCTGGAAGATTTTGTTGTGGGGCAGAACACGTAATGCAGCTTTGTATCCTTTTCTTTTATGATAAAGTAGTTCTTTAATGTCTGTTCATTGGTAAGGATGTCGCCCTTTATTGGGTTGCATTTGGGTATAAGTCTATCCATCTTAAGATATTTGATGATGGATGTGATATGACAACCTGTGAAAATTTCTTTTCCTAGGGCGAAGGCTGATAGCTTGATGAGCATAAGACGTCCAATGTTAACTGGTATTCCATTTAGGACGGACCAGAGAACATAGAGATCAGATAAGAGTATAGTTCCTCCTTCTGATCTAGGGAAGAGTGCGCCAGCGATGATTTTGTGAAGTGTGTGCACTAGGCCAGAATGAATGTTAGAGGCCTTGCTTATCTTTGCGTCGAAATTTGGTATCCCCGTTAGTGATTTCCAGAAGGTATGTTTGTTGAACTTGGGGTGTTCTGTACTAGCGGACTTAGCTTTTTTCAACTGGTCTTGGTTATCGATGAAGATTTCGTTCAACATATTTTCAGTGATGACTACTTCGTTGTTAAAGATTCTGGTGGTTATTCTACGGTCTCCACCGTCCCTTGCTCTATCCATGATGTCCACCGATTCTTTGTGGAAATAGGTGAAGAATTTTGTTGTTGGCTCAATATAGGGTGTTTCGGGTACATAGCATAATCGAGCAAGATTGGAATTGTCAAGTAGTGTGAGGATTCTATTATAGATCCCCATCTTCATAAGTATGCTTGGGCAGACATACTTTGTTGGTTTAAGAATTTGGCTGATGGAAGGGATGTTATTGAGATAAAGATTTTCAGGTGGTGGTGCTGTGGTGGTGATGGGGGGGAAATAGGAACGGTAATTGTGGCAGGGGTGGTGGTGGTGGTGATGGGTGATGGGATGTACCCTGCCAGAGTTTGTTCCCTTGCAGTGGCAGGGTGAACTTGTTTCCTGGCCCTTTTCTTGGGTACGGGTTCTGATGTGGTTGCTTGGGCTTTTCTTTTCTCCTTAGACTTTGCAGTGGGTGATTCTGCCTCGGGGGAAGGTTGATATTCCGAGTCCTCGTCGGATGAAATTGTCTCGACCTCCTCTTTGGAGTGCACCTCACCTTTGGGTGATTCTGCCTCAGCTGTTCCTTAAGGTTGCTTGGAAGGTGATGTCATTCTAAAATTATTGACAAGAAAACAATAGTTAGAATGTTTAAATTTGAAGTTATAACAAAGTAATGTTATTGGAGTTTGAGGTTTATTAGATTGGTTTTATTAAATTTGAAATTATAACAAAGTAACGGTTTGGAGGTCGGATGATCCCAAACGGTTTGGAAACCGAATGGTTCCATACGGTTTGGAAACCGAATGGTTCCATACGGTTTGTAGACCGAATGGTTCCATACGGTTTGGAGACCGAATGGTTCCATACGGTTTGGAGACCGAATGGTTCCATACAGTTTGGAAACCGAATGGTTCCATACGGTTTGGAAACCGAATGGTTTTATACGGTTTGGAGACCGAATGATTCCATACAGTTTAGACCTCGTCACAAAATAGACCTAAGCAACTGAATGCTGTCACCACAAGGTCTGGTAATGTCCTTTCTGATACCATTAGAATCATCCATGATGATGATGATGTAGCTATTCTCTCACTAACAGAAAGCTCAACTCATGAAACTCTCTGCACCTGAGCCTTCAGTGCCTGAGCAGGAAGAATCAGAAAGAGTACGCCTAGACACTGATGAAGAACTAGATACTCCTTTTGATTCTGACAGAGATGAAGATCTGCAGCATTACATGGACGACTTCGAGCAAACTTTTTCCCCCACACCGCAAGAACTACCCCCTCCGCCACCCCTACCTCATAAAATGCACGACCTTGATATGGTGGCCATCTCTACCTTAGACGCACAGGATATCTTCATCCTGAACACTATAGTAGATGATGCCAAGGAAGGGAGGGATGTTAACTATCAAAACACAAAGAACAAGCGCAAGTTGACACGTGAGGATTTCCGCTCCATCCTCTGACCCCGTTCTGAGGTGAAGATGGCGACCTTCCGCACCCTTCTTGCTAATTCTATCAAAATTTATAGAAGTCCCAGGAGGAAGCAACCATTTCTGAACACCTCACCAGCTCTGGGTTTGTGCTTGCTATACAAAGAACTACAGCACAAATCCATTGAGCGGTTGCATAGGGGAATGGCCAGAAGACCACGTTTTATAACCGTGCCATTTGAAGTATGTGGTCACTGGCTACTTATGATCGTGGACACCTCAGCTCGAGACGCAAAAGTGTACAACTTCTATGCTAGTGAACTGAAGGCCAGAATAATCAACTTTGTCGACACTGAAGCTGGGGAGGCAAGATGCATCCCTTTCCGGCTTCTAAAACTCATATGGGTCGCATGCCCTCCTCTCCGCCAGGATTGGAGTCAACCCTGGTTTTGAATAATCAACTCCCAAGTCCAAACCACTAAAGGATCAGGAGACTGCGCTTTCTACGTTATACGACACATTTTAGCACTCAACCAGCAAGTCCCATTCACCGATCTCATTAACGAAGATTTCCACTCCTTATGAGGGCGGTACGCAATGGAGCTTATCTGCGATAGAAGGTTCTTCAACGACCCTACTATGGCGCCAGATGACGTCCCTCGTTACCTTTTTTCATCCATCCAACGTCCGCAGAGGAGACCATTCAGACAAACCCTAACGGAGTTGGAAAAAGAAAAGCAGCCAACCAAAGTCACCAAGAAAAGACAATGGAACCCTTTCATCTTCGACCTGGCTCCAGATAAAGGTCATGTTGAGTTGATATCCGGGACAACCATCAAGAAATCCTCACTACACATGGTGCCCCCATCTGCCATTGAACCATCATTTCCAAATTTCGATCGAGAAGCTTGCAAAAATCTTTCAGACAATGAACTCCGGCTCATAATGTCACGGCTATATGCCGAAAAGGACGACCTTGTATATATTGACGGGGATATCTTGGTTATGGCAGATGTCCTCCGTGAAACTGTACAGATCAAAGGTTCCATGTCTGTAAGTGTAATGACTGCTTATCAATACTTGCTCGCACAGAATCACCACACAGTCTATATGGTATCAGCTTACATGAAGGATGATCTTTTAGGGCTGAAGAACTTTGGAACAAAGGAGCCACTCATCTCTTATCTTCAGCATACAACTCCGAAGTTCATCATGCTACCTTTCCTTCATCAAGAGAATTGGATGTTACTGACAACTAATCTTCATGAAGGAACAACAATAATCTACAACAGTTCCGACAGCTAGTATGATCCGGAATAGAAAGAATATACTACAACTCCAAAGACACCAACAGAGGAGGTGGCGAAGGAGTGTGCTGACAAATTACACAATCTTTTGGGTCAGCACACGCGGGCATATGACAAAGATCACTTCAAACCACCAGCCTTCTGCCACAGGTGCCCCCAGCAAATTAAAGAATCCAAAGACTGCGGCTTCCACGTCCTCTTCTGGATGTATACAATTTTGACCCTTCACAAGCCTATAGAGGACATGACAGAAGTGGACTACCACGCACTACGTGAAAAGCTCACAGCCACCTTACTCAGAACTCGTGGGGAAAATAAAGGATTAACAGAAGCCTAATGCCCTTGTCCATGCACTTCTCAACCTATCACTTTGACACTCTGTGGACAGAGTGAGTGATAAGTTAGGGGGGAGTGCACTGGACAAGGGCGAGGTATCATTCTTCTTCAACCCTTCTATCTCTACCCTTTCCCTTAACTCATACTTTCCCACACATCTTTTTCAAAACCTTCTGTTCATATTTAGACTTTTTCCAGTAATTTCTTCAATAAAATAACTCTTAAGTATAACTTTCATCCTGGAAAGATTCACCCCTAGCTAAGTTAGAGATAAAGTAGTCCTCAAGAATAAATAACAAGATTAGCATATAGGCATGAATGGCGAATTTATACATTACATTCACAATTGGTTTTTATGCTTTTACTTCAATTCTATTTCAGACTCTTCACAGGTCAACTTCAGGGCCAAAGCAAACCGAAAACTCTCAAGGTCAAGAGGGAAATCAGGGGGAAATCCAAAATCAAGAAATCTTGCAAGCGGACCACCAAAAAAAAATAAGTGCATGTCAGGAACCCTAAGAACAGTTTTCTTCTTTTAATAAAAGAGGCTTGGCCGCCCAATCAAAAACCCTAACAAAAACCCACTTCCTAAGCCTGTGAGTTTTGAATAAAAGCCAGAGTGTTGAATAAAAACATGAGAGTTGTGCCACGCATAAGGACCTATATGAAGAGCCAATAAAGATCTCACCCGGCTGGTACATACAGCTGCCCTCATGAAGGCAGATGTGTCGTGCCCGGTAGTAAAATCCTAAGGTCTCCTAATATATGAAAAGGCTGATAAAGGACTCGGCCGGCCGGTACATTCAGCTGCCCTCATGAAGGCAGATGTGTCGTGCCCAGTAGCGAGACCCTAAAAGCATAGGACAAAACCTCCCCCACTTGAAGGGGGAATTACACAATAAGCCTTTTAAGGCAACCCTCATACCCACTCTAGCTGCCGGTAGGTTTCTCAAAAGAAGTATAAAACTGATTAGAGTCGATGACATGCATATATATATAAAAAAAATGGTCCCAATGCGAGACTCACGATATGAAAGGAACCTGAAATCCATGCAACTCTTGATACCCGAAAGAGTTAGTGTACGCAGAAGCCCTAACAAGACCTCGGTAGATCTCTGATCTAGAATTGAAGCAAGAGTATGGAAACCCTAACTAAATAAAATCGCCTCGCCACTGCATGCCTTAGCTCTATCTATCTTGAGGACAAGCTAGACTCTAAGTTAGCGGGGTGATAACCTCCCATTTTGTGACGTTATCTTATTGGTTATCCTTAATTTTCCATACTCTTTCTTAGATAAATTAGATAGAATCATTAACTTTTTACTTTATTGTGGCATTGTAATACTCCACATGAAGTGTGTTCCTCGACCTTACCAAGGTTGCACTTCCATACGTCAACTGATTCCATTTCATAGTATGAAAGTGCAACGATGGGAGTGAGTTTACTCCACTCGTGAAAGCACTCCTAGATACCGAAACAGACATATGGTGACTACATATATCTAGAACCAACATTCAATTGATATTCAGATCTAAGGGTATAAACGTAGACAATTCATACCAAGAGACAATAAGTAACGCGAGTTGGTGATCAAGCAACAAGCATTCATTAAACGATTGATGTTGAGCCAAAAAGGAGAGTATCTCTATTGCAAACGATTGAATTACATTGCATGAAATGAAAACATGGGTAGCGGGGCTACTCCCCGCACCCTAGTGAAAAAGGACTACTCACTCATCTCAAGATCAAAGGAGGAGGCGAGAAGAGAGAGAAAGAACGACATCTCCACGGAGGAGGGAAGGTTGAACCCTTGGTGGAGAGAGCAACGATCTTCACACTTCGTGGCTGCTTGATGATGGATCTTCTCTTCCCACCTTCTTTGTTGATGAGAGAGAAGGTAGCTTGATGATAGGACGTGGACCTCAAATCGGCAGCCTTGGGGTGATGGATGAAGGATGGGATTTCTCTAGAACTAGAGGGGCAGCCTTTGGGCGTCTGAGAGATCCCCCCCTTGAAGTGACCCTTGGGGTCTTATTTATAGGCTTAAGTTGAGCCCAAATGGTCTTGAGACCGCATGGGCTCATACGGTCTTGAGACCGCATGAGCTCATACGGTCTTGAGACTGCATGAGCTCATACGATCTTGAGACCGCACGGGCTCATACGGTCTTGAGACCGCACGGGCTCATACGGTCTTGAGACCGCACGGGCTCATACGGTCTTGAGACCGCACGGGCTCATACGGTCTTGAGACCGCACGGGCTCATACGGTCTTGAGACCGCACGGGCTCATACGGTCTTGAGACCGCACGGGCTCATACGGTCTTGAGACCGCATGGGCTCATACGGTCTTGAGACCGCATGGGCTTCATGCGGTCTTGGGACCGTATGGAGTCTTTGTAATAATTTTTTTTGTGTGTTTTCCTGCAATAATAAAGAAGAGAAGTTTAGTTTATTGGTATATCAGCAATAAAGTAAAAAGTTAATGATTCTATCTAATTTATCTAAGAAAGAGTATGGAAAATTAAGGAGAACCAACAAGATAACGTCACAAAATGGGAGGTTATCACCCAGTTTAACTCTAAAAATCCACAAGATAGACCATAAAAAAATGAAACAGCGTCTAATTTATCTATTTTGAGGTCGTAATAAGAACAAAATGGGATGTTGTGGCGAGGTGATGAAACGACGGTGGAGACGACGGCAGCGTCAGAGAGGGAAACGAGCGTGAAAATGAAGCTCTGGAATGAAACAGGGAAGCCGAGAATTCGAGAAAGTGGAAGAAAGAATGGGGGGCGAGGGGGGTATTTAAGGGTTATGGGATGCGCCCCTAACCACAAAAGACCTTGTGTTTTTATATTTGTTTTTAGATTATGTGAATTTTTATGTATTTTTAGATTAATGATGAAAGAACTGAAAGAAAGTAGAAAAAAAGTTAAAAGAAAATAAAAGACTAGAAAATTAGAGAAGGTGATACTCAGGTCTTGGGTTGCCTCCCAAGAAGCGCCTTGGTTTAACGTCGTTGGCTCGACAAAATTCTGCTCCAGTTATGCTGATGTTATAGGATCTTGGATCTCTATAGTTTGTCTTGGTAATTTGTCTGCTGGAGTGTAGTATTTCTTTAATCTATGACCATTGACGGTTCTTTCTCCCCCGTTATCATCAAGGATAATGACTGCTCCTGTCGGGTAAATATGTTTGATTGTGAAAGGCCCCAACCATTTTGTACGTAGTTTTCTAGGAAACAATTTCAGTCTGGAATTGAATAGGAGAACCTTATCTCCGATGATTATATCCTTTCTTTTTATGTGGCCATCATGCCACATCTTGGTTTGTTTTTTGTAAATTCTGGCATTGTGGTATGCTGTCATTCGCAGTTCTTCCAATTCCTGTAATTGAAGTTGTCTAGATTCACCAACACTTTTGAGATCAAGGTTCAATTGCTTGATAGCCCACCAGGCTTTATGTTCTAATTCTACTGGTAGATGACACGACTTCCCATACACCAATCGAAACGGTGTTGTTCCAATTGGTGTTTTGAAAGCTGTGTGATAGGCCCATAAAGCATCAGGAAGTTTGGTAGACCAGTCTGTGCGGTGCCTGTTAACAGTTTTTTCCAAAATAGCTTTGAGTTTCCTGTTAGAGACTTCAACCTGCCCACAAGTCTGTGGGTGATAAGGTGTGGAAACTTTGTGGTTGACTCCATATTTTCTTAAAAGTGCTTCGAAACTCCGTTCCAGAAAATGAGATCCGCCATCGGATATTATTGTTCTTGGAACACCAAATCTGGGGAATATTATTTCTTTAAACATTTTGATGACTGGTTTGGAATCAGAGGAAGTGGTCGGTAGAGCTTCCACCCATTTTGAGACGTAATCCACAACAACTAGAATGTACGTGAATCCGTAAGATGAGGGGAAGGGACCCATGTAATCTATTCCCCAAACATCAAAGAGTTCGACTTCTTGCCACATATTCAAAGGCATTTCGTTCTGTTTGGTTATTCCTCCGGAGAGTTGGCATTTGTCACATGATCGCACGTATTCATGTGCATCCTTTGCGATGGTTGGCCAGTAAAAACCAGATTGAAGAATTTTAAGAGCGGTTTTCTTAGAGCTCATGTGCCCCCCAGTAGGGCCTGAGTGACAATGCTCTAGAACTGGGATGATTTCTGTTTCTAGAATGCATCAGCGAAAGAGTCCATCAGCGCATAAGCGGAATAGGTAAGGCTCATCCCAGAAATACTGCTTAGCGTCGTGAAGGAATTTCTTTTTGTCATGATATGATGCAGACGGATGGATGATTTCTGTTGCCAAATAATTCACAATGTCGGCATACCAAGGAAATCCAGTAGTTACCTTCATTAGTTGATCATCCGGTAGAGAGTCTTGGATGGGTAATTCGTCAGTGTCTTTAGCTTTAATGCGACTGAGGTGATCCGCGACGACATTTTCAATCCCGTTTTTGTCTTTAATCTCTAGATCAAATTCCTGAAGCATTAACACCCATCTAATAAGTCGGGGTTTAGCATCTTGTTTTTGGATCAAGTATCTTATAGCAGAATGGTCAGTATATACTATGACTTTTGACCCTATTAGGTAAGACCGAAATTTTTCAAAAGCATAGATAACTTCCAGAAACTCTTTTTCGGTAGTAGTATAATTCTTTTGTGCCTCATCAAGCATCTTGGAGGCGTAATATATAACATGAGGCTTTTTGTCGATCCTTTGTCCAAGGACTGCCCCTATAGCATAATCGCTAGCGTCACACATAATTTCAAATGGTTGTCTCCAGTCAAGAGCTCTTAGAATAGGGGCAGAGATAAGGGCATTCTTCAGAGTCGTGAAGCTATTAAGGCATTCTTGGTCAAAAATAAAATATGCTTCTTTGGTCAGCAAGTGAGTCATTGGCTTTGCTATTTTTGAGAAATCTTTTATAAATCTTCTGTAGAATCCTGCATGACCAAGGAATGCCCTGACTCCTTTGCCGTCTTTAGGTGGAGTTAGCTTTGAGATGACATCGACCTTTGCTTTATCTACTTCAATCCCTTTTGCACTTACTCGATGTCCTAGGACCACACCTTAAGTCACCATAAAGTGGCATTTTTCCCAATTCAAGATTAGGTTGTTGTCCTCACATCTTTGTAAGACTTTTCCTAGATTGAGTAAACAGTTATTAAAAGAATCTCCGTATACAGAAAAATCATCCATGAAGACTTCCATGATAGATTCTGTTAGTCCGGCGAAGATAGCATTCATACATCTTTGGAAGGTTGCGGGTGCGTTACATAACCCGAAATCCATTCTTCGGAAGGCATATGTTCCAAAAGGACAAGTGAAGGTTGTTTTTTCTTGATCTTCAGGGTGGATTGGAATTTGGTAAAATCCTGAATATCCATCAAGATAACAGAAAAACTTTTGGTGGGCGAGACGTTCGAGAACTTCATCCAAGAAGGGAAAGGGGAATTGATCTTTCCTTGTTGCTTTATTAAGTTTTCTATAATCTATGCACATTCTCCACCCAGTTACTGTTCTAGTAGGTACCAGTTCATTCTTATCATTAAGAACAACAGTGGTCCCCCCTTTTCTAGGGACCACCTGCACGGGGCTTACCCATTGAGAATCCGAGATCGGGTAGATGATACCTGCCTTCAGAAGTTTGAGAACCTCGATGCAAACTACCTCCTTGAGATTAGGGTTCAACTTCCTTTGATGTTCCCTCGATGGTTTGAATTCTTCCACCATAGGCAATCTGTGCATGCATAAAGCTGGATTTACACCAGTTAAGTCAGTCATTTTATATCTGATAGCTTTCTTGTGTCTCTTTAGCTCATCAAGAAGTCTGTTTTCTTGGTCTTCTTCCAGAGTAGAGCTGATAATCACTGGACAAAGTTTCTCACTGTCAAGGAAGACATGTTTGAGTCCCTCGGGTAAGGCCTTCAATTCAGGGGCCTTAGGTGGCTCGGTTGCTTCTATAATGGTGACAGCCTTGAGTTCTTCAAAGGTGGCTGTTGGGGCTTCTTCAACTTTTTCTAAATATTGAAGGCATTGTTGTACTAGTTCATTTGCCGAAAATTCTACTTCCGGGTTTGTCAAGGCACTTTCCAACTCATCGGAGGGTTTGGACATTTCTAACTGGGACATTTGATATATAGCATCTAGGAGAAAAACTTCCTCTTGAATGCTTGGTCCTTTCATGCTGTTAAGGACTCTGAATTGGAAAGCTTCCTTCCCAAGTCTTAGTATAATCGTTCCCGCTTCTACATCGATGAGTGCTCGGGCGGTAGCTAGGAAGGGTCTTCCGAAGATTATCGGGTATCTTAGATCTTCTTGTATGTCCATAATAACGAAATCGCACGGGACATAAGAATTTGTTCCTATTCTGATGGGTATATCTTCAATAATTCCAAGGGGAGAAGTTATGGTAGAGTCGGCTAACTGAATTGTCATTGACGTAGGTAACAAATCAGTGAAGCCTAATCTTTTACACATAGAATAGGGCATAATGGATATACTTGCTCCTAGATCTGCTAATCCCTTTTTGCTAGAGCCATTTCCAATCGAACACTGAATACCGAAGGAACCTGGGTCCTTCTTTTTCTTTGGCATTTTGTTAAGCAGAATATCTGAAGTGGTCTGAGCTAGTTTCACTATTTAATGCTCTTCTGTCATATATTTTCTCGACAGCAGGGTTTTCAGGTATTTGGCCCAAGCGGGCACTTCAGAAAGGGCATCTAGAAATGGGATATCAATATACAGTTTCTTCATAGCTTCTTTGAATTTCTGGAACCTAGTGTCCATTTTGGTTCCTTTCAGCCTGTTCGGATAAGGAATTATGAGTGGAGCTTCTGGCATAGGTCCCTTTTCTTTTTCCCTTTCAGTAGTTTTAGTGGATTTTTCCTTTTCATGAGTTGAGCTTTCTGTTGGTGAGAGAATAGCTACATCATCATCATCATGGATGATTCTAATGGTATCAGGAAGGACACGACCAGACCTTGTGGTGACAGCATTCAGTTGCTCAGGTCTATTTTGGTCATGCCTTGGGTTTGCCTCTGGTTGCCCAGCGAAGGTACATGCTGGTGGTTTCAACTGAGCAGCAATCTATGCTAATTGGGCCTCCACAGCCTTTTGTTGAGCTTGTTGATTTGCAAGCATGGTCTGCTGAGATTGCAGCATCTGCCTAATCAAAGATATTTCATCAGATGGTTGGGGAGGAGCACTCCTCTGTTGATATTGAGTGACTTGTTGCCCCTGGGGTTGCTGTGGAGGTGCTGTCAACTACGGTTGTTGTGGCTGCTGCAACTGAGGTTGTTGCAGCTGTGGGTGCAGTCCTGGGTATTGATAAGAGGGATTCCTAGGATAATTGGATCGTTGGAACCCATTTCTATAATTCCCTTGATTTTGGGCGAAGTTATTCTGAAATCCTGGTGGTTGTTTGCTGAAAGATCCACCTTGTGTCTGTTGTTGAGGATTGGCAGTTCCTGCAAGATTTCCATATTGGAAACCCGGGTGATTTCTTGGTTTGTCTAGATTGTAATACACTTGGCCGGGTATTGAGTGAATAGAGTTGACTTGCTCCGGCATTTGGTCCTCGGGGTGTTCAATAATGGGTTCATATTGCGGCACTGGTGGTTGTAAATCCATCATAACATTGTATAACATGCCACATGATAATGTGGGATGATCAGATGCATGACAGGCTTCACAAGTTCCGGTAGCAGCTTTCACTTGTTGAACCTGAGAGCTTTTCTTCTTGTCGTACTCTCCGAAAGAAGTTTCGAGAGCTTGTTGCTTGTTAGCAATAGTCTTCAGGGCCTATGCAATAGCCTTGAGTTCCATGGATTCTTCAGCTTTGTAAACTTTAAGAACTGCCTTGGTTTGATTAGATGACCTTCCCCAATTAGATTGGTTCTCGGCCCCTATCGTAACTATATTCCAAGCATCTTCATAATTCTTTCTCATAAAGTTTCCTCCAGATGAGGAATCTAAAAATTGTTTTATATCATCACTTACTCCTCTATAGAATGTTTCTATCAGTTGATTTTGAGATATGCCATGGTGAGGGCACTTCCTCAGGAGTTCCTTGAATCTTTCCCAGGCTTCCACAAGTGTTTCTCCTGGTAGTTGGGAAAAGTGATTAATTTGTCCCCTGATCTCATAGGTTAGTGAAGGTGGAAAGAATTTCTCAAGAAATTTTTCTTCTAAAGGAGTCCAAGTAGTGATGATAGGATGCCTATCCAAAGCATTGTACCAGCTTAGAGCTCTCCCAGATAAGGTGAAGTGGAAGAGGTGTAACATTATAGCTTCAAGAGCAACTCCCGCTTGAGGTACAAGTCGGCAGAGTGACTTGAATCTCTTAAGATGATCCATGCAATCGTCTTCCGGTCCTCCAGAGAAAGAAATGCCTTGCATGATCTGGATCCATTGCGTCTGGATTTCGATGTTTGGAATGTTGATAATTGGTGGTCGGACTGGGTGATCATCTTCATAATTCTTTGGGACTGCGTAATCCCGAAGTTGCTTGCTTCTTAATGCTAATTGAGCAGCAACATTCTCAGCTTGGATGCGAGCTTGTTCCTCAGCTCGAATCTCGGCTTGCACTTGAGCACGAGTGTCAGTGATGAGTTGTGCTCTTTGTGCCGCTATGGCGGCGTTGACTCTCTCCACAACGAGGCGTTGCTCGTCAGCCATTTGTCTGGCTCTTTGGCGATTAAGTCTAATCCTTCGGTGGAAACTTCTTTCTACCTCAGAGTCGTACTCTGGTTCAGGAGAGAATCTGATGCGATGCGGGGTTTGCATACACGTTTTCTACCTGAGTAGAAAGAAAATAACACGTTAAGATGATGGAAGGAAATGAAGAAATCAAGAAGATTTGGAGTAATTATCAAGAAAAAGTGTAAAATCCTAATCAACCAAGAAGTTGTTAAGTAAAAGCTAAAACGTTCCGTTGTCCCCAGCAACGGCGCCAATTTTTCATGGAGTTTTGCAACGCCACTAAAAATCCTAGAGATGATGAATCTCTAAGTTTAGCCTTGCTTGTATTATGGTTAGATCTCCACCCGCGTGTGCTAAGACACACAGAAGTCTTATCGTAATATAGTTTAAGGGTCGGATCCACGGGACAACGGTCTTGTTTAGAGTTAAACAAGATGGAAAACGTTTTAGCCGTACTTAACTACTTTAACGATTGATATTTAGACCGAAAGTTTGATTTGATTGTTTAAACTAGATGCAAGGAAAGTAAAAGCAAGAAAGTAGAAATTAAAGTTGTAGGCAATGATTAAAACCACTAGGATGTTGCCGGGTTTCACACCACTACACATGGATCATAAACATGCAACATAATAAAAAGACCTGCAAAGAGAAACTAATTAGCTAGTATCTTTGTAGACTTAGCTTCCTTTCGGATAACCAACTACGAGGAGTGTGGAGTATTACAATGCCAGCCATACCCTAACGAATGGTCACTTACTTTGCATTACTCCTTCATGAAGTGTGTTCCTCGACCTTACTAAGGTTGCACTTCCATACGTCAACTGATTCCATTTCATAGTATGAAAGTGCAACGATGGGAGTGAGTTTACTCCACTCGTGAAAGCACTCCTAGATACCGAAAAAGACATATGGTGACTACATATATCTAGAACCAACATTCAATCGATATTCATATCTAAGGGTATAAACGTAGACAATTCATACCAAGAGACAATAAGTAACGCGAGTTGGTGATCAAGCAACAAGCATTCATTAAACGATTGATGTTGAGCCAAAAAGAAGAGTATCTCTATTGCAAACGATTGAATTACATTGCATGAAATGAAAACATGGGTAGCGGGGCTACTCCCCGCACCCTAGTGAAAAAGGACTACTCGCTCATCTCAAGAGCAAAGGAGGAGGCGAGAAGAGAGAGAAAGAACGACATCTCCACGGAGGAGGGAAGGTTGAACCCTTGGTGAAGAGAGCAATGATCTTCACACTTCGTGGCTGCTTGATGATGGATCTTCTCTTCCCACCTTCTTTGTTGATGAGAGAGAAGGTAGCTTGATGATAGGACGTGGACCTCAAACTGGCAGCCTTGGGGCGATGGATGAAGGATGGGATTGCTCTGGAACTGGAGGGGCAGCCTTTGGGCGTCTGAGAGATCCCCCCCTTGAAGTGACCCTTGGGGTCTTATTTATAGGCTTAAGTTGAGCCCAGACGGTATTGAGACCGCATGGGCTCATACGGTCTTGAGACCGCATGAGCTCATACGGTCTTGAGACCGCATGGGCTCATACGGTCTTGAGACCGCAGGGGCTCATACGGTCTTGAGACCGCAGGGGCTCATACGGTCTTGAGACCGCATGGGGTCATACGGTCTTGAGACCGCATGGGCTCATACGGTCTTGAGACCGTATGACCTTCATGCGGTCTTGGGACCGTATGGAGTCTTTGTAATTATTATTTTTTTGTGTTTTCCTGCAATAATAAAGAAGAGAAGTTTAGTTTATTGGTATATCAGCAATAAAGTAAAAAGTTAATGATTCTATCTAATTTATCTAAGAAAGAGTATGGAAAATTAAGGAGAACCAATAAGATAACGTCACAAAATGGGAGGTTATCATACACCTGTCGGGGTCGCCCAACCCCTGATAGTTCCAGCTGAAGATTTTCATTGCCCTTCGCGGGATTCGACTCCGCCAATCTCCGCTACTTGGATCATGTCGATCCCCTGTTCTGTTGTCCTCTTTAGGTCTCTTTTCTGTCTCTTCTCCTCCCCTATCTGTGGGTTCTGCTCATCCAAGTCCATGTCACATGTATCCATGCATCTCCCTCTTTTCCCCGTATGCTGTTCCCATACTACCTCCTTTTCTGGAATGCCCATTCTTTCACCTTTGCTCATCTTGTACACCCAAGTATGATGATTCTTTTTGCTTTTGTTCCCTTTCGATCCATGCTTCATTTTTGACGCTACTATCTCCTTTCTTTCTGCTCTAGTTCTTGCCCGATTTCCTTCAGCATACTGCCTTGTTCCACCCATTTTCAGATTGTATTCTGATTGCTTCATATGGTCCCTTGAGCTCTCTCCTTCTACCTCTGTCGGCCACTGTATCTTTGAGTAAGCATCAATGGCCTGGTTAAGCTGATCACCTTCCCTGTCTTCTGTTTCCTCCTCCAGTGTCTCCACAATACGCATCGACTCTTTTATTCCTCACAGCTCATCCTCCGTATATACGGCAGTTCATCGTTCATGCAGCTTCTCATTCTCTCCCATCGAAACCACCTGCTGGCCTTTCCTCATTTCATCTCCGTCCCGCACAGATGTGCCTCCCACCGTTGGTTCTTCCCCCTACCTCCCGAACCTCGTTCCCCCGTTCTTCTTCCCCGCGCCGTCCCTTCCCCTTCTCCCTCACCATACCGACTCCCCCACCCCAGCTTTCCCGTTTCCCCGCCGCCCCCCACACTAGCGATGTTTTCCTCCTGGTCTCCGCCACCCGCATGTCCCCCACCCGTCTCCTCTTCCCCTCCACTATCCTTCGTTATCTTCTGCTCCCCGTCCCTACTTCCCGCCTTTCCTCTCCGGTTTGTTCCCCCTCCATAGGTGCTGTTCTCCCCCACCTCCTCTGTCGTTCGCGAGCCACCCTCACATGAGTTCCCGCTCTTCCTGAATGTTAGTTTCCTTCTAGGTTTTGCCCCTTCGGCGCTTCAGTTTTCCTCCTGCCTCCTTTGTTTCCACGGTGATGCTCTCAGCCACCCACCCCACCGTTGCCTGGCCTCCTCATGCTCTTCCAGTTGGTGACAATCTCGGTCGATGTGTCCCAGAAGACCGCAGTTGAAACAGAACATCGCTAAGCGTTCGTATTTGACTTCGACCTCGACAATAGCGCCGCTCTTCACCCTGATCTTCACTGCCCTCTTCAACGGACGAGTGACGTCCAGTAGTACTCGGACTCTCATGGATGAGTCCCAACCGGATACATCTCTATCCATAGCAATCACCGAACCAACACGACCTGCCACCTCTCGGATTGTATTCTCCCCCCTATAGCCCAACAGCAATCCATATAATCGCACCCAGAAAGGAGATTGATTAATAGAAAGTCGTCCCAGTTGCTCCTCTTTGTCTACTTCCTTGAACAACAGTAATCAGCCATCAAAATTCCATGGTGCTCCATCCATGACCCTTTGCTTGTCCCGCCAATGGAGGAACTGCATCACGAACACGTTGCCTTCAAGTTGTTTGAAATCGACCGTCTCCTTCAGGTTCCATGATTGCGTTAGCATTCTCTCCATCACCTTGAAGTTATATGCTCGATCCGTAAGCAGTCGCCCTACCAGGGCCAATTCCGTGTGGTCTTCTTCCCCTTTGTCGCCCCCTGTTGGATTGACGTCAAGAGGTTCCTCTTCCTCGTCCGACAGCCGCAGACCTGCATACCGATCCACCAGTTCCGATGCCATGAATCCAAGACCCAAAACATTGCCACAGCACGCTTGAACCTGCAAGGGCAAACCCTAATCTAAGGGGGAGAGACGACCACGTCGTGCAAGCCCTAATCGCCGGAGCGGAAGGGTGCAACGCGGGCCGGGGTTTCACCAGGAATTCATAAACATTCACATTGATTAGTCCATTGTAACTTATAGACTTCATTTGCATTAGTGGATTCATAAACCTTACAGGTTGTGTCACGTACACATCCTTGTTTTATTCCTTATAGGAATGCGGTTTTAGTATCCATATGCCAAATGTATTAGTCATTAAGTTGCAATCAACAAGCATCATCCTTCTCAAAATGTTATCCATGTGTCTTAACACTTAATACTTATTTGCACTTATGGATTTTATTCCAATGAGTGCTACCATCAAGGTCATACCTTATGGTTCATATGGATGTCATTTAGGATGTAATGGTCATAAACCGTAACTCAAAATTTGGTTCCTCATATTCATATAGATAGTTGACTCATCACATGAACAACTCATCACATAGATAATTGAGGTGTATCTGTTAAGGATATAAGAACTCACAACTCCTTGTGATTCTTAATGTCCTTTATTAGTGTGGGGTATTCTTTTATTAAGAAGAATTCAATTATTTGATAATCATTTTCTAACTCCTTAGAGTATGATTCCTTCTTGATTTAGACATCACCATGCCTTGATCATGAGTTCACTATGATACACTACCATAATCACTCATAAGGATCTCAAACATTTTGGTCTAAGTATTTCATTCATTGATCTCATCAAGAATTAACACCTTACCAAGTTCGTACTTCATCTATGATATTCTTGAACACTTCAAGATATTCATATTGGTATTTCTCCAAACACCTTTTGAAGTATTAGCATTTACTCCAATAGGTATGTAAATACATCACATGTATTATACCTAATGGGATAATCATTCTCCCACTACCATTAGTGAAGATTGATTAATCATGTACAAGAGATTCATGTCTCTTACTGATTCTCTAACCAAAAGAGTCTAGATTTATCCATCATATGGGAACTAGATATGAATTTCTCATGATTTATGCTAATTTGATTGTTTGAGTTATCTATAACTTTTAGGTATCATTTTATCTTATGCATACCATGTATCACAAGATAAACAAGGCATTTCCACAAAGATCATATCTTTAAGATTGAAACATCAACTTTATTAATTGCCATCATTGTCATACAATATGCAAAAATAAAGTGTTTCTATCTATTGGAAATATATGAAATAGCAGTTCTCAACTCTATTTATGCCCTTTTGGTCTGAAATAAAATGAAAGATACTCCTATCTATGGCAGCAACACTTGCTCCAATGATGGGTACTTCTTTCTTGGTCCTTTCACAAAGGCGATCACTTCTTTGCGGATCTTGCATATCATATATGATAGATCCATATCTTGGTATCATATACCTCAGATAAAGAAGCGGTTCATTTCATGATACCTTAGGTGGAGATCTCCATCCCCTCCTTCATCTTCTTTTGTTCTTCTAGATATAGAGGGAAATTCCCTCATACACCCTTTCCCCATGTGCCTTGAGGCTGAAGACGGCTTGGATTGTTGGCTAGCATCAGAACACTTCTTAGCTTTGCCCTTGCCCTTACCCTTAAGACTTACCCTTCATTGATCACATCAAACATTAGGGTTTGTCCTTCTTCATAATTGCCTCTACTATCCTCAATATGTCCAACAACTTTGTCAACGCTTGTCAAAGTTGTTCATGTTGTAGTTTATCATGAACTGTATGATTCTCACAACATTTGTAGTATCATACCAATAGCCAACTCTTGGCTCAGAGGGAATCCTTCTTAGTCAGGTCTTTCCACCTACCCAATCATATTGAGTGTGTGAATACCTTACTGGATCTCCTTCTGTCATGACATACTCGGACAGTGTCTTGGAGACATCATATGTCTCATGTTGTCTCTGCAACTCATAGTTCAGAGAACACAACATCAAGCACTCCTCATCAATGTCATCCTCGGTATGCTTCCATAAGCATACTTTCAGCCATTGATGTGGTGGGATTATGTTCATCTGGTTCTGGTATAACTAGGACTTAGAGCTTTTGCTCTTTGATTGAGAACACTTCTCATCATCCTAACCAGTTGTGGAATTATTCCCATTTAATTTGTTGGTCTCAAAGACCGATCACAAATAAAGTGATTTGTTGATTAACCATTTATTTTAACAAAAGGAAATATATGCAATTTTACTCCAAAACTCTTTTTGACTGGTTTGATTGATTTGAAAAGTTGACGATAAAATTAGGCCTTTAATTAATTATCGCTCCCACTATTTTAGTTCAAATTGATAGCCCTCACCATCAATTCGGAAGATTGCAGCGTACAACCTTCTAGTGGGCAAGATCCTGAAATCCTCTAACTCATGGACCAGCTAGGGCTGTCACCCACAACTTAGATCTCTCAGGTAGGCAACTTTTGCCAATTGCATCATATGCAACTCTTGATAAGATGTCATATGCAACTCCTTGCCATGAGCATCTCCATGCCTCAAGGTTCTAGATCCTATCTAGGTTACCTTGTTAAGTCTGACCCAAAGAAAACATGATGAATATGCACCCTGTTAGGGCAGACCCACACATTCATCCTTCACGCTTCCACGAGATAGACGGTGCACCATGCTAGGGCGTGCCCACACTTGTTCGATCAAGCTTTTCATGTGTGTCGCATTTGGAAGGCATCTAAAACATTAATATTTAATGCGGGATTTGGTTTTATATACATATACATATCCAATCACCACAATACATAGTACGTATCATATACATGCTATATCCCACAGAAAACATGCAAAATGATAAAAGTGATGATTATGGCCATCCTAATGTGATTCCTTGAGCCAAGAGGAATCACGGTCATCTAGGTCTACATCACATGCAACCTGTACAAGATGAACTATGTGCTTTGCCTTTCTGGGTTTGATCAACTCATCACATGACTGATCGGCTCGCCATCAGGCTGGTCGGCTGGGTGCCACTAGCCGATCGGTTGGCTCCTCCAATCGATCGGTTCGCCTGGTCATCGTGCATCTCATCATGGCCGCCACCCGCTCGTCTCGCTCCTCAAACTGGTCATCAACCGATCGGATCACTCCTTGAACAGATCGTCTCGAACATCAACCGATCAATTCACGCCTTGAACCGATCGTCTCAGTTTTCGTCATATGTCCTTCGTTCTTTGACATAACAGGAAATAAAATTCTATCCTATTTTACATTATAAAAGGAGAAACCTCAAGTTACATTCGAGGGGAGCAAAGGTAGGAAAGAAATCTCAAATTATTTCGAGTTACATCAGGAATAGGAGAAGGAAGATCAGTGCCCAGATCGAGATGCAAGCAACCACATACAACCATACACAGATAGGATTTATTGGCCATAACCACGCTATACATCCACCACAAAAACTCTTTTAAGGGCAACGCATATCGAGTGCATTAATAATACATATCATATATGTAATTTGGGATTTGTGGATTTAGGATTGGACATGCATAAAGCCAATTTTATTCGCATCGTATGCAATAAATAAAGGAGACAAACCAAAATCGATCATATCGATATTCCTAAAGTATAGAGCAGTTGACGTGGCTCTGATACCACTGTTGGGTTTTAGGGGAGGTAGAGAAGGTAGCGGAAACAAACATTTTCTCCCCCAAACCCAGAACAAGGAAACGCGTCAACGTCTATACAATAGGAAAGGATGGTTTATGGAATCATACCTTGTCCTGAGGCTTGCTTGACGATAATACCTCGCCCTTGCGTGGTCTTCACCTCCGGTCTTGGACGGTGTTTGTGCAGCTCCTGGTCACACCGAGACTGATGACTCCTGGTCTCATTGGGACTGTCGGGATTGACAGCTGTCCTCCGAGCGGCAGAAACCTCCCACCTCTGAAGTAGTCCACACAGACCACCTGGAACTCCAATCTCCTTGTCTCAAAAGGAATTGGAAGGAGTCTCACCCTCCTGTCAGCGTACTAGTCGCCAACACACTCTCCTACCATCAGTTGCTTTTTGCAGTTATCTTTCCCTTGCTGTGTCTCCCTTATCGGGTAGCACTTGCTCGGGCTCTCTCTTGGTTACCAAAACCAGAGAGAACAACAACTTCACAGAGCAACTGGTTGCACTGAGTTGTACTTTGAGAAGCCCCCAATACCTCTATATATAGGAGGGTCATGGGACAGGGTTCTCTATCCCGGGCAATGCGGGACTAAAAAGTAGGAGTAGAAGGGTTCGAGATTTTCCACAAAACAAGCAACTCGCAACCTGAACCAATCGTTTCATTTCTGAAACGGTCGGTTGGGGACCTGAGCCGGTCGGTTGACACCTCAACCGATTGGTTGGGACACCTCAACCAGTTGGTTCACTTCTGAACTGGTCGGTTCGTGGTCCTGGTCAGTTCTCGATTGACTTTCCATCTTTTGTTTCTAATTGGTATCAAATACCAATCCTTGTTCCAATCAAATTGGGCAAGTGAAATGAAAGGAAAATTCTCACCAATCCTACTTTCCCAACTTGCCCGGTTGGACCAGT
Source organism: Alisma plantago-aquatica (assembly GCA_963693085.1). Lineage (NCBI taxonomy): Eukaryota > Viridiplantae > Streptophyta > Magnoliopsida > Alismatales > Alismataceae > Alisma > Alisma plantago-aquatica. Next base: position 910,091,933 of record OY856409.1, read on the forward strand.
TGAACAATCATTTCAACACTTGAAGCGATTGTTTCACCCTGTCCATCAGTCGATCGACTCATTACCTGAGCCGACCGGTTCACCAAGCTCATCCGATCGGTTCATCACATGAGACGATCGGTTGGGAGTGCAGATTGTGCAGAATCAGTCAATTGCAGTTTCAATCAATTCGATACTCTAATCAATCTGCCCAACACCTTGAACACTATGATTTTGAGCTATCAATTAATTGAGTGTTTAATTGAACTACGAAACTCCTTTAGCAATCAATCTAAACATTGTTTGTGGACAAAACTCCTCTTCCAGGTTGAATCCTGTGTGTGTGACCCTGTAGGTCCTTTTCACGTTGCCAGTGAAAGTCCATAACACTTATGACTTCACAAGCAAAGAGCGGTGCCTAGTCACATATCAGTGCTACCCAAGTGAAATAGAAATTTGGAGAACAACTTTCAATCCTACAATCTGTGAATGGTGTTACAGTGAAAGTATAATGCCTTTGTCATTGATATCCCGAATGAACTCGAGACATGGAACAATCATCCTATCAACGTTCATTCACTTTCTTGATCTCAGAGCAGATTGGAAGAGATATGTATGACATCAATATCACATACTGATTCACACATGCGTGCGCACGCCTATTTCAATCCTACTCATCAAGTGGCCTTGGATATCAAACTCCCTCAGGAGGGACGAATCTGTAACATACTAGAACTAGAACCCTAACCTAGTAGTTTTACCCTTTTGTCTTAGCCAAACAAGAGTAAGCTAATACATGTAATTAAGGGAATACAAAATATTAAGTGCTTAATAATAACACATTTAGGTGATAATAAGAAAATAAAGAATTTAGTTGGATAAATACCTCCTCATATAATCTTAATGTAGGGTTGAAGAATAATTTGTCACTAAGTAATAGAAAAGAATAAAATAGTTCATCTAGAACCTTCTAGCACTTTCTAGGATAAGAGAAATAAGAGAAATCCGAATTTTGTATAAAGGAAAAGATAATTGCAAAATTAATAGTAATATGAGAAAAAGAAGATAATTAGAAAGATAATGTACCAACAAATTATAATTGGAAACCCATCAGGATAATTTAACACTAAAATACGTTTTCTTGATGAAAGTGTAACTTAAGGGCCAAGTATCAATTAATTTGAAAGATAATAGTATATATTAATATACTTATCTAAATAAAATAGGAAATAAGTCAATAAAGTGATATAAAATATTTAATGTTCTCAAATTGGAAAACTAACTCCAAATTCGTAATCTAAATATAAAAATAAGCCTTTGGGCAAATTTGCAACTAATTTGGATAATGCTTGATTAATAGGTAATTTTAGGAGTGAGAAAATGCCTAAAAGGTGTAATTAATAAATAGATGTAAAACATGACATCAAAAGTTGGAAATAAAAGCAAGTTCGTATCCAACACATTAATTAAGACTTATGTGTCAAGTTTCCTAAAATTTGGGTAATCCTAAAGCCATAAATAAAGAAAGAAAGAGAAAATGATATTTGATTAACCCATTAAAGGTTTCCAAAAGGCAAAACTAATGGGATATTCGGAAACTACATGTTTAATTTAACATATGTGCAAATTTTGGTTTAATTTGGATAATTCTAGAACCCCTAAATCAGGAAAGAGAATATACCTAAATTAATTTAATTTTACTTTAATCGATTTTCCGATTTTCCTATCTTTGGGCTGTCACACGGCCCATTTATTTCGGGTTTTATCGTGGCCCTTGGATGGGAATCCGACGGAGATGGAGTCGTCTCCTACCTCCGTTAGGACTCTTTCACGCGGCTACAGTAGCGTGAATTTCCTTCGTGTTTTCCTCTTCTGACTTTCCTTCTCGGTGACTTCTGATTTTCGATTTACATTCAGCGTTGCTTTCCGGTTCGATTGATCCCTATTTTAGTAGGGTTTCCTTCGCTGGATCTCCGGGTCGGCTAGAACCTTCCTCGCCTTCCCCTGTTTCCTCTTCCGCATGGATTCCTGGTTGAACCCCAACTACCCGCCTATATAAGAAGACTCCCCGACGATCCTTGCGCATCTTGTGACTTTCCCCAATCGACGTTTTGGACTCGATCTCTCTACAACTCCATCTTCCTACTCCCGCTCTCTGTCCCAGCTACGGCGACCTTGCCTGAGAGTTCTGGTGGTTAGCGGAGCCTGTTTTTGTTTGGCTTTGGTTTGCGAGGGTGTAAGAAAGCTTCGTGAGCTCTTGCCTTTCTCGGATTTCAGGTATGGCAGTTTTCCCTCTTTCGATTTGATTTTGTGCCTTTACTGTAATCGGCGACCATGGTTTGATTTTCGTGCAATATCCTCTACCTTTCCACTTCGGTTTTGAGTGCTGAACTTCCTCCACGCTCTTTTTTTGGTTCAGTTGGCTCTTCTTCCTTGTCCGAGTTCCTTAGTTTCTCCAGTAATGGCGGAGAAGCTGTTTTGGTCTGTAGTCCATCGTTTTCGTCGTGGTTTGGTTCAATGGGTTCGTCGGAGCTTTTAGAACTTATGTCATGTTGAACTTTTCACCTGGTTTGCGGTCGTTTGTGATCTGGAGTCCATGGATCAACCTGCTAACCTCGGCTGTCGAGAGGTTCTCGCGGGGGAACAAACCCCAGTAGCGATTTCCCTCTTTGCCCTCGTTTCTTCCTTTTCTGCTTTGTTTTTCAATCAGGGGTATTTTGGTCTTTTCACACCTTCCTTTTCCTTTTCGCTTTGCGACTTGATCCGCTGACTTGGCGTAAGTGTTTCCCTGATGTGGACGGCCCCGAGTGGCCAATTCTGATCCACGTGGATTTTCTCTACTTTGTATCTGCGATCGAATTACGTGGAATTATCTGATTGGTCGGTTTTGTAAAATTGATAACTAATTATCGGCTTATCAGAAAATTATGGAAAAATATTCGTTGGATTCAGAAAAATGCAAGCTTTCGTTTGGTATTGGTTTTGTTTCCCGAATCTGATATTTTAAAAGGGTGATTTTATGGATTTAATTAAATAAGATAAAACTTGAATAATTCATAACTAATAATCTATAAGTCAGAAAAATATAATAAAATATGTTTTAGACTCGTAATAACGTAACCTAAAATATGGAATAGTTTTCATAACCTAATTCACATAATAATAAAAAGGTAGTTTTTAGGGTTTGGTTTATAAATATGAAATTGACATAAAATTGGTATATGTTTTGATTAGGCTCTTTGGTGACCTAGTTGGATCCAGAAGTGCTTTGAACCTGTTGGACTTTTATTTAAGGTATGTTGTATCCCCAATTCATCTAAATTGAGCAATGCACCTACTTTACTATTCTTTTTTACTTTGCCTACACATGTGTCTATTCTCTTGTTATCATGGTTCATGTGAACTATCCTGATTATTGTGATCTTGGATAATCTTTTGAAATCTTATCTTGTGAAATTGTTGATGGTATCTATCACTATGATGTGGAAGTTATGGATGTTTCATATGTTGACCATTGTGGAAATTCTTATTTGATGTTTGACTATACTTTTCTACTTGCCTCTACAATTACCTGCTATGTGATTCAGTAACCCTAGAGTAGAATAAATGTATTGGTTTAGTTTCAATATGATTTGTGGCAATAATGTGATGTTTTGGATGGTGGATGTGTGATTCCCCAATCCAGGGTAGGATGTGTGATTCCTGACCCATATTATATGAATTTGATGGTGGATGTGTGATTCCCCATGATAGGTTCAAGATGTGTGATTCTTGACCACCTTTGTCTTTTATAATATTCTAGTGTTATGCTTATCTCACATGAATGCAGGATATTGGTCATGATATGTGCATGTGGCACTTCTTTATTGTTTTACGTATGGCAAGTATCTCTTTGGTTGAGAATCTTATCTTTTATGCCCGTGTGGGTAGTCCTATTCTTTTTAATGGGAAGCATTCTTACTTCATATCCTTATTGTCATATATTGCTCAAACTTTACTTTAGAATACACATACCAGCTTTTGCTGATATATTTCTCTGTTCTTCTTCTTTTGTGGGGTATGCTTCCAACCCCAGGTTAGATCAAGGAAAGTAGCTTCTACAACAACCTAGTAGCTGATCTTTGGGAGGCTTGAAGAGGTGGTTAGATGACCCTCATCTTGTCCTTGGCGATATGTTTAGTTTTCTTGTAGATCACCTTATATGGTGAAGTGTTTTATAAAGTTTTGTAAATGGTTAGATAATATTTCTTTTCCGCTGCTACTCATTGTGTAATGATACATACATGTGAAATGAAATGATTCTCATCCCTTTTGTGAAAAATTTTACGTGGTGTTTGTTTAAGGGATGTAATCTTTTCTTTCTAGTAGAGGAGTGGTTTCACTCTTTTACAGAATCCCATATCTATCACTCACCCCTCAAAAGCCCCATGTGTCAAAGCCACCCAATCATCACCTTTATAACAACCCATGTTTCAGGACTGCGTTTGAAGATGTCAAAGTGTGCCCAATGACATGTGTTGAGTGTAGTGATTTCAGGTCAAAGAATCACACTCACCACCATCACTGTGAGTACTGACTGTGACTACCATGTCATGGTTCCATGTGTCAAACTCACGGTGGGTCTGTCTGGTACACTTGTTCTCTAACAAGTACCTATGTGTTTGGTTTGATATCTCTATATCATGACTAATGAGATTCTGTAATCAACCAACACTACAATCTAGTCTTGTGTGTCATTGTTGTCTATCTACCTTCCACAATGACATCCGACTAGGGACATAACAAGAATGTACAAACTCTTAGCATCTGTATGATCTCATCGTTCAGGTCCTCAACCTGAAAGCATATGTCATTGAGTACTGTCATTCTCTAGACATTCAATCTGTTCTATCACTATCTCATATGATTGAACCAGAAAGAATTGGAAGCTTGCCTTTGATGTTTATCAAATCAATCTTAATGTATCCCACCAATCATCTCATGATTGGCTCTCACGACATACATACCAACACTCCCTAGTAGCTTTTGGCACCATTTTAGTTAATATCTCTGATGTCAATCATGTACTTTACTTTTTATTTTTATTAATGTTATTTTTGTTTGTTGAATTCTATGCAAATTCATGATTTGTAGCATTGTCTATGCTTATCACCATATGCAACATTTTGGGTAGTTCATTGCTTTGAAAGAGGGGTTGATTGTTTGTAGGAGTTGCATAGACCTAGCTAATTACATGATGTGATAGAGGGATAACAATTGAGAGAGATTAAATCAAGAGGCTTATCTTAATAGTTCAAATTGGAATAAGAAATGTGGTGGAAGTACAATTTTGACTAGTTTGGACATGGTATCATGATTTGAAGGTGTGTGATATCTACCTTCAGATCTCTATTCAAGTGCAACAATAATTTATTTAAATATTGACAAAACTCACATTTACATAGCATCTTGGTAAAACTGGCTTACCTAGAGAGTTCACATCATCTTGATTCTCAACCAATTTATTTGCTTTCCTTAGTTAAATTTAGTATTTTAATAATCAAACTCAATCCAAACTTTTACCTAGGTGATTAGCTTTCAATTATTAGTAATCTCTAGCACAATAACTTCATGACTTCAACAAATCATGACTCTTTGTCCTTATTAATTCAACATGTACACTTGCACATATGCACACACAATTTACATGTGCCATGACTTGAATTGCCAACAATTTTTCTTTTGCATATTTATCATTATGGTCACTTCAAACCCAAAGATCGATCTGACCTTCATGAAAGTTAACCAAGTTATTACCTGAGTACTCTTTAAAATCAATATTCATTTAGTCCATTTTTGACCCCTAAACCCTAGTATGGTTATCAATTCTGTAATATGGTATTATTTTTTTTGCTCTAAAAGTGTGTGCCCCTTTTTATTGATTTTTGATAAAATATACAAACGAACAGAAGAAAGAAAAGGCTGTCTATAACACGGGAAAAAAACAACAGAAGATACAAAGAACTAGGTCATCAAGACCATAACAGAACTCAAAGGTAAAGAACAGCCTCAAACAGCAGCTATCCTTTCAGAGCTCGTATATCAGAAAGCACCATTCCCCAGTAGCCAAGAGAGCCCTTAGTAGCATCCAAGAACACCCTTATGTTCCTTTCTTGCCATACATGATAAAAAATTGCAAGGCAAGTGATCATAGACTCCAAAGTCATAAACAAACTACTACAGTCATCATTGTTAACAGGTCGACTGGAAATCCTTTTATTCTGTACTGTGAAATCCCAGACCTCTATAGTGTATTTACAGGAGAAAAATAAGTGGTTAGCATATTCATAAGCACCTTTGCATAAGCAACATCTCGAAACAATGTTTAGGCCAAATCTTCTTAGAATGTCTTGAGTAGCTAGTGTGTTAATGAATAGTTTCCAACCCACAAGACTAAAGGAACGAGGAATAGAAGCTTTCCATAGTTGTTTAGCCCAAAAAATTTCATCATGCTTCACTCTTAATAGATTCCACCAATCCTTAGTTGTTGGATTATCCAGCCCCTTCATAAAAATAACATCCTTCTCTTCAATCTTATAGTTGATAGAGAGAATGAAATTCTTGAAATCCCCAAATCTCTTCTTATTAGGAATATTCCACTATTGGTTATCAATGAAGCATTGGAGGCTTCCATATTGACCACAACCAAGACGAAGAACATTGTTAAGACTAATCACATCCTTCAAAAACTTTCCTCCAGGAATCCAGGGGTAATGGACACTCCCTTGCCAATTATGTAAGAAATGTGAGGCATAATGATATATCTATATCTCAACAATTGTCTCCATATCCACGATCCATTAGGATCATTCTTAACTGACCAGATGGAATCATCCCTCAAATATTTGCCATCAATCCATTTGACTCACATGGCATCCTTCTTTGCTGCAACATTCCAAATATTTTGGAGAATACCAGCAGTATTCATATCATTGATCCGTCTAATACCCAAACCACCCTTATACTTGGGGTTACAAACATTAGACCATTTGACATAATGGACCTTCTTCTCCAATTCAGTACCTCCCCAAATAAATCTCTTACAGATTCCTTCAATATCCTTCATCACCTCAGAGGGGAGGGGAAAGGTCGAAGACCAGAACAAATGAAAAGAAAGTAAAGTAGAGGAAGTAAGTTCTACTCTTCCATTGAAAGATAATGATTTATGCTTCCAACCCTCCAGTCTACCCTTTACCTTGTCAATAAGAGGAGCACATTGAGTTTTATAAGCTTTCCATAAAATAATGGGAGCCCAAGGTACTTCATAGGAAAGAAGCCGTAGGTATATCAAGAAGGTCAGCCATTCTTCCCTTGTCAACTGAAAAGCTACATAACACATTACTTTTAGAGGCACTGATCTTCAAACTAGAATTCTCTCCAAAACTGCTAAAAATATTTTTGATAGCAAGAGCATTGGCATCATTAGCCTCTAAGAAAACCATCACATCATCAGCAAATAAAAGATGATAAACATGCATAGTCGGGCTTTTAATAGGAGAAATAATGTTGTGTTTAACAACATGATTCATGATAGCAGAAAAATCTTCCATAGCTAGAACAAAAAGGTACAGGGAATGGGATCCCCTTGGCAGATTCCATTTGAAGGATAAATTGTAGGACAAGGTTCACCATCAATTAAAACATGATAGCTACTAGTGTGCATGATAACATGCAACTAGTTCAACCAACAATAAGGGAACTTCATGCGTTCCAAAATTTCAAATAGAAAGTCCCATATGATAGCATCATAGGCTTTCACCAAATTTGCCTTAATACACATCTTAGGGCCATAATTCCTTTTTTTTTAATCACTAATCAGTTCATTCATAAGAAGAGCATTAGAGATTTTCCTCCCTTTTATAAAAGCCACTTGATTTTTGCTAATAATGCCATGAAGGATAGGCTGAAGCCTATTAGCAAGAACTTTGGTGATGATTTTGTAGAGAAAATTGTAGAGAGTAAGTGGTCTTCAATCCTTGATATGAACAACACCTTTTACTTTTGGGATCAGGGTTATGTATGATTTATTGAGTTCCTTGATCATCCTCCCACTTCTAAAAAAAATTGAATAGCAGCAATGACATCTTTATTGATGATACTACATGTAGTTTTAAAAAAATGGTCATTGAATCCATCCAGCCTAGGAGCCTTATTGTCACCATCACCATCATTAATAACTCTCTCAATTTTCTCTTTAGTCATAATAGCACAAGACTTATCAGCTTGCTCATTATTAAGAGAAGGAAGAACCCATTCATGATCCCAACATAGAGGTTTATCAATACTTTTATATTTTTTGAACAACTTATCATAGTAAGAAAACACATGGTCCTTGATAACATCCTCATTATGCTCCATATTATTATCTATAAAAAGAGTTCTCATAGTATTACGATTAGCTCTAACTTTTACAGTATTATATAAAAAACTAGTATTCCTATCTCCCAGCTTTAGCCAATTGATCCTTGAGATCTATTTCGCATAGTCCTCCTCTACTTCAGCATTCAACAGAGCAATTTTCCTTTTCTCATCAGCTATTTCCCTCATAACATAATCATCAGGATGTTTATTAGCCTTCTTTGGGCTTCATTTGCTTCAATTTCAGAAACTTTGGCCTTTTCATAGAAGTCTCCCACCTTCTCATTGTTCCAGGTAATAAGTTTATCTTTAACATTTTTAAGCTTTGTAATGACTTTGAACATAGTACTCCCCTTAACATCAATGCTCCAAGACTCTTCAACAATACTCAGAAAATCATCTCTCTTTGTCCAGGCATTAATGAACTTGAAATACCCTTTCTTCTTCTTCTTCTTCTTCAACATATCACTGAACTTGACAAAAATTTGCATGTGGTCACTAGAAATAGTGTTGATAACCTCGCCCCTGACTTCCTTGAAAATAGAGAAGAAATCCAAATTATAGAAGCATCTGTCAATTTTAGACAGAACAAGATCATCACCTTTTTATCTATTATCCCAAGTAAAAAAAGACCCCTTCAAATCAAGTTCCACCGGATTCATATCAGAAATAGCATTATTGAAATCACTCATAGCCAAAAAAGAATACCAACATTTACCCTTCCACTCATCTAAACACCTAATGGCATTAAAAGCACCAATAAGAATCCAAGCTTCATTGTTCTTAGGATTGCATTTAGATAGATCATCCCATAAAAGTCATCTTTTCCTCTCATCATTATGGCCATAGATAGCCGTAAGCAAAAAGGAATTATCATCACAGTATACTCTGCAGTCAATAAATTGGTCACTTTCATTGATCTTATTAACCTGCACATAGCTGGAATCTCACAAAATAATGATCCTCCCAAGCAGGTGAGAAGCATGATTAGAAAGCCATAGATTATCCTGCCATACTCTATTCATAACCTTATGCATCTTTTTGTACCTGACTTTAGATTCCACTAGAATATTAACCGGGTATCTACAAGGTTGGCCCTGATTTTATCCTGGTGTCCTAACCTATTAAGGCCGTGGACATTCTAGGAGAAGAGTTGTTAGAGAATGGGTAAATATAGTGCTTAGGGGTTAGAGTTTAACCTTCTATAGAGGCACGAACTCTGAGGCGATCGGGGGTGATCCTTAGGGCGATCATGCCCTTGGCGGCGCCACCTCCATTCACTCTGGCTAGGCACTCCGCCTACCGGAGGCCACCGTCCACTCGTCGTAAGTCCTTGATCACGATGTTGCCTTCGCCGCTCTTACGTAGGGTGACACGGCAGAGCATGCGAGGTCGCCATGCACAACAAGTTGTTGCGGAGAGGAGAAACCATTTGCTGGCGACTGTCGTTTCACCGGAGGAGGTGCTTCCTGATATTAGGGTTGTGATGGACAACGAGGTTGCGATGCATGACAACCATGTGCCGACTAGGGTTAATGCGGATGAAGGCCAGAATGATGGGAGACCCGCAGTTCCTGGGCCTGAGCGGGCGGAGGATCTCGCGCCTGGTAATTCACCGAGGATGACACCACAGGAAGCTACGCAGCCGACACCGCCACCGGGGGCCCCGCCACCGGTGCTGATTGATCAGATCGCCAGCTTGGATAATAACAGACATGCGGGTCCCCTTCCACCTCCACTGGTCAGGGAGGCCCCGACGCCCCTACAGCCGACAACGGTCACGGGGCAACCACTGAGGAAAATGCCGCTATATGGGATTCCTCACGACACTTGCTTCAGGTGTATGGGGATAGGTCATTGGCAATCCCAATGTAGGAGGAGCAAATTCTATTACAAGTGTCGACGAGCGGGACATCTGGCTGCTAGATGTTCTCAGGCAAACCCTAGATGGAAACCACTGGACATCCAATCCAGGATGATATTCCCGCCCCTGCCTATGGGAATTCTGGCTAGGGGTGCACCTCAACATGTCCCCAAGCGGATCACAGTTGACATCGGTCTAGATGACGAGATGCGGAGGAGTAAGATGATGGCGCTAGAAAGGGCGGTGGAAATTTCCTGGCCTGGTGGTTTCCATTGGGTGGAGCTTTGCCCGTTCTTCCGACAGTGCTGGCCATGTGCAGCAGACCTATATAGATGCGCGGAAAGAAAGGCGATTGCCTTCTTCTCCTGCAAATAGGAGGCCAAGGACGTTGTGGAGAAAGGGATTTAGGACTTTCGTGGTAAGAAGATACAACTTATGCACATGCGAGGGGGTGAACGACATCAAAGAAAGGAAGATTTTTGGTTTTGGGTTGCAGATATTCCGATCACCTGTAGAGATGATGATACCCTAGCGAAGATTATCCGGCCTTTCGGTAAATTGATTTATGTCTCAGATTGGTAGAGGGACAAGGATGACTTATCTGGTATTCTCGTGCTGGTGGAGGCCTTCAGTGAAGATATTCCACAGTTTATCTCTCTCACATATGGGTAGAGGCGGACGTCAGTGCAATTATTTATGTTGGCGAGGGGGCCTATGGGATCGAGCAACACACAGTTGACTGAAGTCGGGAAGGACTCGGGAATACCGAGAGAGGCCTTAGTAGTTCAAGAGAAGAATACAGAATCAAATGCTTTGGTGGTTGCAACAGTTATACCTCCAGAATCAAGGAATAGACCACATGAGAGGAGTATATCCTCAGTAAGACAGCAGCGGCGGCCACTAAGGCGTATGGTGGTGGATAGAGAAGACACAAGAAGAGCACTGGAGAACAGACGACTAGAAGATTTCATGTTTTTTGAGGAGGAAGACTGGAACAATCACAGGAGAAGAAATGGGAGGAGCCAGAATAGAATCAGAAGGGGTGGTGATGACAATCGATTCTATAGAAGGTATCAATCAAGAAGGAGGCATTCGGATTGTGAGGAAAGATATTTTGATGGATGCTGGTCGGAAGTAGAAGGGGGATATAGCCCCTGATCGAACCTGCGTATGCTGGTGGATGCGGTATTATCTGTTTAATGGATTGTACTTCCATTTTCTGGAATATTAGAGGCGCCTCTAATAACCCTACGAGGAGAGTTTTGAGCAGGATCTGTGGTCGTTTTAAACCAGGGCTCGTATGCTTGTTTGAGCCATTTCTCCATGCTGAATAGGCAGCTGAGCTTTTGGACATCGTGAGGTTGGATTGGGCAGTTGATAATTAGGAGATGGATGGGAAGATATGGTTCTATGCAGATAAGGATATGAACCCTAATATCTTTAGAAGACACATGCAGCATATAATAGTGAGGTTTGAGTCCAGCAACGGCTCAAGATTCTTTGTTACAGTAGTATATGCAAGCTGCGATAACGTTGAGAGGAGGGATTTGTGGAAAGAAATCCTAGTGATGACAGATCTCATTGGGGAAGAGAAGTGGATTATCGTCGGGGATTTCAATGTGGTGCGTCATCCGAGGGAGAGAAGAGGCAGCAACCCTCCAACATTCCATGACTCACTTGATTTCAATTCCCTTATAGCAGATGCATCCCTGGATGAAATTCCCTTTGATGGTAGCCAGTACACTTGGGTGAACAAACATATCTTAACTCCTACGATGTGGCAGAGAATTGATAGAGTGTTAGTGAATGGAGCCTGGCTAACGGAGAGACCTGCAACCAGTTCGATACATTTGACCAGAGATAGGGTTTCTGATCATTGCCCTATTGTTACCATTCCAGGTGCACAATCGATTGTCAGAAAGAAGGCACAGTTTGCTTTTATGAAGGCATGGATTGATCATGAAGAGTGTCTAAAGGTGATAGAACAGGCGTGGGATGATCCAGTCATAGGTCACCCGTCTTTCGTCTTCTGCCAAAAACTCAAGAGAGTTAGGGTGGCGCTACGTAGATGGAGCAAGGATACCTTTGGGGATACTAAACATCGGATAAAGGATCTGGAAGATGTGATTTTTACCACACAGGTTGCCTTCGATGAGAACCCGACTGATATTAATGAAGATAATCTGAGATCGACAGAGAGGGAGTTGTAGGTTCTATTGGATGAGGAGGAGGCGAGGTGGAAGGAGAAGGCAAGGATTAGCTGGCTCCAAGATGGGGAGCGTAACACCAGGTTTTATCACGCCACCGTCAAAGCTAGAAGAAAACATAGAAGACTGAATAAGGTGGTCTTGCAGGATGGCACTTGTATCTCGGATACAAAGAACATGGCGGAGGTAGCAGCTGACCACTTTCAACATTTTTTTAATGAAGTGGTGGATATATGTGAGGGTGAATTGGAGGAGTTCTTGCAAGGTATTCCGGATTCGATGTCCACTGATGACAATTACTTACTTACTGTTGGCCCCCAGGAAGAGGAGGTAATGAAGACCATGATCAAGATGGATTCGACGGTAGCACCGGGTCCGGATGGTTTCATCTTATCATTCTTCTGAGCTGCATGGCCGATAATAGGAGGCGATTTTATGAAACTGGCGGATGCTTTCTTCAAAGGTCAGCCTTGTTTTAGGGGGCTGTTCTGCTGCCAGATTCTTCTCATCCCGAAGGTTGATATTCCCAAAAGGCTTCCGGAAGACTCCAAGCCTATCTCGATTGAGAACGTCAACCTTCGCATACTGGCAAGGATTCTTAGTGATCACATGGCTCCAATGATGCCAAGGTTGATATCGAAGATACAAGGGACCTTTGTTAAAGGAGGTGACATCACTCATCATGTCCGACTTGCCAAGGAGCTAATGCATGACATAAATAAAGGCAAGGATGTGCCTAATGTTATCCTAAAGTATGACATGTCACGAGCATATGATAGAACTGATTGGAATGTGCTACGGAAAGTGCTAGACAGGTTTGGCTTCACAACAGAAGTGGTGAATCTATGCTTGAGTTTCTATCATAACACATGGGCCACGGTTACTGTGGGGGAAGAAACTGCGGGTTTCTTTCCGATTAGTAGAGGCCTTAAGCAGGGAAGTGTGTTATCTCCATTCTTATTCATTCTGTTTGAAGAGATTATGTGCAGAAAACTCCTTAAACTAGAGGCAGAAGGGCTCATATCTAGGTTTCATATCTAGGGGGATGCAACTCCTCTGACCATCCTTCTATATGCGGATGATATTGCTATTTTCTTTAACATAGACCAACGATCGAGGGAGATAGTAAGGTCTACTTTTGAGGCATATGAAAGGGCCACTGGACAACGAATCAATAAGGCTAAATCTACATGCGTGGTAGGAGGGACGGATACAACAGTGATTGATAGAGTGGCTGAAGAACTCAATGCAGGAGCTGCTAAGGAATCGTTTACTTATCTGGGAATACCTATTATCAAAGGCAGGATGAGGCTCAATGATTATGATTTCCTGATGAAGAAAATAAATGAGAAGGTCACAGTTTGGAGATCCAAAATTCTATCTTTTGTAGGGAGAAGGCTTTTGATTGCTCATGTTCTTAACTCTATTCTGGTGTATACGGAGGCAGCGGTAGGTATTCCCTCGGGGATTGTTGACCGGATTGAAAAGAAATTTTCTAATTTCTTGTGGGCAGACAGGAATGATCATCAGAGAAAGGCGTGGATTAGCTGGCATAGAATTGCAACTCCTTTCTACCAAGGTGGTCTAGGGATTCCATCGCTACAACTGATTAATGAAGCTTTCATAGCTAAGGCATGCTGGGAGGTGTTGACTACAGACTCAATTTGGGTGACTTTCTGCAGAGATAAATACGCCAACATGACAGGTGGTCGAGATAATGTTTACCCTGGAAGGTTGAAGCTGGGCTCATCACCGTCACCATTTTGGAGGAGGATATGGAACATATTACCGCGGGTCTTCCCATTATGCAGATGGGTGGTGGGGAGGGGTGAAATTTCCTTTTGGGACTCAAGGTGGTGTGAACAACGGCTGGCTGAACATGCTGCTTTCTCCAGCGATAGAAGGCAACCATTCCTGGTGAAAGATTTTTGGATAGATGGACAAGGTTGGGATTGGGCCTCGCTGAGGGTGATACTTGACAGTGATGGGATATAGATGATCCGTAATAATGATATATGGCTTGTGGAAGAGGATGATAAGATGATTTGGAGTCTGGAGAGTAAAGGTCTCTTTTCCATGAGATCGGCAAAGAAAATTCTGGCTCGTGACAGGATGGAAGGTCCACATGGGCTCGACGTGGTTTGGGAGTCTGCATTCCCTAAGGTTGTGGCCTTTATCTGGAAGTCGGCTAGAGGAGTTGCTCCTACTGATGATAATATTAGAATTAGATGATGCATCCCAATCGCGTCTCAGTGTAACTGCTGCATGGAACCTCAGGAGGAAGACATTGATCACCTTTTGTTTCAAGGACAGATTGTTGGATTCTTATGGAGAAGATTTGTGGAGTTGACAGATTTGCCACCACCCAGTAACTTTAGAACACTGATTGATTACTGCACTATGGGGAAGAGGAAGAGTTTAGTAGACTAGTTGGCAGGTAACCTCACGATTGTTATTCCTTATCGTATATGGCGCTTGAGATGTGAAGCAAGGTATGAAGGTAAACATAGGCCTTATTCCTATGAGTGGGATTATATTATTCGGCTTATGAACTTTAATATGATGAAGAAATCCTTTTCGATAGATAGAGACAACAATATATATGCATGTTTGAGGGAGACAGGGTTGGAGGATCCTAGAGTAAAGATGAGACAGATCAAGCTTATGAGGTTGCAGATGTCGGACTTGCATAACCTAAAGATCAACATCACGATTGGGATAAATAGAGATAGTCATGGCAGGCTTAGAAGATGGGCGGTGGGTATTGTCCAGAATCATAGGGCCAATGTTTGCCTTGTCTTCAGAGCTTGGCTCAGGAGTAAAGACTACACCCTCGCTTATTTGCAAGCGTGCGCCATAGGAAAGAAGATTGCATGTGATCACGAGTTGATCATATCTTGTATAGAGGTTGATGATATATACACCCATGACATTATTTGGCACGATAAGAAAGAACCATGGAGGACGACCCATTTTTTCAGGGAGCTGAGGGAGGAGGTGGTCTCGGCTATGATATATGGATCCTTGGTTCACAAGGTCATCAACTCGATACCTCGTGAGTTGGGGAGATGGGGCAGTAATATGGATGATATGTTTGTATCATCTGACACTCTGAATACTCCGACCAGAATAAGGGGTATGGCTGCGTTGGAGAAGAGAAGGGTTCCTTATGTCGTGTTAAAGATATCAGATGCATAGGTGTTGGTTACTGCTGTTTGATTCTAATTCGGAGTCAGGGGATGGTTTATGAGAGTAGTTTTTGTTGCTTGAGTGTTTTTTATTAAAAAAAAATCATATCTAGATTCCTTGCATGTTGATGTATTAAAGGAATGTTCTTAATGTTAATATAGCCTTGCTATGATTGTTTATGAATATCTCCTAGCTCATTAATGCAAAAAAAAGACATTCTAGGAGAAAATGTCAATTTTATCAGCCATTTGGTAGAGTCATGACTGGAGCCCTACCAGTCTCAGTAAGCAATCCATCTTCACCCCCAAATGATATCATCTTCTCAAACATATTAGTAGCCATGCTATTTAGTTCAGCACTAGCTCTTTTAGAGTAAGCATTATTTCTAGAATGAAGTTTTGGGGGAGAAGTGCAATTTTTATACCTCACAGCTTGAAAACCATCATCAGTAGAAGGAAACCCCATCTTCATCTTTTCTTCAAAGATAGGTTGCATATTTAGAGGTATACTCTAATTGCAAGCAGATAAAATAGAATCCATGTTTTCTAACACTTTATTCATAAACGAAGTGGAAGTATTAAAATTCTTCTTATAAGGATTGATTTTGGAACCCTGAGAATTACTTTTATGTTGGATCTGAGAAGAAGAAAGATCCTGTAAATGATCATCAACAACCATCACTTGCATCTGACTGCTTGCATAAACTGTGTTTTTATGAATCTGAGAAGGAATGACAATATTCATAGCATTAGAGTTACTAGAAGAGCTAGTTGTGACTTTTAGAACCATATCTTTCTGGATAGGAATCCATATCTTTCTGTTATCCATGACCTCCTTATTAACCTTGCATATATCAACTTCATGACCAAAACATCCACATGTTTTGTAGATTTCTAGGATCCATTCATAATGCAACTGAACCACATCCCTATCACCACAGTCGCTTCTCATTACAACTTCCTTAGGTAATAGAGAGTCAATAGAAATAAGAACTTGAATACAGGCATAATCCAGCCTCCTCATAGCTTTAGTAGCATAATTAGAACATATTGGTTTACCAATGAAGCTTCCAAGTATCCCTAACATCTCATCATCCCATAACTCCAAAGGCGGGCCCAAAAATGTAACATCCCTGACCTGGGTTATGCATTAACCCTAGGTTATTTGCTTAAGACATGTGATTAGATGCTTGTGATTATCTTTTGATATGTAATTAAAGCTTCCGAGGAACTTATATTTCCATTTCTGTTCTTTTTGAATAATGTTGTAATATTGTTTTGTTAAAAATGGACTAATGTGCAAATTACCCAATTAGAGGGGTTAACTTGCAAATTGTACATGTTAAGATGTTCCTCTGATGTTGAGACATCATAAGAGTGAATATGATGTAGTGTTATGGATTCTCCAATCTTGGGCACCAAGATATAGCTTGTAGAGCAATCCTTGTGCTTTAAAGCCTAGTTTTGGTATAAAGTGCAGTTTACCCAAAACATAGGGTGAAACATGTAAAATATACCATCTAGAGTATCCCTCATGACTCTTGGAGTCAATTAGAGCAAAGAAAATGAGGAGGGTGCCTCATTTGATTGATCAAGTAAGAAAGGTAACCTTAATATTTAAATAATCAAGTTTTATGCAAAATGACCCTTTTACATGTATAACTTAGTAAGGTCTTTGGTTCCTTTTTCCTTAACATTGGTTGAGAGAGGGTTTTTGCATGTGATAATAAGGGAGAGACGTGGCCAATAAGTGGATAAGGGCTTGGTGGATATAGATGTAAAATTAAGGAAATAATCCTCCTTGCCTTGAAAATACCCAAAATATATAAGTACATATTTTTCACAAAGCAAGGGATCGTTTCCCTTCATTCCTTCCCTTATCTTCTTGCTTTGGCCGACTAAGGAGAAGCTCAGGAGCATAGGAGAACGACCAGGCTAGTTTGGGTAAGTCTTGATCATCATTCATCTCGATTTCATGGTGGAAATCCTTATATAAGGTTGGTTTGTTAGTTTTCCTTATACAATTCTTCTTTCTAGCCTTCTTCTCCACCCAAACCTTGAAGAACGAACCTTGGTAAACCTTTGGAGCTTCATCCACCATTAAATCTACGAAGCTTGGAGCTCTATATCAGATCTTAAGGCGGGTTTTATAACTCTAACCCTTAAAGTTTTGCTTATGCATCTTCCTTTCATGAAAATGTTGCTTAATCTTCTTCTTTAGGCACTTCTATGTGTTCTTGCTAGCATATCCATGAAGAACAGTCCATGTTTTTGAAGTAGAAGAAGATGGAGTTATTTCCAAAGTTCATCCTAATATTGCTTTAACAAACGGTCCTCCACCTCTTGCTCAAACGGTTTGCAAAACCGTTTGAAAGCAAACGGTTTCAAAACTGTTTGAAGAGTAAACAGTTTCACAAGAACGTTTGGGAGCAACCAGTCCAAGACCGTTTGGATGGGTTGACCAGGCATTTACCATTTGGAGATCTGTTGTAAACATTATGGACTAATCACCCACCAAAAATCATCATCTAATTCCAAGTAAATCACCAATTGAAGGCTCATTAGTCACCTAAACCCTAATCGGGTTTATTGCTGATTTCAATGATGCAATCATGTTGAAGTTTGGGTTGAGTGGCCCAAACGGTTTCAAAACCGTTTGGGGATCACCCAAATGGTCTCAAGACCGTTTGGTGATCACCCAAGACCGTTTGGAGGTCTAGGATTAAGTGGGGTTGACCAATTGAGGGTCCAATCATATCAAGTTTTTGAACAATTAAGTGCTGATTTTGTGACCTAATCTAGGGTTCAACCCTTAAGTAAATGACTTGGTTTTTGATAAAATAATGGGCAAACAGTCTCAAGACCATTTGGAGGATGTCCAAACGATCCCAAGACCGGTTGGGGTCAAGTCATGACCCAATTGAATGATGGTCCAATGGGTTCAACATCAATTAGACTCATGTTGATACATGTTGATCGGTAATCGGTTTCAACCCTAGTCCAATCAATCCAAACCCTAGTTGGTGATCAATTGAGGGTGAATTGAGGATCAAATCAGTTAAGGGATGACCTAATTAACTCAGTTGATAAGTGGTTAATCGTTATTTGAACAATTGAGGGGTTCAACCTTGGAAACCCTAGCTCAATTGGAAGAGTTAACACACTTTCTGGTCCATGCAGTTTTGAGGGTGTTTGGACCAAACGGTCTCAAGATCGTCTGGGACCAAACAATCCCAAACCATTTGGTGACCATGCGGATTCAAGATCAATTTTTCCCATGCGGTCTTGAAAGTCAAAGTTGGACAAACGGTCAACGAGACTAAACGGTCTTCACCTTACCTAAGGAAAATGGTCTTAATGGTGTACTTGGCCATGCGGTCTTGAAAGTCAAAGGGACCAAACGGTCAACAACTCCAAACGATTTCAAAACTGTTTGGAGGTTGAAAGTGCAAAACCGTTTGGGGTCTATTAAGGTCAAGAACGTCTGATGCCTTAGTGGTCAAGATGGTTTAGTAGTTGATTAAACTAAAACCTAAAGGTACCTAAAATGATTAAGGGAACAAGTAATTAGATGATTGATGCATGTAATGGTTAATGTTGAACATCACAAAAGTACCCTAAGTGAGATAGTGTGACTAATACCCTTGATCAAGGAAACCCTAATGACCATAATGGTGATGACATGACTTATATTATCAAGGTTGATTTGACTTAATCTAATCAAGAGTGATGTAAACATCATCTAATAGTTTGAGGAGAGAGAAGACTCCCTATATGTATGAGAATCAAGTAATAAACTTCCAACATGTATGAATACACATAATTAGGGTATGATCCATCATAGTGAGATCATGGAAACCCAAATTATGGAGATTAATGAATCTTAACTTAATTGAAGGCATTTATGGAAGTATTCTTCATACATGATGATGGTATGACCTGAATATCATGTAATATTAATAGTAAACCCTAATTCTAGAGTAATAACATGTATTGTGAATAGTAAACCCTAATCTAGGGTGATGTGATGAAATGAACAGTAAACCCTAATTTTGGGTTGTTCTTTAAGCATGATACTCTATACTGGATTATGGAGTGAGTAATCATTATGCCTTATAGGTTAAAGGGGTTGAATAACCCTAAAAACCAGCCGTAGTGATGTGACACGGTCGTGGTATTCTGTTTGTGACACGACCGTGTAATGAAGCACGACCGTGGTAGCTTAATCTTGCACAATAGTGCAAGATAGCACGGTCGTGGTGTTTTATGATTAATTTGAAAAGAATTTGTATTGTGCTGATACAGATATAATGTGCATGTTTTCAATTATATTAGTCATGCAGGTTGTTACCAAGAGATAATAATAGCCAGGTAAGGGTTATGATGCCACATTCATTGAAAGTATTCTTTAAGCTTTGAAAACAATGATACGTTATGTTGCCTATTAAAAAGGTAACTTTTGAGATGGATAGGTTGTATGAGCCATGAAGACCATATGTATTGTTATAATCAAAGTAATGATGTTAAATGACTTGATGACTATATGTCACACGGTAACAAAGTGTTATGATGATCTAAGGATTTGAACACCCCTATTTTTGAATCAAAATGATGAGATGGTTAGGGATTGATATCCCAATGGTAACTGATGTGGAATGACTTGATATAATTAGTATTCCTTCCTTATAGCAATTGTTTTAATGGTTTGTGTTTGAAAACATACCTAATGTTAAAAGAATGTGATAATGTACTTAAATAATCAAGTATAATGATATCATGTAGAGCCCTGATCATAGACCCATCATTTTCAGTAGTTTAATGATGGTGAAATAGGTTTTTCCTAAGGGAACTCCTGGAGAACATACTTTTGAGTATGTTGGGGTTATGGACGCGAATATCCTTACGTCCTAATGTAGGGATTGATGTGAGATGTACTTTAATCTCTCATCCCTTCATTATATGTTTATGTCGGGATGATGTATCACTAATCTCCCGATGATGTTGTTAATGCCGCATCGGTTTGAGATAAACAAGAAATCCCTCGATGGCGAAGAGAGTACATAATGCCATTATAACTCTAATAGAGAAGTTGCCAGAATACCCTGGAAAGCTATTATAGCAGAGACACGAGATGTCCTGCATGTTGGTCCTCACACTGACTGAGGAGGATGAGGTCATAGGAATCTGGCTCTTCTGATGACCTATGTATGGTACCGATTGCGATTTCGTAATGGTCGGTTGGAGTATGAGAGGTGTAAATCATCTCCTCAGGGCATAATAATGTTTGTAAAATGTAATCAGCCGTGTAGCATAACTGCTTAGGTTGAACTACGAGAAACAATGATTGATTATACATTGTTTAGAATATTCTAGTTATATAACTAGTATACATGTTCTTTATATTCCTTATTGAGATATGCCTTGATATTCAATTAAGTTATAATTGAAATGATTGCCTAAGAGAATGTTGCTTTACTTAATATTAAACATGTTGTTAAATGTTTATAGTTTTACTGCTTATTGTTATTCCTTTATTACAATAACAAAGCTTCTGGCAGAGAGTTATAACTCTCGCTGGGACAATTATTCAAATTGTCTCACCCCCGTGGGATTCAACTTTTTAGGTAGACACCGCAGACGAAGGAACCCATCAGTAGGTGAGCAGCAACAGCAACACCAAGGACAGCAGTGATTCTCAGGTGGAGACACTATCTATCAAGTCTTGTAGATAGAATGTCCTATGTGTCGTCTCTGTACTCTCAGGTCCTAGGAGTCAGTAGATGTTTAAAATAGATCTGAGATTTTGGCTTAATGCCTCGAGATTTTTTGTATCTTGCTTTGTATAGGTAACATAGCAATTGATGTGGTAATCACTCGAGATGTGATTTTACAGAGATGTAATGATGAATCATATTGTAAACAACTTATTATGTTTCTTTATGAAAGAGTTTTATCGTTTAAAGATCTCTCTACAAAAAGTTTTAATTTTTAGTGATTTTTAATAATTCCGCTGCTAGCTAAACGCTTCCGGTTAGTTTATCTCATGTTTTGGTGATTCGATCGTCACAATTTAGTGGTATCAGAGCTCTAGGTTCGCTGAGTCTATAGAGACATAGGACTTAGGACGTTGAGTCTGTTCTAGTGTCTTCCAGTATATCTGATAGTGTGTTCTGCTCCTTAGGAGGAGAAGATAATATTAAGGATGTATGGACCTCATGAAGAACACGAAGAACACGTTGCAGAGAGTAGTGTTGCTGCACCCAGAGAAGGTGCAAGAAACCCAGAGATAGAAGAACTTGTGCCTGAACCACCCCAGTTCAATCCAACTGACATGGGGAACCCAGCCGTCCAGACTATGTTTGGTCAGTTTATGACTGCCATGACACATATAACTGATAGGATGCCTATACCTGCACCTAGGGCACCTACCCATCCTAAAAGACAAGGAATCGGCAAGACATTTGAACGACTTCACTGAGTTGGAGCCACAGAGTATTTTAGAACAGCTGACTCCGCAGATGCCGACTTGTGGTTCACTGAACTAGAGAAGGCCTTTAGAATCTTAAACATCCCAGAAGCTGAGAAGGTTAGACATGCTGTGTATCTTCTCAAAGGGAGTGTTGGTCATTGGTGGACCATGGAAGAACAAAAGAGGCATGGTGTAGAGATTGCCTGGGAAGATTTCTGATTTATCAACAGATATTTCCGTAAGACATTCCTGGATGAGAAAATCTCTCAGTTTGAGAGGTTAAGACAAGGTCCAATGAACATTAGCGAGTACGAGGCTAAGTTCATGGAGCTGTTACGGTTCTGTCCACACATGGCAGCTACAAATGAAGAAAGGATTAGGCATTTTGAGAAAGGATTA
Organism: Alisma plantago-aquatica; assembly: GCA_963693085.1. Taxonomy (NCBI): domain Eukaryota; kingdom Viridiplantae; phylum Streptophyta; class Magnoliopsida; order Alismatales; family Alismataceae; genus Alisma; species Alisma plantago-aquatica. Next base: position 910,114,436 of record OY856409.1, read on the forward strand.
AACGCTGAGTTGACTACTCCTATGTCTACCCTAGAGAACAAAGAAAGGTTTTCTACCTTTGTAGAGTATGTCATAAGGATAGAGAGATCTATAGCAGAGAAGAGACAAACCCAGAACAAGAGGATGTATCCTCAGTTCCAAGGATCTTCATCTAGAGATTTTAAGAAACCTAGGTTTTCTGCACCTACACCACCACCTAGACCCAGTACCCAGACGCAGTGGATGTCGAATAGGGGTAGAGGACAAAGTTTACCACTAGAAGGAGCTCGCAGTTCAGCATCTATGTCGGTTACAGGACCACCCAGACCACAACAACTGAATAGAAGCTGTTATATATGTGGGAAGATGGGACACCTGATGAAAGGCTGCAGAGCTAGAGAAGTGAGTGTAACTCAACCTCAGAGGCAAAGTCAACAAGGATCGCAAAGGAGACAGTTTCCAGGAGGAGCTAGAGGACGTGGACAAGCGTCCCAAGCTGGATCATCAGCACCTAGTCAACGAGCACTGAATCAACCACAGGAAACAACAAGGTTTTATGTGATGAATCCACCTAATGCAGTGATCAACCCTCAGGTTGTGGCAGGTCAGATGGAATTGTTATATTCTGATATGTCTACATCTTGTGTTGTATCCGTTTTAATTGATCCGGGTGCTACACACTCCTTTATCACTCGAAGAGTGATTCTTGACTACAACTTGACTATAAGTCATAGAGCAGATAGTTTGTTGCTAGAAACTTTGTTGATGGGGTCTGTTGTGTTGTAGGAGGTATGTTCTCCCTGCATCCTTTTCTTTTCTGGACATCGCATTCAAGTGGATCTTATACCACTTGAGATGCATGGATTTGATATAATCCTTGGGATGGATACCTTAGAAAGGTATAAGGTTGTCTTGGATTGTGAGTCCAAGCAAGCTGTGTTGTTGATGTTAGTGAGACATGGATCTTTCAAGGAGAAAGAAAGATTCTACCCACCTGTCTTGTGTCAACTATGGTTGCTGAGAAGCTGATGAGGCAAGGATGTTATGCATTCTTGGCCCATGTGGTAGATACTACCATGGATAGTCCTAACCCTATCGAAGTTCCTGTAGTCAAGGAATTTGAAGATGTATTTCCTAAAGAACTTCCAGGTGTGCCACCGCCTCGGGAAATTGATTTTTAGATCAACTTAATCCCAGACACACAACCTATAGCACAAACACCATATAGGATGGCGCCTGCTGAGATGGCAGAACTCAAGAAACAACTGCAAGAGTTGCTTGAGAAGGGTTTCATTCGACCGAGTACTTCACCCTGGGGTGCTCTGGTCCTTTTTGTTAAAAAGAAAGACGGGTCAATGCAGTTGTGCATTGATTACAGACAATTAAATAAAGTAATGATAAAGAATAAGTACCCTCTACCGAGGATTGATGATCTTTTTGACCAATTGCGTGGTGCAACTGTCTTCTCAAAGATAGATTTGAGGTCGGGATATCACTAGCTACGTATTAAGGATAGTGACATACCAAAATCTGCCTTTAGGACGAGGTATGGTCACTATGAGTTCACAATTATGTCGTTTGGACTAACTAATGCACCAGCTGCATTCATGGAACTCATGAATAGAATCTTCCGACCTTTTCTTGATCAGTGTGTTGTTGTCTTTATAGATGACATCCTAATCTATAGTAGAGACGCTCAGCAGCATGAACGGCATCTTCTTCAGGCTCTAACTTTGCTAAGAGAACACAAGCTATATGATAAGTTTAGCAAGTGTGAGTTCTGGTTACCAGAAGTTTCTTTCCTTAGACACGTGATATTTGCTTTGGGTATTCGTGTTGACCCTACAAAGGTAGAATATGTCCTACTATGGGAGCAGTCGAAGACACCGACGAAAATCTGTAGTTTCTTAGGGTTGGCTGGCTATTACCAAAGGTTCATTAAGAACTTCAGTTCCATAGCTTTACCCTTGACTAAGTTGACCAGGAAGGATGTTCCTTTTGTTTGGAGTGATAAGTGTCAGCAATCTTTTCAGCTGTTAAAGGAGAGGTTGACAAGTGCACCTGTGCTTGTGTTACCTAAACAAGGAAAAGGATATATAGTTTTCTGTGATGCCTCCAAGAATGGACTTGGATGTGTGTTGATGTAGGATAAACAAGTGATTTCTTTTGCTTCTCGACAGCTTAAGAAACATGAAGAGAATTATCCGACACACGATTTAGAGCTAGCTGCTATGGTTCATGCCTTGAAGATTTGGAGACACTATCTCTATGGAGGGACATTCTAGATTTTCACTGATCATAAGAACCTTAAGTATATCTTTTCTCAACATGACCTTAACATGAGGCAACGTTGCTGGATGGAGTTAATCAAGGACTACGATTGTACAATTGATTACCATCCAGGGAAGGCCAATGTGGTTGCAGATGCTTTGAGTAGGAAATCAGTAACACCACCCTTAGATAGAGCACAACTGAATTCCTTAGTATGCTCTAGGAGAGATATGCTTATCTCCTTAAGGCAAGACAATATACAATTAAAAGTATCATTGTTAGCCGGGTTGTTAGCTGAGATGCATATAAAACCTACTCTGAGAGAGAAGATCAAGGAGGCATAGCAAGTTGATGCTGCAGTTCAACAGATCAGATCAGAGTATGGTGATGAGAAACGAGATGGTTTCCATAACTCAGATGACCAAGTAGCCTGTTATCATGGTAGGATGATAGTGTCGGATGTGGATAACTTGAGGAAGTTAGTCCTGGAAGAAGCTCATTCTTTGATGTATGCTATGCATCCAGGAAGCACCAAGATGTATCGAAACTTGAAAGATATGTATTGGTGGCCTGGTTTGAAGAAAGACGTTGCTGAGTTTGTTATGCGGTGTCCTGTGTGTCAACAGGTTAAAGTTGAACACCAAAAGCTTGTAGGAACAATGCAACCTTTACCCATACCACAGTGGAAGTGGGATCATGTAACCATGTACTTTATTGTTGGCCTACCCAGGACAGCCAAAGGACATGATTCCATCTGGGTAATAGTTGATAGGTTGACAAAGACAACTCATTTCTTGCCTGTCAAAACAACCTATTTTGCTGAGAAGTTAGCACAATTATATGTTGATGAGATTGTGCGACTGCATGGAGTCCCAGTCACCATTGTTTCTGATAGAGGTCCCCAATTTATGAGTCATTTTTGGGAGTGAATTCATAAAGCTTTAGGCACACAATTAAGGTTTAGTACAACTTTTCATCCTCAGGCTGATGGATAGTCAGAAAGGACTATACAAACTTTAGATGACTTGCTTAGAGCATATGTTCTTCAGTTTACAGGGAGTTGGGATCTACACTTAAGCTTAATAGAGTTTGCCTATAATAATAGCTATCAACATAACATTGACATGGCACCTTATGAAGCTTTGTATGGTAGACATTGTAGATCACCCCTATGTTGGTATGAAACTGGTGAATATCAGCAGTTAGGTCCTGATCTTGTGCAGCAAACCACAAAGAAGATTAAAGTAATACAAAAACAGATTAAGCCTGTACAGGATAGGCAGAAGTCTTACACTGATAAGTGTCGTAGAGCTTTAGAATTCCAGGTTGGAGATAGAGTGTACCTCAAAGTCTCACCTTGGAAAGGGGTTACGAGGTTTGGAAGGAAAGGGAAGTTAGCTCCTAGATTTATGGGGCCTTATTCAATCATTGAACGGATTGGAAAAGTAGCTTATAAGCTAGAGTTACCACCAGAGTTACAAATGTTACACCCTTGTGTTTCACATTTCCATGCTGAGGAAATGTCATCCTGGTACATAATCAGTTCTGCAACCTATAGAGGTAGAATTGAATGATGATGCATCTTATGAGGAAGGACCAATGTCAATCCTTGATAAAAGAATTAAAAAGTTGAAAAAGAGAGACATAAGTCTTGTGAAAGTCCTCTGGAATCATCATGGTGTTGAAGAATCCACATGGGAACTAGAGGAAGAGATGAGAAGGAAATACCCTGCTCTTTTCTCTTAATATGTTTTGTTGATTTCGGGGACGAAATCCTCATAAGGGGTGGATAATTTGTAACATCCCTGACCTGGGTTATGAATTAACCCTAGGTGATTTTCTTAAGACATGTGATTAGATGCTTTTGATTATCTTTTGATATGTAATTAAAGCTTCTGAGGAACTTATATTTCCATTTCTGTTCTTTTTGAACAATGTTGTAATATTGTTTTGTTAAAAATGGACTAATGTGCAAATTACCCAATTAGAGGGGTTAACTTGCAAATTGTACATGTTAAGATGTTCCTCTGATGTTGAGACATCATAAGAGTGAATATGATGTAGTGTTATGGATTCTCCAAGCTTGGGCACCAAGATATAGCTTGTAGAGCAATCCTTGTGCTTTAAAGCCTAGTTTTGGTATAAAGTATAGTTTACCCAAAACATAGGGTGCAACATGTAAAATATACCATCTATAGTATCCCTCATGACTCTTGGCATCAAGTAGAGCAAAGAAAATGAGGAGGGTGCCTCATTTGATTGACCAAGTAAGAAAGATAACCTTAATATTTAAATAATCAAGTTTTATGCAAAATGACCCTTTTACATGTATAACTTAGTAAGGTGTTTGGTTCCTTTTTCCTTAACCTTGGTTGAGAGAGGGGTTTTGCATGTGATAAGAAGGGAGAGACGTGGCCAAGAAGTGGAGAAGGTCTTGGTGGATATAGATGTAAAATTAAGGAAATAATCCTCCTTGCCTTGAAAATACCCAAAAGTATATAAGTACATCTTTTCTCAAAGCAAGGGATTGTTTCCCTTCATTCCTTCCCTTATCTTCTTGCTTTGGCTGACTAAGGAGAAGCTCAAGAGCAAAGGAGAACGACCAGGCTAGTTTGGGTAAGTCTTTATCATCATTCATCTCGATTTCATGGTGGAAATCCTTATACAAGGTTGGTTTGTTAGTTTTCCTTATACAATTCTTCTTTCTAGCCTTCTTCTCCACCCAAACCTTGAAGAACGAACCTTGGGCAACCTTTGGAGCTTCATCCAACATTAAATCTACGAAGCTTGGAGCTCTAGATCAGATCTTAAGGTGGGTTTTATAACTCTAATCCTTAAAGTTTTGCTTATGCATCTTCCTTTCATGAAAACGTTGCTTAATCTTCTTCTTTAGACACTTCTATGTGTTCTTGCTAGCAAATCCGTGAAGAACAGTCCATGTTTTTGAGGTAGAAGAAGATGGCGTTATTTCCAAAGTTCATCCTAATCTTGCTTTAACAAACGGTCCTCCACCTCTTGCTCAAACGATTTGCAAAACCATTTGAAAGTAAACAGTTTCAAATCGTTTGAAGAGTAAACGGTTTCACAAGAACGTTTGGGAACAACTAGTCCAAGACCGTTTGGATGGGTTGACCAGGCATTGACCGTTTGGAGATATATTTTACACATTATGGACTAATCACCCACCAAAAATCATCATCTAATTCCAAGTAAATCACCAATTGAAGGCTCATTAGTCACCTAAACCCTAATCGGGTTTATTGCTGATTTAAATGATGCAATCATGTTGAAGTTTGGGTTGAGTGGCCCAAACGGTTTCAAAACCGTTTGGGGATCACCCAAGACCATTTGGAGGTCTAGGGTTAAGTGGGGTTGACCAATTAAGGGTCCAATCATATCAAGTTATTGAACAATTAAGTGCTGATTTTGTGACCTAATCTAGGGTTCAACCCTTAAGTAAATGACTTGGTTTTTGATAAAATAATGGGAAAACGGTCTCAAGACCGTTTGGAGGATGTCCAAACGATCCCAAGACCGTTTGGGGTCAAGTCTTGACCCAATTGAATGATGGTCCAATGGGTTCAACATCAATTAGACTCATGTTGATACATGTTGAAGGGTAATCAGTTTCAACCCTAGTTCAATCAATCCAAACCCTAATTGGTGATCAATTGAGGGTCAATTGAGGATCAAATCAGTTAAGGGATGACCTAATTAACTCATTTGATAAGTGGTTAACCTTTATTTGAATGATTGAGGGGTTCAACCTTGGAAACCCTAGCTCAATTGGAAGAGTTAACACACTTTTTGGTCCATGCGGTTTTGAGGGTGTTTGGACCAAACGGTCTCAAGACCATTTGGGACCAAATGGTCTCAAGACCATCTGGGACCAAACGATCCCAAACCATTTGCTGACCATGTGGTTTCAAGATCAATTTTGCCCATGCGGTCTTGAAAGTAATGAGACTAAACAGTCTTCACCTTACCTAAGGAAAACAGTCTTAATGGTGTACTTGGCCATGCGGTCTTGAAAGTCAAAGGGGCCAAACGGTCAACAACTCCAAACGGTTTCAAAATCGTTTGGAGGTTGAAAGTGCAAAACCGTTTGGGGTCTATTAAGGTCAAGAACGTTTGATGCCTTAGTGGTCAATATGGTTTAGTAGTTGATTAAACTAAACCCTAAAGGTACCTAAAATGATTAAGGGAACAAGTAATTAGATGATTGATGCATGTAATGGTCAATGTTGAACATTACAAAAGTACCCTTAGTGAGATAGTGTGACTAATACCCTTGATCAAGCAAACCCTAATGACCATAATGGTGATGACATGAATTATATTATCAAGGTTGATTTGACTTAATCTAATTAAGAGTGATGTAAACATCATCTAATAGTTAGAGGAGAGAGAAGACTCCCTATATGTATGAGAATCAAGTAATAAACTTCCAACATGTATGAATACACATAATTAGGGTATGATCCTTCATAGTGAGATCATGGATACCCTAATTATGGTGATGAATCTTAACTTAATTGAAGGCATTTATGGAAGTATTCTTCATACATGATGATGGTATGACCTCAATATCATGTAATATGAATAGTAAACCCTAATTCTAGAATAATAACATGTATTGTGAATAGTAAACCCTAATCTAGGGTGATGTGATGAAATGAACAGTAAACCCTAATTTTGGGTTGTGCTTTAAGCATGATACTCTATACTGGATTATGGAGTGAGTAATCATTATGCCTTATAGGTTAAAGGGGTTGAATAACCCTAATTAGATTAAAAGGACACCTAACCCTAAAAACTAGTCGTGGTGATGTGATACGATTGTGGTATTCTGTCTGTGACATGACCGTGTAATGAAGCACGGCCGTGGTAGCTTAATCTTGCACAACAGTGCAAGATAGCACGGACGTGGTGTTCTATGATTAATTTGAAAAGAATTTGTATTGTGCTGATACAGATATAATGTGCATGTTTTCAATTATATTAGTCATGCATGTTGTTACCAAGAGATAACCATAGCCAGGTAAGGGTTATGATGCCACATTCATTGGAAGTATTCTTTAAGCTTTGAAAACAATGATATGTTATGTTGCCTATTAAAAAGGTAACTTTTGAGATGGATAGGTTGTATGAGCCATGAAGACCATCTATTTTATTATAATCAAAGTAATGTTGCTAAATGACTTGATGACTATATGTCACACGGTAACAAAGTGTTATGATGATCTAAGGGTTTGAACACCCCTATTTTTGAATCATAATGATGAGATGGTTAGGGATTGATATCCCAATGGTAACTGATGTGGAATGAACTTGATATAATTAGTATTCCTTCCTTATAGCAATTGTTTTAATGGTTTGTCTTTGAAAACATACCTGATGTTAAAAGAATGCAATAATGTACTTAAATAATCAAGTATAATGATATCATGTAGAGCCCTAATCATAGACCCATCATTTTCAGTAGTTTAATGATGATGAAACAGGTTTTTCCTAAGGGAACTCCTGGAGAACATACTTTTGAGTATGTTGGGGTTATGGATGTGAATATCCTTACGTCCTAATGTAGGGATTGATGTGAGATGTACTTTAATCTCTCATCCCTTCATTATATGTTTATGTCGGGATGATGTATCACTAATCTCCTGATGATGTTGTTAATGCCGCATCGGTGTGAGATAAACAAGAAATCCCTCGATGGTGAAGAGAGTACATAATGCCACTATAACTCTGATAGCGAAGTTGCCAGAATACCCTGGAAAGATATTATAGCAGAGACACGAGATGTCCTGCATGTTGGTCCTCACACTGAATGAGGAGGATGAGGTCATAGGAATCTGACTCTTCTGATGACCTAAGTATGGTACCGATTGTGATTTTGTAATGGTCGGTTGGAGTATGAGAGGTGTAACTCATCTCCTCGGGGCATAATAATGTTTGTAAAATGTAATCAGCCATGTAGCATAACTGCTTAGGTTGAACTACGAGAAATAATGATTGATTATACATTGTTTAGAATATTCTAGTTATATAACTAGTATACATGTTCTTTATATTCCTTATTGAGATATGCCTTGATATTCAATTAAGTTATAATTGAAATGATTGCCTTAGAGAATGTTGCTTTACTTTATATTAAACCTGCTATTAAATGTTTATAGTTTTACTGCTTATTGTTATTCCTTTATTACAATAACAAAGCTTCTGGCAGAGATTTATAACTCTCATTTTGAAAATTATTCAAATTGTCTCACCCCCGTGGGATTCAAATTTTTAGGTAGACGCCACGGACGAAGGAACCCATCAGTGGGTGAGCAGCAGCAGCAACACCAAGGACAGCAGTGATTCTCAGGTGGAGACACTATCTGTCAAGTCTTGTAGATAGAATGTCCTATGTGTCGTCTCTGTACTCTCAGGTCCTAGGAGTCAGTAGATGTTTAAAATAGATCTGAGATTTTGGCTTAATGCCTCAAGATTTTTTGTATCTTACTTTGTACATGTAACAGAGCAATTGATGTGGTAATCACTCGAGATGTGATTTTACAGAGATGTCATGATGAATCATGTTGTAAACAACTTATTATGTTTCTTTATGAAAGATTTTTATCCTTTAAAGATCTCTTTACAAAAAGTTTTAATTTTTAGTGATTTTTAATCATTTCGCTGCTAGTTAATCACTTCTGGTTAGTTTATCTCGTGTTTTGGCAATTCGATCGTCACAAAAAATCTAATCCAAATTAGAATATCAATAAGTCATTCCTTATCAAGTGGCTCCCTGAGCTCCCACTTCTTAATTATGAGAGGTTTGACTATTACAAACCATGGTCACCCTTCCACCACAGCCTTTAGATCCTCTGGATTTCCAAATTTTACAACAAAAAAGCTTCTGTTTCGTGGAATGATTTCAAATGTAGATTTAGGTTTCCAAACTACCTCAAAATGGCGAGCCAGCATCGGCTAATGGGGCTTCATCCCAACAACATAACCTGACATCGCATTCTCCCAGTTCTTGGCTATCTCTACTGCCTTTGCTCTCTAGTACATGACTTCTCCATCCACGATCTCCGGTGGCGTGTATTTCAGCTTTGTGAATTCGACATTGTGTTCTGATGTGAAGAGATCCGTCCATTTCCTGGCGTCGGGAGCAGAGACAGCTTCCACCTTCTACTTGTTAGGATCGAAGGAATTTGGGTCTGGTCGAGAAGAGGAACGAGATGATGGGAGCTGCCAGATCCCTCTGCCTTGAGCCCTCCCTCCTGTCGCCCCTCCACACTTCAAAACTCCTGCCAACTTCTGATTACATATTAAAAAACTCTTGAATGAAAAAGATCATTCGTAATATGATATTAAATATTCAAATTATCCTATTTCACATTCTCAAAGATATTTTAATGGGTGACTCCCATTTCCATTTCCCTCTTTTTTATATGAATTAATACTTTGGGTCCCATTACTATTCATACTAAAACTGAAATAATCAACTTGATTCGTTTCTTGTTATTCGTAGCACATATGTCATTAGGAATACAAGAAACATGCAATTATGATTTCCCATATGTTAGAAAGAGATTTTAAAACATGATAATGTGAACTAAACTAGGATTATATTAACACTAAAAATGGGTCACATAACATCACATTTTATTATATATACACGTATATGATGCTAATGACTTGTGATATATTTCCCTCCATATTCTAGGCATTCTTGATCAGTGGTTGATAGAATAATATATTTAATATAGCTTTGTATATTTTGGGATATGTTATGCGCATATTATTAGATTTTATGTCCACATTATAATAATTATATGGTTATTTTCCTTTGTTGAGGTAGCTCAATTATGTTCTACACTCCTTTAACATATTTGTTGTGTGACAGTACCCCACAACTCTTTCATGATGAATTGAGGGGTTTTATGCCCCTGATGATTTATGCTTATCTAGAAACATTGACCAGGGCATGTTTTTATATACTCATGATGATTATGCCTCATTACCCTATTATTAAAACCTCATCATCTAGTCATTTTTACTATATGTTGGTTATCTTTTGAAAAACTCTTATTTTGGTTATCCTTTATCTCTCTCTCGTGATGAAAATATACTTTCCTTTTTTTCCTCTATCTTTCTAAAATATTTCCCAAAGTACTTATTTAAAATACACATACCATTTATAGTTATTTTTCCATATTTTCTCTTTTCTATTTTTAGTTAACATTCCAATGCTCATGTGGTGAGAATTTTTTTGACATAAACTTAGTTATACAAACTAAGTAGGAGTTGTAAACCCTTGAAATTATCATAAAGATGGAAAGGTTTTTTGGACTTTCAATTTATTTCAATTTGTTTTGCATGTATCCACCGCCCATGGGGTTTTTTAAAGTATCTTTCGATACTAGTTTGTAATCACTAAGAATTTTCACGTGCTATTACATTATGGTATTTGGTACAATTATACTTGAATAATTAATTTCATCCTAGTAAAAGTGACATGATATTTTGGTTTGTATAAGGATGTGATAATGCAGTCTTTATCTAACAAGTGAGATCTATGTTTTGCTCATTAGAGTGGTTCAACCCCTACTTTAAATAAACCATGTTTACACCAATTTACTACAATAGGTGTTAAACAAAAACTAGAACTTTTTTGAGAAAAAAGAAAATATGGGAATGGGTTCAAAACTTAAGACATCATTTTATTACTTAACTACCATTAAATTTACTTGAAACCAAACATATTAATTTAAGCTATTTTGCTTACGATATTCTAGTTTGTCAATTTATGCTTGTTTTGTGCAGTTTGTTCTCAATCATGTTATATTGATACTTATATGTCCATATCTTGGAATGAAACCTTCGAAAATGAATTAAAATTAGTAGAATGTGTTTCAGTGAAGGTGATTTGGTTATATATCTGCAATTGAGGAATGATCATTCCATGGAAAATGGTCTCTTATTGTTGAATTGGCTAAGAGTCAAACCTAAGTCACCTGCGTTAGTGTATATATAAATAATGGACCAAATAGAATAAGTATAATATTTTAGATTATATTGCTTATATTTTATGGTTTTGAAGTATAATTACATGAATTCTACAAACTTATGTCTAATATACATTTTTAGATTGTCTATCAGTAAAATAAGGTTTTTGTAATCAAATGAAAAGTAGGATATAAGTCCATATTTCTTATTTAGTTACTTATATGATATTAAAATATGGGTAAATGTGTCAACTATCAAGTGAAAGTCTAATTCATATTTAACATATCATGCCTTGAGCAAGTATTTAAATTAACAAAGTGAAAAATATTCTTTGGTAGTGGCCCTTGGGTCATAAGAAGGTTCCCATAATAAACCTTCAAACAAATAAGATTCCCATTATAAAAAAAATGAAATGACATGGGATAGTGAGGATCATAATTGGGTATAATATGTAACTAGGAATGGGGAAATCACTTGTAACTTTGGTTCAGAAATCATGTGGTGTTGTGGGAAGTGTGATCAAAACAACATATACTACTTCCAAGACTTTAGTTTTATTGAATCTTAACATAACTATCCATATTTTACTATATATTGAGAGATGTCAGTCCTTTAGTACCAACATACTATTGGGTTTTGTGGAGAAAACATGCGCGGCGGAAGCGATAAAATCCACGCAACCCAAAACAGGATCTTGTCGACAACAACGTATTTAGAAGGATTGTTTGCAGGATATACCTTATCGCGGAGCAAGTCCGGCGATGTCCCGCTGCACGACGGTGCAACGCTGCTTGTCGACACGGATGGAACTTCTCTCCCATTCGCTATCACAGGTTGATCCGGCGGCGCTCCTTTGCGGCAGTGATGTCCACCGCTCGTAGCGCGTACAGGAGGTCGTCGACGTCCTTCGAACACAGGCGTCAGGGCGTCTGCGTCTCTACTTCATCCATGCGGATGGACAGAACTCCACGTCGCGCTTCCTAAGCCGGCGGGAAGGAGTGTGTTTCTGTTGCGGCATGCTAGCGGCGCGTTTCTCTCCTTTCTCTCCTAAGGACGGCGACGGCTAGGTTTATGTGCGTGAGCGTAAACGGAAAAGCGTCTATCTATCTTATATAGAAATCGGTCGTCAATCCTCCTTTAAACAGGATACGAAGGGAAATAGGGTTTCCTAAACCCATCGGTAAATAGAAACGTTGTGTTAATTAAAATGCTCGTGGATTAATTAGAATATTCCGGAATTCATTAATTAACCAAATAATCACATTAATTGATTAATTAATATCCGACTCCATGCAATCTCTTGGGATGGATTTATGTGCATATACGCCAACAAACTCCCACTTGCACTTAGAGCCAGTCACTCCAATATTATTCTAATCCATTACATAAACATTTTAGTAATCAATGTGATTCGGAGCAATTCCAATCAAATCCACAATTATACTCCTATTCCAACACATCCTATGCGTGTGACCCGGTAGGCTCCAAATTACGTTGGCAGTGATATCCATAATCATATTATGATTTCACAAGCAATGATTGGTATCTAGCAAGACTTCATTGCTACCCAAGTAATTGGAGAAATTGGAGAACAACTTGACCTATCATTCATGACTGGTGTTACAGTGATTGTATAGTTCTTTTATCATTGATATCCGGATTGAACTCGAGTCATGGAATTGTTATCCTTTTCAACATTCAATCCATGTTCCTTGAACTAGAGCAGACTGTCTGAGATATATGTAAGCTCAATATCACATATTGACTCGCATCAGCATGGCCATGCATTTCTCAGTCTCGCTTATCAAGTGGCCGGAATATCAAACTCCCGTAGGAAGGACAAATTCCATCTACATCATTCACAATCATCCCCATTTGTCACAGTGCACCCAAGCACCATCTTTATAGCAATCCTTATTCAAGACCACGGTGGATGATGTCAAAGTACACCGAACGACATGTGATAAGTTTAGTGACTTTAGGTCTAAGAACCACAATCACCACCATCATTATGAGATGTGACTCTAACTACCAATCATGATATCCATGTGTCACTCTCAAGGTGGGTCTGTCTGATACACTGTTCTCTAACAAGTATCTATGTATTTGGTTTGATATCTCCATATCATGGATAATGAGATTCTTCCATCAACCAACATACATTCTAATCTTATGTGTTATTGATGTCTATGGATATTTCCACAATAAAAACCGATTAGGGACAAAACAAGAATACATACTCTTAGCATACATATGATCTCACTGTTCAGGTCATCAACCCGAAGACATATGTCATTGAGTATATTATTCTATAGACATCTATAAGTTTTATGGTCATCTCACAATATAAAACACAAACATATAGATTGGAAACTTGCCTTTATTGATATGATCAATGTAGTATTACAAACCGTTTACATAGTATCCCATTACAATCATCGAATGATAGTCTCTATGGGCATACATACCAACAGATTCCCACTTGCACTTATACCCAATCACTCATGAATCTCAATCCAAGTGATCGAACATGTTCGTCATGTTTCTACTGTGAAAGTGCTTTTGTGAGCGGGTCAGCCACATTGCTTTCTGTAGGTACTCTGCAAATCTTCACATCTCCTCGTTGTACGATCTCTCGTATGAGATGGAACCGCCGTAGAATATTTTTGGAACGTTGGTGCGATCTTGGTTCTTTAGCCTATGCAATTGCTCCATTGTTGTCGCAAAACAACTCAATTGCATCACCAGCGCTTGGAACCACTCCAAGTTCAGAAATGAACTTCTTGATCCACACAGCTTGCTTTGCAGCATTAGATGCGGCAATATATTTGGCCTCTGTTGTAGAATCTGCAACCGTCTCTTGCTTGGAACTCTTCCAGCTCACAACTCCGTTGTTCGGGCAAAACACAAATCCAGATTGCGATCTGTAGTCATCTTTGTCAGTTTGGAAGCTAGCATCGGTGTAACCCTTTACCACAAGCTCTTCCTCACCACTGTATACCAAGAATTGATCCTTAGCCCTTCTCAAGTACTTTAGGATGTTCTTTACGGCTGTCCAGTGACATTCACCTGGATCTGACTAATATCGGCTCGTCATGCTCAAAGCATACGACACATCAGGATGAGTACATAACATTGCGTACATGATAGATCCAATTGTTGATGCATATGGAATCTTACTCATGCGTGCTCGTTCATCACATGAACTAGGACACTGGGCTTTAGAGATTGTAACCCCATGGGACATGGGCAAGTTACCTCTCTTAGAACCCTCCATGCTAAACCTCTTTAGCACCTTGTCAATGTATGTGCTCTGGCTTAGGCCTAGAAGCCTTCTAGATCTATCTCTATAGATCTTGATCCCTAGTATATAGGATGCCTCGCCTAAATCCTTCATAGAGAAAGTCTTCCCTAGCCAACCTTTTACTGTCTGAAGAGTAGGGATGTCATTTCCCATCAATAGTATGCCATCCACATACAATATGAGAAATACGACTGTGCTCCCACTAACCCTTTTGTAAACACAAGGTTCATCTTCATTTTGACTAAAGCCAAACTTTTTGACTACTTCATCAAAACGTAGATTCCAACTCCAAGATGCTTGCTTCAATCCATAGATTGACCTTTGTAGCTTACAGACTTTATTGGCTTCCTTTGGATCGATAAAACCCTCAGGTTGTGTCATGTACACATCCTTGAGTAAATTCCCATCAAGGAATGTTGTTTTAACATCCATCTGCCAAATCTCATAGTCATGATAAGCTGTAATGGAAAGCATGATCCTGATGGATTTAACCATGGCAACTGGTGAGAAGGTCTCGTCATAATCAACACCTTGAATGTTATGACCCACTCTTAAATTAACTAGTAAGTACAACGATTAGTGCATAATTAAGTAATTGAGATAAGTTAAGTGCCCACGTGGTGGTTAGTGCATCATCAAGTTGATTAAGTTGAATTAAATATATATTATATAATTAGTGCTTAATTAAGATGATTAAGTAAAGTTAAGTGATCACAGATGCGATTAGAGTTTTGATTAGCTGAGACAAGCTAAACAACATGATTTCTTGCTCTAAGGTTGTATAGAATTCACGCTTGAAACATTGCAAAAAGAATCAGTCGATTTGGACTCTCGAGGCGAAAGTTATAATACTTTTGTTTTCCTTGGACCTAATATGCAATTTTCCCAAAATTGTGGCTATTTCTTTTCCTTTTCTTCCGTTTTCTTCTTTATCTTCTTTCCATCCTCACGCGATCGATAGGAGCAACCGCTTTGAAGCGGCGCCCGAACAGAAGCGGAAAGGGGCCGATTTTGGGGCGACCTAGGGCGATTCAATTGACGATTGATCTTCGTCTTCCGCTCCTCTACCTTCCCTCTTCCTCTTCCCCTCTATCCCTTGCCCTAACCACAGCCAACTAAGCAGCGACCTACTAGGGCACCGCCCAGCAGGGGCCGCCCAAGCTGCAGTAGGGCGCCGACCAAGGGCTCTCATGAGCGCTGCCAACACCTCAAATCGACAGCCCCGACTCCAACCTTGCGGTCTCAATCAGAATTCACAGCTTCTTGTTGTGTTTAGGCACCCAGCCGATGGCTCTCTTCCAACCCGAACGTCAATACGTTGCTGCTTGCTTGAAGAAGGTTTGGCCATGGCAGCTTGGGCGCGAGCTAGCGCTTGGAACCGGTGCCATCGACTTCGACCGAGAGCCGTGCAAGAATCCGTAGCCCCAGCCCAAGCTTTAGCTATCAACCGAGCTCTCCCATCCATCTGTGCGTGAGATTGGCACCTGCTTCTTGCAGCAGGTCTGAGCCAGAAGCATTTGGCGTGAGAAGCACCTCCAAAACAACACCTTCAACTCGGTCGTGGTGCCAAAGCATGAATCTGCCACCTTCCAGCCAAAATCATCAACCAATCGAGTTCCCTTTTCAACTTGCACATGAAACAGGTTCGCATCCAGGCTATGCCAAGGTAGAAGAAGACCTGCGTGTGCCTGAAAACTGGTCTCTGGACGCATTCCTGGACGAACCCAGACAATTCGAAACGTGGTGAGTAGGATTTCATTTATTTATCATTAATAAACTCAAGTGTTTGAATATTTCCAGTTATGTGCGCGAATTACGCTGATAACAGGCGTTATCAGGCGTCGGGCAGCGTTTGGCGTCGCCCGACTTTGTATTTCATAAAATGCTTCTAGACGTTGTTATATGATTTAGTTTAGCATCTGATCAGTGTGGATTGAATCAGTAAATTTATATGGTTCATTGGAACCTAAATTGCTCATTTGAATGTTGAAATTAGAAATTCATGTCTGAAAATGGTATAATTTGGGTATGAACCCAAACAATGAAGATTTCTGATAAATTTTCAGATGTACGATTTCAAAGTAGATATGAATAAATAAAATATGCATGAAAACCCTAATTGCATATATCTTTTGACGTTAATATGTGTAAATTGATATTTACATGAAATGGCACATTTCTCTGAAATATTACCAGAAATTCTCAAGTATTGTTATTAAATTATATTGTAAAATGTAATTAACTCTTAATTGAGTTAAGTGATGCACAAACCAAGATTTGGGTTAATGTGCACGTTTTTCGAGAATTTTAGAGAATTGACAAATGTTGAATATGATTCTCGTATGTGAAGTAAATTTCTTTAATTTGTGCAATAAGATGTTCAATTGCATAAATTCGCTATGTATGTGCCAAATTGAAATAAGTTGGGTTATTTATGCATTTCTAATTTGTCTGAATGCATGGTATGAGAATTTCTTAGAAATTACAATGATTTGAAATATATTGCTCTGTCAGTTTAGAATGACAATGTATTGTGATCTGATATGAAATCAGTAAATGTGATATTCCTGTTTAAATGGTTATATGTGAATCAGTTAATAGACTTAGGTGCCCTAACACCGTAGAACCCCTTTGACAGATCTGCTTCTTAGGGGTGAAACTCGTGTTGCAACATTATCCGTGCGATGTCATGGAGACACGAGGATAGAGAGGCAGTGTCCAACAATAACGCGTGCGATGTCACGGTGGCACTGGAGAAAATTGGGGGTTATTGCAACAAGATCCGTGCGATGTCATGGAGGTAACCCCGTGAGACTCTCCGCTTGTGTACTCAGGTTAGAGGAGGAGTCTAGAGCACTCGATGTAGTGCAGTGAGGCCGATGAGCCTGAAGGTCGATGAGCCTGGGGTCCTGTGGCAGAGCAGGGCTGGCGTCAGACTTAGCATTTCCCGGGTGTGTCGCTAAGTCTTGTACGGTGGGATCGTAGTTCGCTACGGATCTTCATATACATGGTACACTATATATGATTAGGGCTTAATAATAATATAAATTGGTACTCATATAGGATCACAGTAAATTAAAGTATTCGAACTTTTGTGCTATTTCTTTATATCTGTTTATCTGTTCAAATTATCTGTTAATGCATGGAAATGTGATTATATTCTGCAAATTTGTTATGTTATTAGAACTTCCCTGCTTAGTACTGTATTTATGTTTTATTTAAATCTATAAACCTGATGAGTTGTTTAGTGATAGCTAAATGAAATGCTATTCACTGAGCGAGTAGGCTCATACCTCTACTCAAAACATTTTCAGGTCAACATCAGCATCAGGAATCGGAAGGGTCGTTTCATCCTAACGCCTAGTTATAAAAGGTTTGTAGTTAGTCTAGTTAGAGGTCTCTTAGTCCTTTCCCCTCAATCCTTGGAACGTGGTGTGGGAGAGAGAGAATGTGTATAAAGATGTAAATTAACTGTTATGCTTTACTTATGTTAAACAATGTAATATGCTGTAGACTTTGCTTTGTACCTTCTGTCAGTTTAATAGGAATGCTTCTACAGTTTGTTTAGTTTTTGTTTACAGCATAAATCTGGTTATCTTTAATGTCTTAATACGTTTTTAAAAAAAATGACAAGTGGTTGGTTTATGTGTAAATCCCATCCTATCGCGCCCTAATCTCATGGTTTGTGGTTAATGTGAGATCGGGGTGTGACAACTTGGTATCAGAGCATAGGTTGAGTATTTGAATACTCTAAGTCAAGGTCAGGGGACGACAAGAGACCAATAGGATTAGGACTTAAGTGTCTTCCTTCTAACTCTAATTTTATAACAGGAAGTGTTCTGTTATATTATTGTAGATTTGGTTTATGTGTAAATCCCATCCTGTCACGCCCTAATCTCATGGTTTGTGGTTAATGTGAGATCGGGGTGTGACAACTTGGTATCAGAGCATAGGTTGAGTATTTGAATACTCTAAGTCAAGGTCAGAGGACGACAAGAGACCAATAGGATTAGGACTTAAGTGTCTTCCTTCTAACTCTAATTTTATAACAGGAAGCGTTCTGTTATATTATTGCAGATGGTAGGAAGATGACGTGGTCACGAGAATCAAGTTGAGAGTTTAATCTGAGTTATCAAGAATAATTAGGATCAAAAGATAAAGTTATAAGTGAGGTACATAAGAAATGATATGTCTTTAGCTCTGGAAGGTCTGAGTGTTTAGATACCCTGGCCAGGTGTCTGAATACTTAGATTGACCAGTATCAAGCTACTCTGTCTATTCTTCTCTGGATGCCCTGGCCAGGTATGCAGATGAAGGATAGGCTAGAGACAAACCCTAGAAATCTTAGGGTTAAGAAACTGGAAATTTATGTAGGAGTAAGAGATTAAGCATAGGATGTGATACAACTCTTGCTTTATATTGCTTATTTGATTGGAGATCACTAGAAATTCTCTTATATGTATGAATTTAGATTTTCAGTTTATAAGATATAAATGATTCTTTTATATTGTTGTGCATCATAAATTGGTTTATTTATTGTTTATATTCTTTGTATTAAGCAGACCAGAAGTTATGTTTAAATGAGTTTGCCCTGAGTGGATATTCTTTCCACATGTTTGAGATTAATAGGAGTTGGTTAATCCTGAGTAGCTCTTGGCTTCAGGACTACAGGTTCGGCCTGGTCCGGCTGACAGGATGCGTTACTGAGATCTAATGACTCCTATTAACAGTATAATAAAAGTAGATTCTGGATAATTTAGACCCGAATCATGGTGAAAAATGTATATACACTAAGATGTTGAGATATAAGAGAAAGATTAGAACAACTAAGAATTAGTTGGAACTGATATCGGAGACCCAACATTGGGACCTCATATGAGCAATCCTTAATTAGAAATAAAGGAACACAATAAGGTTCAGATTAAAATTTAATGATTAGGTGAGAAATACCCTTAATGGTACTAATCAATAATAAATAACCAATGCATGGATCCAATACATGATTAGTAAACCCTAGTGGAGGGTGTATCATTTTGAAACCCTAGTTGAGGGTGTATCATTGCGATTGTTTATAGGCAACTTTAAAAGTTATGCCTTAAACCAAGATAAGTCCATATCATGTGAGATAGCTGGACAATTCTAATGTGTGGCCTATGCATTATATGCTAAGGGTGAGTATTCTATGATAGAATGCATTAAGAGGGGAGATACCTTAATACAAGATAAAGTTGGTTAACTCAAGAGGGTCTGAATTAATGAGAAATGGGGAACCCTAAACTTAATTTGGGGAAAAAGGGAATGATAAGCCCTGTTTGATAGTGAACCCTAATTCCTGGTCAAGGAATGATGGTATTACTATTGTATCACATGATGTGATGAATATCTTGTATGACTGTTATCATGCCTAATAACCATACAGGTATGATGAGATGATGAATATATCCAAGTTCGGGCCGTGACATTTATATAATAAATGTTAATTGGCTTTTTGTGTGTTGATGTTGTTTTTGCTTAATAAAAGTAATAATATGTACGGATTTTATGAGCCATGAGAATAAGTTGTTGCCTAGTGAGAGGTGACAATATATGAATGGCCTTGTGAGCCATGTGTGATGCTTGGGTAACAAGTATCATGTTTATTTGTAGCATTTGTGTTAATAAGTTATGCTAGAGAACTTGGTTGATGTTACATTTCTGTTATATATGTATAGTTCATTGATGATTATTCATATCAGTTGTATTCATTACAAGTAGATGGATGAACTTATGAGATCTAAAGTTTGATTTCAAACTAAGGAAGCAAAGTCACACCACAATAATACTATGTTACTGATAAGGACCAAACCCTAGAATGTTTAGAGTTGAAGTAGTTCAAGGGATGTCGCTAGTGATTTGACCTTGAATACTAGCATCCCTATAAAACAAGATCATGAGATCTGTTCTATGAAAGGTAAGCTAACATTAATAAAATCTAGGGTTTAAAGGTAGATAAACAATATGAAAATAACTTGGAGAAAAGAGTAAGATATAAATTTGAAATGTAACAATAAGTAGTAGCATAGAATGAGGAGTACTACGCGATACATGATCTGAAGTTAGTTGTTGTAGTTCATGCTCTTATGACACAGCGTCACTATCTTTATGATGTGACGATAGATTGTCACCTTGGGAAGGTGAATGTGGTAGTTGATGCCCTAAGTAGGAAGTCTAGTTCAACAGTGGATGTATTTTCCATGGCATGTTTCGAAAAGAGACATGCTAGTGGAAATGTGAAAGTTGAACTTAGACTTAGGGGTGACATAGCTAAATGGTTTGATTGCACAGATGCAAGTCAAGCCTACTTTTATGATCAGATCAAGGAACTACAACAGGGTGACAATGAATTACATCAGATCATGCATGACATGACAGGGGGAAAGAGACCAGAGTTTAGACTTCCAGATGATGATGTGTTGTATCAGCATGACAGGTTGCATGTACCTCGAGATAATTAATTGAAAGAATAGATTCTTGAGGAAGCACATGCACTGATGTATGCTATGCATCCATGTAACACTAGGATGTACAAGAATATCAAGGAGTTGTACTGGTGATCTGATATGACAAAGGATGTAGCTGAGTATGTGACTAGGTGCAGTGTGTGTCAGCAGGTTAAGGCTGAGCACCAGGAACCTACAGGTACTTTGCAATCTTTTCCTATACCAGTATGGAAATGGGAACATATCACAATGGATTTTTGTGGTGGGGTTACCCAGGACACCTAGAGGTTATGACTCGATATGAATGATTGTGGATAGACTAATTTAGTCTGCTCGCTTTCTTCATATTAAGTCAACCTCTGATGTTCTGAAGTTTGCTAAGATATTCATGGATGAGATAGTCAGGTTGTATGGTATCCCAGTTTCAATTATAACATATAAAGATTCTAAGTTTACATCCAGGTTTTGGAATTTGATGCATCGTGCTTTGGAATTCAGACTCTTGAGTACATGTTGAGAGCATGTATCTTGCATTTCTGTGGAGGTTGAGAAGAACACTTGAGCCTTATAGAGTTTGCATACAACAATAGTCACCATTCCAGGCTTGGTATGGCCCCGTATGAAGCTATGTAAGAAAGAAAGTGTAGATCATCCATATGTTGGTATGAGGTAGGTGAAAAGTATATTCTTGGACCAGAGATGGTGGATTTGACTACCGAGAAGATTGTAGTTATTAGAGAACAGTTACAAGTTGCACATGACAGGTAGAAGAGTCACGCTGAAAATAGGTGTTGACCTCTTGAGTTTGAGGTTGGTGATGAAGTGTATCTGAAAGTTCCACCATGGAAAGGAGTATTGAGGTTCGGTAAGAGAGGCAAATTGACTCCTAGGTTTATGGGCCCATATTCCATCATTGAGAGGATTGGACCTGTAGCCCATAAGTTGGATTTGCCATTCGAGTTGCTTAATTTGCATGACGTGTTCCATGTATCGATGTTGAAGAAGTGTTACCCTGGTCCAGAGGAGATAGTGGACCCAGAACCTGCACAGTTCAGATCAGATGTGTCCTATGTTGAGGGACCAGTTCAGATAATTGATCGGTGGATCAAGAAGCTCAAGAATCACGAGATACCATTAGTGAAGGTTTTGTGGAGGAATCTTAACTTAGAGGAAGTTACGAGGGAGCTTGAATTTGAAATGCGTAACAAGTTTCCTTTTCTCTTTTAGGAATTTCGAGACGAAATTCTTATAAGGGAGGGATTTTGTTATGACCCACTCTTAAATTAACTAGTAAGTACAACGATTAGTGCATAATTAAGTAATTGAGATAAGTTAAGTGCCCACGTGGTGGTTAGTGCATCATCAAGTTGATTAAGTTGAATTAAATATATATTATATAATTAGTGCTTAATTAAGATGATTAAGTAAAGTTAAGTGATCACAGATGCGATTAGAGTTTTGATTAGCTGAGACAAGCTAAACAACATGATTTCTTGCTCTAAGGTTGTATAGAATTTCACGCTTGAAACATTGCAAAAAGAATCAGTCGATTTGGACTCTCGAGGCGAAAGTTATAATACTTTTGTTTTCCTTGGACCTAATATGCAATTTTTCCCAAAATTGTGGCTATTTCTTTTCCTTTTCTTCTGTTTTCTTCTTTATCTTCTTTCCATCCTCACGCGATCGATAGGAGCAACCGCTTTGAAGCGGCGCCCGAACAGAAGCGGAAAGGGGCCGATTTTGGGGCGACCTAGGGCGATTCAATTGATGATTGATCTTCGTCTTCCGCTCCTCTACCTTCCCTCTTCCTCTTCCCCTCTATCCCTTGCCCTAACCACAGCCAACTAAGCAGCGACCTGCTAGGGCACCACCCAGCAGGGGCCGCCCAAGCTGCAGTAGGGCACCGACCAAGGGCTCTCATGAGCGCTGCCAACACCTCAAATCGACAGCCCCGACTCCAACCTTGCGGTCTCAATCAGAATTCACAGCTTCTGGCTGTGTTTAGGCACCCAGCCGATGGCTCTCTTCCAACCCGAACGTCAATACGTTGTTGCTTGCTTGAAGAAGGTTTGGCCATGGCAGCTTGGGCGTGAGCTAGCGCTTGGAACCGGTGCCATCGACTTCGACCGAGAGCCGTGCAAGAATCCATAGCCCCAGCCCAAGCTTTAGCTATCAACTGAGCTCTCCCATCCATCTGTGCGTGAGATTGGCACCTGCTGCTTGCAGCAGGTCTGAGCCAGAAGCAGTTGGCGTGAGAAGCACCTCCAAAACAACACCTTCAACTCGGCCGTGGTGCCAAAGCATGAATCTGCCACCTTCCAGCCAAAATCATCAACCAATCGAGTTCCCTTTTCAACTTGCACATGAAACAGGTTCGCATCCAGGCTATGCCAAGGTAGAAGAAGACCTGTGTGTGCCTGAAAATTGGTCTCTGGATGCATTCCTGGACGAACCCAGACAATTCAAAACGCGGTGAGTAGGATTTCATTTATTTATCATTAATAAACTCAGGTGTTTGAATATTTCCAGTTATGTGCGCGAATTACACTGATAACAGGCGTTATCAGGCGTCGGGCAGCGTTTGGCGTCGCCCGACTTTTTATTTCATAAAATGCTTCTAGACGCTGTTATATGATTTAGTTTAGCATCTGATCAGTGTGGATTGAATCAATAAATTTATATGGTTCATTGGAACCTAAATTGCTCATTTGAATGTTGAAATTAGAAATTCATGTCTGAAAATGGTATAATTTGGGTATGAACCCAAACAATGAAGATTTCTGATAAATTATCAGATGTACGATTTCAAAGTAGATATGAATAAATAAAATATGCATGAAAACCCTAATTGCATATATCTTTTGACGTTAATATGTGTAAATTGATATTTACATGAAATGGCACATTTCTCTGAAATATTACCAGAAATTCTCAAGTATTGTTATTAAATTATATTGTGAAATGTAATTAACTCTTAATTGAGTTAAGTGATGTACAAACCAAGATTTGGGTTAATGTGCACGTTTTTCGAGAATTTTAGAGAATTGACAAATGTTGAGTATGATTCTCGTATGTGAAGTAAATTTCTTTAATTTGTGCAATAAGATGTTCAATTGCGTAAATTCGCTATGTATGTGCCAAATTGAAATAAGTTGGGTTATTTATGCATTTCTAATTTGTCTGAATGCATGGTATGAGAATTTCTCAGAAATTACAATGATTTGAAATATATTGCTCTGTCAGTTTAGAATGACAGTGTATTGTGATCTGATATGAAATCAGTAAATGTGATATTCCTGTTTAAATGGTTATATGTTAATCAGTTAATAGACTTAGGTGCCCTAACACCGTAGAACCCCTATGACAGATCTGCTTCTTAGGGGCGAAACTCGTGTTGCAACATTATCCGTGTGATGTCATGGAGACATGAGGATAGAGAGGCAGTGTCCAACAATAACGTGTGCGATGTCACGGTGGCACTGGAGAAAATTGGGGGTTATTGCATCAAGATCCGTGCGATGTCATGGAGGTAACCCCGTGAGACTCTCCGCTTGTGTACTCAGGTTAGAGGAGGAGTCTAGAGCACTCGATGTAGTGCAGTGAGGCCGATGAGCCTGAAGGCCGATGAGCCTGGGGTCCTGTGGCAGAGCAGGGCTGGCGTCAGACTTAGCATTTCCCGGGTGTGTCTCTAAGTCTTGTACGGTGGGATCGTAGTTCACTACGGATCTTCATATACAGGGTACACTGTATATGATTAGGTCTTAATAATAATATAAATTGGTACTCATATAGGATCACAGTAAATTAAAGTATTCGAACTTTTGTGCTATTTCTTTATATCTGTTTATCTGTTCAAATTATCTGTTAATGCATGGAAATGTGATTATATTCTGGAAATCTGTTATGTTATTAGAACTGCCCTACTTAGTACTGTATTTATGTTTTATTTAAATCTATAAACCTGATGAGTTGTTTAGTGATAGCTAAATGAAATGCTATTCACTGAGTGAGTAGGCTCATACCTCTACTCAAAACATTTTCAGGTCAACATCAGCATCAGGAATCGGAAGGGTCGTTTCATCCTAACGCCTAGTTATAAAAGGTTTGTAGTTAGTCTAGTTAGAGGTCTCTTAGTCCTTTCCCCTCGATCCTTGGAACGTGGTGTGGGAGAGAGAGAATGTGTATAAAGATGTAAATTAACTGTTATGCTTTACTTATGTTAAACAATGTAATATGCTGTAGACTTTGCTTTGTACCTTCTGTCAGTTTAATAGGAATGCTTCTGCAGTTTGTTTAGTTTTTGTTTACAGCATAAATCTGGTTATCTTTAATGTCTTAATACGTTTTAAAAAAAATGATGAGTGGTTGGTTTATGTGTAAATCCCATCCTGTCGCGCCCTAATCTCATGGTTTGTGGTTAATGTGAGATCGGGGTGTGACATTGAATTTGACGGAATCC
Source organism: Alisma plantago-aquatica (assembly GCA_963693085.1). Classification (NCBI taxonomy): domain Eukaryota; kingdom Viridiplantae; phylum Streptophyta; class Magnoliopsida; order Alismatales; family Alismataceae; genus Alisma; species Alisma plantago-aquatica. The sequence goes on from OY856409.1 coordinate 910,139,931, forward strand.
TTTAGCAACCAATCTACCTTTATAGGTTTGAACATTTCCATCCATGTCAGTCTTCTTCTTGAAGACCCACTTGCACCCTATGGGTCTTACCCTTTCGGGTGGATCCACCAAGGTCCATACCTTGTTGGTGTACATGGATTCCATCTCAGATCTCATGGCTTCAAGCCATTTCTCAGATTTTAGTCCCTTAGTAGCTTCTAGATAGGAAGTTGGCTCATCTGCTATGCCCAATTCGTCACTATCTTGAGTCACGAGAAATCCAAATCTCTCAGGCTCAAGTCGTTTCCTACTAGACCTACGATGTTCCTGTGTTACATTTGGAACTTGAAATTCCACAACAACTTGTGAGTCTTCATGTTCCTTATGTACCTCCTTAGGTTCTCTACTTTCTTGTTGGTCTCGAACTTCTTCAAGCTCTACATTCCTCCCACTAATTCCTTTGGAAATAAATTCCTTTTCAAGAAATACAGCAGTCTTAGCAACAAACACTTTGTTGTCAGTTGGTGTGTAGAAGTAGTATCCCCTAGTTTCCTTGGGGTATCCAACAAAATAGCATTTTTCTGATTTGGGTCCAAGCTTTTTAGGAAATTGTTTCCTCACATAAGCTTCACATCCCCAAATCTTTAACATAGACAAATTGGGACGATTCCCATTCCATATCTCATATGGTGTCTTTTGAACCGATTTGGAAGGCACACGGTTAAGTGTAAACGCTGCAGTTTCAAGAGCATATCCCCAGAACGATATTGGAAGTTTGGCTGAACTCATCATTGATCGTACCATGTCTAATAATGTACGATTCCTTCTTTCTGACACACCATTATGTTGTGGTGTACCAGGTGGAGTCCATTGTGATACAATACCACAGTCTCTCAGAAGGTCCTCAAACTCTTGGCTTAAGTATTCGCCACCTCGATCTGAACGGAGTTCTTTAATACTCTTACCAGGTTGCTTCTCTACTTCATTCATGAAAGTCTTGAACATTTTAAGAGTTTCTGACTTGTGTTTCATAAGATATACATAGCCATACCTACTGAGGTCATCAGTGAAGGTAATGAAGTATTGATAGCCTCCTTTAGCATTTGATCTAAAAGGTCCACATACATCAGTATGTATGAGCCCTAGTAGATCACTGGCTCTCTCACTGTGTCCAGTGAAAGGAGTTTTGGTCATCTTCCCTAATAAACATGCCTCACATGTCTCTAATGATTCAAAATCAAAAGAGTCTAGATAACCATCCTTATGGAGTCTAGATATGCGCTTCTCATTTATGTGCCCAAGACGACAATGCCATAAGAATGTTTTGTTTGAGTTGTCAAGTTTTAACCTTTTAGTATTTACGTTATATATGCTAGTCTCAAGTTCTAACAAGTAGATACCATAAGACATAGGGGCATTGCCATAAAAGATCTCATCTTTAGATATAGAAATAATTCCATTCTTAATGTGAAATTCAAATCCACTCTTGTCCATACAAGATACAGAAATAATATTTCTATTAATGGCAGGTACGTAATAGCAATTCTCTAATTCTATTACAAGGACCGTAGGCAAAGATAAACTAATAACTCCAACTGCGGTGGCAGCAACTCTTGCTCCATTAGCAACCCGCAACTCGACTTGGCCCTTTCGTAAAGGCTTACTTCTTATCAGATCCTGCATATTAGAACATATGTGAGATCCACATCCGGTATCCAGTACCCATGATGAAGAAGTATTTAAGTTTATCTCAATAACATATATACCTAAAGTGGATATCTCTATCCCCTGCTTCTTCTTCCTCAGTTCCTCCAGGTAGAGAGGACATTTTCTTTTCCAATGTCCAGGCTGGTGACAATGGTGACAACTGCCTTCTTTGGAGATCCCACCTTTAGCTTTGAGCGCGGATGACTTTGGCTTCTGCCCGGCTTTAGAACCTTTCTTAGCCTTGCTTTTGCCTTTTGACTTTCCCTTTGCCTTGCTGATCACCATCACAGACTTGGGCTTGTCTTTCTTCATCTGTGCTTCAGCTGTCCTCAACATCCCAACAATTCTGATAATGGCTTATCAAAATTGTTCATGTTGTAGTTCATGACAAAATGACTATATGATTCAGGCAACGATTGTAGAATCACATCAGTGGCCAACTCTTGACCTAGGGGAAATCCCAGCTTGGATAGGCTTTCCACATACCCAATCAAGGTGAGTATATGGGTGCCAACTGAGTCTCCCTCTTTCATCTTGCTTTTGAACAAAGCCTTTGAGACATCATATCTCTCCTGTCTTGCTTGATGTTGATACATGTTCTTGAGATGTGTTACCATCTCCATGACATTCATGTTCTCATGTTGCTCTTGCAACTCATAGTTCATTGAGCACAACATCAGGCACTTGACATCGATGACATCATCAAGGTGCTTCTTGTAAGCATCCTTTTCAGCCTTGGGCACATTTACGGAGGGCTCCTCTGGCTCTCGTGTTTCAAGGACATAGAGCTTACGCTCATGTGTGAGAACAATTCTCAGCGTCCTAAACCAGTTTTGAAAGTTGGTTCCGGTAAGTTTGTCCTTCTCAAGGACCGATCGCAACGAGAAAGTGTGAGTGTTGGTTGCCATTTGATTGCTACAAAAGAAAAAATTGCATTTAGTCCAAAACATTTTGACTTGTAAAGATTTGATAAACGAGATTAATTAGGCCTTTAATTAATTACGCTCCCACTATTTTATTCAAATTGATAGCCCTCACTATCAACTCGGAAGATTGCAACGCACAACCTTCTAGTGAGCCAAGACCCAAAATAATTGGATCAATACCCATCCAACGCTGGCGTCAAAGACCAAATACTAAGGTAGGCAACTTTTGCCAATTGCATCATATACAACTCTTGGATAGATGATCATGCACAACTCCTTGCCATGATGCATCTGTGTGCCTCTAGGTACTTGATCCTATCAAGGTTCCCTAGTTAAGTCCAACCCATAAGCCAACACGATGAGTGTGCACCCTGCGGAGGCAGACCCACACACCCACCATCACACTTCCACGATATAGACAGTGTACCACGCGGAGGTGTGCCCACACATAGTCGATCAAGCTTTTCATGTGTGTTGCTTTATGGAAGGCAACTAAAACTTAATATTATTAATTCAGGGGTTTTATTAATACATATACATATCCAAACACCACATACTTATAGTACATATCATATACTACTATATCCACAATCACAAACGATAGACATGCAATCACAAACACAAATACATCAGTTATGGCCATACTATTGTAATCCTTTGGAGCAATAAAGGATTACGGTCCACCTATGGTCTTATGCATCTCATACAACACCTGTGAATCAACCTGTAAGCATGTAATGATCAACATTATAATGAACAACTTCATGGATGCTTCGTGAGGTTGGAACTTCAAGTTGCTTCTTCGAATTGGATCTTCTTGTTGCTTCTCCATGGACGCTCCTTGGAGTTGGATCTTCAGGTTGCTTCTTGGAATTAGATCTTCATGGTGCTTCTCCATGGACACTCCTTGGAGTTGGATCTTCAAAGGGCCTCCTTACATCAAGTATACAAAAACTAAAACTAATCCTATCTCTATTACATCATATGAGTACAAATATAAAAGGAAAGAATTAATTACACTTTGAAATAAGAGATGAGGCTCGGCATGCAAGCCGAATACTTTATACAAAGGATCCATATGTTACCATTATACATCCATAGAATTCATAAACAACCATATCCACAAGATTGACATCCACATTCATTCACAACATTCACACAAGGGGATACTAAGCCATAACCGTGCATGCACTCACCACATAAAACAGATTTTAAAGGCGCCGTGTATGCTATCATAGGTATATCTACATATACGTATATAAATATTAAAATTGCAGTACTTTTAATGTGGGACATTCCCCATTAAATAAATTTTTGACTCCCACGCAGACTATGTGGGGTACACAGGGGCAGCGCCCCTGTGCGGGGATCCCATAGTCGACCCCATCCGAAATTTTACTTCCGTGCACTAAGGAAAATCAGTATTTTCCATAGTCGACCCCATCCAAAACGTCAAAAACAGAAGCCTGCGGCGTATGTGGAATTAGGTTTAGATTTGCACATTAACAGTTTCAATTCGCATCGTATGCAATATAGAAAACAGTATACAGCGATTCGATCATATCGAAACTAATCCAAATACGTCGTAGATCGACGCTGCTCTGATACCACTGTTGGGTTTTGTGGAGAAAATATGCACGGCGGAAGCGATAAAATCCACGCAACCCAAAATAGGATCTCGTCGACAACAACGTATTTAGAAGGATTGTTTGCGGGATATACCTTATCGCGGAGCAAGTCTGGCGATGTCCCGCTGCACGACGGTGCAACGCTGCTTGTCGACACGGATGGAACTTCTCTCCCGTTCGCTGTCACAGGTTGATCCGGCGGCGCTCCTTTACGGCAGTGATGTCCGCCACTCGTAGCGCGTACAGGAGGTCGTCGACGTCCTCTGAACGCAGGCGTCAAGGCGTCTGCGTCTCTACTTCATCCATGCGGATGGAAGGAACTCCACGTCGCGCTTCCTAAGTCGGCGGGAAGGAGTGTGTTTCTGTTGCGGCGTGCTAGCGGCGCGTTTCTCTCCTTTCTCTCCTAAGGACGGTGACAGCTAGGTTTACGTGCGTGAGCATAAACAGAAAAGCGTCTATCTATATTATATAGATATCAGTCGTCAATCCTCCTTTAAACAGGATACAAAGGGAAATAGGGTTTCCTAAACCCATCGGTAAATAGAAACGTTGTGTTAATTAAAACACTCGTGGATTAATTAGAATATTCTGGAATTCATTAATTAACCAAATAATCACATTAATTAATTAATTAATATCTGACTCCATGCAATCACTTGGGATGGCTTTATGTGCATATACGCCAACACATACAGACTCAATGTTGACATCAGCACCTACATATTTCCTAAGACAAACAAAGGTGGTGTGCTCTTTTTAGTACCAATAACCCAATTCCTTATAGTGGGCTAATTGTAATTTCTCCTTTATCTATGACTTGGTGGGTGCAACACATTCTAATCATGGCATAAAAGCAAATGGGTTAGCTGAGTACATTTGCATGATTAATATAGTTGATACATATTTTATTCTTATCAGCTCTGTCTTACTTGGTCTGATATCTTACTTTCATATGTCTATTTTTTATTGTTTCAGATCATATGGTAGTGTTTGTTATTCATTTATTAAACTCACCAATTGTTACTTACATGCATATTTTGATACAACGAGCATGTTCTATCTTATTTTGACTATTTAATCACTCTCTTGGACTACATGTCTAATGTAATTTGTTTAAATATTGTTAGTTTGTCAATAGCAATCTCACCTTTACCCTAGTGATTATTCACCACTACAACAAACCCAACAAGAGTAGATGATTTGACATCTATGGTGGGATGCAATTGTTTTTTTATTAGAGTTCTTCCTGTACGCTTATGTTTTTGGACAAGGTATTTATAACTTTTATATTTTTAGTTGACTCAAGTTCATAGAATTAACTTTGTATATACTAGTACTTGAGATGCATTTAGTATTATGTATGCATATCTAACATTATGGTAGGTTTAACAACAAATAAGTATAATTTATGATGTTTATTAGTAGGCTAAAAATGTAACGAGTATACAATAATTGTGGAATTTGGAACTTGTAAGGATATTATTCAGAGAAAAATATTAGTTGTGCCTTTTTCAAATGTGAATGGACATTATTATTAATTCAAGTTTGTGATTTGTTTTATTCATTGGCTTCAAACTTGTAAATCTGGGAGTTAGGTGTCACACAGACCTAGTTTTAGAACTACCCAACATTCACTCCCATGTATCACGGTTGACTACATAGTTGTTCATGAAAACTTCTTTCCAATTTTGTTTGATCTTCTAGTCCCAAATTATATTGAATGCACTCCTCCATTTCATGCATCATATTGTATTCTCTTTATGTACACTATCTTGAACATCACCAACCACGTGAGTAATAGAACATAAGTAATAAACATAATCATATCCTGGTGAATCCAGTCCATTCAACTTAAGACTACCACTCACAATAGCAAACTAACTGAATCTGAAATCATTTTCTATTCATTCGATTGATCTAAAAATGATTATATTCTAGTGCATTTCTCCAAAGTTCAACTTTATAATATAATATGTGCTTAATCTCATCAACCAAAACAATGTCATGAACACATAACATATAGTAAGAAATATCATCATTCCAAGTATGAATACTCTAAGACTTTCATCACAGCTAGGTTATATTAAGAATTGACATTAAGCCTGTGTTTATTTATTGTGTTATGAATGAGCATTAAGAAATATCATCATGAACGTGAATTGCAAACTAATCCAAAACACAAATAAATGAAATGGACTTAATGTCAATCCTTAATATAATCCAGAAGTAATGGGAGTTTTACTGTGTTAACTCTTTGAATGATGATAGAATGTCTTACAAATCTTAGATAAATCAATGAATGTATTATATTGGGATATATTTCACCAAAATTTATCAAAGCACTTATGTTTGGTGATCGGTCATAACAATTTTCTAAAATAATGAAAACCTTATAAGTATCTCCTTATCTTTTCTCTATACTTATTTGTAAGCCCCTTTACTGGAATAACAATGTTTGTTGTGGACGTTCCAAGCATTAATCCAAATTGGTTTCCTAAGATATGTGTGACAGATCTTAGTTCTTACCCAATAATCCTCTCCTAGAGCTTCATGATGTGATAAACAACATGATACTTATATTGTTTGTGTAGTCTCTTTCATTCTTGTTGATGGAGACTATGTAAGAGGAACTAATAAGTAATAGTAAAACTTACATGTTTGTGTACACTATTGTATAATGTTTGTTACATTTTAAGTACTTGACAAGAACCACATCATGGGTGTAAATGAGAGTTTCCAATAATTGGGAAACTAGGCACTTGAGAGGTAAATCTGTGCAATCATGTTTAATATGCAAAATTATTTAGACAACACCACTTCCACCTATTTCAACACAAAATATGAAAGAAAATTGACACAATGCAGGAAACAATGGTTGTTGGTTAGATTGTGGATAGTGAGATGCTAAGGGATAGTGGATGGTGAGAAAGTGAAATGAATAGATATAGAGGTAATGGATAGAGATATAGTGGATGGAATAGAAAGAGATATATTGGGTGGAGAGAGAGTGCAACAAACATAAAGAGGGATAGTGGATGGAGAGAGCATATAATAAACAAGATAGATGATAGCTAAAGATAGCAGACAAGAAGAGAGAATATCTTTGCCCATTCATTGTTCAATCATAAAATAGGTATTGCAATATTCATTATAATGCACTCTTTTATGTACAAATATGCATTGTTCATATGTAATATGTACTATCCATGTATATATATCATTTATTTTTTATGCATGAGGTGCATTATTGATGGAAAGAGAGCAAATAACAAATACACCAAGTATTTGTATGCACTGTTCAAGTCAAAGGTAGATATTGGAGTACTTCTCAATGTGCAATATTTAATTTATATATATATATATATATATATATATATATATATATATATGGGCTTATCTTTAATACCTGGCGGGTAACTAACGGGTAGCTACCTAGCAACACTTCCTGATATTTTTTTTCACACTTCCTAATATTTTTTTATTTTTTTTTCACAATTGTAGAGGAACATTTTATCTAGCTCTCCAAAAAATTTGATCAAAAAATACTATCATTTGCCCCCCCAAAATCAAAAAACCCGTCCACATATATTACTGACTGTATATATGTATATATATACACACACACAGATATATATATATATATATATATATATATTTCACACTTCCTGATATTTTTTTTCTTAATTGTAGAGGATAATTTTGTCTAACTCTCCAAAAAATTTGATCAAAAAATAATGTCATTTGCCCCGCCAAAATAAAAAAAACCCATCCATATATATTACTGACTGTATATTTCCTGCACAGTTACTCTTTTGCACTCAGAGTTACTCCAGCATACCATATAGTTACTCTTGCTATTCAGACGGTTTACTCCAGAATACCATATAGTTACTCTTTTGACCCGAGTTACTCCAGCGGGTAGCGAAAATTCTGGCTACCCGCCGGGCAACGAATGAACAGCCTATATATATATATATATATATATATATATATATATATATATATATATATATATATATATATAGAGAGAGAGAGAGAGAGAGAGAGAGAGAGAGTCAAGCTAGAATACAATCGAGTGTATTGGAAACTGAATACACTCAATTCATTTTCCATCATATAATGTTTATTTTTTAAACATAAATTTTTGATCTTATTAAATATCATATGAACATACTACATATAAAACTTGAGCTCATTTGGACACTTATAGGTCATGCATATAAAGGCGAAAAATTTATGAAAACCAAATTAGTTTTGTGTGTCTATTTTATTGGTCATGAACGAGTGTCTTAGACAAATCTGAATTAGTTCAAATTTTGCATATAGTCAATATTTGTTATAACAATGAATATGAACGGTTTGGATTTGTCAAAAAAGTGTATATATATATATATGTAAACACAACTTGAGTGTACGGTGTGATATGTGCACTCAAGTGTATTCTAGCTTGACTCTCTCTCTCTGTATATGTATATATATCATGGTTCAGGAAAGCGGTATGCGGTGTACGGGCGGAGAGGGTACTACATAGAGTATATGCGGTATGCGGGAGTATATACGGGAGTATATGCGGTTTTGGATTTTTATTATTTCAATAAAATATTTATATATAAAATAATATAGCGAGATCATAAATTAAAATATATAGAGTTGGCACGTACATCTATTTACTTATAAACATATTAATATGCATGTATGATGTATGATATGCTTATATATGTATATATGTCTATATATAGAATGTGTTTGTAATATATGTACAAATACTAAAATGTAGGTAAATCGATGTACAAATATATGTATAATGTGTATAAATGTGAATAAATCAAAATGTATATATACATGCACAAATATATGATTGTATATTTAGGTATATTGTTTATGTATCTATGCATGTTAATATATCAAAATGTATTCAAATAAATGTACAAATGTGTGTGGAAATTTTTTATATGTATTACAATGTATACATATAATTCAATGACTATATATCTCAATTTATATATATAATGAAATGTGTGCATATATATATGCATGTATGCACGAATGCATGAATATTAGTTGTGGGCTTTTCGAAAAGCGGAGTTTAATCGGCCGCTTAATCGGCCAAGCGAGAGTATATGCGGCCCATGACCGCTTAGTGGACCGATTAGTAATATGCGGTGCGGTAGGGTGACTGAATAGGTATATGCGGGAGTATATGCGGCCGTGCGGACCGATTTTCTGAACAGTGATATATATATATATATATATATATATATATATATATATATATATTATATATATTTATATATATATACATATATATATTTATATACATATATATATAGATATATCTTTGTGTGTATAATATATTATTTTATGATGTGACATGGTACTTGTAGTACATAATAAATATGTTGATTCACGTACAACGAATATATAATACATATACTTTTCTCATTTAGCTTTTCATTGTAGTACTATAAACATGTGTCGCAAGTATTGGTTTCTTTTAAATTACGTATGTAAATTATACATACAAATGACATACAAATTTTCTATTTACATCATTCTACTACATTATATGGGTAGTACTTAATTTCAAAATGTTTAGTGTTGTTGATAACGTGTATTACTAATAACAAGTAATTTAATATTACTTTTTCCTCTTTTTTAAAGGTGAAGAATATCATTCATTATAGTTAATTTTTTTTTCTAACTCTCTCCTCCCTCTCCCCGCTACCCTTAACCTATTTCTTTTCTCTTTTTATCTCTCTTTCATTCTCCTTTTCAGTTCACATTAAGCCATAATCTCTTTCAACTTTCACACATTGTGAGAAACTTCTCACAAAATGTTAAAAAGTCATTTAGTATTCTATGTTTGCATTGACTCAAGGTTTGGGTGTAGGACGTGTGGAGGATGCTGCTCTATATCAATGCTATTCCTAGATGTATCACATAATATATATATATATGATATATAAAGTTGTTATCAAGCGTAGTTAATTGATTTGGTATTTTACATTTCAATATTGTTTTAATGTTTTTAGGATATGTATGCTTATTTCCAACTATTTCTCCCTTCTAGGAACATTATTTTTGTTCCCAGCATGTACTCAAATTGGATATTATAAATTGCTCGAAGCCACTTAATGACTTCACATTTTTTATTTGAGAACGACTATTTATGAGATATGCACGGATGAGGGGCACTTGTACAATTAGAAGGGACAACATAATAAGAAAACCATGAGACTTGCACCAGTGGGGTGCCACATGTGCATGAACCCTTAGTAACGAAAATACTTAGAATCATTTTATGTTCTTGGAATCGTTTTCATATTACATATTGTAGGTTCCTTTTAGTAGGAATGTATGGAATCCTTTAATGTTATAGGTCATGTGAAATGTAGAACCCAATAACCACATTTAAAAAGAACCATGTTAATGTTATTCCCACTTCCAATCAAACTTTTGGCGCTTAAGCAGGTCATGTTGCGGCCATGTCAGACTCACTTTTAACAAAACACAACCCGTCTCAAATAGGGCTTTAGTAGTTGTTCAATGGATGAGCGAGTCCACACATTTGGTGTCATAACGGGTCTTTGTAAGCGCATGCTCAAATCATATCGTTCGCTGGACTATCGAGTTATATCTAGGCTCGAATAATATTTGAAATGCAGCCCATACCCGACTCCCACAATAAATGCGTGTTTTGGTGCGAGACCTGGTGATATATACTAACATGATGTGATTTTCGAAGTATGTACCAGCTGATACATATAATATACATACAATGACAACAAAATACTGCATTTATAATTTGTTAACTAAATCTAACTAGGTGAATGAAAATATTGTTTAGACTTGATATTTTTAAAATTCACAATTTTGTCTTAATATATATGATGAGACATGCAACCGTTTCAAGAATTCATGCAGCTTACCGTTGGTTAGCAACTGCACATTTTCTTTCAGTGGCTAGTCGACAAGTGTCTAATTGAGTGACATTTGAAGCACAACCAATTTAAGTAGCATAAATCTCATACAGAAGGGCTAGATGACATTGTAAGTTATCACGAAACATGATAAATACCAAATGAGAACATATAACTTACATGTATTTTGGTACATTTCTTTTTTTAGCCTTACATATATATTCAACCAAGCATGTTTTATATTAAAAATAGTTTGAAAAATAAAATGTGTTTACAAATAATATGTGAGCATAGTTTGTATATACATGTATACATAATAAATCCGAGTAGTTAGAGTTTTGAATTTATCTTGACTCGGTTACGGTCCATACAAAAGTATAAATCAGCCCAAATTATTTGAACCGAGTTTGAATCCGATTATACATATCGGGTTTTGAGTATGATCAAGCTAACCCAATCCAACTCTCATCCCGACATCCCCACACACTCGCTATTTTGCCTATTTCCGCAATTGCGAGAGTTTGGTGCGCAGATCATGCGATGGCCAATTTGTGGTCACATCAATAAAACATGAGGATTCTCATGACAGAACCCCACCCCAAGATCTAGTTTTATGTACCAAGCACGACTCCCCCCAAGGCAACGTACACGTCGAAGCCAAAACAGCCTGCTGTGGTCCAAAACAACCAGATCGGGAACTCCGATTATAATCATTCTTTAACATATAATCTCGCAAAGACACATCCACATGGAAATATACCCAAAAGTCTAGAGCAAGGAGCAAAGACACACTTAATTGTAGTCATATTAAAAGACGGAACATTTTGAGCAACTAGTTGCTTCGGTTAACAGACGACGAGAAACTGACGACAGAAGCTCGCTAATAGCGAGGCAGGCACATGGTTGACATAGTGGTGGATCTTTCTTTCTTCCCAATTCCAGATTCTAGTGGCGCCGCGAGTTGGACAGGATATAACGATGTTGACTTGACCAAAATAGATTGCTTATTTCGTTGGCAATAAAGACAGATCTTTTTCATTTCATCCGGAAATATAAAAATGTTGTTGTTCTTGTCCAGCAAAAAGATCGAGTTCAACCCCCTTCCCCTTTCTGGACATTTAAGAAAACTCCCTCACACTAACTCTAGTTTACCGCTACATTACATTCGTTCGGAGATGCCGCCCTTATTTGCTGCTCGTTTCAAATTTTACCAAACATGTCACATGTATTGCTCGAATTTGAGAATAGAAATTATTTCAAATATTTGAACACATGTTACATCACCTTTTAGTTTAAAAAATAAGAGTTTTTTTTTTTCAAAATCCCCTTCAACTTTTCCTAAATTCCAGATAACCCTTCATATATAGATAATTGCAACTGTCTCCCTCGACTATTTAGACAATTCCAAATAACCCTCCAACCGTTAGCTCCCATTATCAAACTAACGGCTGGGTTGATTTATTATTTTATTTTCACTTTGCCCGTCACCCTTAGTTACTTCTTTATTTCATTTTTTATCACATTTTTTAATCATACAAACAAATAAGTAACGACATGTAAGACTGTATATATATCAGTCCACATCGACAGATTGGACAGGACCGGCTAATCGTTCTGGTCTGGTCTTATCTTGACTTGTGGTCTCCAGATTGATGCCATTATATTAATAAATATCAATAGCATTAGCCAATGCACTTATACGAGTATTGGGTAGTCACTAAAGAAATTTAAATATTGCATTACATTGTGGCAACAAATATTTGAAATGATGATTGAACATTAAATTGACTTTTTAGTGAATTTGTCTATTACATATTAACTATTATATAATTTTATTTCATAATATTTGTACGTGTTAGTCTTATAATAGTTTACTCTTTCGGTTTGTAAGAATTTAATTATGTAATTTGTGTTACCACTCAGATAACTTATCAATTAACATAGTTCTTTATTATTTTATAATCAAGAGTATATATATATATATATATATATATATTAGTTTATAGACAAAAACACGACTATATGTGTTGGTATCCAGTAGGTCTTTGTCCGGTCCTTCATTTTTCCTGTCTGGTCTGGGACGGACTGATTCTTATTTGTCTGGTCTTCGATTCAAGATTTTCTTGTTAACTGAGTCTCGATCCGGTCCAAAGCAGTCGGTCCAAATTTAGACTAATATACAATCTTAATGGCATACAACAACTTTTTGTACAAATATGTGAACGTGATTGGAATTTAAAAAAATAAAATAAATCAAATCAAGAAATAACTACACGATATTTGGGTGATGGATAACGTAACGTAACATAATACATTAACATAATACATGATGTAATAAAAAAATCAAATAAAGAAGTAACTAGCATAGCAGGGTGACGGACAAAGTAAAAAAAAAAAAATCAACCCAGCCGTTAGTTTGGTAGCGGAAGTTAATGGTTGGGGATTATTTGGAATTGTCTAAATAGTCGAGGGAGTGGTTAGGATTATGTATACATGAGGGAGTTATTTGGAATTTAGGAGAAAGTAAGGGGATTTTGGGAAAAACTAAAAAAATAATCCATATATAATTACATTGTGAGTAAGAGAGTCATGAAAGAAACGACATGTCAAAATTTGTTTGGACTGTGTCGTATCAAGTACAATGTTATGAAAAAATAAGATCACGAAAAAAGAAGCAATGCAAAAATATATTTATGTCGGGTTCCAGGTGTTGGCAACTTCATCATGCAGATCTTTCATCATGTCGTCTTGGAGTGATTACGTCCTCAATGTCTTGTGTCATACTCCAAATTATAGAAACCACAAAAAGTAGTATGCGTGCAAAGACCGGTAGCAGCCAGTTTCTACTAACATAATATATACAAGTTTATCAAAATACACAAGGCTAATTAGTCAATTTTTAATAAAATAATACAATCCTATTGGTGATCTTCCATATATAGTAATACATGCCAATATGTGATCACATTCAACTCCTTGTAGTGCCCATCATATAGACTTATCAGAATACAATAAGACCAATTGTAATTTTAAAAAATAAAGAAAAAAATTGCATCGGAATCAATTCACTATCGCACATTTATCTTATTAGAATAGTAACAAAAAACCTAAAAAAATGCATACAATACTTTTTGCACTTTTTACAATATAATATAGATTAAAATATAAGGATTATTTTGTAATCTTGAGAAACAATTGTAGAAAAAACTCTCGACGGCCAATTTTATACAACATGAATTCTTTCAATTTGCATTTGTTCATTAATCATACTAGTGCGCATAACTCTATTAATAAACCGTAAATGATTAGCTTGATGGTCATGATAAGCACTAGAGTAAGTCTAACACCGTCCCCGACTGAGTGTTATTACTAAACCTTTATGTTATCTATAGAACGTATATATGAAGAGTCAAGTTACATTTATATTTCGTTTGGTAAAGCGGTTGCAATTTCTCAATCAGCGATGGACAACCGCGGGCAGAGGAAATCACTACCAATCGTGTTGCCAAACGCGTGGTTGTCCATCCCTCTCATTTTACATTGTATTTTTTGTCTAGAGCGATCGGCAAACTCTACCGATCGCTTATTTCTCACTGTGAGAAATTGTTGAGATGAATCATATGTGATGGACCACCAACGATGAATGCAATCACGTTACCAAACACTACATTAGACTCATATTGTATCTAGGTCAGATTGGACCAAGATATACTCACACCCACCATCCATTTTGGACCTCTTTTTATTCATGAACCTTGAATACCCAATTTACTTAAGTATTATATTTTATACTCGTCCACATATAACATCAATGTCACATATATTCTAAATCTTTTATATGACAAACTTGCCTACAAATTTTGGAGAAAATACTTTATATAAACTATGTTTAGTGGTCTTATTAAAGTACATAGATTAAGATTTTATGCATACAATATCACCTCTTCTAATGATAAGTGGGTTTGACCCAAATCTATTATGCAAATAGGTTCATATTGTTAAATATGGGTGTTGACTCATCATCCTTAGGAATGTGCAGACTACACTTTATGGGTTCAGATCAAGACTCATTTTTTTATATTAGGAGCAATAGAAGTCTAGGCCTCGTAGATATTTAAAAACTTTAGCATGTATGCTTTTGCATTATATATATATATATTTATTTATTTATTTACTTATATATATATAGAGAGAGAGAGTCAGACTAGAATACACTCGAGTGTATAGATCACGATGTACACCCCAATGGTTTTTGCCTATTTAGACCATATTTTTCTAAAATATAATCCATTGATCTTCATGGTTACAATAATAATCGGCGACATACAAAATTTAAGCTCACTTGGATGAGTGTAAGTCACTCATCCAAGGACAACAAAATCGACATACAAAACTAATTTGAAATGCATGATTTTTGTCTTCTTTAGATGCATGACCTACAAGTGCCCAAATGAGATGAAATTTATTATATAGTATGTTTTGAAGATATTTAAGAAGATCAACGGTTTAGATTTTTTAATAAATTACTACATCTTTAAAAATGAATGAGGTGTATGGTGTCTCCGGTACACTCGAGTGTACACTAGCCTGACTATATATATATATATATATATATATATATATATATATATATATATATATATATAGTTACTAGTAGGGAGGATGGGGCTCTGGCGATAGCGATCTAGGTCCCCCCTCCGCAAGGTGCCCCGACTTGGGGGAGGGGGTCGGCGACTGTTGCGCGCCACCTTCTCCCCTAGGCCTCCTCCTTGGTCCGCTTCTTCTTCTTCAGGCACAGGCTTCTTCTCCGGGTTTCCTTTGGTCTCTCCTTCTCTAGGCGGCGGCAGTGGCGGATCTGGGTCGTCGATCTAGATCTTTTGTTGTGGCTTATCAGGGTGGCGAGCTGGGGTTCTTCTTCTGGATCTGGCTGAGGCGGCACCCCTATCCTCCATCTTGGTTCCTCTTTTTATTCAAGTCTATCTATGGTGGTTGTTTGTTGGTTGTGCCTCGGGTTCCTTCTTAGGAGGATGGTGAGCTCGGGTGCCCCTTGGTGCTTCAGGAAGAGGAGGAGTAAGCTGGGTTTATACTTCATGCGGGTCTTCTGCCCCCTGCTCGTAGTGGTGGTCGGGAGTGGTGGTGGGGTTCCCGACACCCTCTACTCCCCACCCTTGTATCTACACGATCCATCCTTCCTCTGTATCCACATCGTTGGGGTTTGGCCTCCTTCCCGGGTCTCCTAGTTGGTGCACCTTTAGTGCTCGACGTTTTTCTTATGTGAACTTTGTGTTGTTGGGTGTTTCCTTGGTCGGCTTGTATTTCTTTTTGTTTCTTAGTTTCTAGTCTAATTTTGTGTGGTGTTGTGTCTGTGTTGTTACTTTGTGGTCGAACTCTTTTTCAGGTGATCATTCATTGTCTTCATGATGGTAATCTCTGCCAGCGACTATGCAAACTCCTTTCCCGATGTACTCATAGGCACTTGTAGATTGATGAATTCCATCCCAGATAGTTGTTTTAGACAGCCACTATAAGAGGTGGACGGTGCTGAAATGTACCTATCACGTCCCAATCTGAGCCTTATGATATATATTTATGCAAAAGGAGTTACTGCTTAGTTACTTGATGAGAGATGTCTATCTTGTAGATGTTGTATGGCTTACTTTTAATGATATTGAGCTATTTTCATATATATATATATATATATATATATATATATATATATATATATATATATATATATATATATATGCTAAATTTAAGTCATCCTTCCTAGCAATAAGGGTCCATCATTGTGCAAATACATACTAACTTCATACCTTCTAACAAGACCAGCTAAAATTACTTAATATAAAATATATTTAAAAATTTCTTAGGTAAGTTATTATACACAAGATTGATTTTTATGTGAAACTATTATATATATACATATATGTATATATATTATGTAAAAAATAATACTTACAACTAGTAAGACTATAAAAAGGAGGTCCAAAATAGGTAGTGGGAGAATGTTTACATTGATCCAATCTGACATGAACAAAATATAAGTCTAAAACTTTGACTGGACTCTCCTGAATAAGTTTTAAAAAATGATGTATGGATTAGTATATAAGGACGAACTTAGTCAGGGACCAAATCCAGATGACATAGGCCGATAGGCATCCCTAATTGCAATGGCATAGTTGGAAACTTATACGTAGAAGTACACTCAGAATTAAGAAGAAAAAAATAAAAGAGAGAAGCAAATAAGGGGGTGTGTGTTGACAATATTTAAAAAAAGTAGCCATCAATTGGATAACGTATAGACTTCTCAAATGGTACGTGGTTCGAGTTTAGTCGATTCATTATAGGTGCAGGTCAAAAATATCTAGCTTTGAATGTTACTCGGTTCTAAATGTTAGTGATAAGGTATAGACTTATCAAATGGGTATGTGGTTTAAAAATACAAATTTTAAAAAATAACATCTAAATCTAATTCAGTGGGTTGCAAATCGACTCATAGGTGCCACATAAAATATTTCTAATAAAACATAATTAACTGGTTACTACATTTAATAGTAAAATATAAAATTAAAGATGATTGGATACTATCTTTATGTCAAACATAGTACAAACAAATCCAACTATTGTGCTTGTTAAATGAGGAACATCTTTCCCATACTATCTGATTGGTATGTATGTCCGGAGAGCCAATCATATGATGATTGTAATGGCATATCTTCTAAACGATTTGATTAATAATATACGCAAACTATATCTATATGTTTGTTCAATTATGAGATAATGGTATAACATCATAGATGTCTAAAAAATGATGTTACTTGATGACATATGTATTTGGATTGAGGAGGTGAATAGTGAGATCATATGTATAATAAGAGTACTTGCATTCTTGTTATATCCCTAGTCGGATGTTATTGTGGAAACTAATAGATAGCAACAACACATAAGACTAGAGTGTACGTTGGTTGGTGATAGAATCTCATTAGTCATGATATGTGATATCAAACCAAACACATAGGTATTTGTTATAGAACGGTGTATCGAATAGACCCACCTTAAGAGTGATGCATGGAAACCATTTAATAATAAACAGAATCAACTTTGATAGTGTTAGTGGTGATTGTAGTTCTTAGACCTGAAATCATTACACTCATCACATATTACTCAATGTACTTAGATAAAATCTAATGTGACCTTGAATGACGATTGCCATAAAGGTGATGCTTGGATATATTGTGGCACATGGGGAATGAATGTGAATGATCTAGATGTGATTTATCCCTCCTATTGGAGTTGATATCCTAGCCACTTGATAAGCGAGACTACAAAATGTATGTCCATACTCATGTGAATCAATATATGATATGTGAGCTCACATGCATCTCGGACAGTCTGCTCAAGTTCAAGGAACATGATTGAATGTTGAGAGGATGATGATTCCATGTCTGGAGTTCAATCTAGTTACCTGAGACAAAAGAACTATAGGATCGTTGTAACACTAATCATAGATTGTAGGTTGAAGTTGTTCTTCAACTTTCCAATTACTCTAGTAGCAATGATATGTTTCTAGAAACTGCTCATTGCTTGTGATGTCTTAAGTTATTTATGGACATTCACTGCCAACGTAACTTGGTACCTATAGGGTTACATGCATAGGATACACCTAGAATAGAAGTTTACTTTTGGATGAGGTTTAACTTGATTATTGAAGTATTTAGGTATTTAATTCAAATAAGATTGGCTATCAAAAATCTAAAACGAACGATTCCTAAAGTGAACTTATTGGTTTATAGGTATGAACTGACCAATTGGGAGTTCAGAAGACTGGATCAAGAATTGTCATTGACGTCATTTTGTGCAATAATTGAATATTGAAAGCCAATATTTATGCGAATAGGATATATAGTGAACTAACTGATTCAAGTGTTAGACCTATCATTTCACATGTGAATCGACTGGTTTAGCGGTGAACTGATACATTCGACGCTTGCAGTTTTCAGAAAATTCATGAAACTCCATCTCTTCGACTCCCATATGATCTAAAAACCCTGAACCCGACCCTCCTATAAATAGAGGGGCATTCAAGGGTTTTAGGAGACACAAAAATAATCTTTAAAAATTGTTGTCCTCTCACAATTGTAGTAGCATGAGAGCCTGAGCAAGTCTTACATGTTAAAGGGAGAGATAATAATGGAGAGACAAAAAGGGAGAGCAAGTAACACTAGCATGTTGCGTTCAAAGGGAGAATTCCTTCCTGACAGTTCTAAAAGAACGAGAGGAGTTCTTTGTGGTCCATGTGGACTACACAGAGGCGTGGAGGTCATTTCCACCCACTACAAAGATGTTGTCAGCTGTCATTTGTGGTGTTACACCAGGAGGTCACTATCAACGATCATCCAAGTGCAACTTGTACAAGAAGCACGTTGCTACAAAAATGGTCATTGGACTTGCTCTAGGACCAGGTATCTGTCTTGCAAACTTCCTTTCCAATCAATAGTTATTAACATAATCCATTATTGATGTGGATTATGGAAGAAAAAAATTGTTTATGTTGTCATCTTTGTCACCATATTTCCCTCAATGGTATCAAAGCTATGCTAATTTACTATGTTTTGAGATTTAAATGATATGATTAAATTTTTATTTTATCATTTATTTTATTGCATGTGATGTGAATATTTAAAATGATTAATGTACATATCTGATTAAATACCACATATGATCTCAACATATATACAATATGCAATTTATATGTGTCGTCCTGAAACTTCTTAATGGTGGATGAAGCATGGTTATGGCCAATACCCCTGAATCTATGTATATGGTTGAATGATTTTTATTCATGCCTTTTTAATTCAATTTTTATAATAAACCTCTATCTCTCTCTATTTTCATATGTAAGGTAATACTTTCCTTCCTATGTTCTTCTTGAATGTAATTCGATGTTTCACTTGTATAATATATAAGTTAAATAAGAATATGATAGTTTTATTTCATGTTTTGACAAAGAGAGGCATTCTGCACCAGATGAGTTGACCAATTCAGAAGTTGAACCAATTGTTGGAGAACTGAGGAGGCCAGACAATAAGAGGGGTCAATCAATTGACTAGTGGCCCAACCGATCGATTGGAGGAGCCCAAACACCACTTGAACTGGAGGCCAACCAAGTGATCCAAGAAATGAATTGACTGACTAGGAGGCCAACCGATCAGCTCAAGAGTTGATTTGACTGATCGGATTGGTTCCAGTATAGAACTTTGCATGTACATGTTTTTACATATGATGTGGACCTTATGTGGTAGAAATTCTTTGTGGCCCCAAAGAATTGCATTAGTATGGCCATTACCATCATTCATATTTTTAATTGCATGTTTTCATTTATGGATATAGTATGTATATGATACATATTATTAGTATGTGGTGACTGGATATGTTTATGTATTTATATATAAATAAAATCCATTAATCTAATATTAAGTCTTAGATTCTTTCTATAAACAAAACACATAAAAATCTTGATTGACTAAGCATGGGCACACCAAGAGTGATACGTCATCTATCTTGTGGAAGTGTGATGGTAGTTATGTAGGCCTACCAAGTAGGGTACATTACCCTCATGTTGGCTTTTGGGTCAGGCTTAACGAGGTGACCTTAATTGTATTAAGTGCCTAGAAGCATAAAGATGGAGTATGGAAAGGAGTTGTGCATAACATCTATGCAAGAATTGCATAAGATGCAATTGGAAAATATTGCCTATCTTAGTAATTGGTTATGGACGCTGGTGTTGGCCAATTAATAACTTAATTATTTTGGGTCTTGTCTTGACAGAAGGTTGTACTCTGCAATCTTCTGAATTGATATGTGAGGGATACAAATCTGATCTTGGGAGCGATAACTAATTAAATGCCTAATTAATATCGTCAAATTTTATTTTAATGAAATCAAATCAAAAAGGATTTTTGACAAATTGCAAAATTTTCTTTTAGAATCAAATGGAAACCTATAACACATTTTATTTACAATCAATCATTGAGAAGGACAAGTTGAATGAGAATAAATTCCATGATTTGTTTAGGATGTTGAGAATCGTTCTCTGATAATAGCATAAGCTCTATGTCCTAGAGACACCACAGCCAAATGAACCTTCTCCCACTACGACTAAGGCAGATAGGGATGCTTACAAGAAGCACTTTGAAGATGTCGTAGATGTCAAGTACCTGATGTTGTGCTCAATGAACTATGAGTTGCAGAGACAACATGAGAGTATGGATATTATTGAGATGGTAACACATATTAAGAACATGTACCAAGATCAGGAAAGACAAGGTGATATGATGTCTCCAAGGTGCTATTCAAGTGCAACATGGCAGAAGGAGATCCAGTAGGTCCCCATGTACTCAAGATTATTGGCATGTGGAGAACCTTACTAGACTGGGATTTCTCTTAGGTCAAGACTTGGGTACATATGTGATTCTGTAGTCACAATCAAATCATACAACTAGTTTTTCATGAACTACAACATGAATGATTTTGACAAGACATTATCAGGATTACTTGGTATGTTAAGAACTACGAAAGTGTAGATGAAGAAAAACAAACCCAACTCTTTGATGATGATCAACAGAGGCAAAAAGAAGTCTAAGGGAAAAGGAAAAGCTAAAAAGAATTATAAAGGTATCTAGAAACCTAAGTCTTCTGCACTCAAATCAAAGGTAGGGGTGACCAAGGGAGGCAATTGTCACCATTGCCATTGGCCTAGACACTGGACAAGGAATTTCCCTCTCTACCTAGAGGAAATCAAGAAGAAGGAGGGGATAGAGATATCCACTTTGGGTATATACATTATTGAGATAAATATATTACTTCTTCATCTTGGGTACTAGATATTGGATGTTGATCTCACATATATTCAAATATGTAGGATCTGAAAAGAAGTAAGCCTTCAAGAAAGGGTGAGGTCGAACTACGCATGGAGCAAGAGTTGTTGCCACTGTAGTTGGAACCTATCATTTATCTTTGCCCATGAGGCTTTTAATAGAGTTAGAGAAGTTCTATTCTTTACTTGTCATTAATAGAAACATTATTTTTGTATCTTGTATGGACAGGAATGATTTTAATTTATATAAAGAATAGCCAATGTTCTATTTCAATGATGAGACCTTTCATGGCATTGCCCCAATGTCCTACGGTCTTTACTTATTAGATCTAGAGACAAATGTTTATAATGTAAATACTAGAAGGGTAAATCTCAATAACTCAAGCAAAACATACCTTTGGCATTGTCGTCTAGGGAATATCAATGAGAAACACATTTCTAGACTCCACAAAGATGGACATCTAGACTCTTTTGATTTCAAATCAATAGAGACATGTGAGTCTTGTTTGTTGGGCAACATGACAAAGACTCCCTTCACTGGTAACAATGAGAGTACAAGTGATTTATTAGGACTCATACATACTAATGTGTGTGGCCCTTTTAGAATAAATGAGGTGTTTGCCAGTACTTCATTACCTTTATTGATGATGTCAGTAGGTATGGTTATATTTACTTAATGAAACATAAGTTGGAAACCCTTGGAAAGTTCAAGGATTTCATGAATGAAGTATAGAACCAATTTGCTAAAAGTATTAAGGTACTTCATTTTGATCAAGGTGGAGAGTACTTAAGCGAAGAGTTTGAGGACCTTTTGTGAGACTGTGGTATCATATTGCAATGGACTCCACCTGGAACTTCACAACATAATAGTGTATTAGAAAGAAGAAATCATACATTACTAGATGTGGTGTGGTCAATAATATGTTATGTTGATCTTTCAACTTCCTTCTGGGGACATGCTCTAGAAACCATAGCCTTTACACTAAACCATGTACCATATGAATCGATCTAAAAGACATCATATGAGATATGGTATGGGAAGCATCCCAATGTGTCTTTATGAACATTTAGGGATGTGAATCTTATGTGAGAAAGCAGTTCCCCAAAAAGCTTAGACCCAAATCGGATAAATGTTATTTTGTTGAATATCCTGGGGAAGCTAAAGGATACTACTTCTATACTCCATCTGAAAACAAAGTGTTTGTTGCCAAGGATGATGTGATGAATCAATGGAAAGAAAGTAGAACTCAAAGTGGTTTGAGACGAACAAGAAAACACTGAATCAATAGAGGTACAAGAGGAACATAGAGAGTCACAAACTATTGTGGAATTTCAAATTCCTCATGTAATATAGGAACCTCATAGATCTAGTAGAACACGCCTTGAGCCTCAAAGATTTGGTTATCTTGTGAGTCAAGAAGGTGGTGAGTTGGTCATTGATGATGAGCTGACAACCTCCCTAGAAGTTGTTAAGAACCGAAGTCAGAGAAGTGGCTTGAGGCCATGAGATATAAGATGGAATCTAATACCAATAAGGTATGGACCTATGTGGATCCACCTAAAGGGGTAAAACCCATAGCGTGTAAATGGGTCTTCAAGAAGAAGATCGACATGTATAGTAATGTACAAACTTACAAAGGTCAATTGGTTGAAAAGGGTTTCTAACAAGTTCAAGGTGTGTATTATGATGAAACATTTTCTCCAGTTGCCATGGCTAAGTCCATTAGGATCATGCTTGCCATTGCAACTTATTATGACTATGAGATTTGGCAGATGGATGTTAAAACAGCATTCCTTAATGGAAATCTAGTTGAGGATGTGTACATGACACAACTCAAGGATTTTATAAATCCAAAGGATGCAAATAAAGTATGTAAGCTACAAAGGTCAATATATGGATTGAAGCAAGCATCTCAGAGATGGAATCTTCAATTTAACAAAATGGTCAAAGAGTTTGTCTTTAGTCAAAATGAAGATGAACCACGTGTTTATATGAAGGTTAGTGGGAGCATGATTGTATTCCTCATATCGTATGTAGATGACATACTATTTATGGGGAATGACATCCCTACTTTGCATATGATAAAGATCTGGCTAGGAGATACATTCTTGATGAAGGACTTAGGTGAAACATTCTATATCTTAGGAATCAAGATCTATGGATATAGATCTAGAATGCTTTTTGGCCTAATACATAGCACATACATTCACAAAGTGGTGAAAAGGTTCAACATGGAGAACTCAAAGAGAGGAAAATTACTCATGTCTCATGGTGTTAGTATCTCTAGAGCTCAATGTTGTAGTTCTTGTAAAGAATGGGAGCCCATGAGTAAGATTCCATATGCATCTGCAATTGGATCTATTATGTATGAAATGTTATGTACTCGCCCTGATATCTCATATGCCTTGAGTATGACTAGCAGGTATCAATCAGATCACATTGAAAGTCATTGGACTGTTGTATTTAAGAACATCCTTAAGTACATGAGAAGAATAAAGGATTAGCTCCTTGTTTATGGTGGTGAGGAAGAGTTGGTGGTAAAGGGTTACACCAATGCACGCTTCCAAACTAACAAAGATGACTATATATTGCAATTTGGATTTGTGTTTTGCCTCAACTGTGGAGTTGTAAGATGGAAGAGTTCCAAGCAAAAAACAATTGCTAAATCTACAATAGAGGTTGAGTATATTATTGCCTCTAATACAATAAAGGAGGCTAAATGGATCAAGAAGTTCATTTCTGAACTTGGGGTGGTGTCAAGCATCAATGATGTAGTAGAGCTATATCGTGACAACAATGGAACTATTACACAAGCTAATAAACCCAGATTTCAATGTTCCAAGCACATACAATGGCAGTTCCATCTCATATGAGAGATCGTACAATGAGGAAATGTGAAGATTTGTAGAGTACCAACTGAAAACAATGTGGATGACCCCCTTGATAAAAGAACCTTTGCAATAGAAGTATGAAGGTGATGTTAGATCACTCGAGATTAAGTTCATGGGTGATTCTCTCTAACTGCAAGTGGGAGTCTATTAGTATGTATGCCCAAAGAGTAAATCATATGATGATTGTAATGGTATATCTTATAAATGATTTGATTAATAATAAAGGAAATCCCTGTCTATATGTTTGTTTAGTTATGAGATAATGGCGTATCATGATAGATATCTAAAGAATGATGTTACTCAATGACATATGTCTTCGGGTTGAGGACTTGAATAGTGAGATCATATGTATCGTAAGAGTACGTGCATTCTTGTTATGTCCCTAGTCGGATGTTATTGTGGAACCTAATGGACAAAAATAACACTAAGACCAGAGTGTGTGTTGGTTGATGATAGAGTCTCATTAGTCATGATATGTGATATCAAACCAAACATATATGTACTTCTTATATAATAGTGTACCCGACAGACACACCTTGAGAGTGATGCACAGAAACCATCAAATGGTAGTCAAAATCATCTCTCATAGTGATAGTGGTGATTGTGGTTTTTAGACATGAAATCATTACACCCATCACATGTCATTCAATGTTCTTGTACATCATCCAACATGACCTTGAATAAGGGTTTCTATAAAGGTGATGCTCGGATATGTTGTGACACATGGGGAATGAATGTGAATGTTATAGATGGGATTTTCCTCCTATTGGAGTTGATATCCCAGCCACTTGATAAGCGAGACTGAGAAATGTATGGACATACTCATGTGAAATAATATATGATATGTGAGATTAAATGCATCTCATACAGTCTTCTCTAGTTCAAGGAACATGATTGATTATTGTGAGGATGACGATTCCATGCCTGGATTTAAATCTGGATATCAGAGACAAAGGAACTATATGACTACTATAACACTAATCACATATTGTAGGTTGAAGTTGTTCTCCAACTTTCCAATTACTTAGGTAGAAATAATGTGTTGCTAGATATCACTCGTTTCTTGTGATGTCTTAAGTTAGTTATCAAAATTCAAACTTGGGACCTATAGAGTTACACATATATGATACACCTAGAATAGGAGTTTACTCATGAATGAGGTTTAACTTGATTATTAATGTGTTTATGAATTCAATTTAAATAAGATTAGTTGTCAAAAATATGAAATGACCAGTTCAAAAAGTGAAACGATCAGTTCATAGGTATGAACTGACTGGTTCAGGTTGTGAACCGATAGGTTGGGTAATCAGTAAGATTGGATCAAGGATTGATGTTAACATCATGTTTTACATTAATTAAATATTGAAATTCTATATATTTGCAAATAGGAAACATAGCGAACTGACCGATTCAAGTGTTGAACTGCTCGTTTCACATGTGAATCAATCAGTTTAGCAATGAACTGATTGGTTCAGTAGTGAACTGACCGGTTCGACGTTTGCAGATTCTAGAAAATTTATGAAATTATATCTCTTTGACTCCCAGATGATCTGGAAACCCTAACCTTAGCCCTCCTATAAGTAGAGGGGCAGTCAAGGCTTTCAGGAGGCACAACAATAATATCTGACACTTATTTCCCTCTCACAGTTGTGATAACGTGAGAACCCAAACAAGTCTTACCTGTTAAAGGGAGAAACAACAAGGGAGATCAAGTCAATGCTAGCATGTTGACGTTCAAAGGGATCACTCCTTGTTAGTTTTAAACGAATGACCATATTTCTCAGTGGTCCATGTGGAATACGTAGATGCATGGAGGTTGTTGCCATCCGCTAGGAGGTCGTCCTCCACTATCATCCATGGTGCTACACTCGAAGGTCACCATAAAAAACCATCCAAGTGTAGCTTACAAAAGAAGTACGTTATTGCAAGGGTAGTCATGTTGGGTTTTAAGGGAGGCAGAGAAGCAGCGGAAACAAAAAATTTCTCCCCAAAACCCAGAACAAAAGGAATCACGTCAACTTCTATACAATAGGAAAGATGGTTTTTGGATGCATACCTTGTCCCGAGGCTTGCTCGGTGACAGTACGTCGTGCCTTGCGTGGTCTTCACCTCCGGTCTTAGATGGTGTCTGTGCAACTCCTGGTCGCACCGAGACTGATGACTCCTGGTCTCACCGGGACTGTCAAGATTGACAGTTGTCCTCCGAGCGACAGAGGTCTACAGTCGTCCACACAGACTACCTGGAACTCCGATCTCCTTGTCCCACAAGGAATCAGAAGAAGTTTCACCCTCATGTCAGCGTACTAGTCGCCAACACACTCTCCTGCCACCAATCATTTTCTGTAGTTGTCTTTCCCTTATTGTGCCTCCCTTATCAGGTAGCACTTGCTCGGGCTCTCTCTTGGTTACCAAAACCAGAGAGAACGACAACTTCACAGAGCAACTGGTTGCACTGGGTTGTACTTTGAGAAGCCCCCAATACCCCTATATATATAGGAGGGTCATGGGACAGGGTTCTCTATCCTGGGCAATGCGGGACTAAAGCAGGAGTAGAAGGGCTCGAGATTTTCCACAAAAAACAATCAACTGCATAACCTGAACCGGTCGTTTCACAACTGAAACGGTCGGTTGGGGATCTGAGCCGGTCGGTTGACACCTCAACCGATTGGTTGGGACCCATGAAACAGTCAGTTCACTTCTGAACCGGTCGGTTCATGGTCCTGATCAGTTCCCGATTGACTTTTCTTCTTTTGTTTCGAATTGGTATCAAATACCAATCCTTGTTCCAATCAAATTGGGCAAGTGAAACGAAAGTAAATTTCTCACCAATCTTACTTTCCCAACTTGCTCGGTTGGACTTGAACCGATCATTTCAACACTTGAACGAATCGCTTCACCCTGTCCATGAGTCGATCGACTCACCAGTTGAGCCGATCGGTTCACCAAGCTCAGCCGATCGGTTCATCACATGAGCCGATCGGTTGGGAGTGCAGATTGTGCAGAATTCATCAATCGCAGTTTCGATCAATCTGATACTCTAATCAATCAGTCCAACACTTTGAACACTATGATATTGAGCTATCAATTGATTGAGTGTTTAATTGAATTACTAAACTCCTTTAGTAATCAATCTAAACATGTTTGTGGACAAACTCCTATTCCAGGTTAAATCCTATGTGTGTGACCCTACAGGTCCATTTCACATTGGCAGTGAAAGTCCATAACATTTATGACTTCACAAGAAAAGAGCGGTGCCTAGTCACACATCAGTGTTACCCAAGTGAAATAGAAAGTTGGAGAACAACTTTCAATCCTACAATCTGTGAATGGTGTTACAGTGAATGTATAATTCCTTTGTCACTGATATCCTGAATGAACTCGAGGCATGGAATAGTCATCCTGTCAATGTTCATTCATTTCCTTAATCTCAGAGTAGACTGGGTGAGATGTGTGTGACATCAATTTCACATATTGATCCACACGTGCATGTGCATGCCTTTCTCAATCCTACTCATCAAGTGGCCAAGGACATCAAACTCCCTCAGGAGGGACAAATCCCATATCTATCACTCACCCCTCAAAAGCCCCATGTGTCAAAGCCACCCAATCATCACTTTTATAACAACCCATGTTTCAGGACTGCGTTTGATGATGTCAAAGTATACCCAACAACATGTGTTGAGTGTAGTGATTTCAGGTCTAAGAATCACACTCACCACCATCGCTGTGAGAGCTGACTGTGACTACCAAGTCATGGTTCCATCTGTCACTCTCACGGTGGGTCTGTCTGGTACCTTGTTCTCTAACAAGTACATATGTGCTTGGTTTGATATCACTATATCATGACTAATGAGATTCTGTCATCAACCAACACACAATCTAGTCTTTAGTGTTATTGAGGTCTATGGTTATTTCCACAATAACAACCGACTAGGGACTAAACAAGAATGTATACTCTTAACATCTGTATGATCTCATCGTTTAGGTCCTCAACACAAAAGCATACGTCATTGAGTAAAACAATTCTTTAGACATCTATCATGTTACACCATCATCTCCGAAACAGTTTAAACATATAGATCGAAAATTGCCTTTATTATTATTCAAATCATTTACAAAGTATCCCATTACAATCATCATATGACTTGCTCTATGGGCATACATACCAACATACTCCCACTTGCACCTAGAGCTAGTCACCAAGGAACCTCAGTCCTTGTGACCTGGCATGACCATCATGCTTCTTCTGAGAAAGGGCCTTAGTCAATGGATCAGCTATGTTGTCTTCAGTTGGTACTTTGCAAATCTTCACATCTCCTCGCTGTATAATCTCTCGTATGAGATGGAAGCGCCGCAGTATGTGCTTGGACCGCTGATATGATATGGGTTCCTTAGCTTGTGCAATAGCTCCATTATTGTCACAATAAAGCTCAATTGCATCACAGCTACTGGGAACTACACCAAGTTCAGAAATGAACTTCCTGATCCACACAGCCTCCTTTGTTGCATGTGAAGCAAAAATATACTCGGGCTCTGTAGTAGAATCAGCAACTGTTTCTTGTTTGGAACTCTTCCAGCTCACAGCTCCATTATTAAGGCAAAATACAAATCCTGACTGCGATCTGTAATCATCTTTATCGGTTTGGAAGCTTGCATTGGTGTAACCCTTTACAACCAGCTCTTCCTCGCCGTCGTAGACAAGAAACTGATCCTTAGTCCATCACAAGTACTTGAGGATGTTCTTTATGGTTGTCCAGTGAGCATCCCCGGGATCTGACTGGTACCTACTCGTCATGCTGAGAGCATACGAGACATCTGGGCATGTGCACAACATAGCATACATGTTGGATCCGATGGCTGATGCATATGGGATCCCATTCATACGCTCCCTCTCTTCACAAGATTGGGGACACTGAGCTCTAGAGACAGTGACTCCATGTAGCATGGGGATGTTTCCTCTCTTTGAGTTCTCCATGCTGAACCGCTTCAACACTTTGTCAATGTACGCGCTTTGACTTAGTCCGAGAAGCCTTCTAGATCTATCTCTATAGATTTTAATTCCTAGAATGTAGGATGCTTCTCCTAAGTCCTTCATTGAGAAAGTATTCCCAAGCCAAGTCTTTACCTTCTCTAAGGCTAAGACATCATTCCCCATAAAAAGTATGTCATCCACATACAATATGAGGAATGTGGTCGAGCTCCCACTAATCTTCTTGTACGCACAAGGTTCATCTTCATTTTGAGTAAAGCCAAACACTTTGACCTCCTCATCAAATCAAAGATTCCAACTCCGAGATGCTTGCTTCAAACCATAAATTGACCTTTTTAGCTTACAGACTTTATTGGCATTCTTTGGATCTACAAAACCTTCAGGCTGTGTCATGTACACATCCTCATTTATATTCCCATTAAGGAATGTGGTTTTAACATCCATCTTCCAAATCTCATAGTCATAATAAGCTGCAATAGCAAGCATGATCCTAATGGACTTAATCATGGCAACTGGAGAAAAGGTTTCGTCATAGTCAACACCTTGAACTTATCAAAATCCCTTCGCAACCAATCTGCCTTTATAAGTTTGCACATTGCCATCCATGTCGGTCTTCTTCTTGAAGACCCACTTGCACCCTATGGGTTTTACCCCTTCGGGTGGTTCCACCAAAGTCCATACTTTGTTGGAGTACATGGATTCCATCTCGGATCTCATGGCTTCAAGCCATTTCTCAGAATCTGGTTCCTCCATAGCCTCTACATAGGTAGTTGGATCATCATCTATGATCAACTCTTCACCCTCCTGAGTCACAAGGTATCCAAACCTCTCAGGTTCAAGGCGGGTCCTACTAGATCTATGAGGTCCTTGTGTTACCTGAGGAGAATGAGATTCTACAACACCTTGTGAATCTTCATATTCCTCTCGTACATCTACCGGTTCAATGTTTTCTTGTTGGGATTGAACCTCTTCAAGCTCTATTGTCCTCCCATTGCTTCCTTTGGAAATAAAGTCCTTCTCTAGGAACACAACTGTCCTGGCAACAAACACTTTGTTGTCAGTAGGGTGGTATTGATAATATCCCCTCGTTTCCTTGGGGTATCCAACAAAATAACATTTATCGAATTTGGGTCCAAGCTTATCAGGAAACATTTTCCTAACGTAAGCCTCACACCCCGAAATCTTCAGAAAAGACAAATCAGGATGCTTCCCGTACCATATCTCATATGGTGTCTTTTGAACCGATTTAGATGGTACACTGTTAAGTGTAAACACGGCGGTTTCAAGAGCATGACCCCAGAAAGAAATTGGAAGATCAATAAAACTCATCATTGATCGCACCATATCCAACAATGTACGATTCCTTCTTTCAGACACACCATTATGTTGTGGTGTTCCAGGCGGAGTTCATTGTGATACAATACCACGGGCTCGTAGAAGGTCCTCAAACTCCTGGCTTAAGTATTCTCCACCTCAATCGGATCGAAGTGCCTTAATACTTTTACCAAGTTGGTTTTGTACTTCATTCATGAAATCCTTGAACCTTTCAAGGGTTTCTGACTTATGTTTCATCAGGTACACATAGCCATACCTACTGAAGTCATCAGTAAAGGTAATGAAGTACTGATACCCACCTCTGTCATTAGTTCTAAAAGGCCCACATACATCAGTATGTATGAGTCCTAATAGATCACTAGCTCTCTCACCTTTACCTAAAAAGGGAGTCTTGGTCATCTTGCCCAATAAACAAGATTCACATGTCTTTATTGATTCATAATCAAAAGAGTCTAGATAACCATCTTTATGGAGTCTAGAAATGCGCTTCTCATTTATGTGCCCTAGACGACAATGCCAAAGATATGTTTTGTTTGAGTCATTGAGTTTTTTCCTTTTGGTGTTTACGTTGTATACACTTGTCTCCAAATCTATCAAGTATAGACCATAAGACATTGGGGCACTACCATAAAATATCCCATCTTTAGAAATGGAACATTTTCCATTCTTAATAAGAAATTCAAATCCATCTTTGTCCAAACAAGAGACGGAAATGATATTCCTATTTATGGCAGGTACATAATAGCAGTTCTACAACTCTATTATTAGCCCACTTGGTAGAGTTAACTTATAGGTTCCTACAGCACTGGCGGCAACTCTTGCCCCATTGGCAACACGTAGTTCAACCTCGCCTTTCCCCAAAGGCCTACTTCTATTAAGATCCTTCACATTTGAACAAATGTGAGATCTGCATCCGGTATCAAGTACCCATGACGAAGAAGTAGTAAAGTTAATCTCTATTACGTATACACCAAAAGTAGAGATATCTATCTCTGACTTCTTCTTCCATCGTTCCTTCCATCCTCTCCTTGTAGAAGAAATTGGTTTGGCGAGAGAACCCTTCTCTCCCTTACCTATTTTTCCATTAATCTCTATCAATGAACTTTTTTTCTTCTTCACCAACGCATAGAGTGGATTCAAAGGCTCCTGGTATATCTGGATTGTGAAGAACACTTCTCAAAGTCTTCAACCAGTTATGGAATTTATTCTCAATTAATTTGCCCATTTTAAAAGATGATTCCTTTTCCATTCTACAAGAGAAAATTGCATTTGTAAAAACTCCATTTGATTTAATTTGAATAAAATTTGACGATAGTTAATTAGGCCTTTAATTAATTACCGCTCCCACTATTTTGACTCAAATTGACAGCCCTCACCATCAATTCGGAAGATTGCAGTGCACAATCTTCTAGTGGGTCAAGATCCTAAAATCTTCTGAGCCATGGACCAGCTAGGGATGTCACCCACAACTCAGATCTCCCAGGTAGGCAACTCTTGCCAATTGCATCATATGCAACTCTTGAAAGATGTCACATGCAACTCCTTGCCATGATCATCTCCATGCCTCAAGGTGCTAGATCCTATCTAGGTCACCTTATTAAGTCTGACCCAAAGCCAACATGATGAATATGCACCCTGCTAGGGCAGACCCACATGTTCATCCTTCACGCTTCCACGAGATAGACGGTGCACCATGCTAGGGCGTGCCCACACTTGGTCGATCAAGCTTTTCACGTGTGTCGCACTTGGAAGGCATCTAAAACTTTAATATTTAATGAGGGATTTGGTTTTTATATACATATACATATCCAATCACCACAACATATAGTATGTATCATATACATGCTATATCCCATAGAAAACATGCAAAATGATAAAAGCAATGATTATGGCCATCCTATTGTGATTCCTCGAGCCAACAAGAAGCACAGTCATCTAGGTCTACATCACATGCAACAAGATGAAATATGTGCCTGCCTTTTTCTGGGTTTGATCAGCTCATCTCCATGACTGATCGACTTGCCATCAAGTTGGTTGTTCGGGTGCCACCAACCGATCGACTGGCACCTCCAGTCGATCGGTTCACCGGTCGTCATGCATCTCCTCAGGTCGCCACCCACTCGTCTCGCTCCTCGAACCAGTCGTCTGGAACACCAACCAATCAGTTCACGCCTTGAACCAATCATCTCAGTCGTTGTCAGGTCGTCCTCCGTTCTTTAACATAACATGAAATAAAATCTATCCTATTTACAATTAAATTGTGAAACCCCGAGTTACATTCGGGGGGAGCAAAGGTAGGAAAGAAATCTCGAATTATTTCGAGTTACATCAGGAATAGGAGAAAGGGAATCGGTGCGCAGACCGAGATGCAAGCAACCACATACAACCACACATAGATATAAGGTTTATAGGCCATAACCATGTTGTACATCCACCACAAAACTCATTTAAGTGTGACGCGTATCGAGTGCATTAATATTACATATCATATATGTATATTTGGGATTTGTGGATTGGACAGGCATAAAGCCAATCTTATTTGCATCGTATGCAATAAATAAAGGTGACAAACCAAAATCGATCATATCGATAATCCTAAAATATAGAGCAGTTGACGTGGCTCTGATACCACTGTTGGGTTTTAAGGGAGGCAGCAGAAACAAAAATTTTCTCCCCAAAACCCAGAACAAAAGGAATCGCGTCAACGTATATACAATAGGAAAGATGGTTTGTGGATGCATACCTTGTCCCGAGGCTTTCTCGACGACAGTACCTCGTGCCTTGCGTGGTCTTCACCTCTGGTCTTGGACAGTGTCTATGCAGCTCCTGGTCGCACTGGGACTGATGACTCCTGGTCTTACTGGGACTATCAAGTTTGACAGTTGTCCTCTGAGCGACAGAGGTCTCCCACCTCTGCAATCATCCACACAGACTACGTGAAACTCCGATCTCCTTGTCCCACAAGGAATCGGAAGGAGTCACACCCTCCTATTGGCGTACTAGTCGCCATCACACTCTCCTACCACCAGTCGCTTTCTGCAGTTGTCTTTCCCTTGCTGTGCCTCCCTTATCAGGTAGCACTTGATCGGGCTCTCTCTCGGTTACCAAAACCAGAGAGAACGACAACTTCACAGATCAACTGGTTGCACTGGGTTGTACTTTGAGAAGCCCCCAATACCCCTATATATATAGGAGGGTCATGGGACAGGGTTCTCTATCTTGGGAAATGCGGGACTAAAGCAGGAGTAGAAGGGTTCGAGATTTTCCACAAAAAACAATCAACTGTGTAACCTGAACTGATCGTTTCACAACTGAAACGGTCGGTTGGGGATCTGAGCCGGTCAGTTGACACCTCAACCGATCAGTTGGGACCCATGAAACGGTCAGTTCAATTCTGAACCGGTCGGTTTGTGGTCCTGATCAGTTCCCGATTGACTTTTATTCTTTTGTTTCGAATTGGTATCAAATACCAATCCTTGTTCCAATCAAATTGGGCAAGTGAAATGAAAGGAAATTTCTCACCAATCTTACTTTCCCAACTTGCTCGGTTGGACTTGAACCGGTCATTTCAACACTTGAACGAATCGCTTCACCCTGTCCATGAGCCGATCGACTCACCAGTTGAGCCGATCGGTTCACCAAGCTCAGTTGATCGGTTCATCACATGAGCCAATCGGTTGGGAGTGCAGATTGTGCATAATCTGTCAATCGCAGTTTCAATCAATCCGATACTCTAATCAATCAGTCCAACACCTTGAACACTATAATACTGAGTTATCAATTGATTGAGTGTTTAATTGAACTACTAAACTCCTTTAGTAATCAATCTAAACATGTTTGTGGACAAACTCCTATTCCAGGTTAAATCCTATGTGTGTGACCCTACAGGTCCATTTCACGTTGGCAGTGAAAGTCCATAACATTTATGACTTCACAAGTAAAGAGCGGTGCCTAGTCACACATCAGTGCTACCCAAGTGAAATGGAAAGTTGGAGAACAACTTTCAATTCTACAATCCGTGAATGGTGTTACAGTGAATGTATAATTCCTTTGTCTCTGATATCCTGAATGAACTCGAGGCATGGAACAATCATCCTATCAACGTTCATTCATTTCCTTGATCTCAGAGCATACTGGATGAGATGTGTGTGACATCAATATCACATATCGATCCACACGTGCATGTGCATGCCTTTCTCAATCCTACTCATCAAGTGGCCAAGGACATCAAACTCCCTAAGGAGGGACAAATCCCATATCTATCACTCACCCCTCAAAAGCCCCATGTGTCAAAGCCACCCAATCATCACCTTTATAACAACCCATGTTTCAGGACTGTGTTTGATGATGTCAAAGTGTACCCAACGACATGTGTTGAGTGTAGTGATTTCAGGTCTAAGAATCATACTCACCACCATCACTGTGAGAGCTGACTGTGACTACCAAGTCATGGTTCCATGTGTCACTCTCACGGTGGGTCTATCCGGTACCTTGTTCTCTAACAAGTACCTATGTGCTTGGTTTGATATCACTATATCATGACTAATGAGATTTTGTCATCAATCAACACACAATCTAGTCTTCAGTGTTATTGATGTCTATGGTTATTTCCACAATAACAACCGAGTAGGGACTAAACAAGAATGTATACTCTTAACATCAGTATGATCTCATCGTTTAGGTCCTCAACCCAAAAGCATACGTCATTGAGTAAAACAATTCTTTAGACATCTATCATGTTACACCATCATCTCAGAAACAGTTTAAACATATAGATCGGAAATTGCCTTTATTATTATTCAAATCATTTACAAAGTATCCCATTACAATCATCATATGACTTGCTCTATGGGCATACATACCAACAAGTCACTGGACTTGATCCATAACTAGGTATATGCCTTGTAACCTTCCTTCACAATCTATATTTGTTGAGGCGATCTGTTGTTCAAAGGGAACGTGATAAGAAAATTTTGTTTTTGCTCCCATCTTTATCGCCATATTTACTATCAACATACCTCCTTTAAATAGGAGTTTTAGTTACATGGTCTAAGCGGGTATAATGAACTACCCATAAAAGATGAACATGTACAAGGAAACAAAGATAAGGTATAGGTAAGGAAACTAACTAATATTAACAACCTCTCAAACTCAAGGTGGATCAAAGATACAAAGTTTGAAAATCAACTTATTGTGATTTCATACAATGTGTGTCTTTGTTAAGGGGTCTGCAACGTGATCTACCAAGCTTATGAAGGGTAATGCAACGATGCCTTCTAAATATGTTTCTCTCATGAAACACCAGTCTATATCTATGTACTTAGTTTGTCATGAAAAATTGGATCAATGTCAATTCGTATTACAATCTTGTTATCATAGAACATAGATGTAGTGCCATGAATGATTCATCACATATCAGTTAGAAGGTACCAAATGTGCACTATTGCTTCAATGGTATCACACATTGTTATTAATCTGCCTTGGTAAATAAAAGTGATACAACATCATGTTTCTTGTTCTTCCATGAGAGCAAGGAATCACCAAGAAATAGACAAAACACAATGGTGGAGAACCTAGTGGTTGGACGTCCATACCAATCAACATTAGTGTATGTATGCAATATAGGGTCATAGAAAGAGTTCCTAAGTAGATATTGCATCATTATTCCTTGTATGTAATGTATGATATGGAGTACAACATCATAATATCAAGGTGCAAATAAGAATTGTGATACAATGCTAAAATCAAGTTGAATATCAAGCCTAATGATGCACAAGTATGGTAGTTGTACCACTAATTGGTGATACCTTGTGGGATGAAGCAATGTCTCAACATCAACTGGGCATAATTTCACATCAAGTTCTAGAGGTGTGTCTCCATATCATAAGTTGAATCTCTTGGGATGTTCAATGATATATGATGCATACCTTTGCTGAGAGATAAAAATTCCTTTCACCCATGAGCAATCTCTAGGCCAAGAAAGTAGTGAAGCCTCCCAAGGTCATTCATTCAAACTTGTTTGACAAGATAATATAGTAGTTCATTGATTCCTACTATTTCATCTCTTGTGATGATCATGTCATCCACATACAAGAGTAGTGTGACCCATCCTTGAGGTGTGTTGTGTACAAATATAGAATAATGTATGAGTTTTAGGTGTAACCCTAATAGGTGGTGGCTTGTCTGAAGTATTCAAACCAACTCTTGGGTGATTATTTGAGTCCATAAATGACTTTGTATAGAAGAAAAACATGAGATTCATGTACTAGTAGTCTTAGCAGAGGATCCATGTACAATATTTCTTAGAGCTCTACATTTAGAAAAGTATCTTGAACATCCATTTGGTATAAATACCATTGATGGACTATGGTAATAGCTAGAAAGTTCTAACAATGGTCATTTGAGAAACTAGAGAAAATGTTTCTTCAATGTCTATGCCACACTCTTGAGCAAAGCCCCTAGAAACTAGACACGCTTTATGTATATATCAATAATGCTCATTTGCCTTGTTCTTGATCTTGTAAAGACACTTGCAACTAACAAATGAGATATCTACTAGTAGAAGAATGATATACCAAGTGTATGTGCGTTAAAAGGCCTTGAGCTCATCATACATTTCCTTCTTTTAGTACATAGAACTAGAAGCTTCCTGATATAAAGATGGAGTACAATATACATGAAGAGTAGTGAGGAAATTTGCATAATCTAGAGAGTAACAGGAGACTACTGAATGAGCATAGTGTGAATTTCGATGATGTTCATGTAGATATATTCTTAGAACCACATTTGTGTCAGTAGATTAAGGGTATGTACATCATTGGGATCATAATTATGTGTCATGTGATTCACTGTGGTACAATGCTCAACATGGGTGGCCTCAATCCCTACTAGTGGTGATGTAGTAGGAGGCTCAAAATGGTTGGCCTCAAATCATGTGCAAATCTCAATAAGGAAGGCTTCAATCCTAATGGGAATCTTAGCAGGATTAGCTTTGATTTGAGGATTTGTGTTGCAAATTGTTGTGGTAGTGGATTCTTCATGAGGTATGGTAATGAACTAGTAAAGCAAGGTTTGGTCTATGTTGGTGGAAGAGTAGTAAGTGTGTCTTCAAGAAAAGTAACATCCCTTGTGATGTACAACATATTCAAAAGAACGATACCCTTTGTGTTCATCACTATATCATACAAGGACACAACGTGCAAACATTACCTCAAGTTTTTTTCACTAGTGTTGAGAAGAAAGACAAAGCAAGTGCAGTTAAAAACATACATGTGGGTGTAGGATGGTGGTTGCTTGTAGATTTTTTATGTGGTGAGACTTCCCTTAGATTTGTAGTGGGCATGATATTGATGAGATAAGTGGATGTGAGGATGGATTCAACCTAGAAGAGTTGGGGAATGCCAGATCTAGTAACAAGAGCATGGGTAGTTTCAAGAATATATTAGTGCTTCATCTTTGTAACACCATTATGTTTATAAGAACAAAAGAAACATTATTGGATGGTGCCTTGGGATTTGAGGAGCTCACGCATGGTAGTAGATGTGTACTCCTTTACATCATATGTAGGGAATAGACAAATGACTTTATTATGTTGGGTCTTAATTCAATTGGTAAATTATTAGTGTTCATGTGGATTTAGACCTATTGCGCATGAGGTAGAACCAAGTATTTTTTGAGAAATTATCAACAAAAGGCTACATAATATTGAAATCTACTTCCTAGGTGATAGGAGAAGGTCCCCAAATGTTAAAATAATCAAGATAAAGAAATTTCTATATTTATTAGTTAAGTTTGAAAAAGGAAGAGCGACAACTTTTACATGTTTGCAACTTGTGCATTCTTGTAATTGAGTGGCAATAGAAAATAAACCTAGAATACTAGACTTAACATTACTACTAAGACAACATAGAGATATTGTGACGACTGCTATCAAACCGACAACGTTATCACACGATACTACGCAGAAACAACCATTACTAATGGATTATATAAAATCACTAAAAATTAAAACCTTTTTACCAAGACATTCATTACCAGGAAACTCTTTACAGAAAGAACCAAAGCCATATGTACATCATGGTTCACTTTATACATACATCATTCCATCGCCTCACAAGGGTATGAGATATCAGTTTCTTTACTAAAACATATAAGCGTACTAGCCAAAATCTCTGATCAATTATAAAACTATTTACGCACTATCTCCCAATGACCTGATAGTACAGGGACGATACATAGGACTATATATCTACAAGACACATAACAGTAGATTCAACATGAGTTGTTACTGCATCCTTATTGCTGCTATCCACTCTCTACTACATGATATTTACCTCCTCGTGCACATCTACCTAAAAAGTGTGGGAACCCACAGGGTGAGATCCATATCTCGGCGGGAGATATAACTTTCTACCAATAATATTATTATCATAGATAAATCTTATGAAAGAGAGCAGAAGAAACCTTTATTGAATTAAATAGGTATAACTACTTGTTATATGTAGATTAGAGAAATCTTATCATTTAGGCAGTTTAGATATCTATAACTGAGCAATATATTATCTAATCTCTTTTAAAAGGAATATGAAGAATATGTGTAACATTTATCAACTATGACATATAAAAGTAATTGCAGCCTCATTCAATGTTTTTGCATTTTATCCTTAAGCAAATACGTTACAAAGATGATTACATCTTTCAACAATCAATCTTATGCCATGAGGAGATGAGGTATACTTCTCATGCTCCAACTAACCTAAATTAGATAGCATTGGTGTCATATAAGGTCCATGGAAGATCTAGAATCCACGACCTCACCCCCTCGGTCAGTACGAGATTACTGGTAGTGACATTATAAGTCAAACTGCAATTTCAGCTAGCCAGGGTATAATGGCTCAACGCTATAGAGATACAACTCGTAGCTTTTTCTTTGTCCAGGGTATGACCTATAGTCAATCATGCATATATATATTTATATATATATATAGAGAGAGAGAGAGAGTTATGGCCTACAACCATACTCTTGTCAAGGTATGGCTTTACCAACAATCCTAATTTTACATCAGAGCTACAGCCTACAACTGCACTCTTCTCAGGGTATGGCATATATCCAATCCTGAGGTTTGTAGGAAGCAAGGAAATACTTGTCTTGCACCTCGCATATTCAAAAATATGTGCTCCGAGTAAAACCTGTTTCACCATCTAACAAGTTTTGACACTGAATGGATCTATGGCCTGGGCAAACTACATTTTTAGTTTCACTTGATAAGTTAATTGTATTACAACATCTTTTAACATTAATTAAGTTACAAGCATGAATTATAGACAATTGCTACAAAGAAAGGTCTAATACATTTTCAAGGAATCTTGTATCAATTGGAACACATCTTGTTACACCCATCCTGGGATCTCAATCCCTTCAAACACAATGCTGGGAATCTCATCCCTTCAACATTATCGTTATCATGATCACATGTTTTGGGTATCAAACCCTTAGTTAATAATTGAACAATATCACCTATTACCAGGCAACAATCATCTCTATATCATCAGACCTATATACATATATATACATATATATATATATATATCATACTTGTTGCACAAGTATATCACATGGCTCACCAGGCCTATATAATTTGTATCATGCTAAATCATCATAGCTCATACATGGCTATGCTCATCATCTCATAATACCTACATGGTTCACATTTCATGGTAAAAGCAATATCAAGTAATTATCATCACTGTGCCATAAAGAGAATCATTCAAATTGCAACCCTCTCATAATTAGGGTTAGGGTTTTCCCTTATATCCAATTAGGGTATTCAAGTTCATATTTAACAACCAAACCCTAATTCGATGAATGACCACAAGTGAAGGAGATACACGATTTAAATAATGAAAAATCCAATATTTCATCATAAGAGCTATATTATTACCATAAGTATTTAAGCATACTTAATTACTCTCATTACCTTTATCATATGAGTAGTAAAAGTTTCTCTCTCATCCTTACTAGGATATTGATTCCAACATACTTATT
The DNA here is from genome assembly GCA_963693085.1 of Alisma plantago-aquatica. Classification (NCBI taxonomy): domain Eukaryota; kingdom Viridiplantae; phylum Streptophyta; class Magnoliopsida; order Alismatales; family Alismataceae; genus Alisma; species Alisma plantago-aquatica. Next base: position 910,181,229 of record OY856409.1, read on the forward strand.
ACATTGGATCAACCCTCATTAGGGTTTATCAGCCTACACTTAATAAAGTGTGTCCATATCATTACTTCATAGTGTATCAATTGACTATATTGATCATGTGTCGACCTACACTCATCAAGGTGTATTGTCCTACATACTAACCCTTTTGTCGACCTAGGCACATGTATCAGCCATGAAACTCTTCACTTGTGTCGGCCATGGCACATCAAAGAGATATCGGTTTAGAGGTTCTTAGGGTGATATCAGTTTTAAGGTGCTTAAAGTGATATCGGCTATGAATCATATCTTGGTGTATCACCTTCACCATATCGTGGCACATCACCTTATTCATAATTTAGCAATATATTTTTACCTCACTTAAGAATAACATCTCGACCTCACTTTAGGGTATTTGCCACCGTATCACTTTGTGTATCGGTCACCCTATCACTTTGTGTATCGGTCACCCTATCACTTTGTGTATTGATCACCCTATCACTTTGTGTATCAGTCATAATATATTCTAGGGTTTTGGCCACACTATCATCTACTGTATCGACCTATCTATCACCAAGTGATATCGGCCTCTAGGGTTTTGATTGTATCGGGTTAACCATCATAAACACCCTTGTTTTCTTTTCTCCTATCAAGGTCTCGACCTCACCACCACTTGGTGTGTTGTACATGACTTCAAGGAGTGTGTCACCCACACCTTCACATGGTGTGTCGGCCTAGGTGTGTCTCCCATCACACTTGTGTCAGGCAAGAGGTGTGTCGGGTTGCTAAGGTTAAGGCATGTTGGGTTAGCCCTATAGACTTCATATCTTCACTCACTTTCAAGATATTGGACTGCCCTCATCCTTAGCCTTAGGTGATAGGATAAAAACTATAAGAACAATGGTCCTTTGTATGTAACAAACCGGTAAGGAGTTATGACTCCAAGTGTATTGGTTTCCCTTCACCTAACACCATATTGGGTTGGGGCTTTCTCAAACCAATATCAGATTGTACATAAGAGATTCCATCATATTCAAGCTTAAACCCTTCATCCATTAACATTCTAGTTCAAGGAAAATAGCCCCACATATCTATTAGATTTCATACAATCATCATTCAATCAAGGAAAGTCAAAATTGAAAAGGGATCATCAGGTATTGCATGATAGAAGGTGAATAATAATAAAGTTGAGTTCAAGTTATATACACTGCCTCAATATCAACACTAGAGCTTAAAGCTTCAAAGATCAACGTTACCAAGGTTTAATATGACTTATCAAAAGTCCAATACTTGATCACAACACTTCTATATGAAAGAAGATACCATAGTTAGGAACTTGATGAAGAAGAAAAGAAAGAAAGGAACCATGACCCGAGAAGCATAGTCCACCCAAGTTTGAAGATGACCATGGCTTCACCTTAGGCAATATTCTCGAGCTCACTCTTTCTCATTGAGGTCCTAGGGTCTTCCACCAAGAGGGATATGGCAAAAGAGTCCAAAGGTTTACTTGCTTATGAAAAGAGGGATTTATATAGTTGAGGCTCATGAAAGAGAGTGTATGTGAAGTGTCATCACCATATGCACTTAGGTGACACGTGTCCATACATGGTGACTCCATGCAACCATAATTATCTTTTCATGCAAAACAAATGAGGATAATCCAAAGATAATATATCGGCCATTGGGTATCTTGGTTGACAAGATATCACAACCCAATATCACTTTATGTGCAAACTGATACAACTTTTGCAAGGAACATCTAAACCGATATGCTTCACTTACTTGAGGTTCTTATCCCATCATGAATACTTCAAAAAGGTTGCTAAACCAATATGGAATCTCCTCTATGGCTTACAAGTGATAGGCACTCCCATATACACTTCATAACTCGACACAACCCCATTTAGGGTTCAAGACACTCATCATTCTTTGGTTCTTTCACCACCAAGAGTGCTACCACTCAATCAAGACTCAATAAAGGCACCTCTTCCTTTCTCTCTCCTATAGATGATTCTAAGAGAGAAAAGGGACACTCTAGAGGTGATAATTTTCACATCAACCCCTCATTTTGGGTATTTTGTAATTTGTACCAAAATTATCATATAAAGCACAAACAATTTGCAAACAAGCTCAAACTTGAAAACTAAACTCTCCTTAAGTCTTAATTACTTTTAAAAAGATTAAGACAAGTTTCTAAATAAAATACTTAGGAAAATCTTGTAGGGTTATCCCAAAACCTAGGTCAGCGGTGTTATAGATATATTACTAATCTATGATACAATAGTTTAGGTGATAACATTACTCCAAAAATGATAATATGGGTGTTGTTTGGAATATAAAGATTGGTCACATGATATATGGATCGCCAACTCTAGTTGCAATTCCAATATATGGTTTGGGTACAGGTCCTACATAGAACACCAAGCTTGATAAAAAATGACTTGAATTCCAGAACCACAAATTTTGGCAACATATATAAGATACATGCAAAACTTTGGGCAAACTGAAATTTTCACAAATTGAAGGTTGAGACATGATGTGTCCAATCTAAGATATATCAATAAGTGAACCAACTACCATTTCTTTTCGTGTTTTTTGTAAAGAAAAAAAATCCTTAAAATTAAAGAATTTGGAGTCATATGATGTGTGGCATCTAGATCCACGATCCATGTGCTAGAGAATGTACCCATAGTCGAGGATGATGAAGATGAAGATGCACATCTAATGCTTAAAGACGTGGAGATACCATCACCCCCAACTGTATGATTCAACGTAGCATGGCTACGATCTCTGTGGGAGAGAGTTGCTTTATCAGTAGTTGATATAGAAACAAAGTTTTTTATAGTTGGGGCAATAGCATGTTGGTTCTTTCCTTGTATTCCTAATATAGTTTGGGTGAAGATTGCAACCTCCCATGATCATCTGACATTTTTTGTTACAATGTGTGCACAAAAGACGATCATGAGATATTTTCGCAGTAGTAGTTGCAAGAGTCGTGTTAGCGCTAGATGTGTCACGAGGCAGATTGCATATGGTATTGTTGTCTTAATGATATGGAAATGAGTCTCATCTACCACAAGATTAAGGATGATTGATTCAAGAGGTGTTACTGGATGTTGTATGATTTTAGTCACACACGGCTGGAATTCTTAGCAGGAGTTGAGACATTTGAAACTCCATGTTGTTGTTAGATATTAGACAACATTTAAATTCTATTTTTGGCACATAAAACCACCAATATTGCAATAGTAATAATAATAGTAATGGATTTGAGAAAGCAACAGTTAGTTGAGAAATGCAAATACCGGAGTCTCTGAATGAAAGTGTGTGAAACATTATCTTCAAAACATATTGTACCACTCTTAGCACGAGCTTTTCCAATGGTATATATCCAACATTTAACCACCCCAACTTTGGTATAGTCGCTCAGTGCAAGCGAGTAGACTGACATACTTGTTCTATGATACTTTGTCACAAAAGAAAAGAAGAACATCGTAAAGTGTTTCCGACACAAAACCAACAACAAGAAAGAGAAGAATGGTTTAGTGGATGAACAAAATCTTGGAGAGTGATGGATGGAATGATGGAGTAATCCAGTTAGGGAAAAATTGGAACTTAGATTTCTCTCTATGTAATGGCTTTTCCTTTTCTCTTTGTGTTTATACTTGTATGTCTCAAATGAGAGAAGATGTCTCCTTATAAGGAGAACTGGCTCGAGGGCACCCGCAGTAATAGACCGCATACGTTGCGCATGTCACAACAATTGGTTCTTTTTATAATGTGCATCTTTAACATCACATCAATGAGCATCTTTTAAGTTTACTCAAGAGAAATAATTGTTGTTTATAAGTTTAATCAAGAGGAATGATTGTTGCTAATAAATTTAGTCAAAAGGAATAATTACTGCTATTTTCGCGTTGCCAATGACTCCAAACAACACAAATAGAAAATAAAAGCCTCGTTTTGAAAAGAATAAAAATAAGTGGCTCTATAAAATTATAAGCCACGTGTTCTATTGCTCTAGGGTGAGCAACATGAGACAAAACGGATGGCTATAAAACTAATATTTAAAACAAAAATATAATATTCTTCTGCATGTTCTATAAAATCTAAAAAAATCAATAAATAACAAAATTTTACGACATTACTATGCTTTTTCAGTATTGGTATCTTGTGACTTTGAACCATTGTCTATAATGAACCATTTCCATCCAGAGAGACATGGTGAACTATGTCTTAAACTAGACTCCCTGATACAAGCTTTAATGGATCACATGATCACAATGAGGGAATGAGTGAGTTCCTATTGGTGTACACAAAAATGGCTTTCACAAGAATTTTATTTCATGAGCACTCTAATGAGTATGTCCAACTCACATAGACCCCGACTCTTGGGTTACACTCATATAGTAGGGATCCGCAAGGGTATCATGTCTTGTCTACACCCTACCATTGTTGGCCTAGAACCCATTCAACCAAGCTATTCTCATACTCAAACAGACTAAGCACTAGCACCGTAGGGAGGGTCATGAGTGAAAATCCAAGTGTGTACTTCTTCATAACAATACAATTTCGTTCTCTCTTTGAACCAATCCTCATGGGGTCTTTAGTTTTGAATGGTAGGGTTGCCACTGCAATGTTTAATCTATAGACAGAAGACACATCCCCCTCAACGAACTCAATACTAGCTTTCTATCTAAACCTTTATAAATGGATCAACAATATTCAATATACATTTCACATACTCTATAGATATGAACCCATGAGTGATGTGATCTCTCACATCATTATATCTTAACCTCTAAAGTAATTTCTTGGGTTACCTTTAGATTGTTTAGCTTTTTTGGCTATTTTTTTTATCACATAATATATAAATAAGAGGACATGACTTCGAAACAATTGACAAATCAAGAAGTAAATTCCTAAGCCATTCATCCTGACAAAAAGTTAAGTCTAAGGTAATAAACTTAGCCTCCATAGTGGATCTATCTCTAACAATTTTCTTGGGTGATTTTCAAGAAACTCCTCCTCCTCTAAGGCAAAACACATGTACACCCACTGGTAGACTTGGTTTCATTTGAATCAGCAATCCAATTTGCATTATATAGGCCTCCAACATGGATGGGAAACCTGTGTAGTGGAGACTATACTTACTCATACCTTTAAGTTATTTGAAAACTCTAACTAAAGTCTTCTAGTGGTCTGTGTTAGGAAAACGTGTGTACCTACTCAACCTACTTACAACATAGGAAATATTAGGTCTAGTACAATTAGCTAGGTACATCAAACTTTATATTACTTATGCGCGCGCGCGCGCGCGCACACACACACACACACACACACACACACACACACACACACATATATATATATATATATATATATATATATATATATATATATATATATATATATATATATATATACTATTACCATACTAAGAGAGAGAAGACTCTGTCTCCGTTCCTCTCACATGATATTTGTTATGAAGACTCATTCGGTTCCTTTCACATGATATATGTTTTTCGTTCTCTTGTGTGGGCGTGTGTGTACCCACCCAATATATACTTGGCAAGTTGGCATATGCAATTCAACTAGCGCTTGGGAAACTAGCGTTTGAAACCCTATTTGCAGCCGGTTCAGATTGTTCTCTCCATCCCTTCTGGAGACGACGGAAGGACGAGTGCCTTCAGAGCTCCTTTGCTTTTGCCCGGGTCGAGCGGGAAAAGAGTCTAGGTGTCGTTATCTGTCCATAGGCATTCGTCAGAAGAGTATGCATGTACAACCCGAAGTTTGTCGTCCAGGATTGGGAGAAATTACACCGGCAACTGCTGTTTCAGTGAACCCTAAACAAAAAGTTCTTCCTTACATTCATCAATTCCTTAGCTGGGATCACGGTGCGACATCGCTAACCTCCTCGAGTTCTAGATACAGTTGTTGGTATCTCCCATCTGCACATCTCCACACCGTTCGTCTCCGATACGTCCATTGCACTGTATCGCCGATTTCAATATCTGCTTCCCTTTGTTCATTTCTAATCGTTCCACTAGAATACTAAGAATTTTTAATTTTTAATAATTCGGATTTGTTTGTTTTGTTAATCGGCTGTAGATTAACTTTGTTAGTTCATTTTTGTTCGTTTGTTGACTTCCCCGCCTCAGTACGTTGTCATGATAGTTTGACCTATTTTGACTAATTAATTTATCGATTGTGAGATGTGAGTGTGCGATTGACACTGTAACTGCCTCACTACCCACTCATATGCTATGCTTACTCACCAAAATTTCTTTTACTAGCGAGCAAATTGCTACGGTATCAAAGAGTTACTTTTGTAAACAATATCATTGTGCTAGCCAGTGAAGATCTATGGTCTCACATTCTTCCCTGCCTATTGCTTTTCCTCTGATGTGTACGAATTTCTGTCGGACTGGTTTCTTCACATTTATCATCTAATTTATGATTGTCTTCTCTATTCTTGTTCGGACTGGTTCCTTCATGTGTCATATTATGACCCATTTCACGTTAAGAGTAGCTTTTATATCTGATTCATAGACTCTTAGAAAACAAAATGTTTTGAATTTACTTCAAGATGATTATCGAGCATGGATATACAGTCTTATACAGTTATTCGAACCCACGAGCTATACTACAGTCAACGAGCTAACTGTTAAGTACACCTTCTATGTACTTCGTTTGGTCCATTTTATTTGTTTTTCATTTTGGACCCGCCTCATTTGAATTCCCATTTTATATTAACATCAATTTTCTATATTTTGCTAATCCCACAACATACGTTGCCACAACATTTGACTACATATGACTTTATATCTTTTCTGTATCATTAAAATGCATGTATTTCTCGACTCAACAAAAGAGATTGAAGATAATATTAAGACTTGGCATTTAATCAAGTATCTTCATTGTAATATTGATCATTTTCATACTTCCAAAATAAGTTGGAATCAGTGTTACTATATTTGTATTGCCCAACCATGATATACAATATTATATTTTCTAACATAACATTTGATTCATTGTGTGATGAGGCTGGTACTTCATTTCGAATTTTTATTTTACTAATAATTTAGAAAAAATCTCTCCAAACATAAAAAATATGCATCACACCAATATTAGAAACATGTAGAGTTCATATAACAGTAAGTCAATAGTTTGCAGCATATGATTTATTTTGTGATATTTATTATTCATTAGAAACAATAACAAATGTAAGATATTATGTGAACCACCAAAAGTTTTTTTTCTTATAACTATATGATTGACATTTGAATTGAATGACGTCATGTTATTTAAACAATAAAAATGAATGGTTGTGAATCTAGTGAAAAATGAATAATTATAATTAGTAGAAATCAAGTACCAACTACTATCATTTTCCCTATTTATTATATATGAATTATCTATAGCATTGGTATCTAAAGAAGACAAGTCACACTCCAGGAATGAATTGACAAGAGACGCATGAGAAAGTTTGGTATTACTCTTTTGGTCTCAAATGTTTAGCGTTAATTTTTTTCTCACCAATGTTTGGTATTACCTGAGAAATTACTAAGTGATATATAAGGTTGCCATAAGTATATTACAATTTCTGTCATAATATATATATTATGCTAAAGTTTCTTTTGTGTTGATGATGTACTATTTCTTTTTACTAAATTTGAAGTGATGGATTGAATGAATCATTGCTTTTTCTTAGTTTTATTTGTTCAGTTAAATTTTTCTTTGAGTAATTTGTTTTACTAACACTATAATTTTTAGTAAAGCATATACATTACATATTATAAGAGAACAAATTAAAGTGATATGACTTTTGTATGTACCAACTATCCTTGCAACTAAGGAAGACCACTTTTTATTATTTTGAGTATGCTAAGTAAGACTTTTACATCATTGTTCCCACAACTGGTCATATGCATGTAGTCTATGACACATGAAATTCATAATTTTTTTTTAAAAATCAAGGAATCAAAAATACAACATGTAACTATCCTTAACGACCATGAGTTACTACATCATTATAGAAAAATCATACCAGATTGTAGTTTGAAGCATTATGTAGTATTCAAAGCCATAATCATCATTTTCTTGTTACTTTGCTCGGCATTATGTAGTATTCAAAGCCATAATCATCATTTTCTTATTATTTTGCTCGTGAGAAATTTTCTGTCTCCGTAAGAGTTGGTTGTGTACCTCCATATGTGAGATAGTCATCTCAAAATTGAATACTCATGTCCCATTATTAACCAATTAGATTGTGTTCCCTTGTTAAATAGACAACCACTACAGTAAAAAAATCACATTATATGACTTCATTATACCATTATATTTTTATTTTTTTGTCATATAATTTATTTTCATAATATGAAATTTATAATCAGTAAAATAAAAGTAATGAAAGTCACATGATTCCAAATAAGATGTCTCAAACCACCATAAAAAAGCAAACTCCTAGAAATTGGGTTGTACACTAAAAATTGATGTTTATGAATTAATATATATATATATATATATATATATATATATATATATATATTATTGTGATATATATGCATATATATGACTAAGTTCATAAGTGTCGGATTCATTAAGGATACTCTTGTATAAATTGAAATATGGGATCAATATTATAATTTTGTTTTTCTCAAAAATACAAACCAGATCTAATTATCTTTAAAACTACACGCGTTGATGAGTTACAGAAAAAGTAAATTGCAAATTTCATTTTTTAATGATGTACATAGAAAACCAAAATACATATGGTTTTTATCTATAACATTACTCATAGTGGAGATATCGTTAGGCAGAAAAACTTCAATTTTCATGTAGTTTTGCTTGTTAGAAGTATGCATTTACACTATCATAAATGAACTAAAAGGACAATAAAATGTTATAAGAAAACACATAAATAATAATTATACATTGGTTAAAGTCACGTGAGCTCTATTCATATAATGTAGGAAATAAGCTTAGTTGGTTATTCTTGTAGAAACCACCCATTAACCTCGTATTCATTTACCCATTACTATTTATAGTAGAAACATAGGAAAAAACTATATCATTGTAATGTATACTTGCTGTCTTTGGATAGTTTTATTATTAAATGTTTGCAAAAGTATGTCCAACTTCAAAAGTTAAACCTTTTTGTGATGTAAAAGTAAAACCATACATAGGATATGTTGTATTACATTCTCTTACATCGATATTGGATTACTTTTGATAAGAAGATTATTTATTTAGAAAATAACAATGTACAATCACACATATATACTAAGCTACCCTATGATGTGAAATAGTGCCAAAATGTCATATCCTTCTCAAGTGACTTAAATAAATCATTTTCTACGTGTGGAGGGTCATTTTATTTGGCCTCCTTTGTATATAATTTTACTAAAATGTGAATCAAAGATAATTCCTTTGTGTACCATGATGCCCACTAGCTAAGATAACTCCAAGTGAAATTTTAGTAATTGAATGGTTGTGATGTTTTAGTATGACAAAATTATTGTATGTCCATAACATAGTACATTGTTTATACCATATCTAGAACAAATTATTTCTCATGCATGTTATTAACTTCTTAATAAATGATTATTTATAAGTAAACTTAAATATAAGGCTTTATCACACTAACATAAAGTATGTCTAACCTATTAAAACATGGCTAGCTCAAAACAAATTTATTATCCACTTCAAATTAAGAAAATCTAATTTAACATTAACGATTGGCATTTTATATAATAGAATAAATTGTACTTTCCTTTCCTATATATACATAAAAGCCTATAATCACAATACCAAATCCATGTTTTTTATTTGTATGAGTTTTATACAAAAGGTAGAAGCAAATTCAAAATGATAGTGATATCATGATTAATTGACTAAGATAGTAATTAGAGTTTATAAATTTTAGGAGATCTCAATAATGTTTGTATAGAAGAGGTAACAGAAGAAATATTCAAATCAATAAGAGTACATGATAGCAAAGCATAGGAAGTTTCAAAAATCAGATGTTTTCGAGACAATCATATACAATAACAATGTAAAATTACAAAGACAAATGTGACATTTAGTAGGGATAAAATACTTCTTCTTAATATTATAGATGATTGAACCATATTTTTTTTCTAATTTCTATTCTGGAATCATTAAAGTTTTTCTTTGTATACTATTTGTATAACATCATTCTAACCAACATCATGTGCAATGCACGTGCGTTAACTAGTATGTATATATATATATATATATATATATATATATATATATATATTATAGATCAAGTGGAGTATGGACCTTAAGATGTAAATTAGGATCATAAAGATTGTTAATAGGTGTACTATCAAACATCTTGAATCTATCTAATATTTGTCAACATAATGAGTTTGATTAAGTACAAAACCAAAGTAGATTTCTCAATTTAATACCAAGTACTATATCAACAAGTGCTAAATCTTTTATATCAAAATTGATAGCAAGAAAATATTTAGTTTTATTAACTTTTACAATATTTGATCCAAACAACAAGATATCATCAATATACAAACACATAATGATACAAGCATTACCAACAATTTTGGAATAGATACAACGTCCATATCTGTTTACAATAAATCTAAACAATAAAACAATTTTATCATACTTACCTATCCATTTTTTAGGTGCTTGTTTAAGTCCATACAATGACTTGACTAGTCTATAAATGTTATGTTCTTGTCTAGGTGTAATAGAACCATTTAGCTAATGTAAATAAATAACGTCTTCATGATCTCCATTCCAAAATGCAATATTCACATCTATTTGATGGACTTCAAATTTATGGATTGCATCCAGTGCAACTAGGATAGAAATGGAAGAGATCTTAGTTACATGTGCATATGTATCAAATTGATCAAATCCTTTCTATAGACCAAAGTCTTTCGCTACTAGTCTGGCCATAAACTTATCTATGGAACAATCTATCCCCATATTTTTCTTGAAGACCCAATTACATCCAATAGTTTTATAGCCTGGAGGAAGCTCAGTTAGAATCCAAATATGGTTTCTCATATGGACTCTATTTCATTATCAACAACTTCTTTCCAAAAGCTAGAGTCTATGGATTTCATGACATCCTCATAGGTTCGGGGGTCTTCTAAGAAGGTGTATAAGTTGGGACCATAGTTCTTATCAACTTTAGTCCCTTTATCCCTACCTAGGTCACCAAGTGGTTTGTCAACAAGAAGTACATGTTCTCCTTCATATGAAGTTGGAACAGGAATATGTTCTTGTTGAGAAGAGGAAGAAGGATCTTCACTAGCTTATCTAGGAATCTTTTCCTTTAAGAGAAATATGGTTTTGTAATAGACAATATCTACATGTCTAATATCAAGTATAGTTTTTTACTCTAATGTTAGAGATAAAATTATTAGGAATCTATTTACATTACTGTTTTCAACATATCCAATAAAGATTGTATCAATACTTTTACATCCTAGTTTGATTTTCTTATTATTGGGATTTTAACCTTGGCAAAACACCACAATACTTTGAGTAATTTCAAACAAGGTTTCTTGTTAAGTCAAAGTTCATAGGGTGTTTTGTCAACATGTCTAAAAGGTATACAATTTAAAATGTAGTTATTAGTTTGAAGAGATTCCCCCCATAGTCTGTGACTAAGTCCAGACTCTGCTAGTATTGAATCGACCATATCAATCAATGTTCTATTTTCTCTCTCAATTACTCCATTAGATTGAGGATCATATGGGGCACTGGTCAAGTATAAGGCATTGGTCCTCATAAAACTTATTAAGTTCATCAGAAGTGTATTCACCATTTTGATTTTATAGATTTAGAACTTTTCTAATTGTTTCTCCATTTTGATTTTATAGATTTAGAACTTTTCTAGTTGTTTGTATTTAATCTAAAATAAGTCAATAGAATAATATTTAAGAAAGCCATCTATAAAAGCTACAAAATATCTCATACCTTCACAAGTAAGAACATTGTTTAAATGACAAACATCAATATCAATTAATTCAAGTAGAGATGTATTATAGTCTACTGAATTAAATGTCTTCTTAGGAATCTTAGGTTAAACAAAAAAACACATCTATAAAAAATATCAATTTGAGTCTTGAGAATCAAATCTAAGTTAATCATTCATTTCATCATATTTTTATTCACATATCCAAAACATGCATGCCAAACATCACTAGTTTTAGTAACTAATACAATAGAAGATATTTTATTTGATTAAGATGAATTACATGAAACCGAAGAGAATTTTGATATGGACACCACAGTGTAACCTAAACCAATATATGAACCATACCTAAAATAAAAACATGATTTCCTGACACAACAAGGTATAACTGATGCATGTGTTTTTAGTCATTATTACATGCACATTTTCCCTTGATTTCATGTGTAAATTAGTTATTTATTTGATTTATTTTGTATGGAATGACATAGATGGCCTATTTCTATTGAATGCATAAAATTATATGATTATAACGGTTTTATGTAGTATTTTACGCATCCCAAGTACTTATGTTGTTTTTGTGCATTTTCAGGTACAAGGAAGTTCTATAGACTCGGTGCTACCAACCTGGTAATAGTCGGTGGTACCAACTTAACGTAGTTATGGACCCTAAACTCACCCAGAGTCAGTACTACCGATAGCCAAAGTTTGTGGTACCCAAACAGCATCAGTAAAATCCCAGCATTGTTCGAGAAAACTCAGTGCTACCGAGTTTCCAACATGGTACTACTGACTTGACGTCAGGGAGGCGGTTCGAAAATCATAAAACTCAATGTTATTGAGTCTAGTCAATAGTACCGACACGATCTGGATCGTGTGACTAAACCTAAGTGACTCAGTACTACCAACTCACCTAGTCGGTTCTACCAAGTCTGCTCGATCAAGCCATCCACAGATTTCACTCCAATCTAATGGTGGATGTTATTTCATACCCTAAGTGCCTTCTATGACTTAGGGGAATGACGGTCAGACCAAGGGGATGGTCGTTTCTATTACAAAATAACTAGAGAGAGAGAAGAGAAGAACTGAGGACCGAAAGCTTCAATTGGGAAGATCTGAGCACCTCTGGAGGATGATTCTGCAGTCAGAAGATAGCGGAACGCACATACGATGGAGGGGATCTCCTGGACGGGTAGATATTTAGGAGTTACTTTACTTTCCTAATGTTTTCCATATTTTTCTTCTTCCTTTCTATGTATTTGTTGATGAAAACCATGTAAGGCTAAAAAAATTTATTCCTTAGGATCCGGGAGTAGCCCGGATATATAGTACAATTGATTTTTATGCATTAATATTAATTTTATCTCTTTTTACAGGATATAAATCTTGAAAGCTTTGTGTTCTATTTGTGTTTGATCACCATAAGTGGATTAATATATGCTTAGTCATCTTGAGAGAGGGATTAAGGGTTGGAAATCATATATTTACCAGTGTATTGTGCCCTTTGGGAAAAGTGGAGTGTAAACAGGAGGAGAAACTCAGAGAATAATCATAAAGCATCTAACTAATCAACCAATAACTGTGGAAGTGAGATTGGTATTAGATTAGGTAGTGACATACACTACGGGAGTAGGTAATACTAGCTACATGCTCCTTATACAGGGATTGAGATAATACATATTAGTGTATGAGGTTAATTATTAGTGTTATCTGTGGTAAAACCACTGTCCTAAGGAATTCATTCCATCTCTAATTAATTCAAACCTTTAATTCATTTTGTTTCTGCATTAGTTTTGTAACTCAAACCAATTCAACCATTCACAATTGGCCTAGCTGATTAGACTACAATTAGTAGTAGTCTATTGGAGAAACATTTTCATGTGTTCGACTCGGTTCCCAAAGGGGCCTATATTACTTCAATATGTTCACTTGCGTATAACGCACGATAAACACGTGCCATGTTTTTGACACTATTGTCGGGGAAACGACAACATCCAGCACTACAAGTTTTTTAGTCGACCACTCTAGGCCAACCCTTTTTTTATTTTCATTTAGAGTTGAATTATAAAATTATTATTACCTCTATTTTTGTTGTTGCACTCTGACAATTAGTTTGTCACTTTTAGGCATTGGTGTATGGTACAGACTCGAGCCCACGAATACAAAGTGCCATCTTCGTTGGGGTTTGGGCAAGCAGAACTCCTTCATGTAGAGAGAGAAGCTTCATGGTCAGTGGATAGATTCAACCGAAATCCACCGCTGACACCTCCACCTAAGAAACATGTGACACCAGAATAACCAGAGACATCAAAAATGGAGGAAGAAGAAGAGCATACAATATGGGAAAGGATAAAGGCTTTGTCATCTACGGCCCAGAAATGGCCCATCAAAAGGCAAGCCATCAATGTAGGTATCTACAAGATAGATCATGGACTTATTGCCTTAGTCAAATCTCAAGCGTTCCATGGCCATCCTTCTAAAGATCCAATGATGCATATCAGCAATTTCATGGAGCACTATGATATGGTCAATATAGATGGGTTCCAGCTACTACAATATATCTTTAGCTTTTTTCATCTTCACTGGCAGATAGTATAAAGTCATGGTTCAAAAATCTTGATGATGAGATCATCGAGAGATGGGATCAGATGATAGATGCATTCTTTGAGCTCTATTTCCCTCCGTAATAGATGAATGACCTAGTGAAGAAGATTCACAACTTCAGACAACAAGCTGATGAGTTGTATTCAGAGGCATGGGAGACATTTTAGAATATGCTGAGAAAGGTGCCTCATCATGGAATTGATCTACTGGGGTAGGCCAAGATATTCTATTATAGCCTACACAAAGGAGAGAGTACAACTCTTGACAGTGAATGAGCATGTTTCTTCCTCAACAACAGGCTCGCTCACTACCATGAAATTCTCAAGAACATGTCTAAAAACCAATCATGGGGAGAAGAAAGAAAGATACCAGCAACCATCAAGAGTGTGGGGGAATCCAAGGTGATATATGCTTTAAATGAGAAGTTAAATCTGATTGCTAAGAAGCTATGGCTACAGGCATATTTCCTACTGAGGAAGAAGAAGAAGAGTGCAAGTATGTGTGCCAGGGGAAATATAGGATCAATGACTATTCTTGGAGGAAGGATCCCAAATTCTCTTGGAAGGATCCTAACAACTTCCAACAGGTTCCATCACAGGTGTGGCATCAACATCCTAAGCCATGACAGTATGGTGGCCAAGCACAATATCAACCAAAGCCACAGAAAATTGACAAGATTGAAGAAATGTTGGGCAAGATGGTGAGTCAGAATGAGCGGCATATTGCAAAAACTCATAGGGATCTTCAGAATCAAGGGGCACGTATTCGCATCATAGAGACACATATCTCTCAAATAGCATATGTGAGTATACTAAAGCAACCAACCCAACAAGGATTTCTGGAAAATAGCAATGTACCTTCTAAGAATCAACATGTGAAAGCTATTCTACTATGTAGTGGCAAGAAGCTACTGAATGATGTATCTGTGATGACCTTGAATTTTAGGTTTCTGAAACCTAAGGTAGTATTTTTAGACCATGAAATCTAAGTTTATGGTTGATACCATATTGATGAATTGGCTATCCAATGATGGACTCTTAACACAACTAGGGGTTGATTGAAGATATGATGTATGCTTTTGACATCTAACTGGGTTCAATTGGGATGAACAACTTTTGCTGACTAATTAAGTGTTTATGAGATTAAACATTCATCTAGATATATGTTTGAATTTGAATGATTATATAGTGAACTTTTAGATATAGATAACAACCATACTAATTGGATTGAACTTGTTTGATGAAGATTTGGCGATTGATTGACTCATATTCTTCTAAGGTTGTTTGGAGAATTTATTTGCATGAACAAATAATGGATTTTGAGTCCCAAAATGTTGATAGAAGCTAGCTTAGGAAATTCTAAGCCTATGTCTAAAATTTTAGAATTTGTGGAAATTTCTATAGAGAGATGTAATTTTGTGAAGTTGTGGACATGAATGATATAAATCTAGTTGAACTTTGGTCTTTGGGTTATGTAGTACTTAGGTCCGGAGACAATTTAGGTTTCACGCAGCCTTTTAGCTATGTGTGGCGCCTACATCATGGATTTGTGGCTCAATCTGGCCCGTCTGCATGGATCCAATGGTGGAGACTTCATCCCATACCTCTGGTTTCCACGGAGGAGTTCCACAGATTGGATCCCATCAACTGTGTTGCTCTGTGATAAGCTTTAGATATTTCTAAGAGAAGAAATAGTTGTGGTTGGTTGAGATCTACTCAATGAACCCGATATTAGGGGATGATGTGGCCTACAGAAAGAGGACGACCACCTACTCCTCAATGTTTCTCCACTGAAAACACCAGTAGAATCCCTGGACTGCAGAGGCAAAGTGGAGGTCGTCTTGTGAGGTTTTGAGTACCAGAAAATCATCTCGGAATCCATAAAAGATGAGCAGAACCATCAATCTTACAACTTCTCTGCAAACCCATGGCTGCCGAACCAAGTCTCTGGGTGAAGCTAGTAGGAGCTCATGAATGTAGGATAAGAAGATACTAGGAGTTCTGAAGGTCACGTTTGGGTCCTTGAAGGTATCGAGAAGCTTGCAGAAGCCTCTGTTTGATCCCAGGTCTGTCTATGGTTGGTTTTCCCTTTCTTCTTTACATTGCGGCGGCACCCAACCGGAGAGCTTCCTTTTTCATAGGTCCCTGCTTCTCTGACCCATCGAAGTGGACGGAGGAGTATGAAGGTCTCTTCGAACCTTCAAGGCCTATCACCAGATAGAGAGCACCTTCCCTACTACCAAGATCCCTCAACGGAGCTGAGACTCGCGGCGGTGGCTCACGCACATAGGCGTGTTCCCCAATCACGAGGGCGAGAGAGAGAGGACCGACCAGTCTAACCAGCCAGACCAATCTAAGAACCAGACGGTCCAGGAGTAGTCTAAGATGCTGAGACATGCCCCAACCTAGTGTCCAGGTGGTGGACATCCAGGTGATCCCAAAGATCATATCAACGGCTTCAGTAAATCCCTAGAGGTAAATGTAAGTTTACAATTCCAATATTACATGCAGACTTTAGAAAATGCACTATAAATAGCTCCTTTGTCCAATAAATCCACCAAAAATACTTCCAAACTCAGAAAAATACCATCTTTCTTATGAAACCTCTAGAATAGACTTTTAAGACATTTTTTTTGGAGATATTTCATTTAGTTTATAATGATCCTTTCAACAGTTTATTGAATGAAAAAAATAATATCCAGTTGAGATTAATTCTCATAAAATTTTCCTAGAACCCTAATGATGATATACATCCATATTTAGATTGTAATCTGAGTATATATATAAATAATAGGTCTTTTTATATTAAAGAGTATTTAGATGCTTCCAATCCTATTTTAATTTTAGAAAATAGACCAATCATCAGAAAAATATGAATTTGGACCAGACCTCTAAAATGACCGCATGATCAATAGAAAAATACCAGATACCGTCCTAAGATTAGATGGAACCTAGAATTGGCAAAACCTAATTTGGACCTAAAATTCCTAGAATATGATGAACATTTATTAATGATGATTAATTTCTATTAATCAGGTGATGACTAGAGATGTAGATGATACAGAATTATTAGGAATCTCTGAACTCAGGTATGTGGGTTTTTATTAAGTATATGACTAGTTTTTGTGGATGCATAATGATATGATGTACTTTGGATGCTTTTATTTGCATATAAATTCTTGGATGTGTATTAGTATTATATGCTTCGCCAAAACTTAATGAAATATAAATGAACATTTTGATGAGTTGTATCTACTAGTGCACATGGCCCAGTATGGATGTATGTTGCCTAACATGGATGTATGATGAATTGCCCATGTTAGATGTATGATAAAATAATTTTAGCCATACTGGATGTATGAGAAGTGCTTATAAAATTGTAGTACAACTGCATCTAGTTAAATGTATAAAAGATGTGTTTACCTGATTATCATTTTAAATAATGCTTTCCTTTACTCTTTCTTTATCAAGTTATTTCAATTATGCAAGCATATTAGTATGTATCTTTCTACCTACGTACACAACACCTTGTGTGTTGATTCATTGTTTCATGTATGTTTTAGGTTCAGAGATAGCATGGGACAAAAGAAGGGAAGTGAGCAGTTGTCCAGGTTGTACCTATTGTGTTAAGATCATGTTAGCATACATGTTCATAGACTTTTGAAATAATCTTTCAATATGTAATTGTAATTAATGTTGGAATACGTCATTTTTGTAATATACATGTTGAATGTTGAGATTGTTTATGGTGTATGTTATGGTTGTATGTTCATGTATGCGCATATTGCTTCCGCAATGCACTTTGATACAATTGCTTAACATTTTCAGATTTTATCTTCTCATCTCCATGGGGTTTTGAGAAGGTGAAAATCCAGGGACATTACAGTTGGTATCAGAGCATGAACAATAGCTACACCTGACGATTGCTCATCATGAAACATAAAAATTAAATTTTACCTTTCAGATAAAATCCTAGAAACTTAGCATGTTGTTGAATAAGATTAAGTTTGACCTAGCCTCTAGGTTAGAACCTAGATGTTCGAGAACTAGGTTTAGACAAGTGTGTGAAACCCTTTCCATATAGAGCTAATATGTATTGGGTAGCTACACTAGTCTACACCATGTTCTCACCATTTCACTAGGTTACATGGCACCATACTATCTACTGTGTGTTGGACACTCAAGTTTGCTGGTTTGGTTTTATTTCCCATTCGGCTCGCACCTCGACAGTTTTCTCTGACGCCTTCCTTCTCGGAGAAAAACTATATAATATTTTATTATATATATGTAAATATAAAAATGTGTCCCTCACACAGGATAGTAGTGGGTGTTCATGCAATCGAAGTGAAAGGGAGTGACATCAGTCTAGAAGAGAGAATAGATCTAGATTAGATGTCTAGAGCCTCATAAGGTTATGTGATAGATAGATAGACAAAAGAAAGACGAAGGAAATAAGCATATAGAATCTTATCTAACTTTGATCTATGATGTTATAAGTTTACTTATTAAGATTTGAGTTGTATATGAGTCGTGATGATGAAAGTACATTCCCTTTGCCTACTTAAGATAAGCTAAGTTAAGATAGAGATGAGTATGCATGAGCCTCAAGCTCTTATACAAGGAGGATGTCTAGTGGTAGGATGAGATATGTGGTGAACTCTAGAGAGAGTAAGACCCACAGGGAGAAGGTCATAGGACCTAGCCTCCAATATATGAGATATGTGTTAAAAAAAAGTGTCCTACACTAGATTACTCTTGAGTGGTTGAGTTGAGTCCTTACGCACGATTCAAATCTATATGTGAGAATTGGGTAAAAGAAAAGAATGGGTAGATGACCCATATGATAAAGTCAATCCTTTGGCTAAATTAGGTCCTAGTTGGAGTGACATATTTTGTGAATCTCATCAATAGTTGCAAGTGAGGTAATATATGAACTCTAGTTATGAGAGTATGATGCTTTGTGCAAAAGATACTCAAAATACATGTTCTCCCTTATTCTTCTCTTTCTCAATATATGATGATAGAAACCTCACTTGAGCTATATAGATGATTTATATATGAGGAGTCGCTCATAGAAGCTTGACCTATTCTATATTCTCTTTCTATATCATACATGCGGTATCCAAGTTTGAAAATGTGATAAGATTGATTTAATATATTCTCTTTCCCATCATATCATAGATGAAATAGGTAAGTTTGAAACCATGATAAGATTGTCTTAGTATATTCCCTTTCCCTTATATCATGTATGAAAGAAATAAGTCTGAAATCATGAGGCAGACATAAGGATATATTTGGATCATAGGTTACATGATCACGAAATATAGTTCTTAGCCTCAATCTTTATATGTCTATGCTTCTAACTTTGAGGATAACTCTCACACAACTGGATGAATATCCTAACATTAAGTATATAAAGGGACCCCTTATCTGATAATGAATTCCTAGTATGATGTTGATTATGAATCACGATAATGATGTTAAGTGCAAAAATTTTGTTAATAAATGACATGCACTCTTGATATCACCTTACATGGGTGAGCACAGTGAAAGATGAAACATTAAGTAATACCTCCTTAACTTCATATGAGCAAAGAAAACCCTTATCCTTAAGGGACTGTAAGGATGTAAATTCTAAAATATAAGAGTTCATGTTTTGACTAAGACATTAAGTGATGTTTCAATTCCTATTAAAAAATGAGGCTTCAACTTATATAATGTGGGGTGGGTATACCCTACATGCTCAAATATCCTAAGATAACAACTTAGGGTACACCCAGAATTATGATGGCTTTGAAACCTAGAAGTGTTGACTTATTTGAAGTTGAACTCCTTATTTTCACCTTAAATATGAGATTAGTTGAATTTCGGGGACAAAATTCCATATAAGGTAAGGTGAATGTAATGACCTTGAATTTCAGGTTTCTGAAACCTAAGGTAGTATTTGAGGACCATGAAATCTAACTTTATGGTTGATACCATATTGATGAATTGGCTATCCAATGATGGACTCCTAACACAACTAGGGGTTGATTGAAGATACGATGTATGCTTTTGACATCTAACTGGGTTCAATTGGGATGAACGACTTTTTCTAACTAATTAAGTGTTTATGAGATTAAACATTCATCTAGATATATGTTTGAATTTGAATGATTATATATTGAACTTTTGGATATAGATAACAACCATACTAATTGGATTGAACTTGTTTGATGAAGATTTGGCGATTGATTGACTCATATTCAAGGTTTATACACCTATTTCTAAGGTTTTTTGAAGAATTTATTTGCATGAACAAATAATGGATTCTAAGTCCCAAAATTTTGATAGAAGCTAGCTTAGGAAATTCTAAGCCTATGTCTAAAATTTTAGAATTTGTGGAAATTTCTATAGAGAGATGTAAGTTTGTGAAGTTTTGGACATGAGTGATATAAATCTAGTTGAACTTTGGTCTTTGGGTTATGTAGTACTTAGGTCCGGTGACAATTTAGGTTTCACGCAACCTTTTAGCTATGTGTGGCGCCTACAACATGGATTTGTGGCTCAATTTGGCCCGTCTGCATGGATCCAATGGTGGAGACTTCATCCCCTACCTCCAGTTTCCATGGAGGAGTTCCATAGATCGGATCCCATCAATTGTGTTGCTCTGTGAGAAGTTTTAGATATTTCTAAGAGAATAAATAGTTGCAGTTGGTTGAGATCTACTCAACGAGCCTGATATTAGGGGATGATGTGGCCTAGAGAAAGAGGACGACCACCTACTCCTCAATGTTTCTCCACTGAAAACACCAGTAGAAGCCTTGGACTACAGAGGCAAAGCGGAGGCCATCTTTTGAGGTTTTGAGTACCAGAAAATCATCTCTGAATCCATAAAAGATGAGTGGAACCATCAATCTTACAACTTCTCTGCAAACCCATGGCTGCCGAACCAAGTCTCTGGGTGAAGCTAGTAGGAGCTCGTGAATGTAGGATAAGAAGATACTAGGAGTTCTGAAGGTCACGTTTGGGTCCTTGAAGGTATCGAGAAGCTTGTGGAAGCCTCTGTTTGATCCCAGGTCTGTCTATGGTTGGTTTTCGCTTTCTTCTTTACACTGCGGCAGCGCCCAACCGACGAGCTTCCTTTTTCGTAGGTCCATGCTTCTCTGACCCATTGAACTGGACGGAGGAATACAAAGGTCTCTTCGAACCTTCAAGGCCTATCACCATATAGAGAGCACCTTCCCTACTACCAAGATCCCTCGCCGGAGCTGAGACTCATGGCGGCGGCTCACGCACATAGGTGTGTTCCCCAATCACGACGGCGAGAGAGAGAGAGGACCGACCAGTCTAACCAGCCAGACCAATCTAAGAATCAGACGGTCCAGGAGTAGTCTAAGATGTTGACCCATACCCCAACCTAGTGTCCAGGTGGCGGACATCCAGGTGATCCCAAAGATCATATCAACGGCTTCAGTAAATCCCTAGAGGTAAATGTAAGTTTACAATTCTAATATTACATGCAGACTTTAGAAAATACACTATAAATAGATCCTTTATCTAATAAATCCACCAAAAATACCTCTAGACTCGGAAAAATACTCTCTTTCTTATGAAACCTCTAGAATAGACTTTTAAGACATTTTTATTGGAGATATTTCATTTAGTTTATAATGCTCCTTTCAAAAGTTTATTGAATGAAATAAATAATATCAGGTTGAGATTAATTCTCATAAAATTTTCCTAGAACCCTAATGATGATATGCATACATATTTAGATTGTACTCCACCGTCAATAAATGAGCATATATATATAAATAATAGGTCTTTTTATATTAATGAGTATTTAAATGCTTCCAATCCTATTTTAATTTTAGAAAATAGACCAATCATCATAAAAATATGAATTTTGGACAATACCTCTAAAATGACTGCATGATCAGTAGAAAAATACCAGATACCATCCTAAGATTATATGGAACCTAGAATTGGCCAAAACCTAATTTGGACCTAAAATACCTAGAATATGATGAACATTTATTAATGATGATTAATTGTTATTAATCAGGTGATGACTAGAGATGTAGATGATCCAGAATTATTAGGAATCTCTGAACTCAGGTACGTGGGTTTTTATTAAGTATATGACTATTTTTCATGGATGAATAATGATATGATGTACTTTGGATGCTTTTATTTTCATATAAATTCTTGGATGTGTATTAGTATTATATGCTTCCCCTAAACTTAATGAAATATAAATGAACATTTTGATGAGTTGTAGCTACTAGTGCACATGGCCCAGTATGGATATATGTTGCCTAACATGGATGTATGATGAATTTCCCATGTTAGATGTATGATAAAATAATTTTTCCCATACTGGATGTATGAGAAGTGCTTATAAAATTGTAGTACAACTGCATCTAGTTAAATGTATAAAAGATGCGTTTACCTAATTATCACTTTAAATAATGTTTTCCTTTACTCTTTCTTTCTCAAGTTATTTCAATTATGTAAGCATATTAGTATGTATCTTTCTACCCACGTACACAACACCTTGTGTGTTGATTTGTTGTTTCGCGTATGTTTTAGGTTCAGAGATAGCATGGGACAAAAGAAGGGAAGTGAGCAGTTGTCCAGGTTGTACCTATTGTGTTAAGATCCAGTTAGCATACATGTTAATAGACTTGTCAAATCATCTTTCAATATGTAATTGTAATTAATGTTGTAATAAGTCATTTTTGTAATATACATGTTGAATGTTGAGATTGTTTATGGTGTATGTTATGGTTGTATGTTCATGTATGCGCATATTGCTTCCGCAATGCAATTTGATACAATTTCTTAACATTTTTAGATTTTATCTTCTCATCTCCATGGGGTTTTGAGAAGGTGAAAATCCAGGGACGTTACAGTTTTCACACGGTGTAGCTGCAGAAGAAGCTACAAATCAAACTATACCAATGGATGAAGAAGAACCAGACATGTCAGTACATGAGAAGATTATAGAGGAGCAAGTTGATGAGGTTAGGGGTAATAAAACTCAAGCTTATATCCTGCCTCACCAGAGGGCACCTATGGTTCCTATGCCCTTTCCAAATAGTTTGAAGGCAACTAAGATGGATCGACAATTCAAGAAATTTCTAGATAATTTTTAGAAGTTATCTGTGCACATTACCTTGATAGACGTTATTGAGCAGATACCATCTTATGGGAAGTTTTTTAAGGATACAATTAAAAAGAAGAGAAGGATACTGGAATATGATGTCATTGTTCTAAAAGAGTATGTTAGTGCTTTTATTTTGGGGACACTGTCTCCTAAAAGACAGGATCCATGATGGTTCAATATCACATGCTTCATAGGAAAGACAAAATTTGGAGAGGCTTTATGTGATTCAGGGGCAAGTATAAATATGATGCCCCTATCTACCTTCAATAAGATCAGACTTAAGGAATCCAGGAAGAGAAGCATGACAATCTAGTTGGCAGACAACTCAGTAGTTATTTCATATGGTATATGCGAGGATGTCCTGGTGAATGTGGATAGGTTCATCTTTCCTGCATATTTTGTAGTGATGGAAATGCAGGACGACCATGGCAATGAGCTTCTACTTGGAAGACCGTTTCAAGCCACTGTAAACATGATACTTGAGATGGGAAGAGGACATCTAACTATGGGAATCCAAGATGATAGGTTCAAGATCAAGATGTCGGAACACTCTCAAGCCATGGGAGATAAGGTGCAATGTAACATGCTTCAACACATGGATAACAAGTTTTCTCTATTTCTAGGGAATTCGTTCTTGGATCGATATGGCCCATGTTATGACTAAAGTATAAAGAGGTACTCTAGCGGTGGACATCCTGGAAAATACAAAGGTGATATCACTGCCTCAAACAATGTGCTACCCAAAAGATGAGGGAGAGGAGTATGACCCTACTGTCATAGAAGAAGCCATAGTTGATTATGTGATACAGTCATCGCCCAAGCTACCCTTAGAAGCATGCTTGATGAACAAAATGGAGGACAACATCTGCAACAACCGTCTAGAGGAGTGTGTTTTGATGTTGAAGGCAATACCTTGCTACAATGCAAGACGTTTTGAAGACCTTAGACCACCACCACCACCATTGGTCCTGTCTCTATTGAGCACACCAAACTTGGAGTTGAAGCCATTACCACCGCACCTAAAGTATGTCTTCTTAGTTGTAGAGGAAAAGCTCCCAATGATCATATCATCTTTTTTGAGTGGTGAAGAGGAAGGAAAGCTACTCACTGTGTTGAAAAACCACCGAGCTGCATTTGGGTGGTCCATAGCTGACATTAAAGGGATCTCTCTAACCTTGTGCCAACACAAGGTTCGGCTTGAAGAAGGAGAAAAAGCAATTGTCCAACCTCAGAGACGTCTCAATCCTATTATGACTGAGGTGGTGAAGAAGGAAGTCATCAAGCTTCTGTCGACAGGTATAATCTACACATTTTCTGATTCAATGTGGGTTAGTCCTACCTAGGTAGTTCCTAAGAAAGGGGGATCACAGTCACTACTAATGAATTAATTTCCACTAATATAGTGACGGGATGGCAAGTGTGCATACATTATCACTGGTTAAATGCAGCCACCCTTAAAGATCATTTCCCTTTACCTTTTATTGATCAAATCTTGGAATGATTATCTGGCGGTTTGCACTTTTGTTTTCTTGACGAGTATTCTGGGTATAATTAAATCTCCATAGAGCCTAAGGATTAGGAGAAATCCACTTTCACATTCCCTTATGGCATGTTCGCATACCGATGGATGCCTTTCAGTCGTTGTAACGTCCCTACTACATTTCAACGTTGTATGCTCGCCATTTTTTCTGACATGGTAGAGCGGTGCTTAGATGTTTTTATGGATGATTTTTCTATTTATGGGGAATTTTTCAATGATTTCCTATATAACCTTGATAGGGTGGTACAGAGATGTGAGGACACTCACCTAGTTCTAAACTGGGAGAAGTGTCACATGATGGTGAGTTAAGGGATTGTTCTTGAACACAAGGTGTCCAAAAAAGGCATGGAAGTAGATCCAGTAATGATTGAACTCATCTCCACACTACCTCCACCGACATCGGTGAAAGGAGTAAGGAGCTTTTTAGGACACACTGGATTCTACCACCGTTTTATCAAGGATTTCCCAAAAATTTTCAAACCATTGTCTGAACTTATAGAGAAAGATATTGAGTTTTCCTTTGATGAGCGTTGTTTAAAAGCTTTTGAAATCCTTAAAGAAAAACTAATTTTCATGCCAATCGTGCAGGCTCATGATTGGAGCCTTCCTTTTGAGCTGATGTGTGACACATCAGATTATGCAGTTGGAGTTGGGTTGGGTCAACGCAGAGATAAGACTCTAATTGTCATATATTATGCATCAAAGACTTTGAATGATGCACAGATGAATTACACTACTACTGAAAAAGAACTGTTAGCAGTAGTGTTTTCTTTTGAAAAATTCTGCCAATACCTAGTTGGGGCTAAAGTGATAGTTTGGACTGACCATGCTTCCATCAAATACTTCTTACAAAAGAAAGACACCAAACCCAGATTGATTAGGTGGATTCTTTTGCTTCAGGAATTTGACATTGAAATTAGAGACAAGGTAGGGGTAGAGAATGTCATAGCTGATCATTTTTCTAGGTTAGAAAGGGCAGACGAAAAAGATGTAGCCATCCCCATTATTGAGGAATTCCCGGATGAGAAATTGTTTGGAATTAAAACTGAAGATCCTTTGTTTGTGGATATTTTTTTTGGAAATATATTGCCAAAAGGAGCCTATACAAATGCAACAGAACCTACAAGAAACAAGGCATATACATGGGGTGTTATCTACAAAATCCCCAGTATCTTTTAGCTTGCTCAAATAGGCCTGAGGCTAAGCCTTTTTTACATTTAATAGCTTGGGATAGGGAAGTGGCTATCTTAGCAATAAGCAACTCCTCATCGCAAGCTTTTCTCCCATGATTCATGTTATTTCTCTCCTCCCAAACATAATAGCAGGTGCCTGTAAGGAAAAAATTGCCTACTACCATTTTGCTCCAGGTATTAAATTTGTCCTAGAGCTTGGTAATAGTATTGTTGATATCATCATCCAAAATCTGACCCCATTCATTTTTTAGGCAGATAGTCACCCAAATCTTCCTATAGAACCTACATTTGACAAAGATATAGATGTGGCTTTCATCCTCTCTGTTGTACAAGCAACACTTGACTTTGACATGCATCCCCCACTTGTTGCGTTTGTCCAAAGTGGGTAGTTTGGAAAGAATAGCTTTGTAAGTGACCATACTCCACTTGGGCATATGGCAGGGGTTCCACAGCAGATCGTGCCAAGGCACATCATCCCCAGTATACATGTTGATCCATGGTCTCTCCCTAGGAACAACTAGGCTCGCAAAACCATGCATATCAACAATATACAGGTTCTACATCTCCAGCCATTGCTTACACTTGTTCCTCCATATCCTCAAGGAACTTTCATCATAACCTTCTTGTAGCTCACCATACCTCTATGTCATCCATATAGACCACATTTTGTCCTTCTCCCTCATTAATCTATCCACCCTCTTGCGATGGCTCTGGTACACCATCCTTTTAGGAATCCGTGACATTCAGACCACCCTTGTTGAACGGTCTGGCAATGGTTTGCGGATATTGTTAATTACCTAGTTTGTAAGGAAATGCCTGCAGATTGGGGATACCAGGAGAAAAAATGATTTTTCCACTCATTGAGGGTTTATATTTGGGATGACCCAATTCTTCTTAAACAATGTAGGGATGGGCTTTTAATAAGATGTGTACCCAGATGTGAGGTAGAGAGCATCTTGTCACACTGTCACTCTCTAACCACGGGTGGGCACCATGCTAGCTCTAGGACTGTGGCCAAAGTCTTATAGAGTGGGTTTTATTGGCCTACCTTGTTTAAAGATTCTCACAACTTTGTTCGTCATTGTGACACTGTAAATGTGTAGGTAATATCTCTAAGTGACATCAGATGCCCTTAAATGTGTTTCAGGAGGTTGAGGTTTTTGATCTTTGGGTTATAGATTTTATGAGACCATTTGTGTAGTCTAATTCCAATATTTATATATTACTTGTGTTTGATTATGTGTCTAAGTGGGTTGAAACAATTCCAACCTGCACCAATGATGCGCAGGTAGTGTGCAAGTTTGTGAAAGAATACATCTTCTACAGGTTTGGTGTCTCCTGTCTAATTATTGGTGATGGTGGATCACACTTCACTAATAGGTAGTTTGGAGATTTACTGAGCAAATATGGGGTGAAGCACCAAGTGGGTACTCCATATCACCCACAGACTCAAAGTCATGTTGAGGTGTCCAATAGAGAAGTGAAGAAAATTTTGGAAAGAACAATCTCAATCAATAGGATGAATTGGAGTTATGTGCTAAGTGATGCTCTTTGGACTTATAGAACAACCTACAATTCCCCAATAGGAACAACACCTTTTAGGCTGATCTATGGCCGTTCATGCCATCTACCCATAGAGCTTGAGAATAAGGCTAAATGGGCTATGAAAATGCTGAATTTCAACATAAATGAAGCGGGTAGAAAGAGGCTTTTGGAGCTTAATGAATTAGATGAGCTTAGGATGGATGCTTATGAAAGCTATAGGATATAGAAGGAAAGGACTAAGAAAATTCATGATAGACACATTCTAAATAGGGTGTTTCTCCCATATCAGAAAGTCCTCCTTTTCAATTCTAGGCTTAGGCTGCATTCGGGTAAGCTAAGGTCCAAGTGGAGTAGACTGTTTGTGATTGAAAAAGTCTTTCCCCATGGTGCTGTGAACAATGTAGATGGGAATAGGTTAGTCCTTGTTAATAGACAAAGATGAAAGAATTATTTTAGAGGGGAGGTAGAGCCACGAATAGAGGAGGTGCAACTTTGCACCGTTCCATAGATTCTTGCTCTAAGGACTGTCTAGTCTAGGACATTAAACAATGATGCTTGTTGGGAGACAACCCAATTTTTATCGTGTTATTTTTAGGTTCAATTTCCATTTTTAGTTGTTATTCTACTTAGATTTCTGTAAAAATTACCTTGACTCGTTTTTGGAGTGTGCATGGCATAAAAGTCAGTACTACTGAGTCTATCCGTCAGTAGTACTGAAATGAGGTCAGGGTTTTGCCTGCAACTACAATACAAACTCAGTACCACCGACTCAACTGGTCGGTACCACCGAGTCTATGAAAATCTTTTGAGCACTAACAAGTAAGGTCTCGATACTGTTGAATTTTTAGTCGGTACTACCGACTTTTGGATGCGCCCTGGTTTGGTACACCGAGCCTAAAATTTCAAAAGAACCAACATTTTTAAAAACTCAGTACTAACGACCTTGAAGTCAGTACTACCGACTCGACACGTCAACGATTCGTGTGATCGCGATCCAAAAGCTACGACATGCTTCATTTAATAGTCAGTGGTACCAATCCAGGACACCAGTCGGTACTACCGACTGGTAGTCGGTACCACTGACTCTGAGGCGATCCGCAACAACAACGTCATCCAACTGTAAGCCATCGATGCACCGACCATGGATTCATGCCCAACTCGGTACTACCAACTCGAAAGTTGGTAGTATCGACTCTTCCATGTTTATCTATATAAGGAGGGGTGGTGGAGCCATTTTCTTCACACCTTCAACATCCACTTCTACATTTCAGAGCAAGGTTGCTTCAGTCGCTAATGGTCTTCCCTAAGCTTCTATTCTCTTAACCTCCTTCTTGCATCAACGCCATGGTCCCTAGGAGAGGAGCCTATACTCTGGCGGAGTAGGGAAAGTTGGTCCCCTAGCCAACCCGCATCCAACATCTGTCTTTAGATATTAGGAAGCTTTATGAAGAGTTTCAGACAAGACAGATCATTCCAACATGATATGGCAACCGCACATTGATCGAAAGGGCGAGTTTTACTGACAACATGCAATGGGTAAGTAAGAAGCAATTCATGGAAGGGGATAATCCTTTCTTCAATGACTGGAAGACCTACTTGGATCTCATCCTATAGTTCTTAGCATCGCTAGACGTTCTCATCACCCCTGAGTAGAAGATAGGAGGCAAATGGCGGGAAGGCAAAGTCAACTTCCACCTCTTCAACAACAACTATTATGTCACTCTAAGGGCCTTCAACAACACATTCAACTAGGTTCATGTCCCAGAACGCTCAGCCCCTTCTGAATTCGACTACGACTTGGCTTGGGAGTAGTTGAATGAGGTGCCAGTGGGATTTCATATAAACTGGCATATCAATTCTGTTGCCGATATTGAGCACCCTTTTGCTCGAATCCTTCACCGCCTTTGCACCAACACTATTTTTGCTCGTTCTGGTCAAGATCAAGGGAAGGATCAAAAGGTGAATATCTACTTTCTCTACAGGCTACTAGAAGGGGAGACTGTTAACTTTAGAGCCTTCCTTCTTCTCCACATGATCTCTGTGTGGCGTGATGTGATAAGAAAGGCACCAATTTTATTTGGGGGTCTCATCACCCCCACTACACTACATTTGCACCTTGATTTATCCACCCTCACGTCATTGGAGGATACAACGAAGATGGACCTCCTGCACTTCTGCAAGGTGCACCTTCTTACATTCCACCACAATGTGCTCTATGCGCATTGCACGCGTCGAGGACTGTTTTGGGAGTAGAGCCTCCCCGACCCTATCTTCATCTTGTGTGGGATGAACCATCTCTGGTAGCCACTGAACAAGGGGGAAGAAGAAGATCCACCCAGGGCACCAGCTCAGGTCAATGATGAGGAGCAAGGTGATGATGACTCTGATGATGTTGAGGAGGTAGAGCCCACACCATCCCCATCACTAGGAGAGCGGTCTCGTGCAAATGAGCCTGCACCTACGCTGCCTCGACTTCCTCTGCCCCACCCCATTCCCAGAAGGAGAAAGACCCATACAACATGGTGGGTTTGTATACCATGTTACAGGAGATCCATACTGGACAGCAACAGCATCAGGCGACGTTAGCCGGTGTACAGGACATTCAAGGAAGGTTGTACTAAAACTAGTAATCAATTTATGAGAATGAACGCCTTCTCTTAGCCAACCAAGAGAATGTTCACATGCACCTACAGTAGATGGAGCAGTACCAACAGCCCTTCTTTGACAACCACTAAAACTGTGGATACTTCGGGGAGTACCCACATCCACCGCCAATGTCACCTACAGACCTCTCATTCTAGGGGATGTTCCCTCCACACAATCCCAACATGCCACCTCTGCCATTTTGAGCCATGGTACCGATGTTCCACCGTCTGAGTGTGCGTATTGAGTATGAGGACATAGTCATATTCAAACTTAGGGGGGTGCTAGAACAACATTCTATCTTTTTTTTTTTAATTGTAGTTGTTTGTTTTATTTTTAGTTGTGTAAGTGTAGGATCCACGTCTATCTAGTGTAATTATGGAGTAGTAAATGCATGGTTTTATCTTCAAATAGATTGTACTCTCTATGTTGTTTCATGAAAAAGGTCACATCCTTAAAAGCTTAGACTGCAAAACCTTTATGTAATACCACTTGAGGAAGTGTTTGAACTATTCAGCATTAGGACTTAGGACATAAATGAAAGTCTGAATCAACTCAAGAATGTGGATGATGAAGATATTGATCCTAAACTGACCAAATCATAATGAGATATTAAATGAAAATATAAGAAATAAACCTTTAGATCACCCTGAACATAGGTCAATTAAGAGGGACATATCATAATATAATGAAAGGCATTGTCTCTTAGTTGTGTGATTCCATTTGTTTTCCATTCATTTTTTTGACTCACCACCTCAAGATTCATGAGTACTCCAAGTTATTTCCTTTGATTGAATAGCATGGCATGATAAGAGACTAATAATTAGTTTTCTTGTATTTGAAAAAGAAAGAAAAACATTGAATTTTATGCATTAATGATTTTAGTGCATACCATCTTAGATTGCATAACACGGTTCATGTAGTTGCATGCATTTCAACATTGGATGCATGTTTTCCTAAACATGTGGATTTTAATTTCAAGTTATGAAGCTAAAGTACAGGGATATATCTCTAGAAAAAAAAAAAAAAGAAGAAGAAATTCATGAAAGCAAGAAGCATAAAAATTATTCTTTCTAAAGGAAAAAAGGAAGAAGAAAATTGTTCAAAAGAAATAAGGAGAAAGTATATCCTGCATGTTTGCTTTTGTGATGCTTTAATCCACATGTGCATTCTTTTGAGTTCTTAAATAATTTCAACTCATTCATACATGCATCATTTCATAAAAAGAAAAAAAAATTAGGCATTAGGATTCATGAATGGCATTCTTTTCATCCATATAGGTTCATTATTCTCTATGCATAAATAGGTTGGATGTACATATGAATTTTCATTTGCCATCCATCTTGAATCATTAATTGCTCTTATTGGTAGGCCACTCTAATGATTTATCTCCTCATTCATGCTTATACAAAGATCTTCTTCCAAGTAGTTGGTAGTTAGGAAAGAGAAATTTAGTGTAGGGAATCACATAATACACCAAGTGAATGTCTGAGTAATTATGATGTTAACTGCTTTCTTGATAGTATCATTGACTAAAAGGTTGACATCTTCTATGGATGTTTTTGGTCACTTTAGAGAAGTGACTAAAAGGTGGACATCCTTTATCAATTCAGTGGTCGGTGAAGGCCGGTTTAGGGTTGGCTAGGTGGATATGATTAAGAAAGGAATGTATGAGTTATGTCCTTTTGCTGACTTTTGTCAAACATACCTGAGAGAGTGTTGCTCGAGGATGAGCAAAATTTAAGCATAGGGGAGTTTGATGCATGTGTTTTAAGTCATTATTACAAGCACATTTTTTCTTGATTTCATGTGTAGATTAGTCATTTATTTGATTTATTATGCATGGAATGACATAGATGGCTTGTTTCTATTGAATGCATCAAATTATATGATTTCAATTGTTTTATGTAGTATTTTACGCATCCCACATACTTATGTTGTTTTTGTGCATTTTTAGTTACAAGGAAGTTCCACAAACTCGGTGCTACCGACTTGGTAACAGTCGGTGGTACCGACTTGACGTCAATGATGGACCCAAAACTCACCTAGAGTGAATGCTACTAACAGCCAAAGTTGGGGGTACCGAAACAACATCAGAAAATCCCAGCATGATTTGAGAAAACTCAGTGCTACCAAGTTTTCAACTCGGTACTACTGACTTGACCTTAGGGAGGTAGTTTGAAAATCATAAAACTTGGTTCTATCGAGTCCATTCGATAGTAGTGACATGATCGAGATCACGTGACTAAACCTAAGTGACTCGGTACTACCGACTCACCTAATCGGTACTACCGAGTATGCCCGATCAGGCCATCCACAAATTTCACTCCAATCCAATGGTGGATGTTATTTTGTACCCTAAGTGCCTTCTATGACTTAGGGGGGATGACGGCCAGACCAAGGGGGACGACCATTTCCATTGCATGACAATTGGAGAGAGAGAAGAGAAGAACTGAGGACTGAAAGCTTCAACCATGAAGATCTAAGCATCTCCGAAGGACGATCCTACAGTCGGAAGATAATGGAACACACATACGACAGAGGGGATCTTCTAGACAGCCAAAGAGTCATGGGTTACTTTAGTTTCCTAATGTTTCTCACATTTTTATTCTTCTTGTCCATGTATTCATCGATAAAAACCATGCAAGGCTAAAAGCCTTTATTCCTTAGGATCTGGGAGTAGCCCGGATATACACTGTAATTGATTTCTATGTATTAATATCAATTTTATCTCTTTTTACTGGATATAAATCTATGAAAGCTTTGTGTTCTATTTGTGCTTGATCACCACAAGCAGACTAATAGACACAGTCATCTCGGGAGAGGGATTAAGGGTTGGAAAGCATAGATTTACCCATGTATTGTGCCCTTTGGGAAAAGTGGAGTGTAAACGGGAGGAGAACCCTAGAGAATAATCATAAAGCATCTAACTAATCAACCAATAACTACAGAAGTGGGATTGATATTAGATTAGGTAGTGAAT
This sequence comes from Alisma plantago-aquatica, assembly GCA_963693085.1. Lineage (NCBI taxonomy): Eukaryota > Viridiplantae > Streptophyta > Magnoliopsida > Alismatales > Alismataceae > Alisma > Alisma plantago-aquatica. Next base: position 910,214,837 of record OY856409.1, read on the forward strand.
TACACTATGGGGGCAGGTAATTCTGGCTACAGGCTCCTTATCCCGGGATTGAGAAAATAGATATTAGTGTGTGAGGTTAATTATTAGTGTTATCTATGATGAAACCACTGTCCTAAGGAATTCATTCCATCTCTGATTAATTCAAACCTTTAATTCATTTTGTTTCTCCATTAGTTTTGTAACTCAAACCAATTCAACCATTCACAACAGGTCTAGCTGATTAGACTATAATTAGTAGTAGTCTACTGGAGAAACGTTTCCCTACGTTTGACTCAGGCCTCAATAGGGTATGTATTACTTCGATACGTTCACTTGTGTATAATGCACAATAAACATGTGTCAATAACCATATTGTTACAAAACAATTTGACTAATAAAATTTCTATGGAGAACAACATGTAGAACATCATGCAATATAAGAGTGTTTACAAATGTGAACTTTTTGTCAACACATCCAAAGCTTGCAATAAGAATGGAGGATGAATGGTCTTCCCACTTATCACTTTGTTGGATTTAGCATGGTATAAAGAAGACAGAGTTTGGTCAAAGCAAATGTAACGATATCACTTTTTAGTGTTACCAAATTAAGGAAGGACCTTAAAGTCGATATCCAGTATCTAAATTCCCAAGATCCAGATTTATCAAATAACAAATAATAGTAAATAATTTACATTATTTCACAAATATTATTTACAAGATGCATAATGATTCTCGTCTAGGAGGTTACCTAAAATTTCAACATGAGAACTATTACATATGAGAAGAAGCATCTAACTAATCCTCCTTAGATTTAATATCTTGAATTGGTTTCATCTGATTCACCATGTCCTCGTATCTTCATATATGGAAATTACAGAAAATGCCAACAATTCAAAACACTGTCAGCATATTTCTATGGTGTGTACATGATGCAACCAAAATATGTGCATGTAAGTGTAACAACATAAACAACCATATCAACAATTATCATTCAATAATTGAAATCGCATTTTTTATTCAACTTATCAACCTGTAATTTCTCAATCTTTTCGGTATACCCTCTGACGTGGTTTTGTCCCTATAGTAGACACACATAACCTTCCCTCCAAGCTTGATATTCTATTGGCCTTCCCATCTGGGCTTGACCTCTTGGCGACCTTCCCTTTCGGGCTTGGTATTCTATTGTCCTTCACATCTGGGCTTGACCTCTTGGAGACCTTCCCTTCTGGGCTTGGTATTCTATCTTCCTTCCCATCTAGGCTTGACCACTTGTTGACCTTCCATTCTGGGCTTGGTCATCAGTCATTTCCATAATGAATTTCATTTTCTTTCGATACATTCAACCCACCATATATAGCATCTTGGGTCCAAGAAAGTTATATTAATATGAGGTGATACACATAGGGAATTATATTTTGTAGGAAGTAAATAAATAACTAAGTAGTTTAATGGTGACATATATGTGAAACTTCATAAAACATCAGTGTAATGACCTGTTTCAAATTAGTCATCTATCTAGGGTTTACTTGGATGATTGTATGCTTAACTAAGTTGATCATTGTTTAAAGCTTTATTAATGATGGTAGTTAAGTTTTGATATTTTCAATATAACAAGAAGGTTTAAGAATAATTTGATTCATTTAATTAAGGTTAAGAATTGGAAACCCTAATCGGCCCAAATTAGGGTTTTGATGACATATGAATACAGAATTTGATAAGTATAGTGTCTCGCAAAATAATTTTTAGTATTTTATGTGTAACTCTGATTTAGTTGAAATTTGGATATGATTTGTATATTTAAAATTAGAGAACTATTGAAAAATATCAGAATTTTTAAATAATTCCATACCTATTTGTCACTTGAGTTTCCCCAAGAGAAACTCGGTCGATCATGTATTTAGATTAAAATATAGTAGTATGGTATTTTATTTTAATCTTTTTATTGGTACATCAAATTGATCTAAAATTTTAATTTTAGTTCTAAAACTCCATTATATACACAGTATTAAATTTTCATATTTTTTAGATGATGTTTGATCTCTACAGAGAGGGGTGTCGGTTGAGTTCTGTCCAGGACAAACTCGACCGACCATGTTGCAGATTGTAATATAACAATTTAGTATTTAATTTTTAGTTATTTATTTGTAACTCCAAATGATCTAATTTTTTTATTTTTTCTTATAAACTCAATTTAAGACATTGGGTTAAAGTTTCATAATTTTTTATGATGTTTGAGTTCTAAATAATGTGGTGCCGATCAAGTTTATAACTCAGCCAACCAACCAGTCTGAGAAAAATAAAAATACAATGAAGGGCTTGTTCGCAATTGTTCTAAGCACCTCAATTAATCTATATGACTAACCTAACACACAACGAGATCTCATAAATCATCATTCCTATCAAATAAATGAAATTCTAGAGAGAGAGGAGAGCTAGGGTTTTGAGAAGAGAAAGTGGTGGAGATGTTAACCTAGGGTTTCTCTATCCAAGATAAGATGAAATCAAGTAAGTTTAGCTTCTTTTCATAGCAGTTCATAGTGAATATACTGTCACATGTCAAGGTTCTATCCCTTCTCTAATTTGATTTGAAATCATATCAAATCTCCCACTTTTCTCACTCTTTCTCTTCTAATCCCCATTTCTAGGGTTTCCAAGTTGAGAGGAGAAAGAATTGGATCCATTTGCTAGAGTTTGATTGGGTTTCCAAAAATTTAGAGGTTGACCTACGTTTCTAAGATGCTTGGCACCTGAGGTGAGTGTTTTTCTCCCTACTAATCTTCGTATTCATGTTGAAAGGCTAATTCTATCCGGCTAAAATAATCAGAAACCTTGCTTGTATATGTATGTGATTGGATATTGATTTGGAAAAGATATTGGGGGATCCAATTCTACTAATTTTGATTATTTCTAATTGATTGGAACTTAATTAGTTTCTTATATATTTATTGAGGATCCATGGGTAATCTTATGGGTATATGACTATTCTATTTCATGTATATTTTGCCTAAAAATCAACCCAATGGACAATATGTTTGGAATTGATTGACATGTATAAAATCATATTTGAATTGTACTAGATTGTATTATACAAGTGTATTGATGAATGTTAATGGAATTGAATATAATATATGTTTAAGGATCAGTACGAGGTGACCACATATCCTAATTAGGGTTTGTGTTGAGGAAGTGAATCAAATGAGTTAGTTAATCAATGTATACTTATGGTTGATTAATGGAATATGTGAAAATGGAAATTAGGTTTTCCATGTGTGTGAATAGACCTAATGAACCTATATGCATCATTATGAAATTACTTAGGATATGGATCTTATGATGTGTTGAACTAAGGATGACTTCTTGAAAACTCCATATGTTTTGTATTAAGACGAGTATGAGTGATGAAGGTAGAACATGTATATGATGTTGTAAATGTGATGAAATGATGAATGTAAGTATTAATACTTCAATTAAAGATGATGAGTCTTACTAATATGATCTAATCCTAATGAAAATATTTTAGTACAATTAATGGAATAATGAGTAGCCCTCGTATGAATGTGGGTCCTTTTATACAAGTTACATAACTGTGATTTGTGAAGGATGATATGATGTAAGAAGATGTAACCTAAACCATTCTTTTAAGCTAAAGTGATTAATGTAATAAAGAATGATCATTGTTGATTATGGAAATGACATTAATAGTCAATGACATGGTATACTTATCTAAATATAAGAGACAATATGAACAAGATGTACTTAATGGTGATTGCAAGTTAAAGATGAAACTAATTAAGTTAGTATGATGAAGTGTTTTATCTTTTATTTTAATTACATGTGGCTTAACCTAAATCAAATGAAATATGTAATAACTTCACTTTGATAAATGTTAAGTAGAAGAGAAACATTGTATGTAAAGTGAATAACAAACGATTGGTTTGAATAATGTAATGAACATGAAATGAAAGAAGTTGAGACTGCTGAATATAAAATGAAGGAAAAATATAGGAATTAGTAGATGATTCTAAGAATGTAACTCTTACCCTAAAATTATGTGTTTGATGATGCTAGTGAATGACAATCTCAAATGAGGGATTAAGGGATGCACATAACTGCAGTTGATTTGAACTAAAAGATGAAATTCAAGTAATTGAATTGATTTACAAGAATGTGTTATTGAATTGTGACTTGTACTCTGAGTATGGACTAATAGTACAAACTTCAAATGATAGTCAACATGTATTGATTAGTAACCCCATCTGAAGAATGTGAAATAAAAGAAGAAGAGAACTATAAGGCCCCTGAACTTGCTTAATGAGTTGAATAAGTTTAATTACCATATTTTAATTAATAGAACCCTAATATAACCTTTTTATATGCTTTGAAATCATAATACAATCTTAAGTTTCAAATTTGGTCCAATTTTAACACTGTTTGAGCAAGTTATGCAATTTTATGCATATTTTGGACTTTTCTGCAATTTACTGAATTGAGATGTTTTTTTTTCAATTTATCACTTGAATTATGTTACTTGGATATTATATCATCATTCTTGAGCTTTTTTATCCATAGGTCGCCCATTTAATCCTTGGTTTGAAGGTATTTTCTCTAAGAGTATTTTAGGGTTTACCCCTTCACGGATGAGCTGCCTTTAGTAGCTATCAACTGATGAATTATGTGATATGCTGGGAAATTCGACAAAGGAAAGCTAAGCAGGTCTACAAGTACGGTGGGGGATCTTCTTGTGTGTGTGCTTGTATATTCTTAATAGATTAAGGCCATAGACACATGGGGAAGCTACTTTTACACATTATGCTTGCTTCCATCCTTATCCATGGGCTATATTTACCTCTTCCTTGCCCAAGTACGAATCTATGCTTTTGTTATCTTTCCTCTAACCTGGAGCAACGATTCCACTCTATTTTTCTGTGTAACCAAGTGCTCTATTGTATAATACAACCTCTTTTTGGAGAAGAAGGTCTCCTAGAGCTCCATCTAACCCTACCTAGGGTTTCCAAGGTCATCTTCTAGGGATTTTGACCAAGGCAAGTTAGTTTCTTCCTTCCTTCTCCATTTATCTTGATCTTCCTTCCTCCAGGTCGGAACCTTTCTATTCCATGGTATAAATTGCTCTAAAGCTCTGAAACCCTACCTTTCTTGCTCCTTATGCTTAGGGTTTGCTCATTTGATGAAGAAAGGTGCTAGATGGATGAGTTCATAGCTTATGCTTGGATTTTCTACCCTACCTGTTCGAGATTTCTTCTATGTGGGGTTTCATCTTCTCATTAGATGCAAGTTTTATAACTTGCTCTACGTTTATTTCTTACTATAAGCTTTCTAGATCATGTTCTTGCTTGGAAATGATGATCCATGCACTAAAAAGCTATGCTTGACTTGGATTTCGATTTTTATAATGTTCTCTATTCTGATTTCAGTTATATATGAACATGTGATCATGTGTACATTATTCCTAAGGTATAATATGACTTGGATCAGGTTGGTTTGAAAACCTATGGTGCTAAGCACTTATCAACGAATGGTCAATTTTAGGGTTTTAAGTTGATTTCTTCTATAAACCCATGACCTGATGATGGTACCATTGCAAAAACCCTATGGTGTTGCCTTCATGACAATTGATGGTGGTAACCAAGGGTGTCATCTAACTTTCACCCCTTATGTCATGTTTTGGCCTAATTAGAAGCCTAGTGATTAACAACTAAGTACCCTAATGATATTATCAATCAATAGTGATATTAGTTTGATATTTGATGTTGATTAATGAATATAGTGCTGATATAACAACCTATGGTGACTTAATGGTCACTAATGATGGTGGATCAGGTCTCCAAAACCTATGGTGAGTTAATAATATAGTTGTATCATCAATTAATCCTTATACCAATGGTTTCTTGGGTAACTTGATGCAATGGTCGGACCTATACTGTAATTGATGGTTTTAATATATAAACTTGACCCAATGGTCAAGATATAATGTTTATTCCTCAAATAAAGTGGAATGATGGCTAATGTAATATTTTGGTCCTAATAATGTGATTTATATGGTTTCCTTTATATGATCAACTTAAGGATCTTACTTGTTGACAATGGATGGCTTGTTTTAAATGAACAGTCGATTGTGGGTTTCACCCTACGTTCAATGGAACTTTTTGTGTTGTTAATCAAGGGATGTCTAGGATTAGATGGTGACTCTTTATAGAAAACAAATCAAGGACTTCATAGGTGGTTTATCCAAGGCATTTACTTATGTAAACAACCAATGGTCTTACCTTTTAAACATCCAATGGTTCTGGGTGACATTGTGGTATGGTGATATGGGTTGAATGATGATGGAACAAATGGAGGGTTACCCTTAATAAGGTAGTATTACCTATTCACTCATATGAATAGAAGGGATGATAATAATATTGTGTTGATATGTAACCCTAATGAGGTATAGCTTGTTATACCTAGCTTTAATATAACTAAATGATGGTAATTGGGTATGAATAGTCCTTAAATGACTAATACAATCATGGAGTACTCTGTTACTATTGTTGAAACCCTAGTATGCTATAACCCGATGGTTACATCTTGATTTATGTGTGGGTTCATACTTGAGAATAGTATGGAATGTGATGGTGATGCTTCACCTTATGCATTCATGATCCAATGGGGATGTCGTGAGTTAGGGTTTGGGTATAAGTGTCGATTAGTAACATTGATATAATTTATCATGTTGAACCTAACTCTAATGAAAATAGATAAATATGAGTATTCATGTTTAACATTCTTATATGATGGAATGATGGTGGAATAACCTCCTTAACATGATCATAACCTTAATGTGTTAATTGGTGGTTATCATAGCCACATGGTTGATACTTTCTTATGCAAAACATGTGCATTATAAATATGATGAGGGTTAATCATATCTAGATTCCTTGCATGTTGATGTAATAAAGGAATCTTCTTAATGTTAATATAACCCTGCTATGATTGTTTATGAATATCTCCTAGCTCATTAATGCAATATTGTGCTGATATGGTGTATTATATGTAAGTGATATTATTGAGCCTTGTTATAAGGCATGCAAAGATAATGATGATCTTACAAGAAATAGTATGATGGTCGTAATGACCTTTGGGCATGTTTGAGCCCTAAATGAGGTGCAATCTTGTTATGTTGATAAGGGTTGATACCATGTGATATTATGAAAAGGATTTATAACTTGTGATAGTATGATGACTAGTGCGGTCTCATGAATGGCAAGTGAATAGTACCATGTGATAATGAGATGAGAAATTATGTTTCACACATTTTATATCTTTTCAAAATTGTGATATTTGTATGCTTGCTAGAAGTGAATTAGGGTTTTTATGTCCACTTGTTTGATACAGCCTTAATTCACCCAATTGGCATAACTAATCAAGTGCAACTCTAATCATGTAGTGCCCTGTGCCGTAGAGCCATCTTCAGTGTCAGAACTTGCTGGATGGTGAAATGAGTATTCCTAAGGGAAACTCAGAGCGCATATTATATAGTACATGGGGGTGGTAGGTTGAGGATATATCCTTGCCATCCACAATGCAGATTGTGGAGGTTGGCTATGGTCATGCCTCATACATCTGATGTGATTGAGAATGGTTGCGGTCGTGTCTCAGTGATTATAACATGATGTGATTAGAGGGAAAATGTGGTTGTACCTTAGTGATTGGGGTTTTATACCCTGGTTTCTAGTGTTGTGACCTATACCAAGGGCGGACTAATGGTTAGCAGCTTGACTATATGTCTCTATGGTTTCAACATTGACTAATATGTCACTGCCTTTTTACTCATACTGACTGAGGGGAAGAGATCTTAGGATACCGGCACTCCTAGATCTTATACAGAACCAAATAGCCCTTCGCAGAGGTTGGTTGGACTTTGAATGGTACAATTCAAATTCCCCAGGGCATAATAAAAGATGTAATACAGCCATGTAGCATATTTGTTTGGGGTTATACACAATGTTTCACATTGGATGATAACCCTTGTTTGTTATCTTTACATAAAGATGATGCTTAGTGTAATTAAGAGATAGTAGATACACTTAGGTTGTGGATATTCTTAAGATTGTAGATGCATACATACAATAGCTATTCTTGTGTTAATAAATATATTGCTACTACTGATTACAATCATGATGCTAGATATCTCATGTTGTTAGTTATGTTTAGCATGCTAGCCATGCCTTTGTAACTAGAGATGCATATACTGCTAATCATGCTTATCCAGATAGTTGTGCTTATTTTTTTAGCTCTTCTTATGATGTTGGTATGTTCAACCAATTAGACATGCTCATGTTGTTATCTATGCTATATTACTAGACTTGTTCATGATGCTAGATATGCATATGCTACTACATTGCTTATATTGTCAACAAGATAAAGGATGATAGTCTAGCTAATGATGATAGTTATTATCTGTTCCTTTATGTATTTTGTTAATCATAAGTACTGCTGATCTTATTTGTTATATCTGATTAAACTTCTTAACTATTTAATTACTTAAAAATTTTGTAATCAATAAACGTTGTTGGAGGTTATATCTCTTGTTGGGACATGAGTCTCACCCTTGTGGTTTGCCACATTTTTTTAGGTAATCAGAAGTGATCAAAACAAACATGTGGAAGCAAAGAGGAGCTATAGTAATGAATGTTTGATAAAGTTGATTAGATGTCTAGTGTGTCCTAGAGTCGTCCCTGTACTCTCAGGTCTAGGCAGGAAAAGTTTGTATATGATATTTCAAATGAATCAAAATTTTGTTAGCATGTTAATATTTGTTGTGTGGCATATACAAATATTGTTCTCCTGTGTATATATGTTGTAGATAAGGTGATAGAACAATTTGTATCAAATTCTTGGCATAGTATGGATATAAGAAAGATGTTGGGCTCTTATGCAAATGTTTCTGAGCGGGTGCTGACATTGAAATTAGTTGTAATTTACTCATATTTTTGGGTATGTGGTTAATTGGTGATTGATTGTGTTTTATGTTTTGAGTAATCTCGTTTAGTGTAACGGGTTCTCACAAGTTTGTATCAGAACTTTAGCTTCACTGAGTCTACAGGGACACTAGGACTTAGGACTAGGATGATGTCTAAGTTAGGAATATGACATAAAAATATGGTGCATACTATCTAATCTCAGTATTTGGGTGCCCTGGCCAAGTATTCAATTATTGAAGAAAAAGTAAGTATGGAACTCTTATATTGTTATATTTTTTATTACTCTGATCAAGTAGTCATTTTGAGACAATCTAAAGAGCATAACAAATAAGAAATCATGGTGTGAATATCTCAATCCTACCTTAAAGAAGATGAGAATTGCATCATTATCTATCAAAACTTGAATGTTTGGTAAATATAAGAGAAAGATACAACACCATGAAATCTAAATCTAAATACAAATAAGGAAAAAAGGAGTTCTTGAAGATGTGTTTCAAGAAGATAATAAAGTAAAAGACAAACAAGTCTATGCTTATAAAGTGAATCAAGGTATGAAATCCACATAAGATAGAGAGAACTCATATAACAAGTACAAAATGAGAAGACGAATGGGAACAATGACAAAGAAATAAGGTGGAACCTGAGTTAATTTTAGACCAACCTATGTGTGTAAGAAAGTGTTAATGAAAAATCATCATAGCATGTGAAATAAATTAAGGGAGATGATCCTGATTTAATGAAGAAAATGTGGAATATGATGATTTACCTATCAATAAGTGGTTGAAAAACATAATAAAATAAGATAGCATACCCAAGTGTGATAAATAGTCATCAAGGAAGGAGTAATGAGATATGTTAATCATGATTATTTCTATGCTAATGGCAAGGAACCCAAAATGAAAATGGTAAAATGATACATAAGAAGTTGTAACCTGCATAATGAAAATAGAATTGGTTACCTTTATGCTAATGACCCTTGAAAAATACTACTATGGTATGGGAAGTGTGTTTCCCTTGGTGTCTTTCCTTTCTAGGGCACAACTTTCAAATGGATCATCGCCGCTTGGTATGTGAGGATTCACTGCAAACATGAGGTTGGATAGCTTATTATAGCATAAGTGTGACATCTCGCCACCACAAAGACAGTGACACACCACACAAAAATGTGTGGTACCATCATAAACATTGTATTACCAAAAACATAGGTTAATTAAAATTGATTGTAGAAAGAAGATAAGAAAGGAATTATTACAACCAGATCCACACCCTGCAAAGAAACATGTTATATAAATATACATAAACTTGATACATGTCCACAGCTCATAGGATCTAGTTGTCCCATAAGTACAAGAGTTCACCACCTGTTTATGTACATAACAAACCTAGCCACGTCAACAACAGGATAAGAAAGCCATAACAACTATACATCGTGAAACCTCGTCAAAACACCTCGAAGGACCTAAGAGTACAGGGATGACTCTAGGACTCTAGTACTCTACTACAAAACACCCAAAAGCAGCAGCATATCCACTTCTTGCCTTCTACTGTTCTTCTTACTGCTCGGATGCAACACCACGATCACCACCATGTCTAGCACGTCCACCTAAAAAGGGTTTTAAACCAATAGGGTGAGACACACAGTCCCAGCGAGAAACATAACCCCACCAAAACTATAAAACCTCAAACATGAGCTATAACAGATAAAGCAGGTGACTGATATAAGCAGATTATACAGGCAGCATACTGAGCAGAACTAACTTGTCATAACATCTTACTAGGATACTTAGGAAGCATATGAATAGATAGTAATATGGAACATGATTGACAAGACAAGTCCAATAGGAACTTATCATAATGTCTGAGGAACATGCAATTAGTTGTAAGATATAACTAGGGCAACTATACAAATAAGGTCTCATCCAATGTTCCATGTTTTCCCTAAGAATATATACTATACAATTGGATTACCATTTATTATGCCCTGAGGAAATGAGTTGTACCACTAAAATCCAACCTTTGGTTGCGAAACCTAGAGCCGGTTCCATACAAGGTAAATGGAAGAGTCGGACTCCACGACCTCATCCTCTTTATGGTCAGTGCATGATATCCAAAGTAGGACCACAGTCTCATGCTTAAGTGACCTCAGTCACAGGGTCAGCTCCCACAGGCTACCCTTTCCTCTAGCCCGCCTCGGTACAGGTCTCGGTGGTGCGATTCCGCTAGAGGTGCAACACACTAGTCGATTTGACCCGACTAGATGCGCCCCATGAGGTCGGAACGCACGGTGAGATTGTGCTTTCAAAATTTATAAACCTAAACTAGCTACCTACGTCTACTAAAACACTACACCCGCAAGCACACAGGGTCGTGTCGTAGTATAGGAAGGTGGCAAGTACAGGGTCGATCCACAGGGAAAAGAGGGGGCGCTAGAGCTAGGTTAGTTTAGCTAGGTTCCTACTGCGGAGACTAGGGTTAAGGGTTTAAAGGTTGTTTTAATTGTTAAACTACTATGAGCAAGCGAGGAATTAAAGGCAAGAATGAAATCTACGTTAACCCTAGACTAGATTAAGGCTAAATAGGAAAGAACGGATTAGGCTGGGTATGAAAAGGCAAATTACACTAAAGAAAGCAAGAAGAGCAAAAGAGCAATTAAAGAACTAGACTAACATGAACAAGGTAAGAACAAAGCAAGAAGCTGACTAAGCAAGGAAAGAGCTAATTAATCTAAGCAAGCACAAAACTATGGTTTTAAGCAGTAAAGAGATGTGTGGGTTGTTTAGGGGTATGAACTTATTACTTAAGTTGGGGGTGACATATGAACATTATGATTCCATTTAGATTATCCAAACCAAACAACAAGTTAGAGTCTAATGAATTGACCTAAGATGCTAACTGGCCATAGATATCCTAGGTTGTGCATAGGGGAACTAGTCCCTAACACCCCCTACTACCCTTACGAGGCTCAATTGGGTTAGGGATTAGGTTCAAATCAATTAGAGTCTAATCAAGTCTAGGTTTCTAGATTAGGCATTCCTAGGGAAATTAGGGGCCGAGGGTAGTAATGGGGAGGTGAGATTAGGGTTTTGGACCCCAATTCCCCCACATTCTAGCCTTGAGAAGGCTCCATGCTAATTGCACTAGAAGTACCTAATCTAGCTACTTAGATCTCTCACTTAGGTTTAGGGAGATTGATTAGGATGTAGGAAGATGGGAGGCAACCTAGGGATCCAAGAATTAGACCTAGGGGCAAATCCCAAAATTCACACATACAAGCAATTTGCCTAAATTCCCAGGTGATTTCACACACAAACCAACAAGCAATCCATGGAGAAAGAGATAGAAATAGAATATAATCATTAACAAATGAAATTACAAAGTTTACATGTCATTTTCCCCCAACATGGTATCAAAGTAACATATTTTCCCCCAAACAGCCCACCCAAGGGGCCTAGCTACTCATAACAAAGCAAAATACAAAAAGAAAGGAGAAAGAGGTAGAAGAAGCCATGGAACTCGGTGTAGATGAAGAAGTCCTCCTCTCCAGCAGCTGTAGGGACGTCCTCCTTCTTCTCCTTGGATGAAATGGTGTGGAATGATGGAGGGAAGTGGATGGAAGGTTTAGATATGGGGGGTTATGTGGTGGAAATGGTGAAATGGAGTGGATTTGAGGTGGATATGGAGTGGAATTGAGTGGGTGGCGATTTGGGGAGCTAGAAAGGGGTAGAAGGTAGCTAACCTTGTGCCCCAGCCGCCACCTAGGTATATATAGGAGTCTAGGGGGTCTAGGGTTAAGTTAGGGGAAAAATGGGGAAAGCAATGAAAAAGTGGCTGGATTTTGTGAGTAGCACGGTCGTGGTGGGGTACCACGGCCGTGGTGGGTAGGGTAGGCCACGGTCGTGGTGGATGGGCATGGTCATGGGAATAAAAATTGTGAAGTTACAGGGTTTTTGTCAAAATGGCCACGGTCGTGGTGTGTCACCACGGCCGTGGTGGGCTTGGTGGAGGTGATCGTGGTGTTGTTGCACGGCTGTTTTGCTCTGCTGTGCCACGGCCGTTTTGTGGAGCACGGCCGTTTTGTGCTGCATGGCCGTGGTGTCAACCCATTGCACGGCCGTTTTGTGCTGCATGGCCGTACTGCCTTCTGCTTGATTTGGAGGTTGAACATGTCAATTTCTAAGTGACCTAGCACGGCCGTTTTGTGGTACCATGGACGTGCTAGGTCCTGGGGCAGCACTTTGACTTGGGTCTTTGACTTTTCTTGGACATCTTTGCTTCAATTGATCTTTGGCCACTAGGGGTAGGTCGAGGGAGCATCAGAATTCACTTTGGGCCTCTCCAAATGCAGAGGAACCCTAGGATCGCCCCTTCTCTCTCTCTTCCATCAAGCGTGGTCTGAATGCCTGAAAAACATGCAAATAATGTCCATAAGTGCATTTTATACAAATAAGCATATTAGGGGGAATGACATGCAATCTAACAGGTATAGATGTGATTGAAGAGCAAAAAGACACAAGATTAAGCCCTAAAATAGGGCTGAATCACCACCCCAAACTTGAAACATACTTCTCCTCAAGTATGCTCCAACTCAATCTCTCTACAAACTTTCATAAAAAGAAATGACAAGTGCAATATAAAAGACGATTGTAGATGAATGGGATCAAAGATGACTAAGTACATGCATTTCACCTCTCTCCTCTCCTTCTTTCACAATCCAATCATGAAAAGAGCACAAAGCATATGAACTTTAAATATAGCGCATAGAATACACAAGTTATCCATATTTCTTCCATTAAGTTCCGGGTAAACCGTTTCATGGTGGCGTTAATCAAGAATGTCTAGGAGTGTTGTTTCACATTCATGCATTCAATCTTATATCTCAAATCACACCAAATGACCCACGTGGTTGCGGAAAAGGGTAAAATGAGCTAAGTTTGATGCTTCTTAGCTCAATAGGTATGAAAGTGGAAGAAAGGGTTGCGGTAAGATTTTTGGAGTGTTTTTACACACTCATCTTTTCTTTATTTGAATGCTCTTAAACAGGAGCATCCTTTTATTTTATTTTGCTTTTATTTTTCTTTTCTTTTCTTTTTCTTGCCCTTGGTGTAGATAGGGCATATGGTGGATAGAGTGAAGCGGAGAGATAAAGATATGGCCACCCCAAACTTTTGGAGGTGGCCAAGGCTGATTATGTGCACTAGGGCTTCTTTTTATGAGGCGGAGGGGTATGAAGATGGTGGAAGAATAGTCGGGTCAAAGAGGAGTCATTGGTATGATTTTCCACATAAGACATCCTACATGAGAATTAATCCAACACTTCATCTAAGATATCACACCACATGAATGAACAAAATGAAATTGATATATCAAACAAGTAATTCCACAAACACTAAGCGTTCAAAGCTTGCTCAGTTTCACAATTCAACCAATTCAATCACAATCCTCAGAGAGGTGATGCACATGTAAAAAGTCAAACATTGATACCACTTAGCAACAAACAATGGTGATTCACTTGCATTTGTCAAAGGTCAAAATTTTAATTCAAAACAATAGAGATTGGGTCGAAACACAATTTTTAGACAAGAAGTTCCAAATTTGGGCAAAATGGTGCCAAGTTGCCTCCAATCACATCTAAACATATATTATTGAACTTAAAGCAGTAAACAAGCAGATCCTAACTAAAACATGCAAAAATTACCAAAAATCTACATGGTATGCAATGCATGACAAAAGAGCAAAATTTTTGAAAATTACGCAAAAATGACAATAAGGTAAACTACATGGAATGCAGGTGTGCAAAGTAGTAAAAATCTAGACTAGATAGAAGGACAAGCAAAAGAAATGAAAAACAACAAACAAAAAGTGAAATAGCATATGAGATGCAAAAATGAGTGAAAGAAGAATGAGGGCATACCGCCCTACCACCCCAAACTTTTGAACCATGTTGTCCTCAGCATGACACTAAAGTATAGGGTGATAGGGTAGATGATCACTGCGGAGGTGGTGGAGGTGCTCCTCCCTACCTGTAGTAGGCTCCCTAGTAGTCGGATTGTGGAGGCAGATAGTTGTCCTGGAATGCTGACAAAGAACTCCACCAATCTTCACCCCACTGCGGGTTCCTCTGGGCTTGTGCATTTTGGAACTGATAAAGGTGGTTGACCTGATAATGCATCTGTTGGTGGTCCAACCACATGGCATCTTGTGTCCTTTGGAATCCCTCATGGGCCGTAGAATTCTATCCTGCGTCGCCTGAATACCCTCCAGCTGTGCATGAATGGTACCCATATCATATGCATTCACTGAAGGCCGATGTGGCTCTGACGCTCCCATTCTTTCTTCTCTTTGCCTCACCCATCTTTCCGCTCTCTCCTCTGCCGCCTGTGAAGGCTCTCCTGGACTCCCTGCAAACCCCACCTCAGGGATTTCCTCTCCTTTGGGGTTCTCCTCCTCGTACCTCCTCAATTTTTCCAGAAAATCTGGCGTTGATCCAAACTGTGCCATGAGGGGAGGAGTATGGTAAGGCAGCTCCAATGTGACTCCTGGGTAAGGTGGGTTGATTTGGTAAATGATTTTCTGATCTGTAACCGTAATCATGGATGAGCGAGCCAGGTAGTACAAATCAACCAACTTGTCACCCTCTGCCTTTGTATATCCTGTCATGTCATGCCCCAAGGCAGTGGCAATAGATGTTACAATCCCTCCCATTACAAATGGATTTGTGCTCTTGGACGGGATTGTCCTCATGTGATCAATCAATAACGCCCCCAGGTTCACATGTCTCTCCTTTGTCATCCAACCAAGCACAAAAAGATCTTTTTTGGTGCAGCTGCCTTGATTTTCATACCTACCAAAGATGGTGTTTGCCAACACCTTCTGAACATAGTGGAGAAATGGGCTGTGAATACCACTTGTCTTTGATTTCCCTGCTACAAATGTACTTTGGCCGGTGAAGCACTTCCACATGGCTGGATACGTGGAACTAGAGTCATTTTTTGTCCTTCCTCCATCTAGGAGGGCAGCCATCTCTCCACTTGGGGAAAAATCTAATTTAGCATCTCTGAGGTTATTTTCCACCTCTTATCCCCAATTGTTACCTTATTTGCATTCTCGCCATCATTTGTTGCTTTCTCTAGCGTGGCGAAGAACTGTTGCATTAACTCGATGTATGACTCCTGTTGCAGTGTCAATATTTCAAAAAGCCCCAATTTTTCCATCAATTCTTGAAAACAGACAAAGAACCCCATTGCCTCCATTGACGCTTGGCATGCGTATCGAATAGCTAACACTCTGTGTGTCAGGCATCTAGGGTGCTTGGGCTCCTTTTCCCTGCTTGTAGTAACCTCTGGTTGTGAAAATGGGCATTATGGCGGGCTTGGTTGCTGCTCAACTTCAGGCATATCAGTATCATCTTCATCAGCTAGCACGAGCCGTCGATGGGGTCGTAGTCGTGGCTGCAGCTCAGGCTCTGGTTGTGCCGCGGAGGAGACGGACGGCCGTGCGGCTGAAACTGACGGCTGCACGGCTGAGGTGGAAGGTCTCTCAGATGAGACGGAGTGTCGAGAGGCAGACGGCAGTGGCTGTGATGAAGATGGTGCCCCCCTTTGTGGCTGTATGGTGGCTTCTTCAGTGATAGGATCCACTATGGCATCCAATTCCACCTCCGTCAACTGGGGGTGGCTGTTCCTTGGCTTCCTTTGGTAGGGGATGACACCCCTAGTCTTCTCTACTGCCTTCCTTGCAAACTTATTCATTCTTGCTCGAAAAATGAAGTAGAATTAGAAAATTTCGGATTTCTCCGAAGAATGGGGTTGTTGGGGAGGAATGGAGAGAAAGTGGTGCGTTTGTGGATGGAAATGGGTGGGATCAGGAGATTAAGGTAGTGGAAATGGTAGGGGAATGATTGGGAATGGTTTGGGAGTGATTTGGTGAGGATTCGAGGGCTGGAGAAGGTGGGCGGAGTGCTGCACGGGCGCTAGGGCGCGGAGCACGGACGTTCTATTCTTCGGAGAAATGAGCAAGTGAAAAGAAGTTTTGCAAATTCTGACTTAAATCTACTGGAATCGAGCTGCTGCGGCCGTGCGGCACAGCCGTGGTGGATTCGTGTACCACAGTCGTGCTGCCTTGCACGACCGTTCTGCCCTAGTTCAAAACTTAGTCGATTTTCTCAAATTTCTTATCATTTCCTTGTTGAAAGTGAGTGCACCACCACGGCCGTGTTGATGTACCACGGCTGTGTTGGGCACTGTAACAGAAGTAGGATACTCGAATCTTGTTCAAACATCAAAATTGATCTCAAGTTGATATTATATTTACTCTTTGTCAAAATTTCATCTATTCTTCTTCATTTCACTCTGTTCTCACATGCACATATCAAAACTATACAAAAACTATCAAATATGTGTGTGTGTGTGTGTGCTTTCTTGGAAAAAAGTAAAAACAAAGAAAAAGTGTAAAAAATGTGAGGTTGGGTCAAAAATCCCCAAACCTAAGTGGGTTGCCTCCCACAAGCGCTGAGTTTCTTGCCTTTAGCTAGGCTTCTTGGTGATTCTTCAAAATTCTCCAGTTTGGCATTCTCATGTGTCCATTCTTGCAAAACATGCATCCTTCCTTTGCACTCAATCTGTTTTCCTCATCCCTTTGATCACAATAATCATCATTAACTTCTTCACCTTGATGTCCTTCTCTCAAATGCCCATTTGGACTTGTGAAGTGACCATGTCCAATATCCCTATCTCGGACTCGTCGGGTTGGGGTCTTGTACATGTTAATGTTGATCTTCATGTCCATGAATGAGACTGTCATGGTGCCACTGCATACATGAATGTCGGCATCATTTGTAGATAAGAACGGCCTCCCCAAGATGATGGGAATCTTCCTAACCTCCAGCTCCATATCAAGTACAATGAAATCCGTCGGGAACACAGCGCCTTTTTCCTTGTCTATCATCACCAAGACATCATCCACTCTACCTCTAGGCACTTTTATGGATCTATCCGCCAACTTGAGAGTGCAATGTGCCAGCTTCAACTTGCCTAAGCCCAGCTCAACATAGACATGATATGGCATCAAATTCACACTAGATCCCAAATCAAGCAAGGACCTGTCTATGCGATGTCCCCCTATGTAACTAGGTATGAGTGGGGCTCCTGGGTCCTTTCTCTTCACGGGAAGTGAGTGTTGTATGATGGAGCTCACTTGTTCATTCAGTCTCACCTTCTTTGGAATCCTCCCCGTTGACCTTCTTTTCACAGTGCATAGGTTCTTGAGGAACTTGGCAAATGATGGGATTTGCTTGATAGCATCCAAAAGTGGAATGTTCACCTTTACTTGGCGAAACACCTCAAGAATGTCAACATTGTGCTTTTGCCTCCTTTTCAATTCCGGTGGCTCATCTAGTGCTTCTACAAATGGAGGATCACTAGTTTTTGCCGCACTTACATGAACATGAGGTGGAACACTAGGGATGGTAGGACCTACAAAAGGGATATGTGGTGGATCACATGGAATCCCAAACTCAACATGTTGTATCACAACATCATCTTCAGCAATATCAATCACAGTATCACCACTTGGCTGCCTTTGCTTTGCTTTATCAACCTTTCTTTGACCTGCGGGCTGCTCAAGAGTTTTTCCACTCCTTAGAACTGTCATGGCACTACCTTGCTCATGGTGGAGAGGGGGAGCATGTTGTGGCAGTGGAGGAGGTGGAGGTGACACTTGGGGTTGAAATTGAGGTGGAGAAGGGAATTGAGGGGGGTGAGAGAATTGGGGTTGGAAAGTGAAGTTTTGGGAGATTTGAGGTAAGGGAGGTGGTGGAGGGGTGTAAGGCTGGGAAGAGCTTTGGAATGAGTGAATGGGGTGTACTTGCATGGGGGTGGACTATAGAAAAATTGAGAGGAGGGCATGGGTCCAGTTGCTTCATAGTGGCTCACGATGGGTCTTGAAGACAATTTTTCCTCTTGGAGAGCGATTATAGAAGATAGCTGCTCTATTCTCTCTTCTAACCTTGCAACATCTCTTTGAACATCGTCAAACACTCTCAATCTAGAAAGAACCTCTTCCTCAAACCTTGAGTTGTATGTGGGACTTTGTGGTTCCTGGTAGCTATAGGAGTGAGGTGTCTTCTTTTCTTCCCCATAGAACTCAATAGAATTGACCGGGTGGCAAGGAGCATTTGTCACCTGGTTCTTCATGAAGTTCACCATGTCACAAAGAATCCTCATCACTTGTGGGCTTGAGTCATCATGAGTAGGCGGTGTCTCACCAAAGGCATACCCCCTTTCATTCATCATGCTAGAAGCTCGAATTCTTGATCCTTCAGCCAACTACTCAAACAAAGGTCATATCTCCTCAGGTGGCCTAGCCATGAAAACTCCTCTACAAGAAGAGTCCATTGTGTCTTGGTCCTTTAGAGACAAACCAGAGTAGAATGATTGAACTAGATGCCACAAAGGGATCTCATGGTGAGGACACTCTCTCAACAGCTTCTTGAATCTCTCCCATGCATTATGAAACCGCTCATCTCCCATTTGGCTAAAACTTGTAACGGAACGCCGCATTTGTGTCTACCTTGCTATAGAGTAGAATTGTCTCAAGAAAGCATTCATCATTGTTTCCCAACTCATGATGTCCTTTCTTGAGTCATACCAGTCTTTAGCTCTATCTTTGAGGGAGAAAGAGAACAAGGTCAACCGAATTGTGTCATCACTAGTCATCGACGTCCTGAAGGTGGAGCATACTTCAAGAAAGGAGTCCAAGTGCTTATAGGGGTTCTCACTCTCTGAGCCGTAGAAGATGGGAAGGAGCCCAAGAAGACCTGGAGGAATAGAGAATTGCTCCCCTGGCATTTGATCAACCCTGCTAGCAATTGGCGATTTGTAGTTGTTAGGCATGAAGTAGTCTTGAAGCGGCTTGTGAGGTGCATTTTGGTCTTCCATCTTGTTTCCTCCTGAATGGCTTGTCACATGCACAAAGCACAACCAAACAAAACAAAGCAAGTTAGTAAACCAATATACACAAAGAATGCAAAGAAAAATGAATAAAGAATAGCAATGATGAGGGCAGTAGGAAAAGTCAAAGCAAAACTAACTAGCTAGGTCGAGCGCCTCTAATCCCCGGCAACGGCGCCAGAAAGCTTGGTGTGATTCCGCTAGAGGTGCAACACACTAGCCGATTTGACCTGACTAGATGCGCCCCACGAGGTCGGAACGCACGGTGAGATTGTGCTAGAGCTAGGTTCCTACTGCGGAGACTAGGGTTAAGGGTTTAAAGGTTGTTTTAATTGTTAAACTACTATGAGCAAGTGAGGAATTAAAGGCAAGAATGAAATCTACGTTAACCCTAGACTAGATTAAGGCTAAACAGGAAAGAACGGATTAAGTTGGGTATGAAAAGGCAAATTACACTAAAGAAAGAAAGAAGAGCAAAAGAGCAATTAAAGAACTAGACTAACATGAACAAGGTAAGAACAAAGCAAGAAGCTAACTAACCAAGGAAAGAGCTAATTAAGATAAGCAAGCACAAAACTATGGTTTTAAGTAGTAAAGAGATGTGTGGGTTGTTTAGGGGTATGAACTTATCACTTAAGTTGGGGGGTGACATATGAACATTATGATTCCATTTAGATTATCTAAACCAAACAACAAGTTAGAGTCTAATGAATTGACCTAAGCTGCTAACTGGCCATAGATATGCTAGGTTGTGCATAGGGGAACTAGTCCCTAACACCCCCTACTACCCTTATGAGGCTCAATTGGGTTAGGGATTAGGTTCAAATCAATTAGAGTCTAATCAAGTCTAGGTTTCTAGATTAGGCATTCCTAGGGCAATTAGGGGCCGAGGGTAGTAATGGGGAGGTGAGATTAGGGTTTTTGGACCCCGATTCCCCCACATTCTAGCCTTGAGAAGGCTCCATGCTAATTGCACTAGAATTACCTAATCTAGCTACTTAGATATCTCACTTAGGTTTAGGGAGATTGATTAGGATGTAGGAAGATGGGAGGCAACCTAGGGATCCAAGAATTGGACCTAGGGGCAAATCCCAAAATTCACACATACAAGCAATTTGCCTAAATTCCTAGGTGATTTCACACACAAACCAATAAGCAATCCATGGAGAAAGAGATAGAAATAGAATATAATCATTAACAAATGAAATTAAAAAGTTTACATGTCATTTTCCCCCAACATGGTATCAAAGTAACATATTTTCCCCCAAACAGCCCACCCAAGCTGGCCTAGCTACTCATAACAAAGAAAAATACAAAAAGAGAGGAGAAAGAGGTAGAAGAAGCCATGGAGCTCGGTGTAGATGAAGAAGTCCTCTCCAGTAGCTGTAGGGACGTCCTCCTTCTTCTCCTTGGATGAAATGGTGTGGAATGATGGAGGGAAGTGGATGGAAGGTTTAGATATGGGGGGTTATGTGGTGGAAATGGTGAAATGGAGTGGATTTGAGGTGGATATGGAGTAGAATGGAGTGGGTGGCAATTTGGGGAGCTAGGAAGGGGTAGAAGGTAGCTAACCTCGTGCCCCAGCTTCCACCTAGGTATATATAGGAGTCTAGGGGGTCTAGGGTTAAGTTAGGGGCAAATGGGGAAAGCAGTGAAAAAGTGGCTGGATTTTGTGAGTAGCACGGCCGTGGTGGGGTACCACGGCCGTGGTGGGTAGGGTAGGCCACGATTGTGGTGGATGGGCACGGTCATGGGAATAACAATTTTGAAGTTACAGGGTTTTTGTCAAAACGGCCACGGTCGTGGTGTGTCACCACGGCCGTGGTGGAGGTGGTGTGCCATGGCCGTGGTGTATGGCACGGCCGTGGTGGGCTTGGTGGAGGTGGTCGTGGTGCTGATGCACGACCGTTTTGCTCTGTTGTGCCACTGCCGTTTTGTGGAGCACGGTCGTGGTATCAACCCATTGCACAGCCGTTTTGTGCTGCACGGCCGTGGTGTCAACCCATTGCACGGCCGTTTTGTGTTGCACGTCCGTGCTGCCTTCTGCTTGATTTGGAGGTTGAACCTGTGGATTTCTAAGTGATCTAGCACGGCCGTTTTGTGGTACCACAGCCATACTGGGTCCTGGGGCAGCACTTTGACTTGGGTCTTTGACTTTGCTTGGACATCTTTGCTTCAATTGATCTTTGGCCACTAGGGGTAGGTCGAGAGAGCATCGGAATTCACTTTGGGCCTCTCCAAGTACAGAGGAACCCTAGGATCGCCCCTTCTCTCTCTCTTCCATCAAGTGTGGTCTGAATGCCTGAAAAACAAGCAAATAATGTCCATAAGTGCATTTTATACAAATAAGCATATTAGGGGGAATGACATGCAATCTAACAGGTATAGATGTGATTGAAGAGCAAAAAGACACAAGATTAAGCCCTAAAATAGGGCTGAATCACTCGGCGCTAGCATCCTTTGAGCCACGGGTCTATTCACCATGCTCTATCACACTGATCCATGGGCCTATTCACCATGCTCTATCACACTGAGCCATGGGCATGTTCACCATGCTCTATCACACTGAGCCATGGGTATGTTCACCATACTCTATACACATATGGAGTCTATCAGTTACACTCGAATCCTCCTATTTTTGACTAGGATAAACACCACATATTCAACAATATGCGCTTCGGATTAACCCTCAGGATAACCCATTTCACCATCACCAACTACTGACGATTATGGATCTATGGCCAGGGAAAACTACATGAAAGGTTCATCTGTAATTAATTAATGCATTTTAAGTGGATTGTTGGGGTCAACCAAGTTGTATTATGCAAACCATAAACATGAGTAAACAACACAGATTCCATTAACTTGTGTCACACCGTTACTACTCTTCTCAAAGCCATCAACATCATCATGATCCATCACAAGGATCCAACATTACATGTTACCACTTGGCCTCTTGCCAATCATCTAGATCCATCATAAGGATCAACATCACTGGGACTCAATCCCATCATCAAAGTATTCCATACCATTCCATGGGTAACACCCATCTCATATTACTGTATTCATCATAACCCATGTTGTTCCACATCATGTTACTATCTTTCCATTACCATGGCCTCATCATACAACTGTTACCTGCATGGTTAGTGAAATCACAAAGGAGCAATGATACTTATACAAGGAACATTTACAACTCCTTACTTTATTATGAGAGTCAACTATGCAACATAGTTGTGACACCCCACCATCACACAGACAATGAGATGACACGTGAAAACATGCGGAACCATATATTACCGAAAACATGGGTTAATTAAAACCGATTGCAGAAAGCATACATACAGAACATTTGCAACCAGGCCCTATAAGAAAATCATGTCATATATATATATATATATATATATATATATATATATATATATTCAAGATCACCTGCCTGATATGTTCACCACTTAAAGTCACCCACTATCGCAACAGCGCATATTAGTTCATCACTTGTTTATACATACAGAACGGCCATGTATGGCCAGCAGCAGGGTATACAAAAATTACAGTAGCTAAACATCGTGAAACGTCATAAAAACACTTCCAAGGACCTGAGAGTACATGGATGACTTCTAAGACTCTACTACAACACCACCAAAATAGCAGTGTGGCCATCTCTTACCTTCTACTGCTCTTCTTGCTACTTGGCCGCAACCTCACGACCACCACTGCATCTAGAGCGATCACCTAAAAAGGGTGTAAACTAGTGGGGTGAGACACACAGTCCCAGTGAGAAACATAAATCCCCGCTGCAATTATAAAACCTCAAAGGGTAAAGCAGATAATAGCAAATAACTGATAAAGCATATAACCAGAGCAGTGTACTGAGCAAAGCTATTATTACCATCAAGCTCACCAAGATATCTGGGAGGCATATAACCAAGTATTTCTTTATGGAACATGATTGACAAGATAAGCTTTATAAGAACTTATCACAAGATATAAGGATCGTACACATATCTTCAAGGTGTAACTAGATCATCTATATAAGCAAGGCCTCAATCAATGTTCTGTGTTTTGCTCTAAGCAAGATATACTTATTCGGCTGGATTATGTTTTATCATGCCCTGAGGAAGTGAGCCTTCCCTGCTCAAGTCCAACCATTGGCTGCGAAGCCCAATCCGGTGCCATACAAGGTCTAAGGAGATCCGAACTCCATGACCTCACCTTCTCGTGGTCAGTACACGAATCATCAAGCAAGACCGCAGTCTTATGCTTATAGGGCCTCAGCCTCTAGGTCAGCTCCACAAGCCACCCATATCTCTAGCTTACCTCATCATAGGTGTTAGTACATACATCTGAGCCATGAACGCATCATGCTCATCATCACATATCTTGAGCCATGGGTATGTTCACCATGCTCCATATATCCCGAGTCTGCAACCACAATTGCACTCAACCCTCCTATTTTAGGCTAGGGGAAACCTCGCATATTGAACAATATGCGCCCCAGGTAATCCCGCAGGATAAACCTATTTCACCATCACAAAATACTAGCGGTAATGGATCTATGTCCAGGAAAAACTACATGATAGGTTCATCTATAATTGATTAGTATATTTTAAGCCAATTGTTGAGGCAAAACAAAGTTCAACATAGCCTTATAGAATTACATCAATATTTCCATCAACATACTGTCCTAGGACCTCAATCCCTCATGATATCAACCACTGCCTCTCAAGGCATCATAATCATGCATCAGCATCCTGGGAACACATCCCTTATCTCATCATCAGAGGATAACACCTCAAATAGGCACTCAGCCTTATATCAGGTCCTCAGGCCTATCAACTTGTTATTTTATTAACAAGGATTATCATCACATTGTGCTAGTCGAAGCACATATATCTCATAGCTCTTACCATACTATGAATCCACATGAAATACATGCATGGTTAGTATACACATTCGCAGAGATTACTGAAGCCATCATGGATTAACAGAATGATCATGCTATCAAGTATAAAGAAGCATCCATGAGTATATCACACATAAGCTTTATCATTCACAGTATTATTATTAATCATGGGCATATATTATGCCTTATACTTGTGACCATATGCATGTGTCACACCATCATGTGTAGCAACATCATATCTTCCCAAACATACCTGGTTCACCACCTATCATTTAATCTCATCATCATAGTTGCGGGATTCAAGGTGATTACATCATATCACTTGTGTTATCATTATTAATATGGAACTATCAACTATATACATTCCAAGTTATCAGATCCCTCACCAAAACTCCTGCAACCCTCACTATAAAATATAGCGAGCAGCGCCTACCCTCACCAAAAGGTGTACCGGCTAGGGTTCCAAACCCTAAAGCAACTCATCACCATAACAGCCAAACACTGCACATCCTCTAACATGCATCAAGGTTCCATTAACACTCATGGTGTCGGGAAGCCATCACCAAGGTATAACGTGCAGCACCACCAAGGCTATCGGCCAAGGTTCTAACGTGCACCAAGCTAGGGTTAAGGTTAGGTATCACTTTTTGGCTAACCTTCAACATGAGCCATATCAACCAAAGGGGTGTCGCCCAAGGCGCCCCTATTGTGCAACCATCTCAGCATCATCCGAGGGTTAACTCTATCGGCCAGGGTACCCATGATGCCCAAGAATGGTGTCATGCATGTCCATGAAGCATCATAACGGCGAGCATCCTAGGGTTAGCATGTCGGGCATGAAGCCATATCGTCCAACACTTCATATAAGTCAAAGCTCAACTAAGACATGGTGGTATCGGCCAAAGCCATCCTGAGCACCATACCATATCGCCTAAGCTCATCTAAACCAGGATAACAGCCAAGGTTGTGTTGGGCACCAAACTATCAAAGCCTATCGGCCAAGACCACCTTAAGACAAGGGAGTGTATCGGGCAACCACCTATACAAGGTGTATCAGCCACTCATCATAGGTGTATCACCCATCCATCAACTCCACCAAGGGTATAGACCAAGGGACCATAACGGGCACCAACTAAGCTTCAACTAGGCATATCGGCCAGGGATACAAGGAACATCCAAATGCCCAAGCAAGCATATCTACCAAGGATTACACCTCAAGGACACATCGTGCATCACTACAACTAAACCTTATCACCCAATACAAGGATAACCTACTGGGTTCCAAATCAGCCAAAGCATAATGGGCACCAAGTCAACTATCTCAACAAGGTGTGTCACCCAAGGGTACAACTTCAAATGGGGCTATCGGACAGCACAACTCCAAGTTCATATCGTGCAAGGCACAACCCCACAAGATCATCCTCAACCTCAAGGACAAGGGCACCAAACCCTAATTGATCAAGAAGGTCAGCTCACCTCTCAACAACCAAGAGAGAGGGATTTTGCACAACCTCTATCACAAATCGGGCAACCACAAGGACCAACCTCAACCGAGGTCATCATCTATCCAAAAGCTCACCTCTCAAATCCATGGTGAGAGGAGGGTGTTGCTCAAGCAACTAGAATACAAGATCACCTCTCAACCTAATCGAGAGAGGGGTATTGCCCACTTTACTAAAGCTCAAACTCACTTCTCTAGACCAAGGAGAGAAAAGAGTGTTTCTTAACAAGGAAACCCTAGACCATGGTTTGGAAAACTAGGTGTAAAGGCATATAAACCATCAAAAACAACAACAACATCATGCTCAATATATCCATAGGATCAACAACATATACTAGAGCAAGAAACATAACATGCAATTGCTGATCATCATCATATATGAAACATGCAACATAGAGAAGGTAGTTTTAGCTAGGGTTAGAAGTTATGAAACCCACCTTAAGCAAACTCCTCAAGCTCCAAACCTCCAAGCTCCTAGCTCCAAGCTCACCACTTCGGCCACCTCAAGAAAAGGAACAAGAAGCATAACCACCATGGCCGAAGAGTAGGCAAGATGGAGAAGAAGATGCTAAGGAGAGAGGGAAGATGCTTACCAAAGAACAAGACCCACCTAGGGTTCGGCCACTAATCTAAAGTAAGAAGAAGAACTCCTTCAAGGGGACCGGCCACCAACCTTAGCTCCTCCAAGGGTATCGGCCACCAAAGGTTGTAAGGGAGAGGTGTATCGCGCACACAAGGAAGAGAGGAGCAACAAAGAGCTAAAAGGGTTCCTAAGGAAGAGAAAGGCAAGGCATATATAGATGGGGGGTCAAGGTTAAACCAAGGGACACTTGTCCACACATTTTACCACCTTGCAAAACTCATGCACATGCCATGCTGCTACTCAACCAAGGTTCAGCCACATGTCCAAGCTAGGGTGACACAACCAAGGCAAGGAGGTCAACAAAGGTCAAAGGCTGACACACTACTCTTCCATGGCTGACACGCCCCCATGGGTGATACCCCATGGCTGATACAAAGTATCCTTGCCCGATACAGGGCTCAACCAAGCAAGGCAAGGCCCAAAAGAGCTCAACCAATCCCAAGACAACTCAAGGCACGAGCCCAAACCTTCCTCTCAACCCTAGAGGAAGAAAAGAGAGATAAAGACATATCTCAAGGTGACAAACTTGCTCTCCAACCCTATCTTAGGTTATTTTGCAAGTAGCACCTCTAGCTCTCAACTAAGCACAAGCAAACCCTAATCATCACTAAATATGATTAGCAAGCAACCAAGCACAAGGTTTTAGGAAAAATAAATAGGGTAAGCCCAAAACGAAGGTCAGGATCCTTACAAGCCATAAACCTCTACAAAAGGATTTTGTCCCCAAAATCCGAAGAGAAAAGTGAGGGATACTTCCGCCTCATCTCTTCTTCAAGCTCCCATGTGGCTTCCTCAACACCACGATGATGCTACAGAACCTTCACAAGAACCAAGTCCTTCCTCTTCAGCTTCTTTAATCTTCTGTCAAGGATTGCCACTAGACCCTCCTCGTAGCTCACGTCTTCATCAAGCTCAACCTCAACTGGCCATATCACTATCCCTGTGTTTGGATGACTTTTCTTCAGCATACTGACATGGAATACTGGATGCAACCTATGCAACTCTGGCGACAGCTCTAACTTGTAAGCTACCTTGCCAACACGTGCTATTACCGGGTATGGTCCCATATACCTGGGTGCCAGTTTACCTTTCCAACCAAACCGTAGCACATCTTTCCGAGGTGAGACCTTGAGATACACTTTGTCTCCCACCTAGAACTCTAAAGGTCGTCATCGATTGTCTACATAAGACTTCTGTCTGTCCCGTGTCATTTTCAAATTTTGTTGTATCACTTTGATCTTTTCTATTGTCTGTTGTACTAACTTAGGAGCCAAAAGCTGATTTTCACCAGACTCATACCAGCATAAAGGGGATCTGCACTTCCTTCCATACAGAGCCTCATAAGGAGCCATGTCAATGCTCCGCTGATAACTATTGTTATAAGCAAACTCTATCAGACTGAGATGCATGTCCCAACTTCCTAGGAACTACAAAACACAAGCTCAGAGAAGATCCTCCAAAGTCAGAATAGTCCTTTCAGACTGTCCATCCGTCCTTGGGTGGAAAGCGGTACTGAACCTCAACTGTGTTCCCAATGCTTTGCGCAACTATTCCCAGAAACAACTTGTGAACTGAGGACCTCTGTCGGAAACTATTGTTGCTGGTACACTGTGCAACTGCACTATCTCATCTACATACACCTGAGCAAGCTTCTCTGCTATATACGTTGTTTTTATTGGTATGAAATGAGCAGATTTTGTCAACATGTCCACTATTACCCAAATGGAATCATGATTCCTAGCTGTCTTTGGTAGGCCAACTATGAAATCCATGGTTATATGATCCCATTTCCATTGTGGTATCGGCATGGGTTGCAACATACCTGCCTTCTTTTGATGCTCAGCTTTAACTTGCTGACATACTGCGTACTTAGCCACAAACTCAGCTACATCCCTCTTCAAGCCATACCACTAATATAGGTCCTTCAGGTTATGATACATCTTGGTGACTCCTGGATGCATAGCATACATCAACGTGTGTGCTTCCTCGAGCACTAGCTTTCTTAGATTATCACCATCGGGGACCACCATCCTACCATGATAGCAAACTAGTCCATCCTCAGACTCATGGAACCCATCACACTTTTTGCTGCCAAACTCTGACCTGATTAACTACACTACACCATCTTCCTGTTGTGCGTCTTTGATCTGCTGTCTCAGCATAGGCTTGACTTGCATCTGTGCCAACAGTCCTGCCAACAAGGAAACTTCCAACTGCACATTCATCTGTCGCAAGGAGACAAACATATCTTGCCTATGGCATACCAAGGAACTCAATTGTGCCTTCTTTATGGGGAGAGAAGAAGACTTTCTGTTCAAGCGCATCAGCTACCACATTTGCCTTACCAGGATGATACTCAATGGTGCAATCATAATCGTTAATTAGCTCCATCCAACGATGTTATCGCATGTTCAGCTCACTCTGTGAAAAGATATACTTCAAGTTCTTATGATCTGTAAAGATCTGACACACTTCCCCATAAAGATAGTGTCTCCAAATCATTAACGCATGGACCACCGCTACCAACTCCAAATCATGTGTCGGATAGTTCTCCTCATGTTTCTTAAGTTGTCTTGAAGCAAAAGAAACCACATGATCTTCATGCATCAGCACACAACCTAAGCCTTTCTTGGAAGCATCGTAGAAAACAACATAGCCCTTCCTAGGCTCTGGCAGCACTAGCACTGGAGCACTAGTCAGCTTCTCCTTCAAATTTTGGAAAGCTTTCTGAAAATGATCATCCCATACAAAAGGTACATCCTTCATGGTCAGCTTTGTCATCGGCAACGCGATTGTACTGAAGTCCTTGATAAACCTCCAGTAGTATCTGGCCAAACCCAGAAAACTACGAACTTCTATCGACGTCTTTGGTTGCTCCCAATCTGCAACTGAATCCACCTTCTTAGGGTCCACTCAGACTCCTTCTGTAGATATCACATGACCTAAGAAAGTCACTTCCTTCAACCATAACTCACATTTGCTGAACTTGGCATACAGCTGATGTTGGCGAAGAAGAGTCAATGCTTGTCGGAGATGTTGCTCATGCTCTTGTCTGTCCCTACTATAGATCAAAATGTCATCTATAAAGACTACAACAAACTGATCTAGGAACAGACGGAACACTCGGTTCATCAGGTCCATGAAAGCAGTAGGTGCATTGGTTAGCCCAAACGGCATAACCACAAACTCAAAGTGACCGTACCTCGTCCTAAACGCTGACTTTGGTATGTCATCCGCCTTAATCCTCAACTGATGATATCCAGACCGTAGATCGATCTTTGAGAACACTGTAGCACCACGCAACTGATCGAACAGATCATCTTTCCTTGGCAACGGGTACTTATTCTTGATCGTAACTTTGTTCAACTGTCAGTAATCTATACATAGCTGCATCGATCCATCCTTCTTCTTAACGAACAACACTGAAGCACCCCAAGGCGACGTGCTCAGTCAGATGAAACCTTTCTCCAACAACTCCTATAACTGCTTCTTCGACTCTGCCATCTCTGCAGGAGCCATCCTATACGGTGTTTGTGCAACTGGTTGTGTTCATGTTACCAAATTGATCTCAAAATCAATCTCTCGAGGTGGGGGAACATCGGGAAACTCATCAGGAAACACATCCAAAAACTCTCATACAACTTTCACTTCCTCAAGGCAAGGACCTTTCGCCTTGGTATCCACAACATGAGCTAAGAAAGCCTTACAACCTTGCCACAGTAACTTTTCTACCACCATCGATGACACTAGACATGTTGGAAGAATCTTCCTATCTCCTTGGAAGATCCACTTCTCTCTGTTGTCATCAAACATCGCTTGTTTGGAACCATAGTCCAACACAACCTTATACTTCTCTAAGGCATCCATCCCAAGGATCACATCGAATCCATGCATATCAAGTGGTATAAGATCCACTTGTATATTGTGTCCCGAAAAAGGTAAGACACAAGATGGACACTCTTCTCGAAGCATCGAGGAACCATCAAGAGGGGTTTCTAACAACAGGCTATCAACCTTACAACTAACATGTAAAGGACAGCTATCAAGCAAACTATGTGCGATAAAAGAGTGTGTAGCACCCGGGTCAACCAAAACAGATATAAAGCAAGAAGAAAACAAATCGGAATGAAATAACTCCATCTGACATGTCACCACTCGCGGGTTGACTATCGCCTCCGGCTGACTCATAGCATAGAATCGAGTCATTGCTTGTTGTCCACGTCCTCTGCTTCCTTGAGCAGACGATCCCGCTTGTGACGCTTGACCGCGTCCTCGCCCTATGCTAGCACTGGGTTGTTGTCTGTCTGATCCTTGTTGATTCTATCTCGGTTGTTGTGTTACTTCAACTTCTCTTCTTGGGCAAATTGACTTTAAATGCCCCGTCTGTCCACAGTGATAACATGACATGCCTTATGTCTATGGTCTAGATGGCTTTGTTACTGCCACATAAGCTGTACTATGCACCTTCGATGACGAAGAAACATGACCTCTTCCCTTACTCAGAGACCACTATGACGGTGCACTAAAACCTCTCATCATTGAAGGTGTTGAAAACCTTGACTTCTTGAAGCCACCAGATCTCTGTCCCTGGAACTGAGCAGGCCTTTTCCTGGTCATGGACACCTTTTTCTCCCTAATAGATCGTTCAATCCTACGGACGGACTCCACAAATGTGGCAAACCGCTCCCGGTTCTATAAAGTAGCACCAGGTGTTGACAGTTCAGCACTCATACCTTTCTCAAACTGCCTGATCTGCTCATCATCTATCGCTACCATGTGAGGACAAAACCTCAGCAAGTCCATGGACTTGGCTTCATACTTGGTGATGCTCATCGTTCCTTGGCGTAGACTCTCAAACTGGTTGATCTTCTCGTCTAGATACGTCTTCGGAAAGTATCTGCTGACGAACTCTTGCCAGAAGATCTCCCAACCGATCTCCTCACCGGGTCGCTTCTCCTCCTCGATGGCCCACCAGGGGCCAGCACTACCCTTCAGAAGGTAGACAGCGTGCTTGACTTTGTCTGCTTCGGGGATGTCGAGGATCCAGAAGGCCTTCTCAAGACCTGTCAGCCATAGATCGGCATCTGCTGGATCAGTGGCCTGCCTAAATCGCGCGTCTGAAAAATGGAGGCGGATTTGAAGTAGTCAGACTTTTACATTTATAACCTGAAACCTTCTAGGCCCCCGCAACTTTGCTTACGGGGTCGAACACAGGGGCAAGGGTGGTAGTGTTGAGAACACAAAATCGACACGCTACACTCTGGCAAGGGTAAAGAGATCGTAAAATTCCCAAACGGAACAGCAGGATAAGACCGATAAAACAAAAGAAATCTATCTCCAACTGGAGCTACGAGGAAAAATTTAGGTTTTAAGCATTTATCAATTTTTAGGGATTTTCATGCAATGGAAACAGAGAGATAATACTAGCGCTAAAGTAAGGTACGAAGGGGAAAACTTCGGTAAAACAAGCAGCAGCAGAAACATCATGTACCCCTCCTCTCGAAGTGGGTACCTCTAACCAAGCATCAACACCCCTCTCGAGGTTGCTGGGCTTAAGTTAGAGTGGAAAGGTTACTAAAGCAACTCCAATTTTGGGCACTCTCATACTCCAGAATCAGACCAAACACTAGAGCCACAACCCCTCTCTCGAGGTTGTTGCGATGGGAAAACACGATTCGGTAGCTAATCGAAACGCGACCCAAACATGCAAGCTAGAGTTCAGATGTTAAACATAGCAATCATCCAATAAAAGTACCAAACATGAAGCAGTAGATAATTAAACTCTTCTATTTCCATAAACAAATAAGGTTCTGATTACATTGCAAAAGTAAAAGAAATAAATAACTGAAATAATGAAGATAGATGTCGCCTTCTTGATATAGAAAGATGACAGACTACAGCGGACCCTCCAGCCTGATATTGGGCAGGAGCCTAGCCCGATACAACCGTATCGGGTGGCACACCCTCTCAGGCGACACGCCGTGATGGGTGGATTGCATCGCATGAGGATCCTCGTCAGATACGATCATGTCGGGTGGCACCCTCTCAGGCGACACGCCGTGACGGACGATGTGTATCGGGGTTCGGTATCTTGCTGGGCTAGAGCGATGCTCCTAGTATCGGTCACTTATGTCGGGGATCCTTGTCGGCCGATATCGGCCTACAGTGTTGTCCGGGATGACCCTCAGTGAACCATTCCCTCCCTCTCGGGATGGGTAAGTGCTCACCTAGAATTGCCCGACACAAGCACTGAGGCACAATACACTAGCTCTTCGCAGCTTTCCTGAGGTGACTTGCACAGGGTTCTGACCTGTCTTTTCAGCTTCCTGTAGCTGCTATATATAGGCAGCGGTTGGGGAAGTTATGGCGCTCAGGGCGCCACGTGTCCTTGCTTAGCTCTTATTATCGCGGAGTTGGTGGACGGCCGATATCAGTATCGCCCAGCACAAGGATGTCGGTTGTCGGTGGACGTGACGAGCGGCGCCTGCCAGTGGGTGGCATGTGTCACGCGACAAGCTTCGGTCATCGTGGCGAGCCCAGCTCCCTGTCGGGTAGATAGGCGTATCGTCTGTTAGTCCCTCCTTACGCGGCATCCTCATGTCACGCGTCTGTGTATTGTGCTACCCTTGTCGGGTAGTGTGCGTATCGGCCGGCTGGAAGGCTGATGCGGGTGGAATCATGTTTGTGGGCCGGGACGGGCCTTATTGATGACAAATGTGTCAAAATTGGAGGAAAACTCTGCAAAAGATGGAAATATAGAATTAAGAGCGTAATTTGGCCTGTTATTGCAAAAGTACATATAAAAATAGAGGAAATCAGTATAAAAAGGGTAGTTTTGATAACAAAATAAGGGTCAAAAACATCACAAAATTTGGTGTTATCAATCAGTCATTCCAGCATAGTCTGAAGCTCCGACTCAGCGAAGCCACTCAAAGGTCTTCCCAATACCCGATGTTTCACCATGGGGAGCATGTGTTCTTGGCTGAGGCACTGGCACTTGTTCTACCATGTGATTCATTGTAACCATTAACTGCCCCATCATCTATTAGTAGGTAGGGTTTTCAAGAATGGCTGGGTCAAGTTGGGGGACCT
Organism: Alisma plantago-aquatica; assembly: GCA_963693085.1. NCBI lineage: Eukaryota > Viridiplantae > Streptophyta > Magnoliopsida > Alismatales > Alismataceae > Alisma > Alisma plantago-aquatica. The sequence goes on from OY856409.1 coordinate 910,248,888, forward strand.
CAGGCACCCGATCTCCATGTGCCTTCCCTCCTGTTCCATCAACTTATGCAGCATCACTGCTCTTGGCAGCATGTTCTTCATGGTTTCCAGACATCTTTAAGCTTTATCTTCTGCTGAGGGCAAAAGGTTATTGTAAGAAAATCTAGGAAACTCACAAGAACAGACGCAAACCTAGTCCTAGATCCCCGTAGACTCAGCGAACCTAGAGCTCTGATACCAAACCAACTATGACACCCCGCCATCACACAGACAACGAGATGACACGCGAAAACGTGTGGAACCATATATTACCGAAAACACAGGTTAATTAAAACAGATTATGGAAAGCATACATACAGAACATTTGCAACCATGCCCTACAAGAAGATCATGTCATATATATATATATATATATATATATATATATATATATATATATATATATATATATATATATATATATATATCAAGATCACCTACCTGATATGTTCACCACTTAAAGTCACCCACTATCACAACAATGCATATTAGTTCATCGCATATTTATACATACAGAATGTCCACGTATGACCAGCAGTAGGGTATACAAAAATTACAATAGCTAAATATCGTGAAACGTCGTCAAAACACTTCCAAGGACCTAAGAGTACAGGGATGACTACTAAGACTCTACTACAACACCACCAAAATAGCAACATGACCATCTCTTTCCTTCTACTGCTCTTCTTGTTGCTCGGCCGCAACCTCACGACCACCATCAGGTCTAGAGCGATCACCTAAAAAGGGTGTAAACCAGTGGGGTGAGACACACAGTCCCAGTGAGAAACATAACTCCCCGCCACAACTATAAAACCTCAAAGATTAAAGTAGATAACAACAAATAACTGATAAAGCGTCTAACAAGTGCAGCGTACTAAGCAAAGCTATTATTACCATCAAGCTCACCAAGATATCCGAGAGGCATATAACCAAGTATTTCTTTATGGAACATGATTGACAATATAAAATTTATAATAACTTATCACAAAATATAAGGATCATACACATATCTACAAGGCGTAACTAGATCAGCTATATAAGCAAGGCCTCAATCAATGTTCCGTGTTTTGCTCTAAGCAAGATATACTTATTCGGCTGGATTATGTTTTATTATGCCTTGAGGAAGTGATCCTTCCCTGCTCAAGTCGAACCATTGGCTGCGAAGCCCAATCCAGTGCCATACAAGGTCTAAGGAGATTCGGACTCCATGACCTCACCTTCTCGTGGTTAGTACACGAATCATCAAGCAAGACCGCAGTCTTATGCTTATAGGGCCTCATCCTCTAGGTCAGCTCTGCAAGCTACCCATATCTCTAGCTCACCTCATCATAGGTGCTAGTACATACATCTGAGCCATGAACGCATCATGCTCATCATCACATATCCTAACCCATGGGTATGTTCACCATGCTCCATATATCCTGAGTCTGCAACCATAGTTGCATTCAACCCTCCTATTTTAGGCTAGGGGAAACCTCGCATATTCAACAATATGCGCTCCAGGTAATCTCGCAGGATAAACCTATTTCACCATCACCAAATACTGGCGGTAATGGATCTATGGCCAGGGAAAACTACATGGTAGGTTCATCTATAATTGATTAGTATAGTTTAACCCAATTGTTGAGGCAAAACAAAGTATAACATAGCCTTATAACATTACATCATTATTTCCATCAACATACTGTCCTGGGACCTCAATCCCTCATGATATCAACCACTACCTCTCAAGGCATCATAATCATGCATCAGCATCCTGGGAACGCATCCCTTATCTCATCATCATAGGATAACACCTCAACTAGGCACTCAGCCTTATATCAGGTCCTCAAACCTATCAACTTGTTGTTTTATTAACAAGGATTATCATCACATTGTGCTAGTCGAAGCACATATATCTCATAGCTCTTACTAGGCTATGAATCCACATGAAATACATACATGGTTAGTATACACATTAGCAGAGATTACTGAAGCCATCATGGATTAACAGAATGATCATGCTATCAAGTATAAAGAAGCATCCATGAGTATATCACACATAAGCTTTATCATTCATAGTATTATTATTAATCATGGGAATATATTATGCCTTATACTTGTGACCATATGCATGTGTCACACCATCATGTGTAGCAACATCATATCTTCCCAAACATACCTGGTTCACCACCTATCATGTTATCTCGTCATCATAGTTGCAGGATTCAAGGTGATTACATCATATGACTTGTGTTATCATTATTAATATGGAACTATCAACTATATACATTCCGGGTTATCAGAGCCCTCACCAAAACTCCTGCAACCCTCACTATAAAGTATAGCGAGCAGCGCCTACCCTCACCAAAGGGTGTATCGGCTAGGGTTCGAAACCCTAAAGCAAATCATCACCATAACAGCCAAACACTGCTCATTCTCTAACATGCATCAAGGTTCCATTAACACTCATGGTGTCAGGCAGCCATCACCAAGGTATAACGTGCAGCACCACCAAGGCTATCGGCCAAGGGTCTAACATGCAGCAAGCTAGGGTTAAGGTTAGGTATCACTTTCAGGATAACCTTCAACATGAGCCATATCAATTAAAGGGGTGTCACCCAAGGCGCCCCTATTGTGCAACCATCTCAACATCATCCGAGGGTTAACTCTATCATCCAGGGTACCCATGATGCCCAAGAATGGTGTCATGTGGCCATGAAGCATAATAACGGTAAGCATCCTAGGGTTAGCATGTCGGGCATGATTCCATTTCGTCCAACACTTCATATAAGTCAAAGCTCAACTAAGACATGGTGGTATCAGCCAAAACCATCCTGGGCACCATACCATATCGCCCAAGCTCATCTAAACCAGGATAACGACCAAGGTTGTGTCGGGCACCAAGCTATCAAAGCCTATCGGCCAAGACCACCTTAAGACAAGGGAGTGTATCGGGCAACCACCTATACAAGGTGTATCATCCACTCATCATAGGTGTATCACCCATCCATCAACTCCACCAGGGGTATCGACCAAGGGACCATAACGGGCACCAACTAAGCTTCAACTAGGCATATCGGCCAGGGATACAAGGATCATCCAAACACCCAAGCAATCATATCTACCAAGGTTTACACCTCAAGGACACATCGTACATCACCACAACTAAACCCTATCGCCCAACACAAGGATAGCCTACTGGGCTCCAAATCAGCCAAATCATAAGGGGCACCAAGTCAACTATCTCAACAAGGTGTGTCGCCCAAGAGTACAACTCAAAACAGGGCTATCGGGCAGCACAACTCCAAGGTCATATCGTGTAAGGTACAACCCCACAAGATCATCCTCAACCTCAAGCACAAGGGCACCAAACCCTAATTGATCAAGAAGGTCAGCTCACCTATCAACAACCAAGAGAGAGGGGTTTTTCACAACCTCTATCACAAATTGGGCAACCACAAGGACCAACCTCAACCGAGGTCATCATCTATCCAAAAGCTCACCTCTCAAATCCATGGTGAGAGGAGGGTGTTGCTCAAGCAACTAGAATACAATCTCACCTCTCAACCTAATCGAGAGAGGGGTATTGCCCACATTACTAGAGCTCAAACTCACTTCTCTAGACCAAGGAGAGAAAAGAGTGTTGCTCAACAAGGAAACCCTAGACCATGGTTTGTCTAACTAGGTGTAAAGGCATATAAACCATCAACAACAACAACAACATCATGCTCATTATATCCATAGGATCAGCAACATATACTAGAGCAAGAAACATAACATGCAATGGTCGATCATCATCATATATGAAACATGCAACATAGAGAAGGTAGTTTTAGCTAGGGTTAGAAGTTATGTAACCTGCCTTAAGCAAACTCCTCAAGCTCTAAAGCTCAAAGCTTACCACTTCGGCCACCTCAAGAAAAAGAACAAGAAGCATAACCACCATGGCCGAAGAGTAGGCAAGATGGAGAAGAAGATGCTAAGGAGAGAGGGAAGATGCTTACCAAAGAACAAGACCCACCTAGGGTTCGACCACCAAGCTAAAGGAAGAAGAAGAAGAACTCCTTCAAGGGGATCGGCCACCAACCTTAGCTCCTCCAAGGGTATCAGCCACCAAAGGTTGTAAGGGAGAGGTGTATCGTGCACACAAGGAAAAAAGGAGAAACAAAGAGCTAAAAGGGTTCCTAAGGAAGAGAAAGGCAAGGCATATATAGATGAGGGGGTCAAGGTTAAACCAAGGCAAGGTGTCACCTTACCAAGGGACACTTGTCCACACGTTTTACCACCTTGCAAAACTCATGCACATGCCATGCCACTACTCAACCAAGGTTCGGCCACATGTCCAAGCTAGGGTGACACAACCAAGGTAAGGAGGTCAAAAAAGGTCAAAGGTCGACACACTACTCTTCCATGGCCGACACACCCCCATGGGCAATACCCCATGGCCGATACAAAGGATCCTTGCCCGATACATGGCTCAACAAAGCAAGGCAAGGCCCAAACAAGGGACAACAAGGCCCAAAAGAGCTCAACCAAGCCCAAGACAACTCAAGGCACGAGCCCAAACCTTCCTCTCAACCCTAGAGGAAGCAAGGAGAGAGAAAGACATCTCTCAAGGTCACAAACTTTCTCTCCAACACTATCTTAGGTTATTTTGCAAGTAGCACCTCTAGCTCTCAACTAAGAACAAGCAAACCCTAATCATCACTAAAGATGATTAGAAAGCAACCAAGCACCAGGTTTTAGGCAAAACAAATAGGGTAATCCCAAAACGAAGGTCGGGGTCCTTACAATAGTTGAGTGTATCAAAGCATAGCATTCTTATATATATATCAAAGCATAACAGCCTCATATACCAAAGCATAACAAGCATTAGGGTTACCAACCGAACATAAGGTGCACCCACACTATAGGTGTATCAGGTAAGGAATAACCTTCACCAAAAGAATCTTGGGTAAGGGATAGCCCTCACCAAAGGCACATCATCTCTCACCAAAGAGTGTGACACCCAGCACTATATCGGTTAAGCATGCAACTCTTCACCACCTACTGTATCGGCCAGCACCCATCTAGGGCTATAACCATATTGACCAACCACTATCACCTTGGTATCGGGCAGCATCAAACAAGAAGATATCAACCAAGGAAGAGAGTAAGCTTCATAACGCCTAAAGCAGCAAACCCTAACGTACACTTCATATTGCCCAAGCCACTATGGCACCATGTCGGGCAGCACCACAAGTGCAAGTTGGAAGGTGCAAGCCATATCGCCCAACACAAGATCATACCCCTATTGGCCAAAGAAAACAAAAGAGGCAGCAAGCTACCCTATCACCCAAGGCACATCCCTACCGTCCAAGCTAGGGTTAGGGCTCCCTATCGGTCAACACACTATATCACACAACTAGGGTTACATCGACCAAGACCCCATATTGGGCAATGTCATATCAGCCAAAGGTTAGAGCTCACCTCACAACTCAAGGAAGGAGGGGTGCTGCTCAGTCATCAAGGCATGGCCTATCCATGTCGTCCAAGGTACTCAAGAGGGTATGACAACCAAGCACCATATCGACCAAGGACATATCACCCAACAACATTTTGGGTAAGGATCCATGCCAGTCAGAAGGTCAACAAGACATCCACCAAGCATAAGACCCAAGCTCAACCCTAGAAAAGGGATATCGGGCAACTCAAGCATCCAACACACTTCACTCCACATTGGGCTAGGTAGCCTTGTAACCATGTCGTCCAAGAACCACATAACCTATCGGGTAAGGTACCATATCAGGTTGGTCATATTCAACCTCAAGACTGTCACCAAGAAACCCTAATAGGTCAAGAGAGTTAGCTAACCTCTCAACAACCAAGTGGGCGGGGTTTTACACAACTTCCATCACATATCGGGTAGCAAGGTGGGTCATCACAATATCGGCCAACCCTCCAACCTCAACTAGGTCAACACCGACCGAAGGCTCACCTCTCAAGTCCATGGTAAGAGAGGGGTTGTAACATCCTCAATTTCATAACTAATGTAAGTATTTAATGTGGGGTTTTCTAGTAAGTGTATGCCAAGGGATCTAACGAACCTAACATGGCTAGGCATGTAATTAAGTTCACAAAAATTTGTAATACAAGTCATCTGGCTCACTAATATAGACATAGTGACTTAAATATGTACAATTACTACTTGGGTGTGTATGAAGATGAATGAATGTTTGGTATGGACAATAATGTGGCTAATGTACATGGTGTGACATTTATCGATGGTTAATTCAAGTGAAGGTAAATAAATTTGTTGATATAAGTTATGGTACAAGTGAATCTATATTCACTTTTTAGAGTAGTCTGGGTACTGATTCAGGTCATGAGGACTTTTCTTGAGAAGATAACATGTATATGAGTTCTTAGTCTAATTTTGGGACCAGTACGGAGTAAGGAGTAGCCGGTAGGGTTTGTAGAAGACACTAGAAGAATAGAGTAATTATGTGCTTTTTGAACAATGAACCAAGGAAAAGAAAGTGTGAACCATTAGTTTATGCCAACTTACTCATTCAATTGAGCGGGGTCAAACCTGAGAAGAACGCTCACGTTGAAAAGAACGAAAAGGGTCTCGCGATCGAAACAAGAATTAGCAACAATTGAAAGAGGGTGGATCTCAGTGTGAGATTGATAAGTAGCGTCCTATATAAAGATTAGACACTGGCGCCGCAAAGAAGAAAGTCCATAGGGTTTTGAGCGGCATAGAGAGATTAATAGAGAAACCACAAAGAAAAGAGGAGGAAGAGAGAGTGGTGTCGCATAGGACTTGGGCAATCTGGCTTTTGGAGGACAACACCACCAATGGTGCCTCTTGAAGCTAGCACAGCAGGGATGGATTGTGAGGTTGTGGCTGCAGTGAGGTTTGGAGCCACCCTCCAAATAAGATGCGATGACAAGGTAGAAGGTGGACTGCCAAACCACCAGGTGGATGCCCTATTCTCAGTGCAGGAGACGGGGTAGTCACCCAGTTGGATCCCAGATGACCAAGCATGGGGTCAATGCTTGTAGCCAAGCTTCTCCAGACTCAAGAGGTAGAGGGGCTATGGAGGCATATGGGCACATCAACCGTAGGGTTCCCCTACTCTGAGCAGTCGGCACCTTCAGATCCCAATGCCAGGGCCAAGCAGCCCCAACACCGCAAAGATGCAAGGCACCCTACCATAGACCAAGTAGGACTATGAGGAGCTGGTCAGGATGATCGTGATGGGCGGCGGCGTTTCTAGGGTGTGTCGTTCTTTAGTGAACTAGGTCTGTTGGAGAGGCAGTATTGCTCTCGCCCAAGAAGCTGTGCGGAATCCTCTGTAAAACAGAGGAAACATAGGAGGGGTGCCCCCAGCCGCGAGGATGACACGAAGGACCGGGCTAAGAGGGTCCTAGCTAAGGCGGATCCTGCCCCCAGCCCATTTAACTCCCACATTAAGGTAATTGATAGTTCAGTTTATTAATATAATGTCTCTATATTACATAAATCATACCAATTGATTCGTATTTCATACGGGGTCAAGTTATATATGGATTTTGATCTACTTTTTGAGACCTAGATAATGGTCTAGGTTTTAGAGACTAATTTGACTCCTAGTTATCCTATTTTAGTCAAGTATCACAAGGACCTAGAAACTAAGGTAATATAATTGTTAATGTTTAGTTATTGAATGAACAGGTTAGATAGAGTTTCAAGAACCCAACTACATGATCAGGTTATCCAACATAAGAAGAGAAATTTGGTTTTTCTTCATGAGAGGTAAGTGGTTCATGCCCATGAGTACTCATATTTTAAGTCACCATGTGTGCAAGTACATTAAATAGGACTTTCATGATTTATGTGGTTCAATGTTAGAATATTTTAATCTTAAGATATGTGAATAAGAATTTCCTCATGGTTCTATGATTATCTAAATTCTTATATCCAAAATCCAAAATAGAGATATGTTGCATACAATGTTTGTGATTCATGGTCCATGAGTAAAATAACAAATCTTTTTCCGACACAATTTCTTAGAAATGATTTAAATTAATGAATAAGATTTCAATATAAGATAAGAAAGTAATGTAGTCATAGTTAGTTAATGATTTGGGATGATTTTGTGTTGAGGTTTTAAGTTCACGTACGCCGTTAGGATTTATCATATACGTAGATATAGCCATGTACAAGATTTCAATTAGAATTACATTTTCTTATATATAGATACATCCAAGAACTAAGTAGTTAATCAGATTCTATATAATGAGTAATATCTTGAGGTTAAGTACAAGGTGAGAATACAAGTTTTGAACATATTAAGACATGGTCAAGATTTTCAAGATAAATGTGCTATTGGGATCATAATGTGTCTTTGATTGACTTATGATGATAATATGAATTATGATGCATTAAGTTATGATTAAGTTTCAAGATAAGATTATATAAGATTCCTATTTTAAGGTTTAAGTTGTAAGATGCAAGCCCATGTGTAAACATTAAGATTTAGGGTAAGATCATATTTAATAAGATCTTATAAAGGTTAGTTCATCTTGTCAACATTCATGTGTTTAGATATTTTGTACATAAACTACTTTCATAAACTTGACCTAAGATACTTTGTATGCTTAGTAGTTTTATATTTAGATTAAATCCTTTCCCTTAGCCTTTAGACTTAGTTGTCATATAGTTAGTGTCAAAAGTAGTTATGTCATTTCTATCAGATTGAAGTATTAGATTAAGAATTATCCAGATAATAAGGATATTAGATTTAGATTCAGACTTAGACTACTCATGGTGTGAGTAGCCAGATTTTCAATAAAGATACATGATAAGGGTTTTAGATCAAATCTCAATTATGAAGTAATTGAGATCCATATTCACATTCAGTTGTAGATTCAGTGTATCACTTAAGAATAAAAGATTCAGATTCAGATTCAGATTCAGATTCATATTTAGATTTAGATTTAGAATTCAGTACCTGCCCAATACTTAGTAATCAGTTTCAGATAAGTTCAATTATCAGTATTCAGTTAAAATAAGATAAGTTCAGATTCAGTATTTAGTAAAGCTATCAATATTCAGCTTCAATTTAGATTAAGCATTAGGTAAGTTTAGACTTAAGATAAATAAGTCGAAACCTTCACATAATACATTATATGATAAGTCCTCATTCAGAGAGTCCTGGGACGATTCAGAGGCATCTGTTGCCAATTCAGAGGAGTGTTTACTCCAATTCAGAGGTGTTGCGGCACCAATTTAGGGCGTAGATACGCCAAATTTAGAGACACCTCGGTGTCATTCAGAGGCATGTAGTGCCGATTCAGGATACTTCGGTACCAATTCAGGGCGTAGATACGCCAATTCAGGAGGACTTATCGTATAATGGTGGCCACAATCAGATAAAAATCATAAGTAAAAGATATCTTAGTTCAGAGCATGCCCATGATCTCATCCATGAGTATGATGAGAGGGAATCAGATAAGATAAGTACGACCCAAGCACTTTGGGGTAGGTCTTGAGATCCATGTACCAGGGTACATGTCTCCGACATAAGATAAGGTAAAAAGATAAGAATTCAGATTGAGAAATAAGATATTTTATGTTACAACTTACTCACATATTGATGTTAGTTCATGTTTATAATATCCAATTTCAGTTCAATTTATATTTTAGAATACTCATGCCACTTACTCTAATGACTTTTTCCCAATGCATGGTTGGGGACGCGATGTCCGCAGGTTTTGGAGCAGCTGAGGATCAAAGGAACAAGTAAAGATTTAGGAGATTTCCAAGCTTGCCTAGTGGGGTTCCATCTACCGAGACGGTCCAGAGTTTAGACATCTCTTTTTATGCACAGTCTTGTTACCAGAGTATATTAGATGAGTTGTAGTTTTTCTTTTATCAAGGACTATGTATGAATCAGTTTTACTCAATGCAAAGTGTTTCATTTGCTTTTATTGCTATGATCATCATGTTTGTGACACTCCCTGGTGAAGAAAAAAAATATAGCTTCCGTTCACGTGTTATGAAAATTGGGGTGTTACAATATGGTATCAGAGCAATTTGGTAAATGGCCACTAGGCAAACATGATTGTCATAGTCACCCTAGGATGAAGATAAGAGATTAGGGTTTAGGGATAGATTCCCAAAGAAAGATGCAATGACCTAGAATGACTAATAGTTTTCACCTTAGAAGAAATAGAGATGTACGAGATAAATGTTTACCTATTCTAGGTCTCAAGTTTCAACCTCACCCTAGCTAATGACGTTGCTTATCCATTCTCCATGGTTATGGCCAGCCAATTGAGAATTGAAGAGGAATGTCATAAGCACTATACTTTGATACATCTCTCATTTCTTACTGATCCGTTTGGTATGGGACACATATATTAGTAGGTTAATGAGAGATAGCATATTAGGATCTCACATCTCTGGGTATGTGCTTGATCACTACATATCTAGAAATGTTGGAGGTACCTAGAAGACCTAAGATTGCACGGTCAACAATACCTAATGTTAGAAAGTCATGACAATATTGAGGTAGATAGCCTGAGTATAATGCCAAGTTTGGTTATACAAACCCTAAGGATGAATTGATCAGTAGACCAAGGTAATAGATAATTCTAATATAAACATTTTATGAAAATACATTACATATCTTTTTGCATACAAATTTTTTTGAACATAAGTGTACCTTAATATGATGAAGAGGTAAGCAGAACCCTAAGGTGGGTAGTAGGCTAGAGAAATTTCGAGGACAAAATTTATTTTAAGGTGGGTAGAATTGTAACATCCTCAATTTCATAACTAATGTAAGTATTTAATGTGGGGTTTTCTAGTAAGTGTATGCCAAGGGATCTAACGAACCTAACATGGCTAGGCATGTAATTAAGTTCACAAAAATTTGTAATACAAGTCATCTCGCTCACCAATACAGACATAATGACTTAAATATGTACAATTGCTACTTGGGTGTGTATGAAGATGAATGAATGTTTGGTATGGACAATAATGTGGTTAATGGACATGGTGTGACATTTATCGATGGTTAATTCAAGTGAAGGTAAATAAATTTGTTGATATAAATTATGGTACAAGTGAATCTATATTCACTATACTAGAGTAGTCTGGGTACTGATTCAGGTCGTAAGGACTTTTCTTGAGAAGATAACATGTATATGAGTTCTTAGTCTAATTTTGGGACCAGTACGGAGTAAGGAGTAGCCGGTAGGGTTTGTAGAAGACACTAGAAGAATAGAGTAATTATGTGCTTTTTGAACAATGAACCAAGGAAAAGAAAGTGTGAACCATTGGTTTATGCCAACTTACTCATTCAATTGAGCGGGGTCAAACCTAAGAAGAACGCTCACGTTGAAAAGAACGGAAAGGGTCTCGCGATCGAAACAAGAATTAGCAACAATTGAAAGCGGGTGGATCTCAGTCCGAGATTGATAAGTAGCGTCCCATATCAAGATTAGACACTGGCGCCGCAAAGAAGAAAGTCCTTAGCCTCTGTTTGGTTCCGGACTGAAACCGGATCGGCGCCTGTCGCGTAGCGCCAACTCAGTGTTTTTCGATCCGGATCGGCGCAGATCAGCGTTTGGTTCAACATCCCAGAACGGTGCCGTTTCGGGGTTCTGTAATCCCAAAACCCGGACCAACTCAGTCCCGGTCTGAGCGGGATTTCATTTGCAACTCGGTTTCAACCTCGCTCCCGTCTTTCCGTCCCGATACTCCCCCACCCCCGCGCCACCCGATACCCTCCTTTACTCCGTCTGAGCAGTGCTGCTCGAGGAAGACGATAACTGGGTCTACGAGTAGGTGTAGGTCGGCTTTACATGTTCCCCGTCCACTCGGCTCTATCCCGGCACCGGCGTGTGGTGGTAGCAGGTGTTTTGAGAATGCAGCCGGTAGGGCGTCGCCATGGCAGTGCTGGTGGGAGGCTGTTCACGGGGCAAACAGGAGGCCGTAGCAGACGGAGAATTGAAAGCAGGTAAGGGCATTGTGTTGTCTAATCTCTTCTTCCCCTTACTGCTGTCACGATGCTTATCAATTTTGTAGGACATCGACAAACATCGAGCAGCCCCAGTCGAAAAGGCAACACTCGAAAAGGCATTTCTGCTATAAATTGGGGGCAGTAGTCCTCCAACTCCTCCCGTTTCACCTTGTGAGTGTCGTCAACCTCCTCGCAGATGCCTTCGGTTTCGGCGATTTGTGTAGCTGCTCGAAAACCTAGTCGGATCCAACACCAGTCCTTCCACGGTAAGTGCATTGTGTTCTTCCGTTGTTCTTCCGCTGTTATTCGTTTGTAGTTGTGTTCTTCCGTTGTTGTTCCAGTTATTAACCAGTGTGTTTGCCTTGTGTTTTTGTTTTTTTGCTGCTGTGGTGCGCGTGGACGGCGACGACACTGTGGTGTGTGTGCGTGGACGGCGACGGCACTTCCGGTGTTCAGGTATGCTCTCGCTCTCTAACCCTCTCACACCATGATCATTGCCAGTTTTTTCTGTTGTGGTGTCCGTTTGAGGGCAACCACATCCCTTCCTTCTTCTGTTTTTGATCCTATCCCATTCCACCTTATTTTGAACGGTGCTTTTTTTCATTGTTGTGAGCTTTGTTCAAACTGAAATACAATTCAACGTTGATAATTTGATTGTCCATTGGTTTCTGTTTAATCATATATACTATTTTGGATCCGTGCAATAGTGTATATCTGAAACGAATTCCTTGTGGAAAATGTAAATAAATGTAACAAGATTGGAAAAGCAAATACAAAAGAACACCATGTTTGAGTACAAATAATATCTTCCTAGCTTGGGCAGTCAGTTAAAATTTATGTGTGTTCCCCTGTTTGAATATGAGCTCATTGAATGTGAATATATAATTACTATTTACTGACAATAGTATTCATGCATTTTGTTTTTATACAAATATGCTTAAATGATATCATCATCATCATTTTCGACAAAGTCTCCTTGACAGGGCCTCCTTGAGAGGGCCTTATGATCCATGTCTGCTATGTGTTCTAAGGAAGAACAAGAGTGACTAATTTTTGTTGTGGGAGAAAACTAGGGTTTAATTTGGGTACTTGATTTGGTTGGGATTGGTATAATAATTTGGGGTAATCAAGCAAACGCAAAATTGCAAATGATTTGTATAATAATTATAGCACTGGGGTAATCAAGGAATGGCAAAATTGCAAATGATTTGTATAATAATTATAGCACATGATTATTCAAATTACATATGTTTCTTATTATGTTTCTTATTCTACACATGTATTTGTTGATGTGTATGTATAAGTACAAGTACTACAAAATTTACATACAACTTGCTAAAAACTGAATTGAATTATCACTTGACTCCCTTCAATGCTTGTCGATTGTTAATATATAATCAATAGTCACAATATATTAAAAGAATCTGGTCTCCTGCCATCCCGTCCCATACTTTTGTGCTAAGATTTCAGGGTTTCACATTTTAAGCAATGCATCAGTAATTACATGTGTTTGTTTAAAGTGAAAGTCCAAATTTGAGAAAATGCCGATATTTTGGAGAAAGCTGTGAATAGTTGAGGTTTTAGGTGTAAAAACATGCGCAAATCAGACCAATAATATTGTAAGTATTTGGTTTGACAGTTCAAAAACAGTTGCACACAAACATGGACCACTGAACAACCCAAAAGAAAGACCACACACTCATCTTAAGATAGTCATGCATGTACTGCTGTGGATTCCAAGTTCTTCAAAATCAAAGTTAGTTTGTGTGCTCTTGGTAACCGGATTTGCAGCTTCTCAAGGCGTATGTGCTTGATAATTAACCAGCTTGCAGAGCATCATGTCTGTGAATGCAATTGAGGTCCAGAGTAACACCGTCTAATTTAGTTGTTAGCGACGACCTATTGAGTGATATTATTTTGCATTTTATATTTTTGTCTTATAGGAACCTTAAGCTACAAAGGTTCTATATAATGACTATGATGATTTGGCTTTATGTGTACTCTCTTTTGCTTGACAGGCCTTTCTTGCTGCTTACAGTTATGCAGCTTTCTGTGACAATAATTTTGTTAACTGTGGGATCCATTCTTGCATATTATATGGCATTCATAGAACAAGTCTGAAACCTGAATTTTAGCAATTTTTTTATTCCATTTACAGAATGTCTGGACATAATTGACCAAATGTAAATAGGTAAATGTATAAGGTAACATTGATGGTAGAAAAGCATGCTTGGATGTGTATGGAATATATTGCTTATTATATATTTATACATGCTATAAACACCGCTTACATTATTTATATATTGCAGCAGATACGGGAGTATGTCTACCACTGACCCGAAGTTGCGTTTTATATGGTTGAGAGACAGTGACGACGGTTTAGTTTCAACACTGAGGAGGCAGTGTTATATGGGTAGATGTATCGATGGACAGTTTACAAGGGATGCATGGAGGGAGACGGTCCGTGAGATGCAAAATAGGATGTCGAGGTCAGACTTAACGATGGACCAGGTGAAAACTAGGTGGAAGAACCTCAAGAGGGACTATGTCAAACTTAAGCTTGTAATAAACAAGAGTGGCATCGGATGGGATGAAGTTAGGAACAAGCCAAGGCTGCCCGACACCCCTGAGTGGAAGGAGACCCTTGCAGTACATACAATAACCTTACATTGACCGAAAACTAGTCTTTGCCACCTATAAATATTGTTATCGTAATAAACTCATATTTTTCAAATTTAGGTAAACAAAGATCTTGCTAGGTTGGTTAATCGGCCCTTTCCCCACTACTACGACATCGAGCTGATGGCGGGGAGGAACATTGCTAGAGGACATCATGCAATGTCTTCTACGGATAGACAAATACCATCCGACGTCGCCACCGAGGAAGAAGTTGCTGCCGACCTAGATTCATCTAATACAGCAATGCCCTCAGAAACACCCATTGCAGAACCGGACTTAGGCGCACCCGGGATGCAGAGTGAGGCCGACACCGGGGGAGGTGGCACATATTCCCAGGGCGTTGGGGGAAGGACTCCCCATAGCCACAGGCGCAGGAAACAGACATCCTTGCCACACGAACGATGCACCCTTTCTAATGAAGTGTTATCTGAATTCACACAAGTGTACACAAAGGTACACGAGTTGGGCACAGGTGTCGCCAGTAGAGCCATTGAAAAAGAGGAGTTTGCAACAATTTTACTACATTTCAATGACAATTTTCCCGAAGCCCCTACACAAGTGTTTACAACTCTTGTGAACGCCATCAAGGATTCGACAAACCGTACGATCTACCTCAGCCTCACTGACACCCCACATAAACTAACTATATGGTTGCATGATCTTTGGGAAAGGTCCCACATAGGCAGTGCACCAGCCCGACCTTCAATGGCATCCGATTATGTGCCATCTCAGCAGGGATATGCTTCGCAGTCGCCATCATCAAACTTCAATGCCATGACAAGTATACCATCTACGAGTGCAAGTCGGTATGGGGGCAGGCGATGAACATGAAGGACTTTGTTGAAATCCATCACGAATTCCAACATGTTTACACCTCTAAACAATACGAGTATGAAGTTTTACAAGCCTCCGTTCGGAGGTTGGAAGACAGTTGTACTCTGCTTTTGGATACTCCTTCACCCCCGATGACTCCATAAAGTTGTTGTTACACTTACATCGCAAACTTTGTATTTTTCTTAATTCTGTTCCATTCTTATGGATGTATCACATTTTATACCCGCAGTTATGTTACTTTCTTAATTCTGTTCAATTCTTATGGATATTAATTGCAATATTATATACATACAGAATTTTGTAATATGGCTGCACAACAAAATACGACTTATGTTATATGGTGTAGAGAGCTTGATATGGTTCTGAGAGGTTTGATGAGAACCCAATATGAAATGGGGAGATGTGTGAATGGAGTATATACTGCTCAGGCTTGGAGGGAGGTGTGGCGTCAATTTCTGCACATAACAGAGGCGTCTTACATTTCTTTGAGCAAGTTGCAACTGCGGTGACAACACATCATGAGAGAGTTCATAACAGATAATCTTTTCATTTTAGGAGATTTAGTGCCTCCCCCGCCATTGACCGTTAAACACGGCGTTCGACGCAACTTTGTGACTACTCGTCGCACCTATCCACCATCACTTGCTAAGTACCTTATGAATGACGAAAACAACAATAATGCATGAAGTTGTAACATAGTAGCTCAAGTTTGTATTTGTTTATGTTTGGCTGTCTCTAATTTCTATTTCTTTATGTTGTACAACTTATGGGCACAATCAGTTTTTTTCCATCGTTTGATTAAACATCTACTTTATGCACATCTACTTTAGGCTTTTGATTACAAGACTTACATCGCGTTCAAACTTGCATTTGTGTATGTTTGCTTGACAACTTATATTTCAATACATTACTATAAGTATTACTTGCATTGTGTGCTCATATTTTAATTTTTTTTTTAAAATATAGATGTCGCAATCGAGATCAAAGTCACTGGGCAAATACGAAAAGATATTGATGTCTCCATCAAAGATAAAAAAATATGTTGAAGAAAATATTGTATGCAAAAAAAAAATGTTGCGAGACTTCAGTTAATGGGGGCAAACCTGGGAGTCAGGAACAAGGAAAGGAGGAAGGAGTCAATCAAACTAGGGTTTGTCATCTGCCATTGTTGTTTGACTGGCCAAAAGACGATGTCAAACAACCCATGCAGCCTGTGCAGGATGAATGTCCTATTTCTTGGGACGAATATGATGAGGCCCTGAACTGGGCCAACTAGGATGGTTCTACCTAGGATCAAAATAAATCATCGTTCAAATGAAAACTTCTTTGTCATTTCTTTTATTATTATGTAAGAATTATGTGTAACTGTGGTATGGACATGTTTCTATTCAAATGGTTATGCTAAATGTGTGTAATTTTATGTTCTATCATGACAATTTCAATTATCTTGTCCGTTACAAATTATTGGATTGAATACACATGACTATATACATAAATACAAGATGCCACACAAGACAAGACAGATGTATATTATATATTTAAAATAAACATATAAAAAGAGCATACTCATCTTATATCCATACCACTAAACAACAAATAATATCATCCACATTGTGTATGGATATATTTTTTTCTAAAATTGTTACTTGTATTTTAGTGCCATCACAGCTTCACATATTGTGTACATGTTAAGTCATTTCTGTTAGAAGAGGACAGAATAGACCGATCCTGACAGACTGGACTCAAATCAGATCTGCTGACCAGAAATTAGACTGGATCCAGACTACACCATTCCTGACTAACCCCGCCCAGTCCGGTCTAGACTAGGGAATCTCACTCCCGAACCAATCAGGGGCTTAGGGTTTTG
Organism: Alisma plantago-aquatica; assembly: GCA_963693085.1. Lineage (NCBI taxonomy): Eukaryota > Viridiplantae > Streptophyta > Magnoliopsida > Alismatales > Alismataceae > Alisma > Alisma plantago-aquatica. The sequence goes on from OY856409.1 coordinate 910,266,264, forward strand.
AGCGGCATAGAGAGATTAATAGAGAAACCGGAAAGAAAAGAGGAGGAAGAGAGAGTGGTGTCGCCTAGGACTTGGGCAATCTGGCTTTTGGAGGACAACACCACCAATGGTGCCTCTTGAAGCTAGCACAGCAGGGATGGATTGTGAGGTTGTGGCTGCAGTGAGGCTTGGAGCCACCCTCCGAACAAGATGCGATGACAAGGTAGAAGGTGGACTGCCAAACCACCAGGCGGATGCCCTATTCTCGGTGCAGGAGACGGGGTAGCCACCCAGTTGGATCCCAGATGACCAAGCATGGGGTCAATGCTTGTAGCCAAGCTTCTCCAGGCTCAAGAGGTAGAGGGGTTATGGAGGCATTTGAGCACATCAACCGTCGGGTTCCCCTGCTGTGAGCAGTCGGCACCTTCAGATCCCAATGCCAGGGCCAAGCAGCCCCAACACCGCCAAGATGCAAGGCACCCTACCATAGACCAGGTAGGACTATGAGGAGCTGGTCAGGATGATCGTGATGGGCGGCGGCGTTTCTAGGGTGTGCCGTTCTTTAGTGAACTAGGGCCGTTGGAGAGGCACTATTGCTCTCGCCCAAGAAGCTGTGCGGAATCCTCTGTAAAACAGAGGAAACAGAGGAGGGGCGCCCCCAGCCGCGAGGACGACGCGGAGGACCGGGCTAAGCGGGTCCCAGCTAAGGCGGATCCTGCCCCCAGCCCATTTAACTCCCACATTAAGGTAATTGATAGTTCAGTTTATTACTATAATGTCTCTATATTACATAAATCATACCAATTGATTCGTATTTCATACGGGGTCAAGTTATAATGGTCTAGGTTTTAGAGACTAATTTGACTCCTAGTCTTCCTATTTTAGTCAAGTATCACAAGGACCTAGAAACTAAGGTAATATAATTGTTAATGTTTAGTTATTGAATGAACAGGTTAGATAGAGTTTCAAGCACCCAACTACATGATCAGGTTATCCAACCCAAGAAGAGAACTTTGGTTTTTCTTCATGAGAGGTAAGTGGTTCATGCCCATGAGTACTCATATTTTAAGTCACCATGTGTGCAAGTACATTAAATAGGACTTTCATGATTTATGTGGTTCAATGTTAGAATATTTTAATCTTAAGATATGTGAATAAGAATTTCCTCATGGTTCTATGATTATCTAAATTCTTATATCCAAAATCCCAAATAGAGATATGTTGCATACAATGTTTGTGATTCATGGTCCATGAGTAAAATAACAAATCTTTTTCCGACACAATTTCTTAGAAATGATTTAAATTAATGAATAAGATTTCAATATAAGATAAGCAAGTAATATAGTCATAGTTAGTTCATGATTTGGGATGACTTTGTGTTGAGGTTTTAAGTTCACGTACGTTGTTAGGATTTATCATATACGTAGATATAGCCATGTACAAGATTTCAATTAGAATTACATTTTCTTATATATAGAGACATCCAAGAACTAAGTAGTTAATCAGATTCTATATAATGAGTAATATCTTGAGGTTAAGTATAAGGTGAGAATACAAGTTTTGAACATATTAAGACATGGTCAAGATTTTCAAGATAAATGTGCTATTGGGATCATAATGTGTCTTTGATTGACTTATGATGATAATATGAATTATGATGCATTAAGTTATGATTAAGTTTCAAGATAAGATTATATAAGATTCCTATTTTAAGGTTTAAGTTGTAAGATGCAAGCCCATGTGTAAACATTAAGATTTAGGGTAAGATCATATTTAATAAGATCTTATAAAGGTTAATTCATCTTGTCAACATTCATGTGTTTAGATATTTTGTACATAAACTACTTTCATAAACTTGACCTAAGATACTTTGTATGCTTAGTAGTTTTATATTCAGATTAAATCCTTTCCCTTAGCCTTTAGACTTAGTTGTCATATAGTTAGTGTCAAAAGTAGTTATGTCATTTCTATCAGATTGAAGTATTAGATTAAGAATTATCCAGATAATAAGGATATTAGATTTAGATTTAGACTTAGACTACTCATGGTGTGAGTAGCCAGATTTTCAATAAAGATAAATGATAAGGGTTTTAGATCAAATCTCAATTATGAAGTAATTGAGATCCATATTCACATTCAGTTGTAGATTCAGCGTATCACTTAAGAATAAAAGATTCAGATTCAAATTCAGATTTAGAATTCAGTACCTGCCCAATACTCAGTAATAAGTTTCAGATAAGTTCAATTATCAGAATTCAGTTAAAATAAGATAAGTTCAGATTCAGTATTCAGTAAAGCTATCAGTATTCAGCTTCAGTTTAGATTAACCATTAGGTAAGTTTAGACTTAAGATAAATAAGTCGAAACCTTCACATAATACATTATATGATAAGTCCTCATTTAGAGAGTCCCAGGACGATTCAGAGGCATCTGTTGCCAATTCAGAGGAGTGTTTACTCCAATTCAGAGGTGTTGTGGCACCAATTTAGGGCGTAGATACGCCAAATTCAGAGACACCTTGGTGTCATTCAGAGGCATGTAGTGCCGATTCAGGGTACTTCGGTACCAATTCAGGGCGTAGATACGCCAATTCAGGAGGACTTATCGTATAATGGTGGCCACAATTAGATAAAATTCGTAAGTAAAAGATATCTTAGTTCAGAGCATGCCCATGATCTCATCCATGAGTATGATGAGAGGGAATCAGATAAGATAAGTATGACCCAAGCACTTTGGGGTAGGTCTTGAGATCCATGTACCAGGGTACATGTCTCCGACATAAGATAAGGTAAAAAGATAAGAATTCAGATTGAGAAATAAGATAAATTATGTTTCAATTTACTCACAATTTGATGTTAGTTCATGTTTATAATATCCAATTTCAGTTCAATTTATATTTTAGAATACTCGTTCCACTTACTCTAATGACTTTTTCCCAATGCATGGTTGGGGACGTGATGTCCGTAGGTTTTGGAGCAGCTGAGGATCAAAGGAACAAGTAAAGATTTAGGAGATTTCCAAGCTTGCCTAGTGGGGTGCCATCTACCGAGACGGTCCAGAGTTTAGACATCTCTTTTTATGCACAGTCTTGTTACCATAGTATATTAGATGAGTTGTAGTTTTTCTTTTATCAAGGACTATGTATGAATCAGTTTTACTCAATGCAAAGTGTTTCATTTGCTTTTATTGCTATTATCATCATGTTTGTGACACTCCCTGATGAAGAAAAAAAAAATATAGCTTTCGTTCACGTGTTATGAAAATAGGGGTGTTATAGGGATATTGCCCAAGCAACTAGAGTATAGACTCACCTCTCAACGACTAAGGAAGAGAGGGGTTTTGCCTACACTACTAGAGCTCAAGCTCACCTCTCAAAACCAAAAGGAGAGAAAGGGATTTTGCCCCAAGATCACACCACACGCACCATTGAATTAGGGAACCCTAGGCTCACCTCTCAACAACTAAGAGAGAGGGGTTTTACCCAAGGAACCCTAATCCAAGGTTCTTCCAACAAGGTCCAAGAACACATCTAAAAAACAAAACCATGTCATCATATCTCACAATGCCAAGGGCACATACTAGTGCAAAGATATTACTAACAAGATAAGCATGGCCGATCAAGATATCATATAAACAAACGACATAAAAAGAAGGTAATATAGCTATGGTAGGAGTTACGTAACCCACCTTAAGCACACTCCTCAAGCTCTAAAGCTCCAAGCACCAATCTCTAAGCTCCAAGGCAGCACCTTCGGCCACCTCAAAAAGAGAAGAACAACTTATAACCACCATGGCCGAAAAACAAGCAAGAAAGAGAAGGTGACAAGGAAGGAGAGAAGGAAACTCACCATGAGAGAAGAAAGAGCAAGGTACACTCTAGGGTTTCGGTCACCACTAGAGGAAGAAGAAGACTAGAGCTATGTCACCCTCCAAGCTCCACCAAGGAGAGGGTATCAGCCAAGACACCAACTGTATCGACCACCACTTCCTCTTCTCTTCTCCTAGCTCGGCCACTAAAGTAAAGGGAGCAACTAAGGGTACCAAAGAGGCCTAGCAAGCAAGAAGGGTTGTTTATATACTAAGGAGTGAAGAGGGAGAGCATGGAAAGGTGGTACCTGACCATAGTATACTTGTCCAAGGGTTATGCCACATGCTAGCACCCCAAACCACTTGTCCATGACTTGCCATCCACTAGCAAAGCAATGGCCACTTGTCCAAAGAATGGTGACACAAATGAGGCTAGGTTAAGAGGGTGTGTGTTGCCCAACATGGCAAACCGACATGCCATGGCTGATACACATCTTACCTGATACAAGCAAGCACTCCTGGCCGATACACCAAGGTCCAACCCGATACCAAGCCTCAATAAGGCCCAACAAGGCTCAACAAAGCCCAAAGCTATTCAAGCAAAGAGCCTGACCCATCCTCTCAACCCTAGAGGATGCAAGGAGAGAGAAAGACATCTCTCAAGGTGACAAACTTGGGTAATTTGCAAGTTGCACCTCAACCTCTCAACAAAGCACAAACAAACCCTAACCACAACTTCAGGTGATTAGCAAACATCTAAACACAAGGTTTAGGCAAAGAAAACAGGGTAAGCCCAAAATGGAGTTCAGGGTCCTTACAATAAGGTTTCTTAAACTATGGTTATAAGATCATAAAGTTTGTGATGAGTTTGCTTTTGAGCCTTATGATAATGAGGAAGACTCCTTTTATATGTCTTGATATTTATTATGTTGGTAAAAGTATATGAGATAAGGATGTGAGTTCCTTATAGCACATGAGGTGGATACCAAGGCAATGAATCCTAGTATCCAAGATGTATCAACCGTATGGGAAGTATGTGAAGGTTGGAAATGTTTATTAAATGAACATTCCAAGTGTTCTCCCCTTTAGAGAGAGAGAGAGAGACAGTTGATGATGACCCTCTAAATGTTGTTTGGAAGTAAAAACAAATGTGATTCTATAATGTTGTGTATGGTTCAATGATAGATGGGCAAGACCACTATCAAGGATAGATGGTTGTTGGTCAATAGATATGTGATACTATGTTCCTTTAAGATAAACCTATGATCAAATATCAATGCATAAGAGTTAGATTTGATGACATAATTCACATGACCATTTTGAGTTTAGAGTTATGTCCTTTAGACTAACTAATGTACAAATATAATTTATGAATAGGAGGAATAGAGTGTTCCAGTCATGTCATACAAGTTATATCAAGCTTTGAATGATGACATGTCAAAGTATTTCAAATATGGTCAAAAATATGATCAATATTTCTTCAAAAACCTTAGGGTTGTCGAAGCAATAATAGCTATGAGACAAATTGAACAAGAGTGAGATGGGGTCGATTAAATGTCTTTATGGTATCATGATATGTCTTCTAAGTAGGTTGTGTAAATTATATTAAGGTGAAGATAGTGTTTTTGTTTCACCCCTAACAAGGTTGACCAAGAATGATGTTTCCATGTATGGAATGATACGTGCTAGCTTCAGCATTTCTTTTGATGCTGAAAAAGAACTGACAAGTGTTCCAGTGTAAAAAAAAAGAAGGATGGATACATCGCCTTTTTTATGCTTCAAGGAATGGTATGGGACACATTCCATGATTGGTTAAAAGCTAGAAAGTATGATTTTTGATAGCTAGAATTTAAAATTGAACATTACTACTAAAGTTGTACAGATGACACAACAAGTTTCTACATTCCATATTGAGAATGTCTTCTTTGGTGGGAGTTTTTGTGCTGACCCATGATGAGATATGTATTAATGATGTGACATCACCATGATATGCAAGTAACCACGTGAAGGTAATAGGATGAGGTGAAAAGAAAGTACCCATCTTTGTTTACCTTGGATTTCGGGGGCAAAATCCATGTTAGGGGTTTATAGTTGTAAGGCCCATGAACTTGCCTAATGAGTTGAATAAGCTTAATTACCATAATTGAATTCTTAGAACCCTAATATAACCGTGTGATATGCTTTGAAACCATAATACAAGCTTAAGTTTCAAAATTGGTCCAATTTGGACACGGTTTGAGCAAGTTATGCAATTTTATGCACATTTTAGACTTTTCTGTAATTTACCCAATTGAGAGGATTTATTTGCAATTTATCACTTTCATTATATTCCTTGGATATTATCTCATCATTCTTGAGCTTGTTGAGACATGGGTCACCTATTTAATCCTTGTTTATAAGGTGTTTTCTCTAAGGGTATTTTAGGGTTTACCCCTTCACGGATGAGCTACCTTTAGTAGCTATCAACTAATGAATTATGTGATTGGCTGGGAAATTCGACAAAGGAAAGCTAAGTAGGTCTATAAGGACCGTGGGGGAGCTTCTTGTGTGTGTTCTTGTATATTATTAATAGTTTAAGGCCATAGACACATGCGAAAGCTACTTTTACACCTCATGCTTGCTTCCATCCTTATCCATGGGCTATATTTACCTCTTCCTTGACCAAGTACGAATCTATGCTTGATTTCTCTTTCCTATAACCTGGATCAATGACTCCACTCTATTTTTCTATGGAACAAAGTGCTCTAAGGTAGAAGATAACCTCTTTTTGGAGAAGAAGGTCTCCTAGAGCTCCATCTAGTCCTACCTAGGGTTTCTAAGGTCATCTTCTAGGGATTTCGACCAAGGAAAGTTATTTTCTTCCTTACTTCTCCATTTAAATTGATCTTCTCCTTCCTTAGACTTTCCTCCATGTCGGAACCTTGCTATTCCATGGTAGAAATTACTCTAAAGCTCTAAAACCCTACCTTTCTTGCTCCTTATGCTTAAGGTTTGCTCATTTGATGAAGAAAGGTGCTAGATGGACGAGTTCATAGATTATGCTTGGATTTTCTACCCTACATGCTCGAGATTTATTCTGTGTGGGGTTTCATATTCTCATTAGAGGTAAGTTTTATAACTTTCTCCACGTTTATTGCTTACCATAAGCTTTCTAGATCATGTTCTTGCTTGAAAATGATGATCCATGCACTAAAAAGCTATGCTTGACTTGGATTTCGATTTTTATAATGTTCCCTATTCTGATTTCAGTTATAGATGAACATGTGATCATTTGTACCTTATTCCTAAGGTATAATATGACTTTGATCAGGTTGCTTTGACAACCTATGGTGCTAAGCACCTATCAAGCAATGGTCAATTTTAGGGTTTTAAGCTGATTTCTTCTATAAACCCATGACCCAATGATGGTACCATTGCAACAACCCTATGGTGTTGTCTTCATGACAATTTATGGTGGTAACCAAGGGTGTCAACTGACGTTCACCCCTTAGGTCATATTTTTGCCTAATTAGAAGCCTAGTGAATAACAACTAAGTACCCCAATGAGGCTATCAATCAATGGTGATATTAGTTTGATATTTGATGTTGATTAATGAATATAGTGTTGATATAACAATCTATGGTGACTTAATGGTCACTAATGATGGTGTATAAGGCCTACAAAACCTATTGTAAGTTAATCATATAGTTTTACCATCAATTAAGCATTAGACCAATGGTTTCTTGAGTAATTTGATGCAATGGTCGAGACTATACTGTAATTGATGGTTTTAATATATGAACTTGACCCAATGGTCAAGATATAATGTTTATTCCTCCAATAAAGTGGAATGATGACTAATGTAATATGTTGGTCCTAATAATGTGATTTAGGTGGTTTCCTTTATATGATCAACTTGAGGAGCTTACTTGTTGACAATGGATGGCTTGTTTTAAATGAACAGCCGATTGTGGGTTTTACCCTACTTTCAATGGAACTTTTTGTGTTGTTAATCAAGGGATGTCTAGGATTAGATGGTGACTCTTTATTGAGAACAAATCAAGGACTTCATAGGTGGTTTATCCAAGGTGTTTACTTATGTAAACAACCAATGGTCATACCTTTTAAACATCCAATGGTTCTGGGTGACATTGTGGTATGGCGATATGGGTTGAATTATGATAGAACAAATGGAGGGTTACCCTTAATAAGGTAGTCTTACCTATTCACTCATATGAATAGAAGGGATGATAATCATATTGTGTTGATATGTAACCCTAATGAGGTATAGTGTAACGACCCCGCCTCCCGATAACCCCCAATTAAGGCAGACCAGAAGGTCAGAGCCATTATCTCAATTAACAGGATCAAAGGTTCGACAAATAATCAATAAGAACTATCAAATTTTACCAACTAAACTGAAAACTGGTATAAAATAAAACTTTGCATACCTTTTTCCAAAAACTGGGATATCTATCAGCATCAGGAGTCTATTCTAACTAATCCTCCTTTGTACTTTAATTCTTATTTAATTCCACATGTGTCACTTTACTATTTGTACTTTTCAATCTTGTACCTAAAATGTCGACAAACAAAATGTCGGTCAACATATCAAAATATGTTGGTATGTGGGGACAACCAAAATTTTGCAAATATGGATAACAATCTAATTATCACAATCAAGTTAATTAACAAGCCAATTTACATTTTTCAGTATGACATTCTCCACCACTTTTGCCCTAACCCTGGCATACCCCCTTTCGGGTTTCACTTTTGCCATTTACTTAAGGCCACCTTCTCAATCCCGAGCTTGGTGCCTGGGGTCACCACTCATGGTGCCCTCTAGTCATGCAATATCATAGGCCACCTTCTCAATCCCGAGCTTGGTGCCTAGGGTCACCACTCATGGTGCCCATGGGTCTTCCCTCCTGGGCTTGACCTCTTTGCATCATCCATCAGGGTGGCATGTAGGTGCGATAATACACACTAATTTATAATTGTGATAACCATAGTGACTTTATAATTTTGCAAGTATGAACATCCAATTGTTTAGGTTACATTCAATGCGACGAAATAATCAGAAAACCCTCGAGAAACTAATGTGATTAACCATAATTAACCACATACCTGTTAGGCTGGTTTGAGATAGAATAATCCAATCAATCATGACATCCAATCAAGCAAGTACAAGAATATTGAAATCACATCCAATTCCTTTTTATCAAAAAGTATCCAAACCATCTTGCCACTTAAGGTTTCTATTCCTTTTTAGGGTTTCTTCCTCTTTTTAGGGTTTACTTTGCAATTAGGGTTTTTACTTCATTTTACTCTTTTAAACCCTCATTTTATACAATTACTCACAAACCCTAATTATCTCATCTATTCATCATGAAAGGTACTAAGGTTATCTTTTAACGACATTTAACCTTAATTTCATAAACAACACAATTAATCATTAATTAAGTCCATTAAGCCTCTTTACATTAAAGCTACCATTTTTATCCTTTTAATCCATGTCAAGATCATTATGCTCATTTATCATCATTTCATATTTCATTATAGTCTACATCACATACGAACTCTATTTGCCATTAATTCTACCTTTATTCATCCTAATTACTAGATTAAGGGTATTTATCCACAATTAGGAACTTTTATGCTTGAAATAGCTTGGAATCATCATTTCTTAGCTTATTCACAAAATTGATCAATTAAAGCCATTATAATCTTATTCACTAATATTAGGGTTTCAAGGCCCATTAAAGCATATTTATGCACAAGAAACTCTAAATTAAACTAATTATGTGAAATGTTGATCCTTATTGTGCTCCATGTACCTTTTTACAATTAACAAGTTAATATCAACTTTAATCATCCATTAAACCCTACTAATCACATTAATCATCTCAAAATAGTGTTTCTTAATCATTAAAGTATTAAAGTTGATAGCTTCCATTACTTTTCGAATTGCAATTAGAATCAGGCTTCAATTATATTTTTAGTGGATTCCCCTCATTTTTCTGAGTAACTTTCATATTTTATGCATATTCATCTGAGCTACTATCAAGAAGATATGATTTTTGTAATAAAACCTTACTTGAGCCAATAAGGAGGCGCCACGTAGCCTTGTTCCCATGCAAGCTCGCTGGTTTGGAAAACATAACCAAATGTCGGAATTGCCCTCAGTAAGTGGATTGTTTCTACAGCACGCGGAGGGGCAACTTCGTCCAATGGCCCCTTGTTGTGGGCTCTAATCTCCAAAACACAAGATAAACATAGCGGAAGCGATTCGATTAACAGCGAAATACGAAAATCACGAGAAATTAAAACTTTTTGAAAACGAGATCTTAAAAAACCTGAAACTCCTTTTATAAAAGTAAGATGAACTGTTTACATCTCTGATAAATCACTTCTCGAGTGATTATATACGTCATGATACAAAATCTCAAGATTTCAAAATTCTCAGATCAACAAACTCCTAGGACCTGAGTGTACAGAGACGACATAAGACTATTCTGTCTACAAGACTAGACAGCACAGTGTTTCCACCTGAAATCACTGCTGCTCCTGAATTTGCTGTTGTTGCTGTTGTCCACCTGCAGATCGGTTCCTTCGACCTCGACGTCCACCTAAAGGTAGAAATCTACGGGGTGAGACCATTTTAAATAATTGTCCCAGCGAGAGTTATAACTCTCCGCCAGAAACTTTGTTAAAAGAAATCAAAGGAATATCATGAGCAGGTAACTTTAGATTATTCACAGTAGGCTTGATAACAATTACTCATCTTTATTAAGGAATATGAAGAACATGTATACTAATACTTGAACAGGATATTAAATGCAAGCAATGTAATGTCAATCAATGTTCCTCGTAGTTCAACCTAAGCAGTTATGCTATGCGGTTGATTATGTTTTACAAACATCATTATGCCCTGCGGAGATGAGGTATACTGCTCATGCTCCAACCGATCACTAGTAAGTCGCATCGGTATCATACTAGGTCATTGAAAGAGCCAGATTCTCATGACCCTCAACTACCTCAGTCAGAATGAGGATAAACATGCAGGACATCTAGTGTCCCTACTAATATAGCTCACCAGGGTATTCTGGTACTTCGCTATTAGAGTCACAGTGGCATTCTGCCCTCTCTTCGAAATCGAAAGATTTCATGTTTATCTATCATCGATGCGGTATAAAAGATTCCCTTAGAAGAATAGTGTTACATCATCCTGGTATAAACATATAGTGAAGGGTTGATGGATTAAGATACATCAGCATCAACTCCTACACTAGGATGTAAGGATATACACATCCATATTCCCCCACATACTCTAAAGTATGTGATCCAGGAGTTCCCTTAGGAAAACCTGTTTCACCATCATTTAAAGTCTGACAATGATGGATCTATGATCAGGGCTCTACATGATATGATTAAACTTGGTTATTAGGTACATTTCAGTATTCTTTTAACATCATACATGTTTCCAAACATTCAAGTACTAAACATGGCTATAATAGAAGAATACTAAATATAACAGGTATTACTCATATCAGTTATCAGATGGATGTCAGTTCTTAATCATCTTATCACTATAATTCAGGAACATAGGTGTTCACACCCTTATATCATCATAACACTTGCTATCAAATGTCATGTCAGCATCAAGTCATCTATTAGCATGACCTCGATGTCATTCATGGCCCTTAAGGCATATCAGTTTCATATGATACCACTTGCATTTAGGCAACATAGTTATTTCTGTTCATAAGCTATTGACATGCTTTCAATGAACATGATGTCATGATCCTTACCTGGATATGATTATTTTCTTATAAGAACTTGCATGATTAAATCAATTGATAATAATCAACAATTCATAGTCAGACCAACAGTCAATAAGACAGAATTAATCCTTCAATTCAAAGGGTATACTTATGTGTCCTTACAAAGGGTAAGATTCCCTTGTTTACATCATTTAGGGTCATTCAACCCTTTTATTATGATTAGGAATAATGATTCCTCATCTCATATCTTGATCATACAATTCATGCTTAAAGGAATAACATGAGTTTAGGGTTTATTGTTCATTTCAACATATTACTATGAACTAGGGTTTACTATTCGCATTTACTCATGATTACCCAAGAATTAGGGTTTACTATTCTCATTACTCATGATTACCCTAGAATTAGGGTTTACTATTCACATTACTCATGATTACCCTAGAATTAGGGTTTACTATTCACATTACTCATGATTACCCTAGAATTAGGGTTTACTATTCACATTACTCATAGCATCATCATGAATGAGAAACATCATCATTATTGATGCTTTCAAATTAGGTTAAGACTCATCAATTATCTTAATTAGGGTTTTCATGATCTCTCATAAGTGGATCATACCCTAATCCTACATATTCATATACATTGAAGGTACTTTATTTGGGTTTTAACCATAAATGGTACTTTCTCTCTCCTTCCTAATGAATGGTGATTACATCACTCTAGATAGAGTTGGATTAAGTCCTTGTTGATTAACATAAACCAATTCACCGCTATCATGTCATTAGAGTTTACATAAAACAAGGTATCCTTTAATTGACCCCTTTTAGGTTGAAATGAGTGTGACCCATTTGGATTGAAATGAGTGTGACCCATTTGGATTGAAACGAGTGTGACCCATTTCAGTTGAAACGAGTGTGACCCATTTCAGTTGAAACGAGTGTGACCCATTTCAGTTGAAACGAGTGTGACCCATTTCAGTTGAAACGAGTGTGACCCATTTGGATTGAAATGAGTGTGACCCATTTGGATTGAAACGAGTGTGACCCATTTGGATTGAAACGAGTGTGACCCATTTCAGTTGAAATGAGTGTAACCCATTTCATTTGAAACGAGTGTGACCCATTTCAGTTGAAACGAGTGTGACCCATTTCAGTTGAAACGAGTGTGACCCATTTCAGTTGAAACGAGTTGAACCCATTTGAGGTGAAACGAGTTGAACCCATTTGAGGTGAAACGAGTTGAACCCATTTGATAAAGTTGGATAAGGACCAACATAGGTATTAACGCCCTTCATCTTCAACCTTGAAACCAAGGTCATTTCTTCACGAAAAGGCTTGCAAGAGTGCAAAGAAAGATGGGGAAGAAGAAGAACTTACTATTATTTGCAAGAATAAAAGTATGTATAACAAAGCAAGGTGTAGAGTTATAAAACCCGCCTCAAACGTTGTTCCTAGAGCTCCAAGATTCCAAGCTTCGAAACTTTAATGGTGGCTTGAGCTCCACAGGTCATCCAAGGTTGTTTCTTCAAGAAAGGTTGGGAAGGATCGGCTAGGAAGAGAAAGCTAAGCGAATTAACCATGAAACCAACCTTATACAAGGATTTCCTCCATGAATCCAAGCTAGAAGATGGTGCTCTCTTACCTTAGAACAGGTTGGTCGTTTCCCTGAGCTCCAGAGCTTTGCCTTGGTCTGTTGGGAAAGATGAGAAGTGAGGAAGTGAAGGGAATACGTTTGGTTGTTTTACAAGGAACTAGGCTTATATACTTTAGGTTATTTTCCACCATAAGGACCTCTAAAACATAGATTTCTCATCTAAGTCCCTTCTTATTTCTAAGGCACGTCCAAGCATGATAATCTTATGCAAAACTCATCAAAATTCAAGATCTAAGGGTAGATAAAACCAACATGCATACTAAGGTATATATATGAAGGGTCTTCTTACTCATACTAGGTGTTTTCACTACAAAGGTCATCCTTCTTATCCAATTATTTAATAGAAGTGCCCCTCTCATCCTTTCTTCTCTAAATGATTTCATGAGTCATAAAAGATATTCTAGAAAGTGTATAGCACAAGTTGCACCCCACATTTTGGGTAAATTGCACTTTACACCAAAATTAGGGTTTAAGCACAAGGATTTCTCCACAAGCTGCACCTTGGTGCCCAAACTTGGGAAATCCATCATACCTCATCATATTCCTTCATATGATGTCTCTTTATTAGAGGAACATCTTAACCTGTGTAATTTGCAAGTTAACCCCTCTAATTGGGTAATTTGCACATAGGTCCCTATATTACCAAACAATACTACAATCATTGTTTAAAAAGGACATAAATGAAAATGTATGTTCCTTAGGAACTTAATTACATGCCAAAAGATAATAACAAGGATTTAATTACATATATTAGGCAAAACACCTAGGGTTAATTCATAACCCGGGTCAGGGATGTTACAAATTATCCACCCCTTACAAGGATTTCGTCCTCGAAATCGATAAAACATATTAAGAGAAAAGAGTAGGATATTTCCTTCTCATCTCTTACTCTAGTTCCCAAGTGGCTTCTTCAACACCACGGTGATTCCAGAGAACTTTTACAAGACTTATCTCTTTCTTCTTTAGCTTTTTAATTATGTTATCAAGGATTGACACCGGTCCTTCCTCATAAGTTATATCTTCATTCAATTCTACTTCCATAGGTTGTAGAACTGACTCGGTATCGGGATGACATTTCCTTAGCATAGAAATGTGAAACACAGGGTGTAGTTTTTGTAATTCTGGTGGTAATTCTAGTCTATAGGCTACCTTTCCAACCCGTTCAATGATTGGATAAGGCCCTATAAATCTAGGAGCTAACTTCCCTTTCCTTCCAAAGCGAAGGACTCCTTTCCAAGGCGAGACCTTGAGATACACTCTGTCTCCAACCTGGAACTCCAACGGTCTACGACGCTTGTCAGCATAAGATTTTTGCCTATCTTGTGCAGTCTTAATCTGTTGTTGTATTACTTTAATCTTTTTCTTAGTCTGCTGCACAAGATCAGGACCTAACAATTGATGTTCACCAGTCTCATACCAGCATAAGGGTGATCTACAACGTCTGCCATACAAGGCTTCATAAGGTGCCATATCAATACTATGTTGGTAGCTATTGTTATAGGCAAACTCTATCAAGCTTAGGTGCAGATCCCAACTTCCTGTAAACTGGAGAACACATGCTCTCAACAGATCTTCTAAGGTCTGTATAGTCCTTTCTGACTGTCCATCCGTCTGTGGATGAAAGGCTGTACTAAACCTTAACTAGGTGCCTAGTGCCCTATGTAGTTGTTCCCAAAAACGACTTGTGAACTGAGGACCTCTGTCAGAAACTATGGTGACAGGAACTCCGTGCAAACGCACTATCTCTTGAACATATAACTGGGATAACCTTTCAGCATAATAGGTTGTTTTGACAGGTAAGAAATGCATTTTCTTAGTCAACCTATAAACAATTACCCAAATGGAATCATGTCCTTTGTTTGTTCTAGGTAGACTAACAACAAAGTCCATGGTTACATGATCCCACTTCCACTGTGGTATGGGTAAAGGTTGCATTGTTCCTGCAGGCTTCTGGTGTTCAGCTTTAACTTGCTGACACACTGGACACCTCAGAACAAACTCAGCTACGTCCTTCTTCATCCCAGGCCACCAATACATATCTTTCAAGTTTCGATACATCTTGGTGCTTCCTGGATGCATAGCATACATTGAAGAATGAGCTTCTTCCAGGACTAACTTCCTCAGGTTATCTACATCTGGTACTATCATCCTCCCATGATATCATGCTACTTGATCATCTGATTCATGAAAACCTTCTCGCTTCTCATCACCATACTCAGATCTGATCTGCTGAACTGCAACATCAACTTGATGTGCCTCCCTAATCTGCTCTCTTAGGGTGGGTTTGATATGCATCTCAGCCAACAACCCGGCAATCCATGACACCTTCATCTGTACATTGTCTTGCCTTAAGGAGATAAGCATATCTCTCCTAGGGCATACTAAAGAGTTTAATTGTGCCCTATCAGAGGATGATGTTGCTGATTTCCTACTCAAGGCATCTGCAACTACATTGGCCTTTCCTGGATGGTAATCTATTGTACAATCATAATCCTTGATTAACTCCATCCAGCGATGTTGCCTCATGTTAAGGTCATGCTGAGAGAAGATATACTTAAGGTTCTTATGGTCTGTGAAAATCTGGAAGGTTTCTCTGTAAAGATAATGTCTCCAGATTTTCAAGGTATGAACCACAGCAACTAACTCTAAATCATGTGTCAGATAATTCTCCTCGTGTTTCTTAAGCTGTCGGGAAGCAAAAGAAATCACTTGTTTATCCTGCATCAACACACATCCAAGTCCATTCTTGGAGGCATCACAAAAGACTACATATCCTTTTCCTTACTCAGGTAGCACAAGCACAGGTGCACTTGTCAACCTCTCCTTCAACAACTGAAAATATTGTTGACACTTATCACTCCAGGCAAAAGGAACATCTTTCCGGGTCAACTTTGTCAAGGGTAGGGCTATAGAACTGAAGTTTTTAATGAACCTTCGATAATAGCCAGCCAACCCTAAGAAACTACGAATCTCCGTCGGTGTTTTCGGTTGTTCCCACTGTAGAACAGATTCTACCTTTTTAGGATCAACACGAATTCCCGAGACAGATACCACATGTCCAAGAAAAGATACCTCCGGCATCCAGAACTCACACTTGCTAAACTTAGTGTATAGCTTATGTTGTCTTAGCAAAGTTAGGGCCTGACGAAGATGATGTTCATGCTGCTGAGTATCTCTACTATAGATCAGGATGTCATCTATGAAGACAACAACACACTGATCGAGGAAAGGTCGGAAAATTCTATTCATGAGTTCCATAAATGCAGCTGGTGCATTAGTTAGTCTGAACGACATAACTGTGAACTCATAGTGACCATACCTTGTCCTGAAAGTAGACTTGGGTATGTCACTATCCTTAATACGAAGTTGATGATATCCCGACCTCAAGTCTATCTTCGAGAAGACGGTTGCATCATGCAACTGGTCAAAAAGATCATCAATTCTAGCCAGAGGATACTTATTCTTTATCGTTACTTTATTTAGTTGTCTGTAATCGATGCACAACCGCATTGATCCATCCTTCTTTTTAACAAACAAGACCGGAGCACCCCAAGGTGAAGTACTTGGTCGGATAAAACCTTTCTCAAGCAACTCTTGAAGCTGTTTCTTGAGTTCTGCCATCTCAGCAGGTGCCATCCTATACGGTGTTTGTGCTATAGGTTGGGTATCTGGGATCAAATTGATTTCAAAATCAATTTCTCGAGGCGGTGGCATACCTGGAAGTTCTTCAAGAAATACATCTTCAAATTCCCTGACTATAGGAACTTCAGCAAGGTTAGGACTCTTCATGGTGGTATCTATCACATGGGCCAAGAATGCATAACATCCTTGCCTCATCAGCTTATCAGCAACCATAGCAGACACAAGACAGGTGGGTAGAATCTTTCTCTCTCCTTGAAAGATCCATGTGTTGCTCTCATCAGCAAACACAGCCTGCTTGGATTCACAACCCAAGACAACTCTATACCTTTCCAAGGTATCCATCCCCAGGGTTATATCAAATCCTTGCATATCAAGTGGTATAAGATCCACTTGAATGAAATGATCAGAAAAGAAGAGGATGCAGGGAGAGCATACCTCTTGCAAAACAGCAGATCCTCTCAACGGAGTTTCAAGCAACAAGCTATCTGCCCTATGACTAACTGTCATATTGCACTTACGAATCACTCTTCGAGTGACAAAAGAGTGCGTAGCACCCGGGTCAATCAAAACAGATACCACACAGGATTTAGACATATCAGAATATAAAAGTTCCATCTGACGTGCCACAACCCGTGGATTGACCACTGCTTCTGGTGGGTTCATAGCATAGAACCTCGCTGTCGCCTGAGGTTGAGTTGGTGCTGACGATCCAGCCTGAGACGCTTGCCCACGTCCTCTAGCTGCTCCTTGAGACTTCCTTCTCTGTGATCCCTGTTGATCCTGCCTCAGAGGCTGTGTCACACTGACAGGCCTAGACCTACAGTCCTTCATCAGATGTCCCACCTTCCCACAGTTATAGCAACTTCTCTCCAGTTGTTGTGGTCTTGGTGGTCCTGTGACCGATATTGATGCTGAACTGTGAGTCTCTCGTGGCGGTAAACCTCATCCTCTACCTCTACTTGGGGACCACTGAGTCTGAGAACTCGATCTGGGTGGTGGAGGTGTAGGTGCAGAGAACCTAGGCTTCTTAAAGTCTCTAGATGAAGATCCCTGGAACTGTGGATATCTCTTTTGGGTTTGTCTTTTATCGACTACGGATCTCTCTATCCTTCGGACTGACTCAACAAAGGTAGAGAATCTCTCCCGGTTTTCTAGTGCAGACACGGGAGTAGTCATGTCAGCATTCAAACCCTTCTCAAACCTCCTAATCCTTTCTTCATCTGTGGTAGCCATATGCAGACAGAATCGTAACAACTCCATGAACTTAGCCTCATACTCGCTAATGTTCATCATACCCTGTCTCAGTCTCTCAAACTAAGAGATCTTCTCATCCAGGAAGGTCTTTGGAAAATATTTGCGGACAAATTCCCGACAAAAGTCTTCCCACGAGATCTCTATTCCAGACCTCTTCTGCTCTTCCATGGTCCACCAGTGACCAGCACTACCTTTGAGAAGATAGACATCATGTCTAACCTTCTCACCTTTGGGGATGTTAAGGATTTTGAAAGCTTTCTCCAACTCAGTTAACCACAGATCAGCATCAGCAGGGTCAGTTGTTCCAAAATATTCAGTTGCTCCGACCCGACGAAGTCACTCGAACGTTTTACCGGTACCTTGACCCTCAGACTGGACAGGTGCCCTAGGTGCAGGCATGGGCATCCTGTCGGTGATATGTGTCATGGCAGTCATAAACTGCCCAAACATAGTTTGAACAGCTGGGTTTCCCATGTCAGTTGGGTCAAACCGAGGTGGCTCCATAGGTGGCTCAGGTACAGGTTGCTCTATTTCTAGGTTCCTTGCACCTTCTCGAGGTGCAGCAACACTACTTTTGGCCTCGTACTCCTCCTGTGGTCCAGACATCCTTAATTATCTTCTTCTCCTGAGGAGCAGAAGACTCTATTAGATAAGAAAGAAGCACTAAGGATAGACTTGACACTCTAAGTCCTATGTCTCTGTAGACTCAGCGAACCTAGAGCTCTGATACCACTAATTATGGGCTCTGATCTCCAAAACACAAGATAAACATAGCGGAAGCAATTCGATTAACAGCGGAATACGAAAATCACGAGAAATTAAAACTTTTTGAAAATGAGATCTTAAAAAAACTGAAACTCCTTTTATAAAAGTAAGATGAACTGTTTACATCTCAAATAAATCACTTCTCGAGTGATTATATACGTCATGATACAAAATCTCAAGATTTCAAAATTCTTAGATCAACAAACTCCTAGGACCTGAGTGTATAGAGACGACATAAGACTATTCTGACTACAAGACTAGACAGCACAGTGTTTCCACCTGAAATCACTACTGCTCCTGAATTTGATGTTGTTGCTGTTGTCCACCTGCAGATCAGTTCCTTCGACCTCGACGTCCACCTAAAGGTAGAAATCTACGGGGTGAGACCATTTTAAATAATTGTCCCAGCGAGAGTTATAACTCTCCTCCAGAAACTTTGTTAAAAGAAATCAAAGGAATATCATGAGTAGGTAACTTTAGATTATTCACAGCAGGCTTGATAACAATTACTCATCTTTATTAAGGAATATGAAGAACATGTATACTAATACTAAACAGGATATTAAATGCAAGCAATGTAATGTCAATCAATGTTCCTCGTAGTTCAACCTAAGAAGTTATGCTATGCGGTTGATTATGTTTTACAAACATCATTATGCCCTGCGGAGATGAGGTATACCGCTCATGCTCCAACCGATCACTAGTAAGTCGCATCGGTATCATACTAGGTCATTGAAAGAGACAGATTCTCATGACCCTCAACTACCTCAGTCAGAATGAGGATAAACATGCAGGACATCTAGTGTCCCTACTAATATAGCTCACCAGGGTATTCTGGTACTTCGCTATTAGAGTCACAGTGGCATTCTGCCCTCTCTTCACCATCGAAAGATTTCATGTTTATCTCTCATCGATGTGGTATAAAAGATTCCCTTGGAAGAATAGTGTTACATCATCCTGGTATAAACATATAGTGAAGGGTTGATGGATTAAGATACATCAGCATCAACTCCTACACTAGGATGTAAGGATATACACATCCATATTCCCCCACATACTCTAAAGTATGTGATCCAGGAGTTCCCTTAGGAAAACCTGTTTCACCATCATTTAAAGTCTGACAATTATGGATCTATGATCAGGGCTCTACCTGATATGATTAAACTTGGTTATTAGGTACATTTCAGTATTCTTTTAGCATCATACATGTTTCCAAACATTCAAGTACTAAACATGGCTATAACATAAGAATACTAAATATAACAGGTATTACTCATATCAGTTATCAGATGGATGTCAGTTCTTAATCATCTTATCACTATAATTCAGGAACATAGGTGTTCACACCCTTATATCATCATAACACTTGCTATCAAATGTCATGTCAGCATCAAGTCATCTATTAGCATGACCTCGATGTCATTCATGGCCCTTAAGGCATATCAGTTTCATATGATACCACTTGCATTTAGGCAACATAGTTATTTCTGTTCATAAGCTATTGACATGCTTTCAATGAACATGATGTCATGATCCTTACCTTGATATGATTATTTTCTTATAAGAACTTGCATGATTAAATCAATTGATAATAATCAACAATTCATAGTCAGACCAGCAGTCAATAAGATAGAATTAATCCTTCAATTCAAAGGGTATACTTATGTGTCCTTACAAAGGGTAAGATTCCCTTGTTTACATCATTTAGGGTCATTCAACCCTTTTATTATGATTAGGAATAATGATTCCTCATCTCATATCTTGATCATACAATTCATGCTTAAAGGAATAACATGAGTTTAGGGTTTATTGTTCATTTCAACATATTACTATGAACTAGGGTTTACTATTCACATTTACTCATGATTACCCAAGAATTAGGGGTTACTATTCTTATTACTCATGATTACCCTAGAATTAGAGTTTACTATTCACATTACTCATGATTACCCTAGAATTAGGGTTTACTATTCACATTACTCATGATTACCCTAGAATTAGGGTTTACTATTCACATTACTCATAGCATCATCATGAATGAGAAACTGTTGGTATGTATGCCCTGAGAGCCAATCATGGGATGATTGGTGGGATACATTAAGATTGATTTGATAAACATCAAAGGCGAGCTTCCAATTCTTTCTGGTTCAGTCATATGAGATAGTGATAGAACAGATTGAATGTCTTGAGAATGACAGAACTCAATGACGTATGCTTTCAGGTTGAGGACCTGAACGATGAGATCATACGGATGCTAAGAGTTTGTACATTCTTGTTATGTCCCTAGTCGCATGTCATTGTGGAAGGTAGATAGACAGCAATGACACACAAGACTAGATTGTGGTGTTGGTTGATGACAGAATC
This sequence comes from Alisma plantago-aquatica, assembly GCA_963693085.1. Classification (NCBI taxonomy): domain Eukaryota; kingdom Viridiplantae; phylum Streptophyta; class Magnoliopsida; order Alismatales; family Alismataceae; genus Alisma; species Alisma plantago-aquatica. Next base: position 910,287,495 of record OY856409.1, read on the forward strand.
TCATTAGTCATGATATAGAGATATCAAACCAAACACATAGGTACTTGTTAGAGAACAAGGTACCGGACAGACCCACCGTGAGTTTGACACATGGAACCATGAGATGGTAGTCACAGTCAGTACTCACAGTGATGGTGGTGAGTGTGATTCTTAGACCTGAAATCACTGCACTCAACACATGTCGTTGGGCACACTTTGACATCATCAAACGCAGTCCTGAAACATGGGTTGTTATAAAGGTGATGATTGGGTGGCTTTGACACATGGGGCTTTTGAGGGGTGAGTGATAGATATGGGATTTGTCCCTCCTGAGGGAGTTTGATATCCATGGCCACTTGATGAGTAGGATTGAGAAAGGCGTGCACGCATGTGTGAATCAGTATATGATACTGATGTCATACATATCTCTTCCAGTCTACTCTGAGATCAAGGAAGTGAATGAACATTGACAGGATGACTGTTCCATGCCTCGAGTTCATTCGGGATATCAGTGACAAAGGAATTATACATTCGTTGTAACACCATTCATGGATTGTAGGATGAAAGTTGTTCTCCAACTTTCTACTTTCACTTGGGTAGCACTGATGTGTGACTAGGCACCGCTCTTTGCTTGTGAAGTCATAAGTGTTATGGACTTTCACTACCAACGTGAAATGGACCTGCAGGGTCACACACATAGGATTTAACCTGGAAGAGGAGTTTTGTCCACAAAGCAATGTTTAGATTGATCACTAAAGGAGTTTAGTAGTTCAATTAAACAATCGATCAGTCGATGGCTCATTATCGTATGGTTCAAGGTGTTGGACGCATTGATTGGAGTATCGGATTGATTGAAATCGCATTTGACTAATTTTGCCCAACCTCTGCTCCCAACCGATCGGTTCATGTGATGAACCGATCGGCTGAGGTTGCTGAACCGGTCGGCTGGAGTGTCCAGGCCGATCGGCTCATGCCCAGGTTGAAATGACCGGTTCAAGGGTTGAACCGATCGGCTCAACTGGTGCAACCGACCGATTGGGAAAGTCATGTCGGCAAGAATTTTCCTTTCGTTTCAAATTGCCCAATTCGATTGGGAATAATATTGGTATTCGATACCAATTGGGAAAGAAACAAGGAAAGTCTTTTTGAGCCGGATTAGGACCATGAACCGATCGGTTCAGGGCACCAGCCGATCGGTTGGAGTGCCCCAAACGATCGGCTCAGGTCCAACCGATCGGCTCAATGGCCGAACCGATCGGTTCAGTTGTGAACCGATCATTTCAGGTTGCGAACCGGTTGCTTTTTGTGGAAAATTCTCAAACCCTTCTACTCCTGCATTAGTCCCGCATTGCCCGGGATGGAGAACCCTGTCCCATGACTCTCCTATATATATAGGGGTATTGGGGGATTCTCAATGTACAGCTCAGTGCAACCAGTTGCTCTGCAAGTTGTCGTTCTCTCTGGTTTTGGTAACCGTGAGAGAGCCCGAGCAAGTGCTTCCCGCAAAAGGGAGGTGCAACAAGGGAAGGACAACTGCAGTTGCAACAGGAGGCAGGAGAGCGTGTTGGCGACTAGTACGTCAACAGGAGGGTGCGACTCCTTCCACTTCCTTGTGGGACAAGGAGTGTGGAGTTCCAGGTGGTCCGTGTGTACTACTACAGAGGCGGGAGGACACTGCCGCTTAGGAGGACAACTATCATCTGACAGTCCGGTTCGAGTAGGAGTTGTCAGTCCCGGTGCGACCAGGAGCTGCACAGACACCGTCGAAGTCCGGAGTTGAATACCGCGCATTGCACGAGGTATTGTCGCCGAGCAAGCCTCGGGACAAGGTATGATTCCACAAACCATCCTTTCCTATTATATAGACGTTGACGCGTTTCCTTGGTATGGGTTGGGGGAGAAAATTTTTGTTTTCGCTGCCTTCTCTGTCTCCCCTAAAACCCAACAGTGGTATCAGAGCCACGTCAACTGTTCTATATTTTAGGAATATCAATATGATCGATTTTGGTTTGTCGCCTTTATTTATTGCATACGATGCGAATAATATCGGCTTTATGCATGTCCAATCCTAAATCCACAAATCCCAAATTACATATATGATATGTATTATTAATGCACTCGATACGCGTCGCCCTTAAACGAGTTTTGTGGTGGATGTGTGTAGCGTGATTATGGCCTATAAACCCCTATCTGTGTGTGGTTGTTTGTAGTTGCTTGCATCTCGGTCTGCGCATCGATCTTCCCTCTCTTATTCCTGATGTAACTCGAAATAATTCGAGATTCTTTCCTACCTTTGCTCCCCCGAATGTAACTCGGGGTTTCCTTTTTAAAGCAATGTAATAAATAGGATAGATTTTATTTCCTGTTATGTCAAAGACCGGCGGACATCAAGACGACTGCTCAGACGATCAGTTCAAGGAGTGAACAGATCGGTTGACCTTCCAGACGGTCGCTTCAAGGAATGAACCGATGGGTTGATGACCGGTTCGAGGAGCGAGACGAGCGGGTGGCAGACATGACGAGATGCACGACGGCCAGGCGAACCGATCGGTTGGAGGAGCCAACCGATCGGCTGGTGGCACCCAGACGACCGGCTGAAGAGTACAGATCTTTCATGTGATGAGTTGATCTACTCGGATGGCAAGGCACAGAGTTCATCTTGTACAGGTTGCATGTGATGTAGACCTAGATGACCGTGATTCCTCTTGGCTCGAGGAATCACATTAGGATGGCCATAATCATCGTTTTTTATCGTATGTGCATGTTTTCTGTGGGATATAGCATGTATATGATACGTACTATGTATTGTGGTGATTGGATATGTATATGTATATAAAACCAAATCCCTCATTAAATATTAAGTTTTAGATGCCTTCCAAATGCAACACACGTGAAAAACTTGATCGACTAAGTGTGGGCACGCCATAGCGTGGTGCACCGTCTATCTCGTGGAAGCGTGAAGGATGAATGTGTGGGTCTGCCCAAGCAGGGTGCATATTCATCGTGTTTGCTTTGGGTTGGACTTAACAAGGTGACCTAGATAGGATCTAGCGCATTGAGGCATGGATATGATCATTGCAAGGAGTTGTAGATGACATCTTATCAAGAGTTTCATATGATGCAATTGGCAAAAGTTGCCTACCTGAGAGATCTATGTTGTGGGTGACAGCCCTAGCTGGTCCATGGCTTAGAGGATTTTAGGATCTTGCCCACTAGAAGGTTGTACGCTGCAATCTTCCGAATTGATGGTGAGGGCTATCAATTTGAAGTAAAATAGTGGGAGCGATAATTAATTAAAGGCCTAATTATATCGTCAAACTTTCAAATCAATCAAATAAGTCAAAATTGAGTTTTGGACTAAAATTGCATATTTTCCTTTTGTAGTTCAAATGGCCACAAACAACAACAACTTTTCTTTGCGATCGGTCCTTGACAAGGACAAGCTAAATGGGACAAACTTCCACGACTGGTATCGGACATTGAGAATTGTTCTCACTCAAGAGCGCAAGCTCTATGTCCTGGATACTCCAATTCCAGAGGAACCCGCTCCTAATGCACCAAAGGCAAAAAGGGATGCTTACAAGAAGCATTCTGATGATGCCATTGATGCAAAGTGCTTGATGCTATGTTCAATGAACCATGAGTTGCAGAGGCAACATGAGAACATGGGTGTCATAGAGATGATTCTGCATCTCAGGAACATGTATGAAGATCAGGCAAGGCAAGAGAGGTACAATGTTTCTAGGGCGTTGTTCAAGTGCGTCATGACAGAAGGAGATCCAGTTGGTCCTCACACACTCAAGATGATTGGGTATGTGGAGAACCTGCAGAGATTGGGATTTCCACTGAGCCAAGAGTTGGCTACTGACGTGATACTGCAATCGTTGCCAGAATATTACAGTCAGTTTGTGATGAACTACAACATGAACAACTTTGATAGGCCACTGTCAGAGTTGTTGGGCATGTTGAGGACAGCCGAGTTACAGATGAAGAAGGACAAGCCTAAGTCTGTGATGGTGATCACGAGCTAGAAAGGCAAGTCCAAGCGCAAGGGCAAGGGCAAAGCTAAGAAAGGTTCTGAAGCTAGCCAGGAGTCCAAGCCATCTTCAGCTCTCAAGGCCAAGGGAGGCGTGACCAAGAAAGGAAATTGCCACCATTGTCAAAAGCCAGGACATTGGAAAAGGAATTGTCCTCTCTACCTGGAAGAACAAAAGAAGAAGGAGGCGACTGAAACCTCTACTTAAAGGTGTCATGAAAGTAAACTTGTAACACTTTTGAGATATATGATATCAAGATGTAAAGTGTAAAGCATTCTTACTTGGGGCAAGTGTTGCCTTTATAGATAGGAATACTTTAGTTTATTTTCAGCCAATAAGGCATGTAATACAGTTATGAATTGCTATTTCATACTTGCCAATAGATAGAAACACTTTATTTTTGCATATTGTATGACAATGATGGCAATTAATAAAGTTGTGTTTTCAATCTTAAAGATATGATCTTTTTGGCAATGCCTTATTTATCTTGTGATATTTGATATGCATAAGATAAGACGATACCTAAAAGTTATAGATAACTCAAACAATTTAATTAGCATTAATCATGAGAAATTCATTTCTAGTTTCCATGTGATGGATAAAACTAGACTCTTTTGGTTAGAGAACCAGTAAGGGACATGAATATCTTGGACATGATTAATCAATCTTCACTAATGTAGTGGGAGAGTGATTATCCTATTAGGTATAATACATGTGATGTACCTATTGGAATAAATGCTAATACTTCAAATGGTGTTTAGAGAAATACAAATATGAATATCTTGAAGTGTTCAAGATTATCATAAATGAAGTACAAATTTGGTAAAGTATTAATTCTTGATGAGATCAATGAATGAAATACTTGGACCAAATGTTTGAGATCCTTATGAGTGATTATGATAGTGTATCATAGTAAACTCATGATTAAGGCATGGTGATGTCTGAATCAAGAAGGAATCATACTCTAAGGAGTTAGAGAATGATTATCAAATAACTGAATTCTTCTTAATAAAAGAATACCCCACACTAATAAAAAGAAATTAAGGATCACAAGGGTTGTGAGTTCTTATATCTTTAACAGATACACCTCAATTATCTATGTGATGAGTTGTTCATGTGATGAGTCAACTATCAAGATGAATATGAGGAACCGAATCTTGAGTTATGGTTTAAAACCATTACATCCTAAATGACTTCCATGTGAACCATAAGGTATGACCTTGATGGTAGCACTCATTGGATCATATCCATAAGTGCAGATGAGTCTTAAGTGTTAAGACACATGGATAACATTTTGAGAGGGATGATGCTTGTTGATTGCAACTTAATGGCTAAAACATTTGGCATATGGATACTAAAACTGCATTCCTATGAGGAATAAAACCAGGATGTGTACGTGACACAACCTATAAGGTTTATGAATCCACTAATGCAAATGAAGTCTATAAGTTACAATGGACTAATCAATGTGATTGATTGAGTACAAGCAACTCAAAATTGGATCTTTATTTTGATGATATAGTCAAAAGGTTTGAATGATATGTCAAAGATAAAGAAGGGATATGTGATTTAGTGGGAGCGTGTTCACATTCCACATATTGATGTGAAATGGAAATGTTCTAGATTGGAAATCCTAATGTGGAAATTATCTTTAAGGAAGATAGAGATGTTTCCTATGTGATAGGAATAGAGATCTATAGAGATAGTTCTCGAAAATCTTTTGACCTGGAAAGAGAGAGCATACATTGGCAATCTGTACTGAAGTGTTCAGCATGCACAGATTCAGTGGGAGAAAACTTGTCCATTAACATGGAGTTAGTATTCCAAGGCCAAGTGTCCAATTCTTATGAAGAATGGGAACACTAAGAATAGATATATTAGATCTATCATGTATGTAATCATCCCATTATCTTGCATGTATGACATGGCAAGAATAAAATGCATTCATCATCTTGTATGTAGGACATGGCAATATGATGTGCTCATCCTGATAACTCGCATGTGTGACATGACGAGTGGATGGCTGTCTATTTCCAGTAAGGGTTACTGGAATACCATGAGAACTTGATAAGTACTTGGGAAGTACTAGTTCTATGGAGATAAGGAAGAGCTTGATGTAAAGAGTTACATTGATGCGAACTTCCGAAAGGACAGAAAATTAATCGCAAAATATACATAGGATGTATAAAAGTTAAAAGTTTGTTGATAATTGGAAATGTTCCAATAAAGCCATTTAAAAGGGAAATGTCGAGTATCTATGTGTTAGTGAACAACAATGGATACTATATGGATCTGAAAGTTCATGAGATGAACTTATATTCCACTCATTGATGACAAGTCTGGAATCCTTGATCATGCAATGTGGCTAAAGGTTAGCAAAGGAATACTAGATCGCATATTACGGCTAAACCATCTCATACGTGTGACGTACAGCGAAGAGATGTGAGACATGAAATTTGTACAGACTTTGGCAAGGTGTTGCCATTACTCACTATGTTTGCACTAAGAGCACAGTAACATGTGGGACATGTTTGAAGATCACTATGAATATGATTCAAGGGTGATTGGCTCGCAGTGCAAGTGGGAGTCTGTTGGTATATATGCCCTGAGAGCCAATCATGGGATGATTGGTGGGATACATTAAGATTGATTTGATAAACATCAAAGGCGAGCTTCCAATTCTTTCTGGTTCAGTCATATGAGATAGTGATAGAACAGATTGAATGTCTAGAGAATGACAGAACTCAATGACGTATGCTTTCAGGTTGAGGACCTGAACGAGGAGATCATACAGATGCTAAGAGTTTGTACATTCTTGTTATGTCCCTAGTCGGATGTCATTGTGGAAGGTAGATAGACAGCAATGACACACAAGACTAGATTGTGGTGTTGGTTGATGACAGAATCTCATTAGTCATGATATAGAGATATCAAACCAAACACATAGGTACTTGTTAGAGAACAAGGTACCGGACAGACCCACCGTGAGTTTGACACATGGAACCATGAGATGGTAGTCACAGTCAGTACTCACAGTGATGGTGGTGAGTGTGATTCTTAGACCTGAAATCACTGCACTCAACACATGTCGTTGGGCACACTTTGACATCATCAAACGCAGTCCTGAAACATGGGTTGTTATAAAGGTGATGATTGGGTGGCTTTGACACATGGGGCTTTTGAGGGGTGAGTGATAGATATGGGATTTGTCCCTCCTGAGGGAGTTTGATATCCATGGCCACTTGATGAGTAGGATTGAGAAAGGCGTGCACGCATGTGTGAATCAGTATATGATACTGATGTCATACATATCTCTTCCAGTCTACTCTGAGATCAAGGAAGTGAATGAACATTGACAGGATGACTGTTCCATGCCTCGAGTTCATTCGGGATATCAGTGACAAAGGAATTATACATTCGTTGTAACACCATTCACGGATTGTAGGATGAAAGTTGTTCTCCAACTTTCTACTTTCACTTAGGTAGCATTGATGTGTGACTAGGCACCGCTCTTTGCTTGTGAAGTCATAAGTGTTATGGACTTTCACTACCAACGTGAAATGGACCTCCAGGGTCACACACATAGGATTTAACCTGGAAGAGGAGTTTTGTCCACAAAGCAATGTTTAGATTGATTACTAAAGGAGTTTAGTAGTTCAATTAAACAATCAATCAGTCGACGGCTCATTATCGTATGGTTCAAGGTGTTGGACGCATTGATTGGAGTATCGGATTGATTGAAATCGCATTTAACTGATTTTTCCCAACCTGTGCTCCCAACCGATCGGCTCATGTGATGAACCGGTCGGCTGGAGTGTCCAGGCCGATCGGCTCATGCCCAGGTTGAAACGACCGGTTCAAGGGTTGAACCGATCGGCTCAACTGGTGCAACCGACCGATTGGGAAAGTCATGTCGGCAAGAATTTTCCTTTCGTTTCAAATTGCCCAATTCGATTGGGAATAATATTGGTATTCGATACCAATTGGGAAAGAAACAAGGAAAGTCTTTTTGAGCCGGATTAGGACCATGAACCGATCGGTTCAGGGCACCAACCGATCGGTTGGAGTGCCCCAAACGATCGGCTCAGGTCCAACCGATCGGCTCAATGGCCGAACCGATCGGTTCAGTTGTGAACCGATCATTTCAGGTTGCGAACCGGTTGCTTTTTGTGGAAAATTCTCGAACCCTTCTACTCCTGCATTAGTCCCGCATTGCCCAGGATGGAGAACCATGTCCCATGACTCTCCTATATATAGGGGTATTGGGGGCTTCTCAATGTACAGCTCAGTGCAACCAGTTGCTCTACAAGTTGTCGTTCTCTCTGGTTTTGGTAACCGTGAGAGAGCCCGAGCAAGTGCTTCCCGTAAAAGGGAGGTGCAGCAAGGGAAGGACAACTGCAGTTGCAACAGGAGGCAGGAGAGCGTGTTGGTGACTAGTACGTCAACAGGAGGGTGCGACTCCTTCCACTTCCTTGTGGGACAAGGAGTGTGGAGTTCCAGGTGGTCCGTGTGGACTACTACATAGGTGGGAGGACACTGTCGCTTAGGAGGACAACTGTCATCCGACAGTCCGGTTCGAGTAGGAGTTGTCAGTCCCGGTGCGACCAAGAGCTGCACAGACATCGTCGAAGTCCGGAGTTGAAGACTGCGCATTGCGCGAGGTATTGTCTCCGAGCAAGCCTCGGGACAAGGTATGATTCCACAAACCATCCTTTCCTATTATATAGACGTTGACGCGTTTCCTTGGTATGGGTTGGGGGAGAAAATTTTTGTTTCCGCTGCCTTCTCTGTCTCCCCTAAAACCCAACAGAAACATCATCATTATTGATGCTTTCAAATTAGGTTAAGACTCATCAATTATCTTAATTAGGGTTTTCATGATCTCTCATAAGTGGATCATACCCTAATCCTGCATATTCATATACATTGAAGGTACTTTATTTGGGTTTTAACCATAAATGGTACTTTCTCTCTCTCCTTCATAATGAATGGTGATTACATCACTCTAGATAGAGATGGATTAAGTCCTTGTTGATTAACATAAACCAATTCACCACTATCATGTCATTAGAGTTTACATAAAACAAGGTATCCTTTAATTGACCCCTTTTAGGTTGAAATGAGTGTGACCCATTTGGATTGAAACGAGTGTGACCCATTTGGATTGAAACGAGTGTGACCCATTTCAGTTGAAACGAGTGTGACCCATTTCAGTTGAAACGAGTGTGACCCATTTGGATTGAAACGAGTGTGACCCATTTGGATTGAAACGAGTGTGACCCATTTCAGTTGAAACGAGTGTGACCCATTTCAGTTGAAACGAGTGTGACCCATTTCAGTTGAAACGAGTGTGACCCATTTCAGTTGAAACGAGTGTGACCCATTTCAGTTGAAACGAGTGTGACCCATTTGGATTGAAACGAGTGTGACCCATTTGGATTGAAACGAGTGTGACCCATTTCAGTTGAAATGAGTGTGACCCATTTCAGTTGAAACGAGTGTGACCCATTTCAGTTGAAACGAGTGTGACCCATTTCAGTTGAAATGAGTGTGACCCATTTCAGTTGAAACGAGTTGAACCCATTTGAGGTGAAACGAGTTGAACCCATTTGAGGTGAAACGAGTTGAACCCATTTGAGGTGAAACGAGTTGAACCCATTTGATAAAGTTGGATAAGGACCAACATAGGTATTAACGCCCTTCATCTTCAACCTTGAAACCAAGGTCATTTCTTCACGAAAAGGCTTGCAAGAGTGCAAAGAAAGATGGGGAAGAAGAAGAACTAACTATTATTTGCAAGAATAAAAGTATGTATAACAAAGCAAGGTGTAGAGTTATAAAACCCACCTCAAACGTTGTTCCTAGAGCTCCAAGCTTCCAAGCTTCGAAACTTTAATGGTGGCTTGAGCTCCACAGGTCATCCAAGGTTGTTTCTTCAAGAAAGGTTGGGAAGGATCGGCTAGGAAGAGAAAGCTAAGCGAATTAACCATGAAACCAACCTTATACAAGGATTTCCTCCATGAATCCAAGCTAGAAGATGGTGCTCTCTTACCTTAGAACAGGTTGGTCGTTTCCCTGAGCTCCAGAGATTTGCCTTGGTTGGTTGGGAAAGATGAGAAGTTAGGAAGTGAAGGGAATACGTTTGGTTGTTTTACAAGGAACTAGGCTTATATACTTTAGGTTATTTTCCACCATAAGGACCTCTAAAACATAGATTTCTCATCTAAGTCCCTTCTTCTTTCTAAGGCACGTCCAAGCATGATAATCTTATGAAAAACTCATCAAAATTCAAGATCTAAGGGTAGATAAAACCAACATGCATACTAAGGTATATATATGAAGGGTCTTCTTACTCATACTAGGTGTTTTCACTACAAAGGTCATCCTTCTTATCCAATTATTTAATAGAAGTGCCCCTCTCATCCTTTCTTCTCTAAATGATTTCAAGAGTCATAAAAGATATTCTAGAAAGTGTATAGCACAAGTTGCACCCCACATTTTGGGTAAATTGCACTTTACACCAAAATTAGGGTTTAAGCACAAGGATTGCTCCACAAGCTGCACCTTGGTGCCCAAACTTGGGAAATCCATCATACCTCATCATATTCCTTCATATGATGTCTCTTTATTAGAGGAACATCTTAACCTATGTAATTTGCAAGTTAACCCCTCTAATTGGGTAATTTGCACATAGGTCCATGTATTACCAAACAATACTATAATCATTGTTTAAAAAGGACAGAAATGAAAATGTATGTTCCTTAGGAACTTAATTACATGCCAAAAGATAATAACAAGGATTTAATTACATATCTTAGGCAAAACACCTAGGGTTAATTCATAACCCGGGTCAGGGATGTTACACTTGCCTTCTTCTTCCTCGCGACCCTAGCTTGGTCGTCTCCTGTAGCTATCTGCAGTCCTTCCTCCTCCTCCCCTTAGGCTCGAGGGTCGCCGCCCATGGCCGCCCCAGCCTCGCAGAACCTTGGCGCACTCAAGGCACCCCCAGGTCATGACCACCATGGCCAATCTCGAGGGAGAAACGGGCCACATTTGTTGCTGCATTTGCAGCAGTCTGTAGACCTACGGATGGAGTGCTTGAAGACAGGAGCATGGGTTTGCTCTTCTGATCCCTCCTAGGTTGTCGTGGAGGCTTCCTTCCTCCAACAAGACCACCAAACGAACCTCTGTTTCTTCATGATTAGATCCCTCCTTTCAATTAGGGTTTTCATAAGGAGGAGAGTGTGAGATCTCTCTCTCTCTCTCTCTCTCTGGGGCTCGAACTAGGGCTCTACCCTATATATAAGGGTGGGTATCCACGCCCCAGTAGGCTTGCCCATGAAGCAACCAAGCCCTCTTTCAATTAGGAAAGTGCTTCCTTCACTACTAAGCAAGTCACTCTCTCTCTCTCTCTTAATCATCTTCTTAAAACAACATATTCATTGGATTTTTAGGAATACGAAAATTTCTCCCTTATTCTCTTTTGACTTGTTTTTTAATCCATTAATCACGAAATTATGTTTTACTTAAGTAGAAAATACCTCTTCTTTAACAAAGCTACAAAAACCATTAATAATGTATCACATTATCCTCTTATTTTGCATTATTGGTATTTTCTATTTCTTTTTCTTCATTGGGACTCCTTGGATCCCAAGAAACTTTATTATTTCGAAATCCTTTTTATTGGATACTCATTATCCTTCTAGATGCATTTATATCCATTATTTCTCACTATCTTGTTTATTCTTATTAAAATATCTCTTTTTGAGGATTTCTCTTTATTTCTCTTTTATTTTCCTCATTGGTATTCCTTTTAATATTAGAAACCTCATGGATACGAAAATCCACCAAGGATAACTCAATTATACCTCTTTTCACTTAATTTCCACATTTTATCATTGTTTTCAATTTCTTTCTTAATAAAGAAATATCTAATTGATCTTTTCTTTTCTTATTGCATTCTCTATGCAACTTTGGACTCCTTGGAACCCAAGAGGCACGAAATCCATCTTTGGATTATATCCCATTGCCTTCTAGAGGTTTCTACACCTTTTCTTTTCTCCATTTCTTATTAATAATGGAGTTTCTTTTGTCTTTTCCTTGTTATTGGGCCCAATAGCCAATAAAGCCCACAAATAAATCAACAAGACTATTTTAAATGAAATCCATTTTTTCAAAACAAATTATATCTTTATTTGTTCAAATATCTTTAATATGAGAAATCACAGTTCTCACCAAAAGAACCCAAAAATTGGGGATGTAACATCCTTCCCCTCTTATAGGAATTTTGTCCTCAAAATTCCACCAGGCACACAAACAAACAGGATAAGCCTTTCGTATGTCCATCAGGGCTCCCATGTGGCTTCACCCTTTCCATGGTGCTTCCCAAGAACCTTCATTCTTCCATCTGAGTTCTTTCTTACCTCGGTATATCGTACCCTCATAGGTGACTCAAGAAATTTCAGCCTCTCTAAAATTGAATAGGTTCAGGGCTCAGCACATGGCTTGGTTACCTCACATAGTGCTCTAGATCGGACTCGTGGAACACATTATACATCATGTTATCCTGAGGAGCAAGGCTAAACACAACTATCTCCATCAATCCATCTCAAATGGGCCCATATATCAGGGACTTAGCTTTCTCAGCTGTAGCTCAGAGGGGTCAGATTCTCACATCACATACTTTCCCACAGCGAACTTCATGTCAGTTTGCTTTGCATCAGCTCATGACTCATGTCGCTTCTGGCTCCCTCTCAGCCATGGCACGATCAAAGTGACTTCATCTGCACACACTATGGTTCTTTTCTGACCTTCGTGAGGCCTCCTTCACCAACATCATCTTAATGAAGTGGTGACCGACACAACCTCCTTATAGAACTTCTTGCATCCCGATAAAGGCTATGGTGGTTAACATCACATCTTAAGAACTGTCTCTATCTATCACCATGAATGAGCACACATGCTCTCATCAGACCCTCTAGTCTGGATCATAATGTCCATTAGTATGGGGTGATAAAATGTACTGACATCGAGTTCTTCATGTATCTACTTCCACCTAATGGAAGTGAACCTTTAGGTCCTACTCAAGAACTTTTGAACTCGCATCACCATCTCTCTCTCTTATAAGTAGTTCAACTCGATCTGTCCCTTAACAGTACTCTCTCCTTCTCTTGTCATCTAGATAAGGTGATCTACCATAACCCACATTGTATCTTGACCTTCCTTGGTCAAGGGGAGACTTACCACAACATCCATAGTGGTGAACTCCCATTCCCTCTCGGGGACTCTTTATCCTCTATGCCAAAGCAATGGGTTACTGGTGTTCGTCCTTCACCCCTGGCTTGCATGGCCACATGCCACATGCAACTTCATATCAAGCATCTAAAGTGCTACTATCACTACTATCTTTGTAGTATCATGGTGTATGGTGATCTTAAAACCATGATCTCCTGTATGTCATGATTCCTTAAGATTGATTCCTCAGAATCCTTAAACCACTCACATCAGGGTTTTATTACCTTCTTATTCAAAGAAGTGTATCTGAGGTTCTACCACCATCCTTCCATTACCACTTCACATCCTTAGGTATTAGGTAATGTTGAAGACATACACTTCCATGTATTCTACTTATCATCTCGTCTCAAACTCTGAATCTATCTTCATCAGAACACTCTGAGCTCATCCTCTTGGTTATCAAACTCAACCTTGTATCACTTGCAAATTCCACATAGCTCATGATAAAACATTCTCACAAGATGATTACCTTAATACTCTTATCATTTGTACCTATCGTTCACTTCGCCAGGTATGTTATCGTCTCTCTCTTCATACCTTATAGCAACGTTCCAACTCACATCATCTTTATCCTTGGTGTAAGGCATGCGTAATGTTCTATCTCTCACTCCCATAACAAGAAGAAATAAGAATTTGGCAGTCGTCCAAATACATAGTTCTTCCTATTCCAAGAGTAGAGATGGTACATCCCACCTTGCTAGTACACCTTCAAATCTAAGTTGAAACGTGCAACTTATGTCTCTACATCACAAACATCATGATATCAAACATTACTTCCATGGAAAACTGGTCTCAAACCTACTGGGGTTTACACACAATCCTTGGTCATCTCCTCTGGGTCTATAGGGTGTCGGCACTTTTGGGTCATCCCTCCTCCCTCATGCATCTAGAGAGTTCCCTACTCATCTGCCCTTTGAGTCCCATGAGTTCATGAAGGTGATCAATCTCATAACCCATGGCCCTCAGACAATGATAGTTGTTACCTCCTGACCCTATGGTCATGTGAAAATAGGGAATTAGAAAACTCCTACTTCCATCGGTCTTATCCCTACCTGACCCTAAGATAAACTTAGGATTCTAACATAGTACAGTTCAACTTAGAACCTTACCCAAGCCTTCATCATCTCTCCCTGCATTCTTGGGCTGTCTTTCATCCTTTCACAGGGATCATGGCGACCTGCCTACCTTGGTCAAGCCCCATACTGGTACCTCCATGGTAACACACCCACATGCACTTAGAGATGGTTATCTATGAGTCTATAGGTTCATTCTCTTACCGTGTACTCTTCACTTAGCTTCTCAAGATCCCCAGAAACCTCTTTAGGTTACCACAAAACCAACAAAACTGGTATACACCCTACAAAAGGGTCCCTCTCCCAGGATGGGAGGAAACTACACCTTGATAAAAAAGGTCACAAACGTCCTTATGTTTAGGGTATACATCCACATGAGCATACTTAGCCCTAGAAAGCTACTAAGGCACAAGCAGACACCTACAAAACCATGCTAGGTCACACTTGTTCTCATCCTCAACATTGGATCAAGATCATACCTTCCCATGTCATCACTTAGCTGTGGGGGGGGGGGGTTCATCAAACCTGCCCTAAACTTAAGGGGTTCCCTTTTCCTCTATACATGAAGAGTACCATGCTTGAAACTATAGAAATTCAAATCTCATCATGAGCATCGGGTACACTACTTCCCTTCTTAGGCTTAAGAACCCTAGATTCATATCTTTATACAACAGTTGTCCAACTGTATGCTCAACCTTTAACCACAAACCAAGCATGTCCAAGGTATGTCATGCACTTCCCATGATTCTTTTATTCGAGCAACACCTTAGAGTTGAGTCCTCCTCAAGGACATCCAACATGGTACAAGGCCTCACAACCTGTTACTAAACCTCTCTGAGTCTAAGGAACTCTTCTCCCTATCTCAGAAGGTAAACACCTATACCATAGGCACATAGGTACTAGAAACATCATCCTCTCTTTAGGGTTAGGTTCCTCTAAAGGCCACCAAGATATCATCAGCCTTCAGGGATCAATTCATGAGGCAACCACAAACATTCACCTAGGTCACATCATCCTCAACTCCCCACTTTTACTTTCCTCATATCACAGAGTCTAGGCTTCTAACCTTCCTGCTCGGGGTCCTACTCTCTCTCTCTAGAGATAACCATACAACCATCATTACTATTAGAGGTCCTCTCTCCATGAAGGATCAAGCTCATAAGCACACCTCTATGTGGGTGGAGCCTATGTTCAAACTTACATTTTCTCGAGATTATTCATAACTCTTTATGCTTATCTCATAAGCTATCCATCATGCTTTCTGGCCAGGGTTTCAACCTACTGTCGCACCACTGACGTACTCTAGGTGCATGTTATCCCCTACTTGCATAAGCCTATAGGGTTTTTATAGCTTCTTTACTAACCTCATCAATGAAGGAGTTATCCTTCACTCTAGCATGCATGCCCCTTCCCATGGTTGGGTCACCAAAGGTACTAGGTTATCTAACCTCCTCATGGCTCGTATGGCATCCCAAGGTGTGTCCATCCCAAACACTCAGTCAACCATGTCATCTAACTCATCATGTCATCTCACTCTCTAACCTTAACTTAGGGTTAGGGTTAACATCATCCTTAGAGGATTGGCTAGGTCTTTACTTTTAATGAAGATCTCTACCTCCAAGACTAACTCTCTCTTTACTTATCCTCCTGACAAGAAGGTCTAGCCTCAGGTCTCTCCTGAGGGCATGACAACTTATGTCATACGACCTAAGCATGTATCTATTCTTTAGTTTATGCTTAACCTATTAAGCTTATGTCCATGACATCTTATTTACATGCTTTTCATTAATTTTGGTGGAGGATTCCTTAATCCTTATCAACCTTACCCATCCCTCAGGAAGGTGAGGAAAAGAGAGAAAACCCTAATCCTTAAGGTCCTTAATAGCATTTGAGTTGAGAAGGGATGAACAAGATGAGAGAGTCCTAAAGGTATCTTATTTTGAGTCAAATCCTGAGACTTTGGCCAGGCAGTCACACTAATATGGGAGTCCTCATATTCCGACTAGCGGTGCGAAGGAAACTCTTTCCAGCCCCCGGATGTGATCCTTTTCTAGACACCTCTGTCTTTCAAAAAATCCTCTAATAACTCCCTTGGGTTCTATGGAGTTTGCAAAATTTTATTATTATTATTAAAGATTAAATGAGGAACCTATGCTCTGATACCAATTGTAATGACTCTGCCTCCCGGTAACTGCCAATTAAGGGAGACCAGAAGGTCAGAGCCATTATCTCAATTAACATGATCAAAGGTTCGACAAATAATCAATAACAACTATCAAAATTTACCAACTAAATTGAAAACTGGTATAAAATAAAACTTTGCATACCTTTTTCCAAAAACTAGGATATATATCTGCATCAGGAGTCTATTCTAACTAATCCTCCTTTGTACTTTAATTCTTATTTAATTCCACATGTGTCACTTTACTATTTGTTCTTTTCAATCTTATACCTAAAATTTCGACAAACAAAATGTCGGTCAGCATATCGGAATATGTCGGTATGTGGGGACAACCAAAATTTTGCAAATATGGATAACAATCTAATTATCACAATCAAGTTAATTAACAAGCCAATTTACGCTTTTCAGTATGACATTCTCCACCACCTTTACCCTAACCCTGGCATACCCCCTTTCAGGTTTCACTTTTGCCATTGACTTATGGCCACCTTCTCAATCCCGATCTTGGTGCCTGGGGTCACCACTCATGGTGCCCTCTAGTCATGCAATATCATAGGCCACCTTCTCAATCCCGAGCTTGGTGCCTGGGGTCACCACTCATGGTACCCATGGGTCTTCCCTCCTGGGCTTGACCTCTTTGCATCATCCATCAGGGTGGCATGTAGGTGCGAGAATACACACTAATTTATAATTGTGATAACCATAGTGACTTTATAATTTTGCAAGTTTGAACATCCAACTATTTAGGTTGTATTCAATGCGAGGAAATAATCGGAAAACCCTCAAGAAACTAATGTGATTAACCATAATTAACCACATACCTATTAGGCTGATTTGAGATAGAATAATCCAATCAATCATGATATCCAACAAAGCAAGTACAAGAATCCTGAAATCACATCCAATTCCTTTTTATCAAAAACTATCCAAACCATCTTGCCACTTAAAGTTTCTATTCCTTTTTAGGGTTTCTTCCTCTTTTTAGGGTTTACTTTGCAATTAGGATTTTTACTTCATTTTACTCTTTTAAACCCTCATTTTATACAATTACTCACAAACCCTAATTATCTCATCTATTCATCATGAAAGGTACTAAGGTTATCTTTTAATGACATTTAACCTTAATTTCAAAAACAACACAATTAATCATTAATTAAGCCCATTAAGCCTCTTTTACATTAAAGCTACCATTTTTATCCTTTTAATCCATGTCAAGATCATTATGCTCATTGTTACAACCCCAATTTTTGGGTTCATTTGGTGAGAAATGTAATTTCTCATATTAAAGATAATTGAACAAAGAATGATATAATTTGTTTTGAATACATGGATTTCGTTCACAATAGCCTTGATGATTGTTTTGTGGGATTTATTGGCTATTGGGCCCAATAAAAAGAAGAAAAAATCAATTAGTAAATGGATAATTATTTGAGAAAAGAAAAATGAGAAAACCTCTAGAAGGCAAATCCAAAGAGGGATTTCGTGCCTCTTGGGTTCCTTGGGTTCCAAGGAGTACAAAGTTGAATAAAGAGTGCAATAAGAAAAGAAAAGATCAATTACATATTTGTTTGAAAATAATGATAAAATATTGGAAATAATTGGAAAAAGGTATAATTGGGTTATGCTTGGTGGAATTTTGTATCCCAAGGATTACTAATGATAAAAGGAATACCAATGAGGAAAATGAAAGAGAAATAAAGAGAAATCCTCAAAAAGATATATTTTAATAAGAAATAAACAAGATAATATGAAATAATGCATACTGATGCATCTAGAAGGATAATGAGTATTCCTTAAAAAGTTATTTCGAATTATTTGAATTTCTTGGGATCCAAGGAGTCCCAATGAAGAAGAGGAAAGAGAAAATACCAAAATTGCAAAATAAGAGGATAATATGATGCATTATTAATGGTTTTTTGTAGCTTTATTAAAGAAGAGGTATTTTCTACTTAAGGAAAACATAATTTTGTGATTAATGGATTAAAAAGGCAAGTCGAAGGAGAGTAAGGGAGAGGATTTTCGTACTCTTAAATATCCAAGTAGTAAAGAATATCGAAAGATAATAGAGAGAGAGAAAATTTGTTTCTTAATGAAGGGATATAATTCCTAATAGGAAAAGGCTTTGTTTCTTCGTGGGCAAGCATGTTGGGGCATGGATACCCTCCTCTATAAAAGGATAGACCCCTTGGATGAGCCCAAGTAGATCCCATGCATCTCTCTCTCCTCTAAGTCTTCTTCTTCATGAAAACCCTAGTCGTGAAGGGTGGAGAAACCCTGGGGCAAACGAGGGGCCAAGGATGGGTTAGGAAGGAAGCATGCTGCTCCCACGACGCCATACAACCACTCCGTAGTTGTTCCTACACCTAGCCAGGTGTAGTAGTAGCTGCACGACTGTAAGAGAGGCTAGCACCATGGCTGAAGGTCACGAGCTTGCCAAGCCTAAACCAGCCACACAAGTCGCAAGATTGGCGGCACCTTAGGTGTGGCAGACAAGGGCGAAGCTAGGGAGGCCATCGGCAACGGTCCTCAAGCCCTAGAGGGAGAGGGGAAGACCCTCGAAGTACAGTTGGGCGGTGCGCAAACAGCATTTGTGTAAGGTTGAAGACGACGGGGCATTTGACTGTTTTGCCCCTCCATGCTACACAAGCGTCGACCATTTAACCGAGGGTATTCTGGACCTTTCGAAATGTTTCCACATAAAGCAATGTTGCATGTATTGTGTGACGTGGCACAACCTGATTGGCTAAGTAAGTGAATCCTTGTGAAATTCATAACTAAAGATTGGTAGCTCGGATTAGTACGAATAAAATATAAAAATTGATTAGGAGAACGCGTAGAATGCAATAAAAATACTTTTAGAATCGGATTTTGTTCCTATTTGCAAAAGTATGCCAAATTAATGGAAAGTGCTTTGAAATCATGTTAGGAACCCTAATTGAAGTTAATGGTTAAATTCATGATACTTAACTGACAGAATTAAGTAATAGCAACTTGTTGAAATGTTAATGATGAACTTGAACCTGATGTAGATGAATTATCGCATGGTTTAGGATTTTACACCAATTATGAATGATCAAGTAGTTAGAAACCCTAACTTAGGGTCAAAGAGGAGACGATCATATTTAATTTGAATAATGTGAAAATATGTTGTTAAATGATGGTTCTAAACTCTTTCAAGTGTAAAAGCTCCTAACTATGGATTAAAACCCTTAATTTGATCATTAGGGTTTTCTAGTAGATTAATATAAATTAATGACAAATAGAGTTCATATGCGTCTTAGACCATAATGAACTATGAATTGATGAGCATAATGACTTTGTAATAGATTAAAAGGATAAAAATAGTAGCTTTAATGTAAAAGAGGCATAATGGGCTTAATTAATGTTTAAGTGTGCCTTTAATCCGAAATTAGGGTTTGTAAGTAATTATATAAATTAGGGTTTAAAATAGTAGAAGAGAAGTGAAACCCTAATTGCAAATGAAACCCTAAAATGGATGCGGAAACCATACGAAGCAATTTCAAGTTGAATAGAAAGAATCTTGGTATAGTGTGTAGTAAATAGAGTACATGTGATTTTCAGGATTCTTGATTGTATGGTTGGACTACTTGCTTGGATTGCCTTCTTGGTTGGAAATGATATTAGCTCATATCTACTGAACAGGTATGTGGTTACGCTTATGAATAATTGCTTTAGTTTCACGGTGATTTCCGAATGTTTTATCGGTTTCTTGAAATTAACTATTGGATGCTTTTATTTCATGCAACTATAGAGTGACTATGACTATCACTATAAATGTATACGTATAACTGGCTTAGATCTGGGTCCACCCCTGTGGCTATGCAAAGGCTAAAAAGGATAACCTAGAGCAAGGTCTAGGCTATCATGAGTTAGAAACTGGGCTACACATGTGTAGTGCCATGAGACTCTTAGCATGCCATGAGTTAAGGAGTGGGCTACCTATGGGTAGTGCCATGTGACTCGACCCTAGAAACTGATTCACTTGTTAGGTGGGATCATGAGGGGTATAATGGGGATAGAATATATATGGATCACGTAGTTATATTTAAAACGTAAACTTGTTTGTTAAATGGTAATTGGATGCAATACATTGATATAAATAATTGCACGATTATTGTTTCCCCCACATACCAGCTTCGGTTGACCGATGTTTTATTTGTCAGCATTTTAGGTACAAGCCAAAAGGACAAATAGTAAATCGTCATATTGTGAAATACATGAAGTAAAATACAAGGAGGATTAGTTAGAGTAGAATCCATGAGTGGATAGAAGTTTAGAGATCCATTCAAAAAGGTATGCAAAAGTTTATTTTTCTTACAACTTTCCAGTTTAGGTTGTTAAATTTTAATAATTGTTCTTGGTTAAATGTTGAACCTTTGATCTGAAAGTTATGGATGTGGCTTTGACCTCTCGGTCTCCCTTAATTGGGGGTTATCGTTAGGTGGGGTCGTAACACTCATTTATCATCATTTCATAGTTCATTATTGTCTAAATCACATACGAACTCTATTTGCCATTAATTCTCCCTTTATTCATCCTAATTACTAGATTAAGGGTATTTATCCACAATTAGGAACTTTTCTACTTGAAATAGATTGGAATCATCATATCTTAGCTTATTCATGAAATTGATCAAATAAAGCCATTAATAATCTTATTCACTAATATTAGGGTTTCAAGGCCCATTAAAGCATATTTATGCACAAGAAACTCTAAATTAAACTAATTATGTGCAATGTTTATCTTTTTTGTGCTCCATGTACCTTTTTACAATTAACAGGTTAATATCAACTTTAATCATCCATTAAACCCTACTAATCGCATTAATCATCTCAAAATAGGGTTTCTTAATCATTAAAGTATTAAAGTTGATAACTTCCATTACTTTTCGAATTGCAATTAGAATCAGGCTTCAATTATATTTTTGATGGATTTCCCTCATTTTTCTGAGTAACTTTCATATTTTATGCATATTCATCCGAGCTACTATCAAGAAGATATGATTTTTGTAATAAAACCTTACTTGGGCCAATAGGGAGGCGCCATGTAGCCTTGTTCCCATGCAAGCTCGCTAGTTTGGAAAACATAACCAAATGTCAAAATTGCCCTCAGTAAGTGGATTGTTTCTACAACCCGCGGAGGGGCAACTTCATCCAATGGCCCCTTGCCTTCTTCTTCCTCGTGACCCTAGCTTGGTCGTCTCCTGCAGCCGTCCACAGTCCTTCCTCCTCCTCCCCTCAGGCTCGAGGGTCACTGCCCATAGCCACCCCAACCTCGCAGAACCTTGGCGCACTCAAGGTGCCCCCAGGTCATGACCACCATGGCCAATCTCGAGGGAGAAATGGGCTGCATTTGCTGCTACATTTGCAGCAGTCTGTAGACCTACAGATGGAGTGCTTGAAGATAGGAGAACGGGTTTTCTCTTCCAATCCCTCCTAGGTTGTCATGGAGGCTTCCTTCCTCCATCAAGACCACCAAACGAACCTCCATTGCTTTAGGATTAGATCCCTCCTTTCGATTAGGGTTTTCACAAGGAGGAGAGCGTGAGATCTCTCTCTCTCTCTCTCTCTCTCGGGCTCGAACCAGGGCTCTACCCTATATATAAAGGTGGGTATCCACGCCCCAGTAGGCTTGCCCACGAAGCAACCAAGCCCTCTTCCAATTAGGAAAGTGCTTCCTTCACTACTAAGCAAGTCTTTATCTCTCTGAATCTTCTTCTTAAAACAACATATTCATTGGATTTTTAGGAATACGAAAATATTCTCCCTTATTCTCTTTTGACTTGCTTTTTAATCCATTAATCACGAAATTATGTTTTCCTTAAGTAGAAAATACCTATTCTTTAACAAAGCTACAAAAACCATTAATAATGTATCACATTATCCTCTTATTTTGCATTATTGGTATTTTATCTTTCTTTTTCTTCATTGGGACTCCTTGGATCCCAAGAAACTTTATTATTTCGAAATCCTTTTTATTGGATACTCATTATCCTTCTAGATGCATTTATATCCATTATTTCTCATTATCTTGTTTATTTCTTATTAAAATATATCTTTTTGAGGATTTATCTTTATTTCTCTTTTATTTTCCTCATTAGTATTCCTTTTAATATTAGAAACCTCATGGATACTAAAATCCACCAAGGATAACTCAATTATACCTCTTTTCACTTATTTTTCACATTTTATCATTGTTTTCAATTTCTTTCTTAATAAAGAAATATCTAATTGATCTTTTCTTTTCTTATTGCATTCTCTATGAAACTTTGGACTCCTTGGAACCCAAGAGCCATGAAATCCACCTTTGGATTATATCCCATTGCCTTATAGAGGTTTCTACACCTTTTCTTTTCTCCATTTCTTATTAATAACGGAGTTTCTTTTGTCTTTTCCTTATTATTGGGCCCAATAGACAATAAAGCCCACAAATAAATCAACAAGACTATTTTAAACAAAATCCATTTATTAAAAACAAATTATATCTTTATTTCTCACCAAAAGAACCCAAAAATTGGGGTTGTAACATATAGCTTGTTATACCTAGCTTTAATATAACTAAATGATGGTAATTGGGTATGAATAGTCCTTGAATGACTAATACAATCATGCAGTACTTTGTTACTCTAATTAAAACCCTAGTATGCTATAACCAAATGGTTACATCTTGATTTATGTGTGGGTTCATACTTGAGAATAGTATGGAATGTGATGGTGATGCTTCACCTTATGCATCCATGATCCAATGGGAATGTCGTGAGTTAGGGTTTGGGTATAAGTGTTGATTAGTAACATTGATATAATTTATCATGTTGAACCTAACTCTAATGAAAATAGATAAAGATGAGTATTCATGTTTAACATTTTTATATGATGTAATGATGGTGGAATAACCTCCTTAACATGATCATAACCTTAATGTGTTAATTGGTGGTTATCATAGCCACATGGTTGATACTTTCTTATGTGAAACATGTGCATTATGAATATGATGAGGTTTAATCATATCTAGATTCCTTGCATGTTTATGTAATAAAGGAATGTTCTTAATGTTAATATAACCCTGCTATGATTGTTTATGAATATCTCCTAGCTCATTAATGCAATATTGTGCTGATCTGGTGTATTATATGTAAGTGATGTTGTTGAGCCTTGTTATAATGCATGCAAAGATAATGATGATCTTGCAGGGAATAGTATGATGTTCCTAATGACCTTTGGGCATGGCTGCACCCTGAATGAGGTGTAATCCTCTTATGTTGATAAGGGTTGATACCCAGTGATATTGTGAAAAGGATTTATATCTTGTGATCGTATGATGACTAGTGTGGTCTCATGAATGGCAAGTGAATAGTACCATGTGATAATGAGATGAGAAATTATGTTTCACACATTTTATATCTTTTTAAAGTTGTGATATTTATATGCTTGCTAGAAGTGAATTAGGGTTTGTATGTCCACTTGTTTGATGCAACCTTAATTCACCCAATTGGAATAACTAATCAAGTGCAACTCTAATCATGTAGTGCCATGTGTCGTAGAGCCATCTTCAGTGTTAGAACTTGGTGGATGGTGAAACGAGTATTCCTAAAGGAAACTCGGAGCGCATATTGTTGAGTATGTGGGGGCGATAGGTTGAGGATATATCCTTGTCATCCACAATGTAGATTGTGGAGGTTGGCTATGGTCATGCCTCATACATCTGATGTGATTGACAACGGCTACGGTCGTGTCTCAATGATGATAACATGATGTGATTAGAGGACAACTGTGGTTGTACCTCAGTGATTGGGTTTTGTATACCCTAGTTTCTAGTTCCATGACCTATACCAAGGGTAGACTAGTGGTTAGTAGCTTGACTATATGTCACTGTGGTGGCAGCTTTGACTAATATGTCACTGCCTTTTTACTCGTACTGACCGAGGGGAAGAGATCTTAGGATACCGACACTCCTAGATCTTGTACGGAACTGAATAGCCCTTTACAGGGGTTGGTTGGACTTTGAATGGTATGATTCAAATTCCCCAGGGCATAATAAAAGATGTAATACAATCGTGTAGCATATTTGTTTAGGGTTATACACAACGTTTCACATTGGATGATAACCCTTGTTTGTTATCTTTGCATAAAGATGATGCTTAGTGCAATTAAGAGATAGTAGATACACTTAGGTTGTGGATATTCTTAAGATTGTAGATGTGTACATACAGTAGCTATGCTTTTTTTGATAACTATACTGCTACTGCTAATTATAATCATGATGCTAGCTATCTCATGTTGTTAGTTATGTTTAGCATGCTAGCCATGCCTTTGTAACTAGAGATGCATATACTGCTAATCATGCTTATCTAGATAGTTGTGCTTATGTTTTTAGCTCTTCTTATGATGTTGATATGTTCAACCAATTAGACATGCTCATGTTGTTAGCTATGCTATGTTACTAGACCTGCTCATGATGCTAGATATGCATATGCTACTGAATTGCTTATATTGTCAACAAGATAAAGGATGATAGTCTGGCTAATGATGATAGTTATTATTTTCTTCTTTATGTATTTTGTTAATCATTAGTACTGCTGATCTTATTTGTTATATCTTATTAAACTGCTTAACTATTTAATTACTTAAAAATGTTGTAATCAATAGACGTTGTTGGAGGTTATATCTCTTGCTGGGACATGGGCCTCACCCTTGCAGTTTGCCACATTTTTAGGTAATTGGAAGTGACAAAAACAAACATGTGGCAACAAAGAGGAGCTATAGTAATGAATATTTGATAAATTTGATTAGATGTCTAGTGTGTCCTAGAGTCATCCATGTACTCTCAGGCCTGGGCAGGAAAAGTTTGTATATGGTATTTTAAACGAATCAGAATTTTGTTAGCATGTTAAGGTTTGTTGTGTGGCATATACAAATATTGTTTTCTTGTGTATATATGTTGTAGATAAGGTGGTAGAACGATTTGTATCAAATTATTGGCATAGTATGGATATAAGAAAGATGTTGGGCTCTTATGTAAATGTTTCTGAGTGGGTGCTGACATTGAAATTGGTTTTAATTTACTCATATTTTTGGGTATGTGGTTAATTGGTGATTGATTGTGTTTTATGTATTGAGTAATATCATTTAGTATAATGGGTTCTCACAAGAACTAAGTTTGTTATGCATGTATATGTATGTAATTTATTTGCATCTATTGAGATTGGATGGAACAAGCATATGTTGTATGATAAATCTATTCTGAGTATAATGAATGATACATTATATATATATACTTTTACTATTGCTAGTTCTAATGCCTCTGCTAATATTTGTTAAGAACTGTGATATACAATGAATTGATAAGAAATATGTTGAAATTGAATTTATATGCACCCATTACATTTGAGAAACCCTGATAAGGGTAAATGTTGCATAATGAGATTATGTCTAGGGTTGAAAGCCCACTGATGATGATAAAACCCTGGTAAATGCTAGACAATAAGATTATGTCTCGTGCCGAAAGCCCACTATTGATGATTTCTATGAGATTATGTACAAGATAGAAATAATCAGATGTGTTGCAATCTACATATTTATTGTGCTTCTTGCTTTGATCATTGACCTTATTGATAAACTTAATATGTTTCACGTTATTCTAGTTACGGGAGAATACACAGATATGATATATGATGTTTTGAATTCTTTTAAGATGAGTAAAAGAGATTAATAATAACTGAAATGATATAACATCTAGTTAGGTGCCCTGAACACTATGAGTTTCCCCCGAGAACCACATTGGGGAAACAAAATGGATCTCCTTGTAGTAATCGATGAATTATGAGAAGGATTTTTAGAGTCTGGATTGAGACCTTAAAGATTAGACCACTAGGATTTAGGAGTGAGTCATCTAGAGTGGCTCTGGCCCTAAATCCTTATTGTGAAAGTCTATGTCCAGATGGAATAGACTCTGAGAAAATGAAATATGTGAAATGTTGTGATATGTGATATACTATTTTATTGATTCCTATCTTGTGTACCTGAGATGAGGATGTGAGCCTCTTTAGGAAACCCTGAGGTGGCCAGGGTCTGTTGTTGATATCTTACGGTGGCCAACTAAACCCTAAGATAGTGACGGTGAGTCGTTGACATGAGAATCAGGTGTGGCGACTTCTACTTGGTGAGGTACAAGCCAAGTAGTTTCAGGGAAAATGAATAAAAGATGATAAGCCATGTAGAACATGATTTGAATGACTGTTACAACTTGTACTGCTACTTGATAATTTGGCATTATTGATTATGCTTCTTGTTGTAGAAAGTAATCATGTTTCTATGGACATTTTCTGTTTCATATTATGATATGTCATGTTGATAAGTTATAAATGATGGGATTTATATCCATTCTGAATATGAGTTGGATTGATTGCTATTTGATAGTATTGTTTGGTAGATATGTATTATGTGTACTTCAGCTTCAGGACTGTAGGATGTGTTCCTGGTCCAGGTAGTGGAGTGTCACAAAGATAATGTTATTGTTACATATTGATTCAAAATGCTTAGAACTTGACTTATTTCTCATGCAGTAGGGTTCTTAATTTGAATTAATAAGTATCTATTGATTTGTTCATAGACATGCTCTAAAAGATGTTTCAAAGTTATAATTGGTTTAAGTGATTACCTTATCTGTTGGATTAGATTACCATTATAAACTAGATATGACTTATGATAGAACTATCTGCTAGAATTTTCAATGCATGAATGTTTCTGTTAAGTTTATTATACTTAACTTATGTTGATGCATGTACCTAGCTTGAGTGGGAAGTATCCACTCAGTGGGGATCTATATGAGTCTCATGAGATTGTTTCAAATGTGTTAGGTATAATGCTATCCAGAAGAGAGGTCATGATAAAGAAGATATAAATAACATAATCTAGATAGATTAGAATGTCCATGTACTCTCTCTTTCTCGGGATGGGTTGTAGACTAAGTTTGTTCATCAATGTACATGTCTCTCATGTAAACTGAACCGCATAAGAGAATAAGATTTGATTCTAGTTTTAATGGAGTTGAATAAGATTTGTGATATCTAAATGTGATGTCCTTGATTTGAGATTAATTTATGAATTTGTGAAGAAAGAAAAGGAAAAATTTATCTGTGTTTTTCATATATTTTTAATCGCCTTTGTCGAGAATTCATTATTTTTTTCATAATCTGGGTTTATGTTTTGGGATTATCTCTAATTGTTGGTATTTATGTTGATCAAAAGAGTGGGTCCTGAAAATCAAAATTCAATAATAGTGGTTATCCATAAGTAGCCACATACCTCATTTCCATTCAGAGACCATGCAACATGAACTTTAAGCATATATATAAGCATTCAAGCATTCAACATAGTCAACCAACATTCTTTGCATGTATGTATATCCCAAAGTGTCACCAATCATATTCAAGACATACTAATCTAACATATGTCCTAAACTTGATATTAGGGTTGTCTCGGGTTGGATAAGAAATAAGGGTACAAACCCTAATTCCAACACACCACGATTCATTAAAGTAATAAATCTTATTTAGACATTAAGTGAAATCCTAATTATCAGATCCATTATAACCTTTCACTATGAACAACCAGATTCGATTATGTGCATTAATATTATAGCAAGTTGAGATCTTTGGTTTTGAAAACCTACTTCATCATATGTATGGTTATTGATTTAGTAACTCTACTTATTCATCATCATTAACATTATAATCTTATATTTTGATTATATTTAACAATATTAGGCTATGACACAAAATAAACGTTCTTAATGTATCCAACACATTAATCATCAATCTAAGGTTTCCATGTATTAATCTCCACTTAATCATGTATTAGCCCACATTTTGGTATTAGATACAGGGTGTGAAACTATTTTATTCAGATTTTACTCATCTTCCTGATCAATTTGGTTTTATAATTTCGCCATAATTAGATAAACTTATTAAATTCTATGGTATTAGCAAGGGAGGACTGACAATAATCTTTAAATAGGGAATTACCTACATTGCAACTGATATGGGCTGACAGATTCCCTACTTGGTCCTGCTATAACTCAACCTAGCTAGAGATGCGGGTCCAGTGGCAAGGGGACATGGTCCCTTCCTCCTCCCCACCACATGGTCTCCTACTCACATAGGTGATGCACTGTCAGGATAGAGGACGTCCACGTCACCACCCGAGATAGAGGGTGACCTTCCTCGTACACCTCTACCACCCTCATGCACCTCGGCCACTTGACTCCACATGCCATCTCCACTATCATTGGGGACACAACCACCTTCAAGCTTCTAGTTTGTATTCTTCCTTCGAACTTCACCACTGGCAAGACCTAACAGATGTACTGTCTCTCACTTAGTCAGAAAGTTTTCCCTCTCTTTCCCTTCCTTGGTATCTCTCCTTCTTCAATGGCATGGGGTTCTGTCATCTACCCTATGAACACAAACACCACTCAAGAGGGGTTTGCTAATGAGAGGATGATCATCTGAACCTGCTCTCACTATGAGCATTTGCCTTCTTTGAGATTCACATGTCACACCTTTCCTTCTTAGCGCTCATGGCAGTCTGTGCAAGTCACGTGGATGTCGACTGAGACCAGGCCAAGGCACCACATGTCCAACCTTTTCTCATGGCAGCCACTTCCCACATAAATGAAACAGAAGGGTTGAATGGCTTGTAGGTAGCTCGCTCCCCCATCCTCTCTGAGTGTTGAATCAGCAAGTATCAAGCCCTTTGGAAAACCTCCCAACCACCGTTGATGAGGAAGAGCATGAACATGTTGTGGGGAGATATATTTGCTATTGCTAAGGGAGAAGACAACGGTGCAAAGAAGGAGGCAATTGGGGTGATTTTATCTCCTCTTCATACAACTTATATATAAGTAGGTTTGTGGATCGGTGTGTGTGGTTTCCTTTATGTAATTGATAAATCATGACATAAGGTAAGAACTAATCATATTCTTTCCTTCTTCCTTAAAATAAAAATCTCATATCTTTTACTCTATAGAGCCAAAAAGTTATGTAAAGGAAATCAGCCCTCATACCATATTTTTATAAGAATTCTATTCATACTATTACCTTCAATTGGAAAAAGGAAAACTCCTTTATTATTCCTATAACGACCCCATCCCCCAGAAACCCCCAATTAAGGAAGGTCGGGAAACTAGAGTCATTATCCCAAAAATAGGATTAAATGGTTTTGCGCATAATAAAAAATAAATAATAAATTTTACTAAACTAACTAAACTTGTTGTAGGATAATAAAAAAAATATGTTCTAAAGTTTACAAAAGAATGGGTTCTATGATTTACCGAGTAATAGACTACCTAACTATATCCTCCATGCCTTACTTCATTTATTTTTCTTCAATGCCTTCTTCTTTGAATATCCAATTTCCAGCAAGAATATCCTAAAAAGCCGACAATCAAAACGTCGATCAGTATGACAAGTCATGCATACCTGTATGTGGGGGGAAGCAAAATTTCACAGATAATGCTAACAACATAATTCAACAATTAATATATTAATAAACCAAATTAACAATTTTTACCATGACTACCCAATCTAGGTTTCACCACCTATGTTGTATCCCTTCAGGGCCTTATACTGTAGTATTCATTGTCCTCCCCTATCCAGGAAGATGACTTCATCATGTCTCCCCCTATCTAGGCGGGTGACTTCTCATGTCTCCCCCTATCCAGGAGGGTGACTTCTCATGTACCCCCTATTCAGGATGGTACCAAAACATGCCTTCCCTTATCCAGGCAGATGTCCTTTTCATAGATCAAGAGGTGGCCTAGACTTGGTGTAAAGACCAAGTCTCTACTAAAAACCACGGCAAACAAAACACCAATTGTCCAACAGCGGAAGATTAAAACTTGACTTTATTCAAAATGTATAAAGTGTACTATAAAAAAATTTCCCAAATGGGTTACATATTTATACAAGAACAAGGATCTAGGTAGAGGAAGACTCAAACTACTACAACTTGTCTCCACAAACAACATAACAAAAGTATATGCAACTAGTCCAAGATAACTAGATGTGTACGATCTCCTTAGACTTAGGCAGGTTCACCAAGCTTCCATGCACACTCTGATCCTAATCTGGGTGGTTGGGATCACCCAACAAGAGATGGATAAAAAAAATGTATGTGTCAATAAAGGATAAGAACAATTATCAAGATAAAGCATTGCATATTAAAAAGAATCTACTATACTAAGGGATTTCAAGAGTATGAGGCAAGTGATCAAATCAGAATTGGAAATCTACCATAGTTCAACCTCAACAATTAACACATTGCATGAATATATTATGACACAAACTCATCTCAATGTAGGGTGAGGCACCTATCGGAACTCACCATATATAAAATGGCAGGGGGACTAAAACCCCAGTGTCTGGAAGGAGGACTAAAACCTCAGTTCCATGTATAAAGTGGCAGGGGGACTAAAACCCCAGTGCTTACGACAGGGGGACTAAAACCCTAGTGCCCTATGGGTGGTTTGTACTCATGTACACTACATTATCATTAGGCCAATAAATACATCGTGCATAAAAAAGTCACTTGGGAGCATTGAGAGATATAAATAAAATTGCATCATAGCAAATGGGAATAATTTCCAACAAACATTCCAATTAAGCAAGCCAACATTGGCATTTCAAGTAATGTACAAGTATTTCTATAAAAGAGCCAACATGGGCATTTGAAGCATCAAATAATGAATAGAGCCAAGAAATGGTATTAGAGGGATTACAAGTCTAGAAATTTAGTAATGTGGGGTTGGATAAAATCCCAATTGAGGAATAGGTGTATTTGCACATTAATCATTCTGCATTCATTTTTCACAATTATAATAGGGATCACATTCATGAATATTGCCAACACACTTAAATAGGAGCCACATACTAAAGTAGGGCTCACATACATAAATATGATTCACATACCTTATTGTAGATTCTTAATCATCATTTCTCACCAAAAGCTTATTATCCAATTCCATTTTCCTAGGTATAAAAATTTCACATGAATTAATATATATTAAGGCATAAAGCATAGGAAAACCCTAATTTTGGAACTTGTTTTCAAAACCACGATTTAAGACTCAAAACCTATTCCAATCGATTAATCATATTCTCCTGATTAAGAAAATATCTTTTATTTTCCAATTTGGAGTTAAAATGAATTAAATACACATTTTAGATCATTTAATGAGATTAAAATGATATTTAAGATAAACTTCAAGAAAGCATTTAGAAACATGACTCAAAAACTAGAAATTCATATTTCACTAAAAATATCCTTTCCAACGACTATTTATTTGCATTATTCTGACCAATGGTTGATTTACTATGAATTAATTAAATCAGACCAATGAAAATGAAAGAAAAATGCCACATCAGCAAAATAAATGGGTGAATGGGAATGGGCCACTGAGGCTGGGCCCATGCTGACATGGACCAATCATATTTGGCCATGTCAACGGGTCCATTCTCACTGACTTAGGTCAACCGCGAGTGAGAAGGGGGAAATGACCAAAATACCCTTACTTGTCAAATTGATTTTATTAACATAGTGAGGGTAGAATAGTCATTTGAAATTATTGATTCTTCGCTGGTGAGGAGTAAAGAGGAACTAAAATTATTGAAAGGCCCATGTGAGATAACGAGACAAACATGACACGCAAGGGCATATTGGTCAATACCTGACCCAGCTTCTTCCACTCACAGCAATGGCGAGGGAGCAGCTCAGGGGGCCGAAGGCAGGAACCAAAGTCCAAGTTCTTGGGGTGATCGGCCCCCGAAAATGACACAAATGCATATGTTGATCTTCGGTGAAGGCGACGGAGCAAAACGAGGAGAAGATTGATGCAGAAGCCACCCAAACACAACGGAGAAACTAGAAGAATAGAGGAGGAAGTCGGAGAGCAAAAACCAAAGGAATCTCAACAAAAATCAAAACTGAGATCAGGGACAACTTCGTTGGGCCGAGATGAGTCAAATACATGCCTTGGCGTAGGCGGAGAAGCACTGAACGAGGGAGAAACACGACGCCGGTGAGGACTCAAACTGTCCTATAGGACCGAGCAACTGGGGCATCCGCGGGGCAAAGAAATGGATGGGAAAAGGAGTTCAAGCATCAGGGATGCTTACCTAGAAGATGATTGACCTGGGGTGGTTGGAGGAAGGAGCACCAGGCTGAGTTCGCCAGAGAAGGGGAGAGAGAAGGTCTGGGAGATCTAGGGTGAACGGGGAGAAATTGGAGGGAGAGGAGGAAGGCTCCATGCCTGAGGGTGCTCGAAGACCCTTTAAAATAGGTTGGAGACGAGCCTTAGACCCTACAATGAACCGGCATGGAGAGGGGGTGAGGAGCTGAGAGAGGCATTTCGCCTACATGCCATGTCAATGGTCAAGCAAAGGATCACTGAATTTGTCGTGAGGAGACGAAACTAAAGGGACAGGAATCGCGCGAAATGGTGTTGTGTAGAGGGAGAACGAGATCAGGGAAGTGAGGGGCTCGGTTGTCGAATGACCAGAGGTAGAAGAAGGATCAACTACTATTGGATCAAAACTGAATCGAATTCTTTCCGTCGGATGGTACGTGATAGGAAAATTGACCAAAACCTTAGCGTTACGCGAGATTAAATGAAATGCATGATATTCAATTAAGAACTTTAGCCACGCTTTAATCAATGCTTATAAAATCTATTTGAAGGGTCAAATGAATTCTAAAAGCCCTCAAATTTTAACCATATGCACAAATTAAAGTATAGAATCATTCTATGTACTTAGATTCTTATTTTACACATTATTTGGCCCTTAATAAATATATTACTCATTAAAGTGTATATTAATATACTAAAATGAATGAGTTATATGAAAAGACTTCTTTTAATGGATTACATGAGTGAATTTCGAGACATCCATCCATAATTAATTTTAAGAACAAAAACTCACCATTATATTCTATTTTGATATATTATCATTTCTGAGGAGAGAGAAGGAAATTAGGTTAATTACACCTATAATTAATTATATTACATATTTTTGCTCATATCTTATCCAAAAAGATATAAGAGCTCCAAATTAACATTATCCACTTATTTTCTCTCATAAAACTCCATTTTGCATTATTAGTCCTTAATTATTACATTAAGTGGGTTATTTGTGCAAATACCCCTTTATAATCGTAAATGGGGGCAAAAATGGAATTTCACCATCATTAAGGCTCAAATTGCATATAGAGTCCAAAAATGATTCAAGAGGATGGTAAATTTATGAAAAAGGTCCAAATGGACTAGAAGGCAAAGAAAAGCTCAAAAGTTGGTAAATTGCAGGAAAGACCCTGGATTTCAGTATGTAACACTTGGACTAGTCATGTTCATATATAATGTGATAATCATAGTCACTTTAAAGTTGGCATGGAATGAAATAAACATTCAAGCATATAATTTCAACCATGCGAGGAAAAACCTTTGAGAGATTGTGTGAAACTACATCAGATAATCTTAGACGTAACAACATACATGTCTCAGGAGAATTTGCAGTCCAAATAGGAATAGTAGACTTAATCACACAATCAAGCAAGTCAACCTGAAACTCAATGCATACACCCATGTGTCACTACATGACTCTAAATCCCATCAAAGGACTGAAATCTTCTCCACTTTCCTATGTCTTTGTCCATATTACTCTTTTACTCCAAATATTGTTCCTTTTCACTTCCTAAATTATCAAACCCTACTTGAGGCTCTATATACACAATTGTGATACAAAAATGTATCTTTTACACAAAAGTCCCAATTTTATCCTTTTTAAGGCAAATTAGGGTTAGAGAGGTGAAAAGATGAATACTTGGAACTTTTATGTTTATCGAGTTGACAAACCCTAATTCCATCATTTAATACCTTTTCATGCACAAAGAAACCCTAACTCTACAAATCTTGGATTTTAATATTCATGAGTCTAAGGTTTTCCTCCCATTCATAAAAGATCAAACTTTGATTAACAACATTAACTTAGTCTATTAGACTCACTAATATTAACAAATTAGGGTTTTGGATCCATTAAAGTATTAAAGTCATCAACTTTGAACATCCTTCGAATTGGAAGAAGATATTGACTAAGATTGTATTTTTATCATGTAGTTTACATTTTTCTAATCAAAATGTATATATTATTTGCTACTTTCAGACAACCCTACAATTTATTATAATTTTTGCAAAATAAATCCTTTTAGACCAATCACGGGCCACCACGTAGGCAACCCGCTTGCATGAAAAAACAAATATTTCCTCAAAGGGAAAAAGGCGAAAAGACCTAAAAGCCCTTACCTTTTGTTGAAGCAGACCGGGGCAAGGTCGTCTTTTCACGGTAGGTTGTCTTCAACCTCTGCTCGACCCTCCCTCACGAGCAGCAGACCTCGCAAGTCAACTCCAAGGTTGACTCTATGCTTCCCGCCTCCCCAGCTCCAGGAAATGGCGCCCAATCCTCCGCATGGGCACCATGAATTCAAAGCACCCTTCAATTTGTTTGGGGGTGGTCTAGGATGGCAGCGCGATGAGGGTAGATCTTTGATGAGTCAGCGGCTAGGACCAGGGTACAGACGGCTATTTCTTGGGCAATTCAAGGTAGGAAAATAACAAGTAGCTCGTGGGGGATCTTCAAGATCATTCGGTGGGTTTGTAGAGGGGTTGTACACCCCCTTTATATACCCACCCATGGCGGCATGGTCAGAGGTTTGGGAAAACCTCCTAGAAGCCACCAAAAAGGGTGAAACATGGGGTAGGATGGCTCAAACTTCTCTCTCAGATTCAATGGGAAAGCTAGCTAGGGCAGAGGAGATTGGGATTGCAAGAGATCCCTTTAAGATTTCGGCTCCAACTATTCTGGTTTCCCAAACTGACCCAGGCTAGGAGATGATGGCACCACCATTGGATCTCTAATCTGATGGCTCACATCATGCACGTCATAAAACAAAAATTGTTAATAATTGAACATTTGTGACATTAATATTATTCCTATTGTATTATCCACACTTTAGGGATTTTTCAATAATTCATATCTCCTAAACTATTAGGCTTTTTAATCCCAAATTTTAAGGGAAAGTTCTTGATGTCATAATATATCATTGGGCATAATTTGGGATCAAAACTCAAAAATAATAACTCTTTTTCTTCATATGCAAGTCATGCACTAAAAAGGCATATATATTGCATAAAAACTCATATTTCCACTTGCTTCCTTTTCCATTCACTTAATTTCGAATTTTCTAGATATTAGAAGGCAAGTGGTACTAAAACCATCCTATTGTGGCGACTTATTCCACCTTCTAGAGAGTTCCATATTTTCTTAAATTGAAGATAAGTTATTTACTTCCCTCTTTCCTTTTCCCTTATTAAGGATTTTTCTTTTTGTTCTTTATCCATCCATTGATTATCCTCTATCAGATGATTGGTAGTAGCCTGGGCTTCCTCATTTTCAATGGCGAACACTCGAGCCTGTCGTCAATCTTCTGTAGGTGGGACTGGTGGGGCTGCTACTGCTAACTGGGCCATTGGCGGTGTTGTTGACACTGGCTGGGCTGCCACCGGGGCTTGTCCTCTAGGATCAGGGAGGGGGCAATTAGCCTGGAAGTGTCCTTCTTGTTGGCATCAGAAACACACCCTCCTTTCAAAGCATCACTTCCTAGGTTGGTATCTCCCGCATTTGCGACATCTAGATGATGCCCCTTGTTGTCGTTGCTCATTGTGGGGCTTCCCTTTTCCTCCCTTGCCATGGTGATGCCCCTAGTTCTTCCGATTGTCATTCCTAGGGCTGAAAACTCCCTCGGTGAATCTAGGATATCCCTTAGGTTGGTTTTGCTGGGGCACGACGGTCTTCTCCATGTCCAGGGTGAAGTTGAGAGCTTCAGAGAGAGTTTTGGGCTTACTTGCCATAACATGGGGCTTAATGGCAGGGTGAAGTCCTATCCACAAAATGTTCCACCCTCCTTTCTTCTATCAACATGTATCCAAAATGCTCCAAGAGGCAAAACTGACGAGCGTAGCCATCCATAGACAAGTTCCCTTAAACTAGGAAGGTGAACTAGTTTTCCTTTTCCTTCTTGGCTAGTGGAGGTATGAATCTCACGGTGAAAAGAGTGTGGAAGTCTGGCCAGGTCATGGGTTCTTCACTTAGGTCTCGACCCATGATATGGTTCTCCCACCATATCTTTGTTGCTCCCTCCAGAAGATGAGTGGCGAAGAGGACCTTCTTGCTTGGTTGGACCTCCAGAATGCAGAACTCATTTTCCACAGCCAAAAGCCAAGCGTCAGCCTTGTCTACCGCTTCTGTCTTGTCTTCCCCTCTAGAACTTCTCAATATTTAGCTTCATAAAATCTAAGATTGTGGCCCTGAGGCGGGGACGGACAGGCACAGGTTCGCCATTCTCATTACGGGTAACATCTCTGAGAGTAAGGGCGTTGATGGCTTCAATCAACTTCTTCTTCTGCTCTAACCAGAGCATCTCAGTAGCCGATGTCACAATCAGTCTGGCTACCGGCCCGAAATCAGCCACATCCTTTACCTCATCCTTAGACATGGGTTCTTCCTTGGGTTTAGGACTCTCTTCAGGGTGGTCGATGTAGAAGGGGATGGGTTTAAGCTCAGGTCCTTTCTCTCTAGAAGATTCATCTTCTCTCTTTCTTTTCTTGGAGGATTTTCCTTCCATGTGCCTTCTCTTTCTGGAGGAGGGCGTCTTATTGTGCACGGGCCTTGGTCTGAGGTACTCGTTGGCAATGTCATTTGGGATGACAATTGTTTTGATATGGGCCATCCTATAACACAGATAACTCTATTACTGTAGTTTCATAACTTATGATTATCTTACATCTGTGGCATCTTGTTTACATGTATTTTATTATTTAGTGGAGGATACCTTAATCCTTATCATTCATAACCCCGTTACTCAAGAGGAGGTAGCGAGAGAGAAACCCTAGGCACTTAGAGTTTTTTACCAGAAAGGGGAAAATAAGTGATGAAAGTAGATGAGGAATCCTAGAGGTATCTTATTTCGAGTCAAATCCTCATATTTCAGCCAGACAGTCACATAGATCTGGGAGTCCTCATAAACTGACTAGCAGGACAGAGGAAAATATTGCCAACCCCCGAATTGTGATCCTTTTCTAGACACCTCCATCTTTAAAAAACCCTCTAATAACTCCCTTTGGGCTCTAAAGACTTTGCAAAATTTAATAATTATAAAGGATTATGAGGAATATCAAGATTTGATACCAAATATAACTACCCCATCCCCCGACAACCCCCAATTAAAGAAGGCTAGGAAACTAGACCCGTTATCCCAAAAATAGGATCAAATGGATTTGTGCATAATCAGAAATAATTAATAAATTTTACTAAACTAACTAAACTTATTGTAGGATAATAAAAAAAGTCATTTCTAAAGTTAACAAAAGAATGGGTTCTAGGATTTACTGAGTAATAGACTATCTAACTATAGCCTCCATGTCTTACTTAGTTTATTTTACTTTAATACCTTCTTCTTTGAATATCCAATTTCCAACAAGAATATCCTAAAACGCGAACAATCAAAACATCAGATAGTATGACAAGTCATACCGGTATGTAGGGGAAAGCAAAATTTCACAGATAATGCTAACAACATAATTCAACAATTAACGTCTTAACAAACCAAATTAACAATTTTTACCATGACTACCCAATCTAGATTTCACCACCTATGTCGTATCCCTTGAGGGTCTTATACTGCAGTAATCATTGTCCTCCCCTATCCAGGCGGATGACTTCATCATGTCTCCCCCTATCTAGGCGGGTGACTTCTCATGTCTCCCCCTATCCAGGCGGGTGACTTTTCATGTACCCCCTATCCAGGATAGTACCAAAACATGCCTTCCCCTATCTAGGTGGATGACATTTACATATATCCAGAGGTGACCTAGACTTGGACTAATCATGTTCATATATAATGTGAAAATCATAGTCACGTTAAAGTTGGCATGGAATGAAATAAACATTCAAGCATATAATTTCAACCATGTGAGTGAAAACCTTCGAGAAATTGCGTGAAAGTACATCGGATAATCTTAGGCATAACTACATACCTATCTCAGGAGAATTTGAAGTCCAAATAGGAAAAGTAGACTTAATCACACAATTAAGCAAGTCAACCTGAAATTCAATGCATACACCCATGTGTCACTACATGACTCTAAATTCCATCAAAGGACTGACTTGATTCTCAAGTTAGGATTTTATGTCCACTTTTCTATGTCTTTGTCCAGATTACCCTTTTACTCCAAATATTGTTCCTTTTCACTTCAAAAATTCTCAAACCCTACAGGCTATATATACATAATTGTGCTACAAAAAGGTATCTTTTATGCAAAAGTCCCAATTTTATCCTTTTTAAGTCAAATTAGGGTTAGAGAGGTGAAAGGATGAATGCTTGGCACTTTTATGTTTATCGGGTTGACAAACCCTAATTCCATCATTTAATACCCCTTTATGCATAAAGAAACCCTAACTCTACAAAACATGGATTTTAATATTCATGATCCAAGGTTTTCCTCCCATTCATAAAAGATCAAACTTTGGTTAACAACATTAACTAAGTCTATTAGACTCATTCATATTAACAAATTAGGGTTTTGGATCCATTAAAGTATTAAAGTCATCAACTTGAACATCCTTCAAATTGGAAGTAGATAATGACTAAGATTATATTTTTATCGTGTAGCTTACATTTTTTTGACCAAAATGCATATATTATTTGCTACTTTTAGACAACCCTGCGATTTACTATGATTTTTGCAAAATAAATCCTTTTAGACCAATCACGGGCCGTCATCTAGGCAACCTGCTCACATGGCAAAACAAATATATCCTCAAGGGAAAAAGGCAAAAAGACCTAAAAGTCCTTACCTTTCGTTGAAGTAGACCCGGGCAAGGTCGTCTTTTTTTGGTAGTTGTCTTCAACCTCTGCTCGGCCCTCCCTCATGAGAAGCAGTCCTCGCAAGTCAATTCC
The DNA here is from genome assembly GCA_963693085.1 of Alisma plantago-aquatica. Classification (NCBI taxonomy): domain Eukaryota; kingdom Viridiplantae; phylum Streptophyta; class Magnoliopsida; order Alismatales; family Alismataceae; genus Alisma; species Alisma plantago-aquatica. The sequence continues at coordinate 910,327,144 of OY856409.1, forward strand.
AAGATTGACTATACGCTTCACGATCCTCTGCCTCCCCAGCTCTAGGAAATGAAACCTGATCTTCCGCCTAGGCACAATGAATTCAAAGCATCCTTCAATTTGTTTGGGGGTGGTCTAGGATGGCGGCACGATGAGGGTAGATCTTCGACGAGTCGGCGGCTAGGACTAGGGTATGAATGGTTGTTTCTTAGGCAATTGAAGGTAGGAAAATAACTAGTAGCTCATGAGGGATCTTCGGGATCGTTCGGTGGGTTTGCAGAGGGGTTATACACCCCCTTTATATACCCACCCATGGCGGCAGGGTTAGAGGTTTGGGCAAACCTCTTAGAAGCCACCAAACAGGGTGAAACCTGGGGTAGTCGGGCTCAACTTTCTCTCCCATATTCAATGGGAAATCCAGCTAGAGCCGAGGAGATCAGGATTGCAAGAGATCCCTTCAAGATTTCAGCTCTAGCTGTTCTAATTTCCCAAAATGACCCAAGCTAGGAGATGACGGAGCCACTATTGGATCTCTGATTTGACGGCTCGCATCATGCACGTCATAAAACAAAAACTATTAATAATCGAAAAATTGTGACATTAATAGTATTCCTATTGTATTATCCATGCTTTAGGGATTTTTCAATAATTCATATCTCCTAAACCATTAGGCTTTTTAATCGCAAATTTTAAGGGAAAGTTCTTGATGTCATAATATATCATTGGGTAAAATTTGGGACCAAAACTCGAAAATAAGAACTCTTTTTATTCATATGAAAGTCATGCACTAAAAAGGCATATATATTGCATAAAAACTCATATTTCTTCTTTTTTTCCTTTTCCATTCTCTTAATTTCGAATTTTATAGATATTATAAGGTAATTGGTACTAAAAACATCCTATTGTGGCCACTTATGCCACCTTCTAGAGAATTTCATATTTTCTTAAATAAAACATAATTTATTTACTTCCCTCTTGCCTTTTCCCTTATTAAGGATTTTTCTTTTTGTTCTTTATCGATCCATTGACTTATTAAAATAGGAAAAAGCACAAAATTCATAATTCAAGACAATTTTGCAAAGCAACCCAAGTTGTAAAACAATGCACACAAATTGTAAAGCAAAACCCCTTTTTATTTAATAATTGCATAATAACACAACCAAAATTGGGGTTATAACAATTCCCTTATTTAACTGAAACTTGGTTTCAAAAGTAAATCTACATAATTACCAACCATATTATTTTGGCCACAAAATATGCTAGAACTTTCCTAAGTTTTTTTCCATAATCCTATATTTGAATTATTTGTCTCATAAATTATCTTGAGTATCTTTCATGAGCACGGAAATACTTATTCCCCATTTGGTATCCTAGGGACCCTTTATAAACCTTGATTGTGGAAATCCAAATAATTCATCTATCTCATATTTACTACGATTTGTCCCAAATTTGATATATTTCTTATAACACCATAATATCATATTGAGCCAAGTCTGGTAAGAAAGGGATGTTTCCAGATATCTTTTTCTATTTCTTCAAACAAGGGAACAACATTTAATTATCAGATGTAGGTCCCTCATATTTCACAATTTTGTATAGGCTTCTAAGAGCTTCCTTTTGCTATGAAACTTGGAGGCAATCTTGCTAATCTCTTTCTAAACTTATATCTAATTTTCAGAATTTGTTGGGATAACTTTTGTAGGCAAAACTTTCCCTATATGTATTTCCTTAAAAAATTACCAACATCACATGGAAATTCATTATATCTGGAATTCTATAATTATCTTAGTTGATGCATTATCTCTAAGTGTTCTAAAAATCAGATCAAACAACATTCATTTATTCCTCAAAACTTGTGTTGCCAAAACACGATTAGATAATTAATCCATTAATTATCTAGATCACAAATTATCTTAAAATATTTTGGAAACTTACTTATTAATCCATATTATAATTATATAATAAATTATTAAGACATTATCCTTTATTTATGCACGCAATTTCTTATTTTTTTAGACTTGTGCCACAAGCACCTATTTGCAAAGTAAATAGTTTCATGAGCCTTGCTTGGGCTATGTATTGAATCAAGGCCATAAAAATAACATTATTATTCTATCAATTACAGTTAGAAACTTTGCTTATCAAATCAAGTCTTATATTCATATAATTCAAATTTACCAAATTTGAGGATCTTACAACAAATATGGTAGATGGCACTTGGATTCATGTACCAATCAGAGGATACGTCAGCAAAAAGAATATTTGTATTTCAACTTGCCTATAAAAGAGGAAGGGACCTCCCCCACAATGATCATATATACTTTAGGATTTTTAGGAGCATGAACATCCTACTTTTGCCAACCTTATATGAAATTTGTACACATTCACTAGATTGTCAGGTTTATCACACACAAAACAAATACATTTTTCTCCTTGATCACTATTATCATTATTACTTTGATTTTGGTGCTTGTGGCTCTTAAAATAAGGTTTAGATTTCTTATTGAAATATGAGGGGTTAGGCCTCTTCTCGAATTTATCACCTAAACCCATATTAACAATAGGGTTGGACTCCCTGTCTTGTTTTCTATGTCTATCTTCAGCTTGTAGGGATTTAACTAAGAATACCATGGATATATTCTCTTGTCTATGTCTAAGGGTCCTAGAGAAATCATTTTGAAAAAGTGGGAGTTTCTTTATGAGGGCTGATATTTGAACATTTTCATCAAGGTTATAACCTTTAGTCATGAATATAGAAACTAAGTTCATGAATATAGAAACTAAGTATTGGAGTTCTAGAACTTGAGTCGAAACATGTTTATCATCAACCATATTATATGTAAGCTACTTAACAAAGACTTAATGTTCAAGACCAGTGTCTTCTAGACCAAAGATAGAATTTAAAGTTGTCCAGAGTTTAAGAGAAATTGGAATCTTATGATATATGTCATATAGTTCATCAGATAGGGCTGAAATAATCCTATTGTGACATTAATAATTGATTTCTTTAATATAGGAGTGGGGATAATAGGATTTTATTTAGGATGTTCAGGAGGGTCTGCTCCAATAATGAGGTTCAAAGATTGTGGTCTAGACACAATAGGAACAAACTGTTCTGGTTGTAAGATGGCTGAAATAAGACCTAAAGAGGTAAGTTAGAAACACATTTTTTGCTGCCAATGATGGCAGCACAAACCAAGAAATTGTACATAACAAAGAGAAGCAACATTGTCAAGAGATAACATGATTTTCAAATTCTAAACAAAGACAAATATCAGATAAATCTAATTAACGACTATTACAAATTTGTATTGAAATTGTTACATATTAGACATCAGTTAATTAGATTTTAGGCACACAAAAACCTCCAATATTGCAACAATAATAATAATAGTTACATATTCAAAAAAGAATCGACTAGTTAAGAGATGAAAACTTTAAATCCTGGGAATTAAGACGTGTGAAATATTGTCTACAAGACAGATTCTAGCGCTCCTAGCACAAGCTTTTTTGACAATCTATATCTAAGATTTAGTCATCCCAACTCTGATACAACCCCTCACTATAAATGAGTGGACTATGTCAAACTCGTTCTATGATCCTTTATCGTAGGAGAATATATAGTTGTGTGAAGTGTTCCTAGCACAATAATATAAAAAAATAAGAGAGTGTTGGTTTAGTGGATGAATGAAAATTTAAAGTATGGTGAACGGAATGTTGGAGTGATCTAGTCAGGAAAAATTAGAACTCAAACATGCCTCGTGGTAACAACCTGCACATATTGCACATGCCATTAACAATTTATGTTTTATACACATATATTCGTATATATATAAACGTATATTTGATAAAATGTATAAGTAATGGTGTGGTTTAATAAAAGTAAATTAAACTATGTGTTATGATGTATTCATACCAATTTCAAGCTAGATGGACAATGCTAATACATAGTTTATATCAAACGTTCTAATCAATGTTTGTTAAGAAGTTAATTAGTATGTTGTATGGATTGATAATACGATGATATGTGATTGGATTGTTATGAAAAATACTATAAGAACTTTATAAATTCTCATGTAACAATTTAAACCAAATTAAACTGAACCAAAATATATATTGACAATTCGATTCAGTTTGCCTTTGGACTAATTAACAGCTCAATTCGGTGTCATAATTTTCCAAATCAAATATTATGGTTTGATTTATAATTTTAGTAGTAAATCAAATCAAATCAAACTAAATTATACCCACATTTACTCAAATCTAAATTGGAGTATGTGAACTGGAATATGTGAGCGCCATTTGATTGGGTGAATCAACACTCAAACTCGCCCATAACAAGACAACAATGGTGTGTTCCTCAATGATTCTGTCATGGAGGCCGACTTAAATAGAGTTGATGAGGCAGCCATAAATTCATTCATCACAAATCGACCACTTTGTAAACTCCAAGTTAATGGTTGCATCCATCTTTTCATCATGCATAAGGTGTTGTGAAGGAGTTCTAGATAGATCAAGTAAGAGAGAACGTGGTGCCAAAAGAAGACGCCCCACACAAATACTTTTCATGTTCGCCAATGTTTCACGATGTGCAAAAAATATATTCTAAATGCATGATACAAAAGTAAATTATTGATGTTGTTGGTGTGACGAACCGTTCGAATAAAATGTAATTAACTCAGCGGAAGCTATCATTAGCAGTGGATTACTAAAAATCACTAAAAATTAAAATCATTTACAAAGAGATCCATTCTCAAGAAAATTCTTTAAACAAGAACCAAAGTATGACATTTACATCCTGGTTCATATAAACATATCATGTATCATCCCTTCTCGAGACATACAAGAATCAACTGCTCTATCTTAGCTGTACACAAGCAATATAAAAACCTCGAGGCTTAAAGCCAAAATCTCAGATCGACTTATTAAAAGCACCAACTCCTAGGACTTGAGAGTACAGAGACGACACATAGGACTATCTATTCCAAAACTTGACAACTAATATTTCCACATGTAGTATTACTGTTGTCCCTGTTACTACTGCTCTTCCCTAGCTATGGGATTTCTGCCTCTACCTCATCTGCGTCCACCTAAAAAAGAAATGTTGGATCCCACGGGGGTGAGACAATTTGTAAATTGCCCCAACGAGAGATATAACTCTCCGTCAAAAACATTATTATTACAGTTTAATAAAGATAAACTGAGCAGAAGAATCATATATATATCCAGCAGCAGATAAATCAATATCTAAACTTATTAGAGCAATATGCTTATTTAGAGCAATTTAGCTATGACTTGATAAAACAACATGTTACTTTCCAACAATATATTGAAGAAAAATGTATATCATTTATTCTTCTAGGATATACTAGGTAATGTACAACAACCAATGATTCTCGCATTTTGACCTTAACAAATATGCTACATGGCTGATTACACTTTACAAACGTATTTATGCCCCGAGGAAATGAGGTATACCGCTCATCCTCCAACCGACCACTGCGAAGTCGAAATCAGTACCATACAAGGTCAAAGGAAGAACCAGATTCCATGACCTCTCACATCTTGGTCAGTGTGAGACTACAAGCAGGACTATGTCAAATGCTCAACATAGCGTTCCATGGTATACTGGTAACTTCGCTGCAGAGTTACAGCGGCAACTGCACTCTCATCGGCAATCGAGAGATTTAATGTTTGTCTCATATCGACCTGACATTCATCATCATCAGGAGATTCATAATACATCCATCCCGACACAAATAATGAAGGATTGAGGGATTTATTGCTTATCTCACATCAATCCCTTCATTAGGGCGTAAGGTATTAGCGCCCATTACCCCCACATATTCAAAAATATGTGTTCCTTAGTAATTCTTGAAGGAAAACCTGTTTCACCATCACCAACTTCTGACAATGATGGATCTATGGTCAGGGCTCTACATGATAAGATTTCACTTGATTAATTAAGTACATTACCACATTATTTTAGCATCAGTCATACTTTCAAACATAAATTATTATAACAATTGCTACAAAGAATGTGTAATACTCCCATCAAGTACTTTTCAAAGCTTAATAAAACATTGGGATCTTAATCCCTTATCTCTGCTCTGGGAATTCTCATCCCTCATCATCTCATTATCGTGATTAGAAAATATGAGTATTCAAACCTTCAGTTCATCAAAGCACACTTGTTATCACTTGTCAGGTAGCTGATACCTTCAGGTCATCTGACCAAGGTAAATATGACACTTGTTATAAAAGCATCCCTTATGGCTTTCAAGCCCATCATGTCACCTCTCACTAGGTAACAATGCATATAATGGCTCATAAGGCCTATTGAACACTTTTAATAAATAAAGCATCATAGCTCATACATGGCTATGCTCATCATCTCATGATACCTGCATGGTTAGTACAAATAATAGTAGTTACATTAATTACATATCAACACCATGCAATACAAATATGGCATCACTATAATTCAAAGGTAACACCACTATTCCCTCACTAGGTTTAGGGTTTTCCATTTCATGTCAATTGGGAATACTCATCCCATTACCCAGATCAGGGTTATGGTTTATCACCATATTGCCCAAGATTAGGGTTTCAGATAGCATTACATAGCATCATCCTAGATTTGAGTTCCACATCACATCAATATATCAGGGTTTCATATCACATCTCCCTAAATTAGGGTTTGAGTTCATCAATCAACTCAATTAGGATTTTATGATCTCTTTATCAAGGATCATACCCTGATTATATACCACACTTATTTTGAATGTGTTAGGCTTGATTGCTACATTATTATCTTAGATGTATGAATCTCTCTCTCTCTCATCCTATTCAGGATGTCCACTGCTCAATTCTTGATTAGATTGAGCCTACTCTTTATTCAAATACATACATTTAGGGTTAGCATGATGTATTGAATTATTGCATCATTATGCATCAATGATTAATCTCACTAAGGGTATAAATCATCTAAGTACATTAGGTGTCCAAAAGATTTGATCAATTGAACCTTCAATTACACGAGGTATCCAAATAAATTGACCAATTGAATCATTAATTACATTAGGTGTCCAAGTGGATCAACCAATTGAGTCTTCAATTACATTAGATATCCAAATGGATTAACCATGTTGAACCTCAAATGGTTTTGATTACTTAAACCCTAAACAGTCTTGGTCTCTCAGAATTCAAACAATTTGAAACCGTTTGGGAAAATTGCCCTTGAAATCGTTTGGGTAAGAAATGTGTTGAAACTGATTGGACTTGGGTCTCCTAGACCGTTTGGTCCAAACCCTCTCAAAACCGAATGGACCAAAAAGGTATTTCAACCCTTAAACAATTCAAGGTTTCAATCAATGAACCGACTATCAATTGAATCCTTGATTCATTCATCAATTGAACTATTGAATCATCCTTCAATTGGACCATCAATTAGGGTTTTGAACCCAATTGAATTAGGATTTATAATCAAGAAACCTTCAATTAGGGTTTTGAAATCGAAGAACCATCAATTGTTAACATTGTGGAACTAATTCCATTGAAATAAATGAATCATCATCAAATTATGATATTGTATACTTAAGGTCAATTAGGTCAATGTTGACTCATGTCTAAATTGACTAAACCCGTGTTTTGATGATGACTAACCATTCCACATATTGGTGTCTAATGTCTCTACTTGAGTGATTTCAGATTAGGTATAGACACACTCCAAATGCCCTAACTTGCGCATATCAATTTGGAGAAAAGAAAAGTCAAAATCCATACAAGTGCACATTTTTGTAATATGATACAAATCCATTAGAATCATCTTGTAAATCACTTGTAATGATTGTATGAATTTTTATTAAGCTTAGAAAATATCAGGAGCACTTAGATCGAATGTTAGATCACTTTAGATGCAACTTTGAAAATTGATTACAGGCACTTTGTCGGTCGAGTTTCCCAGCCTGAAAACTAGATCGATCATCCTTGATCAATTTTCTGCAGATTGCATCGGTCGAGTTGTGTTTACACAGAACTCGACCGATCAAGTAACTGACCATTTTGATTCCTAATGGTCGGTCGAGTTTTGTTATGACAAACTCGACCGATCATTTGAGTATCGACCTTGTTGTTTACTTGATCGGTCGAGTTACCCCTATAGAAACTCGACCGATTGCACTATACAGAAAAGTACAGAAAAGTGTTTCTAGCCGTTGTGGAGTTGCAACAAGTGAAAATATATCCGTTGCAAGCCACAAAACGGCTAGTTTTCGTTCTCAAGTGTTCCCAAAGGCTAAGAGGCATCCCCAGCTATAAATAGGACCCCTTGGGCTTCATTCCAAGGTTGAGCATTCATTGCAAACTCTATGTGAGGTTCCTATTCTATAGTTGAGTGCTTCCTACAGCCTCCTCTCTTTCTCTAAGCTTAATCACTTGCTACATCCATTAGAGTGAGTAGGAAATTTGTAAGAGAGCCAATCCTACATGTATATCTTGTGAGGCTCTCACTTCCACCACCTCCCTTTCTATCTTTTCAATCATGAAGATGAAGGTTCTCTCTCTTGGCTAAGAGAGGTGAAGAAGAACAAGGGAAGGTGTCCCTTGGTGAAGATCAAGGCTGAAGACTTGGAGTTAGAGTGGGTAAGCCCTTGGAGAAGGCAGAAGACTCAAGCTCAAGTGGTTAAGACCTTGGTGGAAGCTTCTCCGAGTGAAGGTGAAGTCAAAATCTGAAGATCCAAAAAGAGTGGGTGATCCTTGCAAGGCTGAAGACTTGTGTAAGAGTGGGTAAGTCCTTGTAGAAGGCCAAAGACTCTTACGAAGTGGGTAAGTCCTTGGTAAGGTTGAAGACTCTTTGTATTGGATAGCTCTATTCACCCCACCTCTAGAGCTTCTAATCACCCATCTAGGATCCAACAATTAGTATCAGAGTGGGTCTTCTCCAAGCATACTTCCACAAGTAGGAGAAGATGGGTGACTACCAAGGAGGGAGATACCTTCCAATCTTTGATGGGAGCAATTTCCTCTATTGGAGAAGAAGGCTTCAATTCTACATCCAAGGATCAAGTATTGAGATGTGGCAAATGGTGAACAGCCCATACATGCTACCAAAGACAAAGATTGAAGAATGGGATGAAGATACCTTGAAAAAAGCAACCTTGAATGCTAGAGCCATGCACATCCTCTATGCCTCCATGACCCCCACCGAGTTCAATCGGATCTCTTCATGTGAAACATTCTATGAGGTATGGAGAAAGCTTTGCATCACTTATGAAGGGACAGATCAAGTGGAGGAAAGCAAAGTCTACATGCTCAAAGGGCTGCTTGAGAACTTCAAGATGGGAAAGGAGGAGCGGATAGCCAACATGTACTCAAGGTTCAACACCATTTTGAATGGTCTTGCTATTCTAGGACATCCTATGTCTAGTGGAGAGATCAACTCAAAGATCCTTAGAACTCTCCCCAAGAGATGGGAACCCAAGGTGGCTTCCATTGAAGAAGCAAGGTCTCTTAGGGATATACTTATTGAAGAGCTCATTGGAAATCTACAAGCACATGAAGCCACACTTGACAAGAGGGAGGAAGTAGAAAGACAAGAAGAGAAAGAACTCAAGAGAATGAAGAAGGCTAAAATGAAGGCTCAAATCAAGGCTATTATTGATGAAGCCTCTCCATCCTCTAAAGTTGAAGAATATGCCATGTACTCCAAAGGTATATCCTACAAAGGCAAGTCCTCCTCCATCCGGTGCTTCACATGTGGAAAGAAGGGTCACTACAAAGAAGATTGCCCACAAGACAAAAAGACCCATCTTCACAAGAAGAAGGAGAAATGGCACTCAAGATCAAGTGGCTCCTCCAACTCAAGCTCAAGTGAAGATTCAAGTGAAGGATCAAGCTCAAGCTCTAGTGATGAAGGAGAATGTCATTTTGCTCTTATAGTTTCAACAAGTGAGGTAAATCTAAACTCTTTAGATAAAGAATCCTTGATTGCTATTATTCATGATACTTGTGCCTCTCTTAAGTCTTCTAAAAATAAAAATAAAAAGCTTGCTAGAATTGTTGATAATTTGCATGTAGAACTAGATGATCTTGAACATGCTAATTCTTGCTTGCTTGGTGATAAAAATGCTTGTCTTAGCCAAGTAGACTCTCTTAAACTTGAAAATGCTAGTTTTCTTGATAAGATTAGATTTCTAGAAGCTCAACCTCTCATGCCTAGTTCTAATGAAGAGCATACTTTAATTATTTATTCTCTCATGCATGATATTGATGTTCTTAAATGTGAAAACAAAGATAAAGATTTTGCTTTGTAAAATTAAAAACAGAAAATGCCTCCTTGCTTGCTAAAATAAATGTGCATGAATCTTGTTCTAGTTCTACTAGTAGAGAGAATGATGTTGTTGCTCTTCATATTGATAGAGATTCTTATTTAACTAAAGCTCTTTGCTTAGAAAATGATCTTTTGCATGCTAGAGATAATATCAATCATTTGTCTTCTACTATTACTTCTCTTAAGCATGATAATGAAAGTTTCAGATCCTCTTTGCAAAGATTCTTAGTTGGTAAAAAGAGTCTTAATGACATCCTACATCATACTACCAAACAAATTGGTAGACATGGTTTAGGGTATGATAGTAGTCAAGGGAAAAACAAAGATAAAGGACCTCCAATATTCCATGGAGAATCCTCTAGTTCCAAGACTATGGGCACATGCAACTATTGCAATGATTTTGGTCATTATTCTACTTGTTCTCCTTTTAGGAAAGAACCCAAGAGCAATAGGACTTGGGTTGCTAAACTAACTCCTCCAGACCCAAAAACATGATTGGGGACCATTTCATCTTTCTTTTTGTATGTACTTGTAAATGGATTGACTTGAGCTATTGAATTGCAAATTGACTTGTCAATCCACATGAAAGAAGAAAGGTGAGATGTGTATAGGGTGACAACAAGTGGAAAAGGAATGGTAAGCACAAAGGTAATGTTTTTCTTGCTTATAACCAATCCTAACTTTTTTTGTCAAGATGGTATGCACTATACATATGGTTTTTGAGTCAAAAGTGGTATCTTATGATTCTCTTCACACTCTTGTTCAAAAACAGTTTCTAATGCCACTACTACAGAACCTACCTTTAGTTTCGGTTATTTAAAGCCTTTAGTGTCGGTTTCTAAGCGACACCTATGTGGGCGACACTAAAAGTCCACCCATCAGGCGTCGGTTCCAAAACCGACACCCAAACTCTTCGTGCGCCACCGAAAACGCGCCATCATGGGACTATAAGCGTCGGTTATTAGTTAAAAACTGACGCCTAAACCCTTCGCGCCACAGAAAGGGCGCCATCTTGGGCACTATCAGTGTCGGTTATAAGTAAAAAACCGACACCATATATCTTCGCCCCACGGCCGTGCTGTCCAACACGGCCGTGGTGTTAAGGACATAGACGTCGGTTTATTGTAGGAACACCGACACTATATCATTATGTGTCGATTATTTACAAATAACCGACGCCTATTGGTTTTTTTTTCCTGTCAGTCTGCAGACCTGCTGTGGCTGGTCGCAGGATGAGAAACATGTTCAGTTCAGTTATGAACTGCAGGTTTTACAACATCCATTGATATCAACCGACAACAGGCCGCAAACCTGCAAAATTAACAATAAAAAATAGCACATGCATTTAGCAATGCAACCTGCAGTTTCATTTTATTTTCACACATTTATAAACATTCACACATGCTAGCAATATGTAGTTCCATTCATTCACATTCACACATGTAGAAACATTCATATAGCAACCAACACTTTCATTCATTTTCACTCAGACACATGTAGAAACATCCAGACATGTAGAAACATTCACACATATATTATAATTCAGAAATTCATTTATAAAGTATCATTGTTTAGTCATTATTCGCTATCAGGATCCCAATTATATTTTAAAGCCCCCACTAATTGTATGGTTGTTGCCCATTCTTCTCTTACTTCATTTAATTCTCCCATTGTATAGGGAGCATTAACATTTGGTAAGTCCTTTCCTGTAATGGGGTCAGCTTTAAACACCTGTAAAGAGAATGATGTATATATATAATTAATGAGCTATAAATAAGATTGATATATTTCAATCATATTATCTAATGAGACTATATAATACCTGAGAAATACATTCGATATCCAGTACGGCATGTTTGATAATCATGTGCATATATCGCATGACATAGTATCCACATGCCCATCCATTGTCTTGTGTAGCACACTATAAATTCAAACATACAAAATATTAAAAAATACAACTAATTAAGCATTGTTCACATAAATAATATATACATATATTGCAGTCGGGAACTTACTTGCACGTTCTTCCAAATTATTGGCTGGTTCTTTTTCGTGGGGACCTTTCCTCCAGCCTTTTTGTACTCCTCAAAACCCCTACATGTTAATGTAACACTATACATTGCAATTAAATAGTAATGTAATAACATATGTTAACGGATATGAAAAATGAAATATTTCTCACCGAAATATTGCCATTTTCATTATGTGTCCAAATCTTGTATTCAATTTACTCCCCTTAGGATCTAGATAATACACAGTGAACGTATCGGGGGCAATAACCAATAACTCCCAATGCCTACCCCTAGAGGAAAAAAGTTAAAAATTAATAACTCAAAATCCACAATAAAATGTAATTTTCATAAGTCCAAATTATAATAAGCAAAGTAAACTTACTCTACATTGAATGGAGCCATTATCACCGTCTTCTTTTTTACAGCAAAATTTGAAAAAGACTCACAGCAGTATTGTTGAACTGATGTAGGGTCTTTAGCTACCAGACTAATCAAGGATGGAATCAAAAACCCTACATGTTCGAATCCAAAATCTGCACATATGTTGTCTAAGTAGCTACAAAATATGTATTAGTTATGCATGCATTAATAAATAAGAAACCAGATCACTAGATCATACACAAGGTATATGGATGTATAAAGAATATCTCACCTTATCCATAGCTCTATCATAGATGTATTTAGCAAATCATATCGAAACAACTCCAATATATCTTGTATAAATAGTTTTGTTTCGTATGACTGACCTGTAGAATCTGAATCAGAAGAAACATTTATAGGGGATTTTATATCATGTTCCCCTAACCATACTACCATACCCCTACAGTTAGGACCTAACGGGACAGGTAGAACCTGTGGAACCCAACTAGGTAATGCAGGAGGTGGAAGTGGAGGCCTAGATGTTGTGGGTGTCTTCTTTTTAACATGTATATATATATAATTTCATATCAACTGCCAACATATACACACACTAACAATTGAACGTAATGTAAATTTACCATACCTTATCAGTAAAGAAGACATCCGCTTTTAGCCACAATATCACTCCGCCTACTGCCTCACCAAGCGTTTCACAATCTGGGTGGGCATATGGCAGTGGAAGATCCATCCACTCGGGGAATATATGTATCGGTCTCACCCGAATCCAACCAGCCGGTACTGGAGACCTGTGACACGTTTCCCCTGGTAGGGATGGGTAAGCCGACGCCTCTGCCACGACATATTCTTTACTTTTTAGACGGCATGGCTTCAACCCCTACAAATTTTTGTGTAAAGAATGTTATATACATATATACATACCATCTTTTTTTGAAACGACTACAATTTCATATATACGTATCATCTTGAATTAAAAAACTAGTTACTATGTCATAAAAATACTTACAGTGGATGTGCTAGGTGGTGGTTCTACAGGATTACTCCCAACCTCTGCAGTAGGAGTAGGAGTAGAGTCTGCAGTAGGTATTGTCTGGTAAGTGGCAGTCTGAGATGCCTGCCACTTTTTCATTGCTTCTTCGAGTTTCCTGTCAAATAGCTTATCAACCTATACATGGATAAAAGAAACGTCAAATTCTAATTTTTGAATTCTCTTTTACAGTAACATTATAAAGAAAGAATATGTTACCTCTTCTTGTGAAAGTCCCGCTTTTGGGACATGTTTGCGTTGGGATGACCCAAAAAAAGATTTGATGCCCACACTAGCGCCTGCAGCCCTAACACGTCCAGGATGCTATGGGTTACCCAGAGCAACTTTCAATTCATCCTTTGTTCCCTCAGGGATGAACTTTCCTTGTTTCCTCAGCTCGTGCAGCTCCCGCTAATCGCCAAAACAAAAATTTGTACTTAAGTAAACAACACAAATAATCAATATTCAAATGATTGCTGTAAGAGTTGTATTTTACCATTTTTGCAGCCGCCTCAGCAGTTGCGGCCTTAGTTATTTCTCCCTTCTTATTTTGCCTCCCAGCTATCCAGACATCATGGCGTGGCAGAGGTGTGCTACCTATGGTAGAGGACTCCTGAGTAGCAGCAGACTGAGTAGCAGTAGCCTCAGCCTGTAGTCTTTGGCGAACCCCTGCATACCCCTTTGGACCCATTCTGTGGTCATGCACATTTTGTGCACGCCTTGATCTTTGTGCCTCACTGAGGGCCTAGTTAGTATGCAAATTAATGATTTGGTTAGTAACACTAAATGTTAATCTTGAATAAGTGAATACAACATATATTAATTAATGAGATTGAGACTGACGCCTAATACCTTGAATTCATCAGTTTGTCTTGAAGCGACAAACGCGTCCCATTCTTCTTTGTCCAGGAAGTTCCACTGTTCAGTGGCTGTCTTCTTCCTCTTGTCGGCTTCTTTTATGTATTCTCTAGTGAGATTTGTCCTATAGTTCCTTAGGACTCTCCCACAGCGTTGCATCACGCATTTACGATGCAGCTTTTCATCCAATTCAAATATACTCTGCAAAATAGAATTGCTATTAACTAGTATCCAAAATTTTAGTAATCTACAAAATAGAATTGCAAATTAATAATAACTCACACATAAATCCCTCCATATTAAATCTTTCTTCTCCTTAGAAACTTTATGCCAAGAATCTAAGCGACAACCGCAATGGCTACGAAACCCAAGATATGAAATAAATGAATTGCGATTCACACCACATGCATTTCCTACATTATCGAAATCCACAACAAGTTTGGGTCCATTGCCCTTTTGTACAATTAACTTCTTCATCATAGTGATGCCCCTTCTCTTGTCAACTTTTTGGTGTTGTTGATCAAGTGCTTCAGATGGTACCTGTGCATCATCAACCTAAAATTTGACAAAATAATTCACATTTACAAGATATAACTATAAATGGACATATAGATATAAATATATGATATATTTTTAAAACTTACATTGTGAGGCGGCGCATTGATGTCCTCACCCTCACGGTAGTCATCAGCACGGTCATCAGGAGAATGGTCAGCCATCTGCAAATTCACATTCAAATTGTAAAGTTCACATTGTAAAGTAGTAATTCAAAGTGTAAAGCTCACATTGTAAAGTTCACATTAATACAACAAAGTATATATCACAACAAAATTATAAAGCTCTATGATCAAAGAGAAAACAAGTATATATTACAACAAGATTACGGTCTAGGGTTAACAAATACATGTGATGTCATTCTTATATATAATAAATGTACATGTACCACCTATCCCATCCTTGAACACCTAATCTCACTAGTAAGTGTATAATGTGTATTGGGTTTTCAAGAAAATTTCGGCAGCATTTCCCCGTTGTTCTCCAAGTACATATGTACTTAGAGAACAAACGGGGAAATGCTGCCAAAATTTTCTTGAAAACCCAATACACATTATACACTTACATCCTAAGCGAGATTAGGTGTTCAAGAACAGTCCCAAACCGGGGACTATCCAAGATTTACTCCTAATGAGTAAATCTTGGACGGATTTCTAGGCCAACAAATGATGTGTTGTCATTCTTATACCTGAAATCCTAGTTCTTCAAGTTAGGGTGATTATTGATGTCTTTAAAAGCATGATTGGAAATTTAGGGAAAAGTTCATCATTTACATTCCAAGCATGTCACATGTATGCATTACATTTCATCATTAAGCAAGAAGGGTGATTAGGATTCTCACCAAGAACAGGTTTTGATTTTCTATACAATTTTATAAAAAAATGCACATGTATGCATATATATACTATACTTTTTGGAACCTTTATACATATTTGAACACCCTAAATAACCATACTAAACACCCAAATACTTTATAACACAACTATAAAACAATGATTATAGCTAAACTATTAAACAATAGACTTGTCACACATAAAACACCCTATACAACTATAAAACAAAAAAGTATTAAGATATGCATGATACAATAACTATTTTGCATCACATTACAGCAGACTTATCATTGATACCTTACTAACTTATTGCTACATTTACATATCATCACTTGATCAAAAATTACAGCAGTACATTTAACCAAAGTATGCATTCTAAAATCTAGCTATGTCATGATTAGTTACATGTAATTTACTTGGATATACAGCAGTACCCGATTACTATGTCTTACATACAAAGTATGCATATTAAATTAACTAAGGCTTATCAGAGAACATGATTAGAACATTAAGTAGATGATTAAATCATAACAAAATCAGTACATAAATAACCAACAACAACCACGGTCGTGTGGGCTGGCACGGCCGTGGCTGTGTTGGCCAACCACACGGCCGTGTTGGGTAGCACGGTCGTGTGGTCGGCCAACACAGCCACGGCCGTGGTTGCTGTTGGTAAGGAGAGGGAGAAGGAAGAAGAGGAAGAAGAAAGGAGGCCTACTGTTGGTAGCAGCGTGGAGAAGGAGAGGCACCGACGTCGAGCAGAGAAGGAGAGGGCGCCGGCAGAGCAGAGAAGGAGAGGGCAGCGGCGAGGAGCGGCGGCAAGAAACTGCAGTAGCATGCGGCGAGCGGCGCCGGTGAGGAACTGCAGCAGCAGGCGGTGGTGAGAAACTACAGCAGCAGGCGGCGAGCGGCGCCGACGAGGAGCGTCGGCGGAAGGGAGATCAGCAGGCAAGGAGCGGCACCGGGCGGAAGAGAAATCGTCAGAGGACCAAACCCTGAGCACGAGAATGAATGAAACAGAGAAAGGGGAAGAGTCGGGCTCTTTTGCGCGATTTAAGTTAACATTAGGTGTCGGTTTTTTAAAAACCGACACTGAATGTTTTTATTGTCGGTTTACAAAAAAACACCGACACTAAAGGGAGGTGAAAATTTTCGCGGTTAATAGCGCGAAAACACAACGGCGTCGGTTATTTTCACAAAACCGACGAATAAAATTGTACAAATTTCTGTCTCACAAAAAAGCGTTAGTTGTCGGTTCCTCCATTAAAAATCGACGTTGTATGTCAATTTTTGGAGGCAATTTTTTTCGCTGGAAATTTTATTTTTGGCGGTTACTTTTAGGTGTCAGTTTTTTAATAAGTAACCGACACTTAATAAAAGCGGTACCCATGTCTGGTCGCCCTTCATAGATTGGATGTCGGTTTATGTTATCAACCAACACTGTAGAGTTTAGGTGTCGGTTTATGTATACAACCGACACCTTGAAAAGTGACTTTATAAGCCATTTCTGTAGTAGTGTGCTTCTATAGTGCATTACAAACTTGCTTAGACATGTTTGGATATGGTTTGTATATTTAGCATTCCTTTAAATATGTTTTTATGAAATATATGTTCTTTTTGACAGCTGCTCTTTCGGTCGAGTTTGCCTTGTTTGAAACTCAACCGACAGGCACCAATGGGTGTTGCCAACAGCTGTCATCGGTCGAGTTGTCAATGCATAAAACTCGACCGATAACAGTGTGCACAGATTACACAGTTGGCTTATTGAATGAGAACTTCCCTCTCAACTAGATCTTCTCAACCAATAGCTTTATTCTTTGACACTCTCATTTGGTACCTTTATATATGCATATTGCCATGTTCTAAATTTCCTATCTTGCTTATAACTCTATCTCTCTAATTGCTCTAAATTGGTATATATATATATCTTGCGATTACTTTCTTTGAGTTGTTTTGCAGGTTTTGATGATGATCTCTTTGGATCTCTTAGTTGTGTCTAAAAATTGCTTCCCTTGTGCTCTAACTTGCTACATCTATCTAGGTGTATATCTTGTTTTGATACAACCTTGAGGTTCTTAGTGGTGATCATCTTTTGGTAATGATGCATATTTGTATGTGAGTTATATCCTTTCATGCTTCTAAAATTGCATATCTCTTTGTTTGTATATATCTCTACATCTACTCATAGCTTTCTTTATCTTGTGTATCTTTTGGTATCTCTTGCTATGATCTAGATCCTACTAGTAGTCCTAACTTGTGATATCATCTACTAGTAGTTCATATACATGTAGTTCTAACCTTGTTTATAATTGGCATCTTTGCTCATCTATATACTATGCTTGTATCTTGTCTCATACATACTCAAGCTTGTTTCTTGAATTGCATATCTAGTATCTTGAGTTGCTTGAATAACATTGTGATGCATGGTACATAGATCTACATTATATGTAGAAATTGGAGTATTTTTGGGTTTTATGCAGATTTTGCTCCAGTTTCAGATTTTGGTGCAAGGCTAGTGTTTTTCATGCAGAAACAACCTTCTAAGAAAGACTAATTGCTTTGCAATGAGCTCTGATGGTTTTTGGTCAAATTTCGTCATCTTGAGGGTCAAAATTGTGATTTATTATTTTTCTGCAGCACTTTATCTTGCATTTTGGGTTGTTCAAGTATATGCTTTAACTTGCTTTTCTTTCCATGCTTGGACAAGCCCCTATCTGTGCTCTTCTACTCTCCTTATATATATTTGTGTTATCTCCTTTCTCTTTAACAAGTGATGTTTCTTATTTCTTCATAACCCCACTTTTTGAAATGACAAAGGGGGAGAAAGGTTTGTCTTCTTTTAAAAGAGGAAGAAGGCATGTCTTACATGAAGAGGAGAAGTATGTCCATATAAAGGGGAGAAGGTAAATGGGAGAATAATATATCTGTATAACATATATGAGTAGAAGACATAGTATTCTATAAATGTTATGAAAGCTAACCAAGCAGGAGAAATAACATCAATTGAGGGGGAGTATGAGAACTCCATGTGCATCAATTGAGGGGAAGCATATGAACTCAATCCTATTGAAACCCCTAGGTTTCTCCAAAGGTATGATCTTACTTGAAATCTTTCAATACATTTATGGAATGGTTTGTCATCTTCAAAAAGGGGGAGATTGTTGACTCAAGGTCAATTAGGTCAATGTTGACTCACGTCTAAATTGACTAAACCTGTGTTTTGATGATGACTAACCATTCCACATATTGGTGTCTAATGTCTCTACTTGAGTGATTTTAGAATAGGTATAGACACACTCCAAATGCCTTAACTTGCACATATCAATTTGGAGAAAAGACAAGTCAAAATCTATACAAGTGCACATTTTTGTAATATGATGTAAATCCATTAGAATCATGTTGTAAATCACTTGTAAAGATTGTATGACTTGTAATTAAGCTTAGAAAACATCAGGAGCACTTAGATCAAATGTTAGATCACTTTAGATGCAACCTTGAAAATTGATTACATGCACTTTGTTGGTCGAGTTTCCCAGCCTGAAAACTCGACCGATCATCCTTGATCAATTTTCTACAGATTGCATCGGTCGAGTTGTGTTTACACAGAACTCGACCGATCAAGTAACTGACCATTTCGATTCCTAATGGTCGGTCAAGTTTTTTCAGGACAAACTCGACCGATCATTTGAGTATCAGTCTTGTTGTTTACTTGATCGGTCGAATTACCCCTATAGAAACTCGACCGATTGCACTGTACGGAAAAGTGCAGAAAAGTGTTTCTAGCCATTGTGGAGTTGCAACAAGTGAAAATATATCCGTTGCAAGCCACAAAATGGCTAGTTTTCATTCTCAAGTGTTCCCAAAGGCTAAGAGGCATCCCCAGCTATAAATAGGACCCCTTCAGCTTCATTCCAAGGTTGAGCATTCATTGCAAACTCTATGTGAGGTTCCTATTCTATAGTTGAGTGCTTCTTACAGCCTCCTCTCTCTCTAAGCTTAATCACTTGCTACATCTATTAGAGTGAGTACGAAATCTGTAAGAGAGCCAGTCCTACATGTATATCTTGTGAGGCTCTCACTTCCACCACTTTCTTTTCTATCTTTTCAATCATGAAGATGAAGGTTCTCTCTCTTGGCTAAGAGAGGTGAAGAAGAACAACGGAAGGTGTCCCTTAGTGAAGATCAAGGTTGAAGACTTGGAGCTAGAGTGGGTAAGCCCTTGGAGAAGGCAGAAGACTCAAGCTCAAGTGGGTAAGACCTTGGTGGAAGCTTCTCCGAGTGAAGGTGAAGTCAAAAGCTGAAGATCCAAGAAGAGTGGGTGATCCCTGCAAGGCTGAAGACTTATGCAAGAGTGGGTACGTCCTTAGAGAAGGCCGAAGACTCTTGCGAAGTGGGTAAGTACCTAGTAAGGTTGAAGACTCTTTGTATTGGATAGCTCTATTCACCCCCCCTCTAGAGCTTCTAATCACCCATCTAGGATCCAACAATTAGTATCAGAGCGAGTCTTCTCCAAGCATATTTCCACAAGTAGGAGAAGATGGGTGACTACCAAGGAGGGAGATACCTTCCAATCTTTGATGGGAGCAATTTCCTCTATTGGAGAAGAAGGCTTCAATTCTACATCGAAGGATCAAGTATTGAGATGTGGCAAATGGTGAATAGCCCATACATGCTACCAAAGACAAAGATTGAAGAATGGGATGAAGATACCTTGAAGAAAGCAACCTTGAATGCTAGAGCCATGCACATCCTCTATGCCTCCATGACCCCCACCGAGTTCAATCGGATCTCTTCATTTGAAATAGCCTATGAGGTATGGAGAAAGCTTTGCATCACTTATGAAGGGACAAATAAAGTGAAGGAAAGCAAAGTCTACATGCTCAAAGGGCTGCTGGAGAACTTTAAGATGGGAAAGGAGGAGAGGATAGACAACATGTACTCAAGGCTCAACACCATTTTGAATGGTCTTGCTGTTCTAGGACATCCTATGTCTAGTGGAGAGATCAACTCAAAGATCCTTAGAACTCTTCCCAAGAGATGGGAACCCAATGTGACTTCCATTGAAAAAATAAGGTCTCTTAGGATATACCTATTGAAGAGCTCATTGGAAATCTACAAGCACATGAAGCCATACTTGACAAGAGGGATGAAGTAGAAAAACAAGAAGAGAAAAAACTCAAGAGAATGAAGAAGGCTGAAATGAAGGCTCAAATCAAGGCTATTGTTGATCAAGCCTCTCCATCCTCTAAAGTTGAAGAAGATGTCATGTACTCCAAAGGTATATCCTATAAAGGCAAGTCCTCCTCCATCCTGTGCTTCACATGTCGAAAGAAGGGTCACTACAAGGAAGATTGCCCACAAGACAAAAAGACTCATCTTCACAAGAAGAAGGAGAAATGGCACTCAAGCTCAAGTGGCTCCTCCAACTCAAGCTCAAGTGAAGATTCAAGTGAAGGATCAAGCTCAATCTCTAGTGATGAAGGAGAGTGCCATTTTGCTCTTATAACATCAACAAGTGAAGTAATTCTAAACTCTTTAGATAAAGAATCCTTGATTGCTATTATTCATGATACTTGTGCCTCTCTTAAGTCTTATAAAAAGAAAAAGAAAAAGCTTGCTAGAATTGTTGATAATTTGCATGTAGAACTAGATGATCTTGAATATTCTAATTCTTGTTTTCTTAGTGATAAAAATGCTTGTCTTAGCCAAGTAGACTCTCTTAAACTTGAAAATGCTAGTTTGCTTGATAAGACTAGATTTCTAGAAGCTCAACCTCTCATTCCTACTTCTACTGAAGAGTATACTTTAATTATTGATTCTCTCATGCATGATATTGATGTTCTTAAATCTGAAAATAAGGATAAAGATTTTTCTTTGCAAGAATTAAAAACAGAAAATGCCTCCTTGTTTGCTAAAATAAATGTGCATGAATCTTTTTCTAGTTCTACTAGTAAAGAGAATGATGTTGCTGCTCTTCATATTGATAGAGATTCTTATTTAACTAAAGCTCTTTGCTTAGAAAATGATCTTTTGCATGCTAGAGATAATATCAATCATTTGTCTTCTACTATTACTTCTCTTAAGCATGATAATGATAGTTTCAGATCCTCTTTGCAAAGATTCTTAGTTGGTAAAAAGAGTCTTAATGACATCCTACATCATACTACCAAACAAATTGGTAGACATGGTTTAGGGTATGATAGTATTCAAGGGAACAACAAAGATAAAGGACCTCCAATATTCCATGGAGAATCCTCTAGTTCTAAGACTATGGGCACATGCAACTATTGCAATGATTTTGATCATTATTTTACTTGTTCTCCTTTTAGGAAAGCACCTAAGAGCAATAGGACTTGGGTTGCTAAACTAACTCCTCCGGACCCAAAAACATGATTGGGGACCATTTCATCTTTCTTTTTGTAGGTACTTGCAAATGGATTGACTTGAGCTATTGAATTGCAAATTGACTTGTGAATCCACATGAAAGAAGAAATGTGAGATGTGTAGAGGTGACAACAAGTGGAAAAGGAATGGTAAACACAAAGGTAATGTTTTTCTTGCTTATAACCAATCCTAACTTGTTTTATCAAGATGGTATGCACTATGCATATGGTTTTTGAGTCAAAAGTGGTATCTTGTGATTATCTTCACACTCTTGCTCAAAAACTATTTCTAATGCTTCTATAGTGCATTACTAATTTGCTTAGACATATTTGGATATGGTTTGTATATTTAGCATGCCTTTAAATATGTTTTTATGAAATATATGTGCTTTTTGACAGCTTCTCTGTCGGTCGAGTTTGCCCTATTTGAAACTCGACCGATAGGCACCAATGGGTGTTGTCAACAGCTTTCATCGGTCGAGTTGTCAATGCACATAACTCGACTGATAACACTGTGCACAGAATACACAGTTGGCTTATTGAATGAGAATTTCCCTCTCAACTAGATCTTCTCAACCAATAGCTTTATTCTTTGGCACTCTCATTTGGTACCTTTATATATGCATATTGCCATGTTCTAAATTGCCTATGTTGCTTACAACTCTATCTCTCTAATTGCTCTAAATTGGTATATCTATATCTTGCGATTACTTTCTTTGAGTTGTTTTGTAGGTTTTGATGATGATCTCTTTAGATCTCTTGGTTGTGTCTAAAAATTGCTTCCGTTGTGCTCTATCTTGCTACATCTATCTAGGTGTATATCTTATTTTGATACAACCTTGAGGTTCTTAGTGGTGATCATCTTTTGGTAATGATGCATATTTGTATGTGAGTTATATCCTTTCATGCTTCTAAAATTGCATATCTCTTTGTTTGGATATATCTCTACATCAACTCATAGCTTGCTTTATCTTGTGTATCTTTTGGTATCTCTTTCTATGATCTAGATCCTACTAGTAGTCCTAACTTGTGATATCATCTACTAGTAGTTCATATACATGGAGTTCTAACCTTGTTTATAATTGGCATATTTGCTCATCTATATGTTATGCTTGTATCTTGTCTCATACATGCTCAAGCTTGTTTCTTGAATTGCATATCTAGTATCTTGAGTTGCTTGAATAACATTGTAATGCAGGGTACATATATCTACATTATATGTAGAAATTGGAGTATTTTTAGATTTTATGCAGATTTTGCTCCAATTTCAGCTTTTGGTGCAAGGCTAGTGTTTTTCATGCAGAAACAACCTTCTAAGCAAGATTCATTCCATTGCAATGAGTTGTGATGATTTTTGGTCAAATTCTGTCATCTTGAGGGTCAAAATTGCGATTTATTATTTTTCTGCAGCACTTTAGCTTGCATTTGGGTTCTTCAAGTATATTTTTTAACTTGCTTTTCTTTCTATGCTTGGACAAGCCCCTATCTATGCTCTTCTACTCTCCTTATATATATTTGTGTTATCTCCTTTCTCTTTAACAAGTGATGTTTCTTATTTCTTCATAACCCCACTTTTTGAAATGACAAAGGGGGAGAAAGGTATGTCTTCTTTTAAAAGAGGAAGAAGGCATGTCTTACATGAAGAGAAGTATGTCCATGTAAAGGGGAGAAGGTAAATGGGAGAAGACATATATGTGTAGAACATATATGAGTATAAGACATAGTATTCTATAAATGTTATGAAAGCTAACCACGCATGAGAAATAGCATCAATTGAGGGGGAGTATGAGAACTCCATGCACATCAATTGAGGGGGAGCATATGAGCTCAATCCTATTGAAACCCCTAGGTTTCTCCGAAGTTATGATCTTACTTGAAAGGTTTCAATACATTTGTGGAATGGTTTGTCATCGTCAAAAAGGGGGAGATTGTTGACTCAAGGTCAATTAGGTCAATGTTGACTCACGTCTAAATTGACTAAACCTGTGTTTTGATGATGACTAACCATTCCACATATTGGTGTCTAATGTCTCTACTTGAGTGATTTTAGATTAGGTATAGACACACTCCAAATGCCCTAACTTGCACATATCAATTTGGAGAAAAGATAAGTCAAAATCTATACAAGTGCACATTTTTGTAATATGATGTAAATCCATTAGAATCATGTTGTAAATCACTTGTAATGATTGTATGACTTGTAATTAAGCTTAGAAAATATCACGAGCACTTAGATCGAATGTTAGATCACTTTAGATGCAACTTTGAAAATTGATTACATGCACTTTGTCGGTCGAGTTTCCCAGCCTGAAAACTCGATCGATCATCCTTGATCAATTTTCTACAGATTGCCTCGGTCGAGTTGTGTTTACACAGAACTCGACCGATCAAGTAACTGACCATTTCGATTCCTAATGGTCGGTCGAGTTTTGTCAGGACAAAATCGACCGATCATTTGAGTATCAGTCTTGTTGTTTACTTGATCGGTCGAATTACCCCTATAGAAACTCGACCGATTGCACTGTACGGAAAAGTGGAGAAAAGTGTTTCTAGCTGTTGTGGAGTTGCAACAAGTGAAAATATATCTGTTGCAAGCCACAAAATGGCTAGTTTTCATTCGCAAGTGTTCCCAAAGGCTAAGAGGCATCCCCAGCTATAAATAGGACCCCTTGGGCTTCATTCCAAGGTTGAGCATTCATTGCAAACTCTATGTGAGGTTCCTATTCTATAGTTGAGTGCTTCCTACAGCCTCCTCTCTCTCTAAGCTTAATTACTTGCTACATCTATTAGAGTAAGTAGGAAATTTGTAAGAGAGCCAGTCCTACATGTATATCTTATGAGGCTCTCACTTCCACCACCCTCCCTTTCTATCTTTTCAATCTTGTGAGGCTCTCCCTTGGTGAAGATCAAGGCTGAAGACTTGGAGCTAGAGTGGGTAAGCCCTTGGAGAAGGCAGAAGACTCAAGCTCAAGTGGGTAAGACCTTGGTGGAAGCTTCTCCGAGTGAAGGTGAAGTCAAAAGCTGAAGATCTAAGAAGAGTGGGTGATCCCTGCAAGGCTAAAGACTTGTGTAAGAGTGGGTAAGTCCTTGGAGAAGGCCGAAGACTCTTGCGAAGTGGGTAAGTGATAACACCACATTTTGTGATGTTTTTGACCCTTATTTTGTTATCAAAACTACCCTTTTAAACTGATTTCCTCTCTTTTTATATGTACTTTTGCAATAACAGGACAAACTACGCTCTTAATTTAATATTTCCATCTTTTGCAGAGTTTTCCTCCAATTTTGACCCATTTGTCATCAATAAGGCCCGTTCCGGCCCACGAACATGATTCCACCTGCATCGGCCTTCCAGCCGGATGATACACACACTGCCTGGCAAGGGTAGCGCAATACACGGACACGCGACATGAGGATTCCGCGCAAGGAGGGACTAACAGATGACACGCCTATCTACCCGATAGGGAGTCGGGCTCGCCACGACAACCAAAGCTTGTCGCGCGATACAGGACACCCACCGGCAGGCGCCACTCGTCACGTCCACGGACAGTCGACATCCTTGTACCGGGCGATACTGATATCGGCCGTCCACCGACTCCGCGGTAATAAGAGCTAAGCAAGAACACATGGCGCCCTGAGCGCCATAACTTCCCCAACCGCTGCCTATAAATAGCAGCTACAGGAAGCCGAAAAGATAGGTCGGAACCCTATGCAAGTCACCTCAGGAAAGCTGCGAAGAGCTAGTGTATCGTGCCTCAGTGCTTGTGCCAGACGATTCTAGGTGAGAACTTCCCCATCCCGAGAGGGAGGGAATGGTTCACTTAGGGTCGTCCCGGGCAACAATGTAGGCCGATATTGGTCGACAAGGATCCCCGACATAAGTGACCGAAACTAGGAGCATCACTCTAGCCCGACACGATACCGAACCCCGATACGCATCATCCATCACGGTGTGTCGCCTGAGAGGGAGCCGCCCGACATGATCGTATCAGACGAGGGTCCTCGCACGATGCAATCCACCCGTCACGGCGAGTCTCCTGAGAGGGTGTGCCACCCGACACGGTTGTATCAGGCTAGGCTCCTACCCGGTATCAGGCTGGAGGGTCCGTTGTAGTCTGTCGTCTTTCTATATCAAGAAGGCGACATCTATCTTCATTATTTCAGTCATTTATTTCTTTTAGTTCTGCAATGTAACCAGAACCTTATTTGTTTATGGAAATAGAAGAGTTTAATCATCTGCTGCTTCATGTTTGGTACTTTTGTTGGATGATTGTTATGTTTAACATATGAACTCTAGCTTGCATGTTTGGATCGCATTTCGATTAGCTACCGAATCGTGTTTTCCCGTCGCAATAGCCTCGAGAGAGGGGTTGTGGCTCTAGTGTTCGGTCTGATTCTAGAGTACGAGAGTGCTCGGAATGAGAGTTGCTTTAGTAACCTCTCCACTCTAACTTAAGCCCAGCAACCTCAAGAGGGGTGTTGATGCTTGGTTAGAGGTACCCGCTTCGAGAGGAGGGGTACATGATGTTTCTGCTGCTGCTTGTTTTATCGAAGTTTTCCCCTTCGTACCTTACTTTAGCGCTAGTATTATCTCTCTATTTCCGTTGCACGAAAATCCCTAAAAACTGATAAATACTTAAAACCTTAATTTTTCCTCGTAGCTCCGACTGGAGGTAGATTTCTTTTGTTTTATCGATCTTATCTTGTTGTTCCCTTTGGGAATTTTACCATCTCTTTATCCTTGCCGGAGTGTAGCGTGTCGATTCCACGTTCTCAACACTACCACCCTTGTCCCTGTGTTCGACCCTGTATATCTACTTCGACCCCGTAAACAAAGTTGTGGGGGCCTAGAAGGTTTCGGGTTATAAATGTAAAAGCTCGACTACCTCAAATCCATTCCACTTTTGGACGCGCGATTTAGGCCGGTCAACTTTTTGGCGCTGTTGCCGGGGACAAGGCCAAATGACACTGTTGACGAATCTGAATCCACTAACTACACTCCAGTGCCTCAAGCTTAGTAATGAGTTTGACAACACTCTCTTTTTCTTTTCTTTTTGTTATTATTATTATTTTTACCTGAAACGAATAATTCGTATTATTGATAACATCTTTTCTAACTTGATTTTTTTTGTTTTATTTCAGCTACTCTGAAGAAAGGCATCATGTTCAATTAAACACCAACAACATCAAACATGCAGCCTTGCGATGAGCAACCTCTTTCCAAAGGTGAACGCTGAAGGAGAGCCATACCTTTCTTGAGCACCAGTCAAGGCCAAGACGAGCTTTCAAACCAACCAAACTTGGTTGGATAGTTATTTGCTTTTATAAAGATACAAGATACAATCATCAACCAACTGGCACAAAGTACGCTTCCCCATCCAGGAGTTCTGAACTCCATGCAGTTCCAGATGGAAAATTTGCAGACGTGCCAATGCCAGGTTGATCAACAGCTGGCTCAGATGGCTGATTTGATGAAGAACCCTTCAAGAAAGATGCTCACCAGTCTCGAATCTGCCAGAATGGTAGTACTGAGATCCGGGAAGATGGTGGAACGTAATGAGCAGGCCAGGTCGGCACCCGAAGCAAGGACTGTGGGTGTGAGTCCTGCAGAAGAAGAAAATCAACAAGCTGATGCCCGAGAGCCTGATCAGAAATCCTTCGAAGAGAGACCTGGTGGGAGAAACCCTTATGCTCCCAAGCTACCTTTTCCGTATAAACTGATAAAGGAACACCTGAAGAAGCGTCACGAAAAGTTCATGGAGTCGATCAAGAAACCTTATCTTGAAGTTCCCTTTCTGGATGCTTTGGAGGAGATGCCGACCTATGCCAAGTTTCTCAAGGATCTGATCACGAAGAAGAGGAGAGGAGGAAGGATTGAGACTGTGCATCTAGCAGCTGCATCCTCTGCTTTCGTAAATCCGAATCTACCCAAAAAAAGAGAGATCATGGGGCTTTTACAATCCCTTTTGCCATCGGAGATAACGTCGAGCGGAAAGGTCTTGCCGACTTAGGGGCTAGCATCAACCTCATGCCACTAAGCTTCGCGCAAAGATTAGGTTTAACCGAAATGGTTAGAACCAACATGAGGATCGAACTAGCTGATCATACATTCAAAAGACCCATCGGCATTGTTGAAGATGTGTCGATCAGGGTAGGTAACTTCTTCATTCCGTGTGATATAGTCGTCATTGACACCGTGGAGGACCCCCACTGCCCCATCATCTTTGGACATCCTTTCCTGGCTATAGGAAGGGCGTTAATCGATGTTTCTGAGGGGATAATCACACTGAGGGTCGGAAACGACCACCTAGACTTCAAGGTGAAGGAGGCGATGAGAGGACCTTCCCTGTCCGAGTCTGCTTGCTTTGCGGACAGCTACGACCGGTTTTGCGAGGAGATAGAAGAGGATATCTGGATAGTAGACCCCCTTGCGAGGGCGATAAGCTGTCAGGGTTATGACTTCAAAAATCCAGAAGTTGTAGAGTGTTTCAACCTTCTTAACCTGTCTGATGATGATTTGAGTGAAGAGGATGAGGTGGTGGAATCGGTCAAGTATGCCTCCCTTGAGGGGGAGCCGCAAGAAAAGGCATCCAGAGCAAAGCCTGAATTGAAACCGTCACTTGAGGGGCTGAAATACAAATTCCTAGATCAGGAAGAAAGAAACCCTGTCATCGTCAACGCCAATCTTTCAGAGAACCAGCTGGACCGACTTCTTGAGGAGTTAAGACTCCACCGTCGGGCTATAGGATACTCAGTAGAAGACATCAAAGGCCTTAGCCCTGCTTTATGCATGCATCGTATCAATCTGGAAGAATCTGCCAAGCCTCTGGCTCAACCCCAGAGGAAGCTGAATCAGATGCTGAAAGAGGTAATCAAGTTAAGGGATGCGGGGATCATTTACCCAATCAGCGATAGTAATTGGGTAAGTTCGATCCACGTAGTACCCAAGAAAGGCGGTATGACAGTGGTGAAAGGAGAACAGGGCGATGAGGTGGCGGTTAAGACCGTCACCGGATGGAGAATGTGCATTGATTACAGGAAGCTAAACCAAGCTACAAAAAAGGATCATTTTCCGCTACCTTTTATTGATCAAGTTCTTGAAAGATTAGCGCATCATGATTTTTTCTATTTCTTGGATGGCTTTTCAGGTTTTTATCAGGTCCCCATCTTGCCTGACGACCAAGAGAAGACAACCTTTACATGCCTCTATGACACCTATGCCTTCATACGGATGCCCTTCGGACTCTGCAACGCTCCCGCCACGTTTTAACGATGCATGATATCAATGTTTTTGGATTTTCTGGAAGATATCATAGAAGTTTTCATGGATGATTTTTCAGTCTTTGGAAAGGACTTTGATACCTGTCTGAAAAACCTATCTTTGGTTCTGCAAAGATGCGAGGAGAATAGTCTGGTTTTAAACTGGGAAAAGTGTCATTTTATGGTATGAGAGGGCATCGTTCTGGGGCATAATATCTCAAGGCATGGCATCGAGGTAGACACCAGCAAAGTTGAAGCAATATCTAAGCTTCCTCCACCGAAGTCCGTAACGGGGGTCAGGAGCTTCCTCGGGCACGCCGGCTATTACCGCAGATTCATAAAGGACTTCTCGAAGATTTCAAAACCTTTGTCCAACCTGCTGGTAAAAGATGTTGAATTTGTTTTCTCTAATGACTGTCTAACGGCTTTTCAGGCTTTGAAGAATGTGCTCGTATCACCACCCGTCCTCCAAGATCCAAATTAGGATTTACCATTTGAGCTTATGTGTGACGCCAACGACTATGCAGTAGGAGCGGTCCTGGGGCAGAAGAAAGATAAAAAGCACCACGTGATCTGCTACGCTAGTCGCACGTTGGACGAAGCCCAGGTAAATTATACAACCACCGAAAAAGAGATGCTCGTGATCATCTTCGCATTTGATAAGTTTAGGTCGTACCTCATTGGAGCAAAGGTCAAAGTATATACAGATCACGGGGCCATAAGATACCTAATGCAAAAGAAAGATACAAAGCCCAGACTGTTGAGGTGTGCCTTATTGCTACAAGAGTTCGACCATGAGATTATCGATAAGAAGGGAGCAGAAAATGTGGTCATTGACCACTTATCAAGGATCATAGCCGAAGGACAGGGAGGGTTGCCCATCGATGACAACTATGCCGATGAAGCTCTTATGTCAATAGAAACCAAGGAAAAGGACTTGTCCTGGTTCGCAGATATTTGCAACTATCTTTCCTGTGGAGAACTACCCCCTGACATTACCTACAATCAGAAAAAGAAGCTGTTCATGGATGTTAAAAATTACTATTGGGATGATCCTCTCCTTTTTAGAAGATGCGCTGACCATTTGTACAGGAGATGCATTCCTGAAGAAGAAACCCCGAACATTCTGAAGGAGTGCCACGCTTCCCCCTACGGGGGACACCTGGGTAGCGAAAGGACTGCTGCAAAAGTGCTACAATCAGGTTTTTACTTGCCCTCTTTATTCAAAGATGTTGCACAGTTCGTAAAAGTCTGTAAAGAGTGCCAGTCAACGGGCAATATAGGGCGAAGGAACGAAATGCCGATGGCGAATTGGATTGAAGTAGAGATCTTCGATGTATGGGGGATTGATTAAATGGGACCATTTCCCCCATCTAGGGGGTATCAATACATTCTAGTGGCGGTAGATTATGTGTTGAAATGGGTAGAAGTTGTAGCAACCCAAACATGCGACGCCAAGTCAGTAATCAAGCTATTCGAGATAATGATTTTTCCTCGATTCGGTGTACCACGCACTATAATAAGCGACAGAGGGTTGCATTTCAGAGAGAGACAGTTCAAAGCACTCCTATGTAAGTATGAAGTCAAGCACAAAATTGATACACCCTACCACCCACAAACTTCAGGGCAGGTAGAGGTTTCAAACAGACAAATTAAGCAGATCCTAGAAAAAACTGTCAGCCGAACAAGGAAGGATTGGTCTATGAAGCTTGACAATGCACTTTTGGCCTACATGACTGCCTACAAAATGCCCATTGGAACCACCCCCTACAAGCTGATCTATGGAAAATCCTATCATCTACCTCTTGAACTGGAACACAAGGCCCTTTGGGCAATCAAATTCTTAAACATGGACCTTGAGAAAGCTGGAGAAAAGAGATTTTTGCAGCTTCAAGAGCTTGAAGAGTTGAGGATGAACGCCTATGAGAATGCAAAAATCTACAAACAAAGGATGAAGGTGTGGCACGATGCCCACCTACGGCGAAAAGATGTAAGTGAAGGGGATAAAGTTTTATTATTTAAATCCTCCATTCATCTTTTTCCAGGAAAGTTACAAACAAGATGGTCAGGACCGTTCACTATATCGAAGATATACCCATCAGGAATGATGGAGCTTTACGACAAAGACGACCCGACCAAGGTCTTTCAAGTAAATGGGTATAGAGTAAAGCGGTACTATGAATATGAAGCTTTTGTCAGGAGGGCAGATGTCAACTTGCAGGATATGGGTACTGTCGAAGGCTGAAAGTGAAGAACCTATACCAGTCGAGTTGGTGACGCAAACTTCAGCGCTCCTTGGGAGGTAGCCTAAGTTTTCTTTCTTCCCTAGAGTAGGATGCATACTTCATCCTTGTAAAACAAACATTATGGACTGTAATAAGGCCTGAGTCAGAGCACGCACCGAGCGTACCGACTCTTCTGTTTTATGGGCCACCGCTCTGATTTATGAAGCATTGAGGAGTAATACTATCTGAGGTTGGGGACTCGACCCTAAGACGATGGTGTTTTGCCCGTCAATCGCCTTTTCTTTGCCTTGTTTTTAAGTTTTCTAGCCGCATATCTGTTATGACCCACGTTGAAGTTAGCCAGTAAATACCTCAATTAGCATAAACACCTTGATTAGTGTTGAGTATATTATTAAATAGCATGGTTAATCAAGATAAGCTATGTCATGAATCAATAGTTGATATTTACTCATATGCGATAATTGATGATGATATCAATGTTGATTATTAAGTTCATTAAGTTGAATTAAGTACTCACTGATGTGTTGAGTTCTTTGATCAAGTGAGACAGTATAATTAGCATGATTATTCTCTTTGAGATTGTAGTGGATTCTGTGCTTGGCAGTTTGCAAGAGAAATCACCTGATTTGGACTTTCGAGTCAATAGTTATGATCTTTTCCGATTCCAGGGTTAAAATTGCAAAATTTCCAAAACTTTTCTTTATAACCTTCGGTTATTTGTCCCTGTTAGTTATCCGTTTACATTTCTTTTGGTTGGAGGCGGCGCACAGGAGTGCAGCCCGCAGGGACGATCGCAGAAGGCGATCTCCGTTTTCCATAATTGTTCCAGGTTCCTTCTTCTCTTCTTCTTCCCTTCTTCTTTCCACCTTTCTTCTTCTTCCACCACCTACTCTTCCCACTCTTCCTGCCTTCTTAGCAAGCTGCCGCACAACAGCTTGGCTGCGGCAAGCTGTAGCTTGAGGCCAACGGCCGTGCCTAGCTGGGAGGAGGTAGATTTGAGGCGGCCAAAGCTCCTAATCAAGGATTTGGACCTCGGCTAGGAGGTTTACGCTGGAAATTTGCCATCAATTCAGCCCAAATCAATACCTAGTAGCCAATTCTAGTTGGACGTGAAACTCTGGTTCCGTGAATAGGAACAGTGAAAAATGTAATCAAAGGAAGAAGACAATAGAAATCCGCCCGGAAACAGGCCCTGGGCACATCTCCGGACGAATCCGGACAGTCCAAATCACTGTGAGTAGAATTTCATTTATTTATCATTAATAAACTCAGGCGTTTGAATATTTTCTGTTTTTTGCGCGAATTACGTTGATAACAGGTGTTATCAGGCGTAGGGTGGCGTTTGGCGTCGCCCGATTTTTTATTTCATAAATTGCCTCTAGACGCTGTTATATGATTAAATTTAGCAATTGATCAGTGTGGATTGAATCGGTTGATTTATATGGTTCATTGGAACCTAAATTGCTTATTTGAATGTTGAAATTAGAGATTCATGTCTGAAAATGGTATGATTTGGGTATGAACCCAGACAATGAAGATTTCTGATAAATTATCAGATGTACGATTTCAAAGTTGATATGAATAAATAAAATATGCATGAAAACCTTAATTGCATATATCTTTTGACGTTAATATGTGTAAATTGATATTTACATGAAATGGCACATTTCTCTGAAATATTACCAGAAATTTTCAAGTATTGTTATTAAATTGTGTTGTGATATGTAATTAACTCTTAATTGAGTTAAGTGATGCACAAACCAAGATTTGGGTTAATGTGCACGTTTTTCGAGAAATTTAGAGAATTGATAATTGTTGAGTATGATTCTCATATGTGAAGTAAATTTCTTTAATTTGTGCAATAAGATGTTCAATTGCGTAAATTTTCTATGTATGTGCCAAATTGAAATAAGTTGGGTTATTTATGCATTTCTAATTTGTTTGAATGCATGGTATGAGAATTTCTCAGAAATTACAATGATTTGAAATATATTGCTCTGTCAGTTTAGAATGACAATGTATTGTGATCTGATATGAAATCAGTAAATGTGATATTCCTGTTTAAATGATTATATGTTAATCAGTTAATAGACTTAGGTGCCCTAACACCGTAGAACCCCTTTGACAGATCTGCTTCTTAGGGGTGAAACTCGTGTTGCAACATTATCCGTGCGATGTCATGGAGACACGAGGATAGAGAGGCAGTGTCCAACAATAACGCGTGCGATGTCACGGTGGCACTGGAGAAAATTGGGGGTTATTGCAACAAGATCCGTGCGATGTCATGGAGGTAACCCCGTGAGACTCTCCGCTTGTGTACTCAGGTTAGAGGAGGAGTCTAGAGCACTCGATGTAGTGCAGTGAGGCCGATGAGCCTGGGGTCCTGTGGCAGAGCAGGGCTGGCGTCAGACTTAGCATTTCCCGGGTGTGTCGCTAAGTCTTGTACGGTGGGATCGTAGTTCGCTACGGATCTTCATATGCAGGGTACACTGCATATGATTAGGGCATAATAATAATAATATAA
Source organism: Alisma plantago-aquatica (assembly GCA_963693085.1). Taxonomy (NCBI): domain Eukaryota; kingdom Viridiplantae; phylum Streptophyta; class Magnoliopsida; order Alismatales; family Alismataceae; genus Alisma; species Alisma plantago-aquatica. The sequence continues at coordinate 910,361,529 of OY856409.1, forward strand.
ATTGCTACTCATATAGGATCACAGTAAATTTAAGTATTCAAACTTTGTGCTATTTCTTTATATCTGTTTATCTGTTCAAATTATCTGTTATTGCATGGAAATGTGATTATATTCTGCAAATATGTTATGTTAATATTACTACCCTGCTTAGTACTGCATTTATGTTTAATTTCAATTTATAAACCTGATGAGTTGTTTAGTGATAGCTAAATGAAATGCTATTCACTGAGCGAGTAGGCTCATACCTCTACTCAAAACATTTTCAGGTCATCATCAGCAGCAGGAATCTGAAGGATCCTTTCATCCTAACACTTAGTTTGTAGAAGGTATATGTAGTTAGTAGTTAGAGGTCTCTTAGTCCTTTCCCCTCGATCCTTGGGACAGGGTGTGGGTGAGAGAGAGTATGTTTGTGGAATGTGTATAAAGATGTAAATTAACTGTTATGTTTACTTTCTGTTAAACAATGTTACATGTTGTAAACTTTGTTTATGTTCTCTAGCCAGGTTAATTGAAATGCTTCCGCAATAGTTTATTGTGTTTTAGTTTACAGCAATAATCCAGATATCATTACGAGGTTTTAAAAAGAAAAAGTTTTCAGCGATTTGTTTATGTGATAATCCCTCCGTCGCGCCCTAATCTCGTGATTAGTGGTTAGTGTAAGATCGGGGTGTGACAATATCAGACTTGTATCTCCTCTTTCTAACCGTGTCGGGCAGCAGCTCAACCGGCATGCTGAACGCGCTGGGCATCTCGGGCACCACAAGGGCCGTGACGGATGGCATCCCTGGGCGGCGTGCACCCGTGTACTGGGTATCATGCAAAATGAGTAATTGCCCTTGATTAGACGGATGGACTGCCCATATTGGGAATAGCCTGTCTTAACGGCCGACGCACACCCTGGATTTACCCGTTTTACCCCCAGTTGAGATTGCTATATATAGTACGGAGAGTTCACCGTGTCGGGCTACTACGTTACTCTCCTAGCCACCTGTATCATGCAGTAATTTCTCCCTTTGCTCGTATGTCGGCCAGCTAGCTTCTGCTCTCGTGTCGAGCGAGAGTTTCAGAGAGTAAAGGTATAGCCCGACAACCTGTTTGCCCGACACAGTTTCATATCATGCACAGCGTATCAGGTTGACGAATTTAGTTGATTTTTCTTGTATCGCCCGTCATGTATGAAGCACAACACGTCTACCGATCGCGTTTGCCCGATACACCATATCGGGCGACATGATTTTCCGTCGAGAGGTCCTATCGGGAAGTTGTTTCATGCGACCATATCGCCCGACACACCCATGTCGGGCAGCCTATTGTGACGCGCAGCTCTCTCCGTATCATCCAATCTTGTATTGCCTTGGATTTTCTTTTGATGGACAATACCCAAACTTTGCAACGAGACAAGTTTTATCGAGATATCAGTTCTTCCTACCTAACGTTTAAATGATCAATGAACTTGATAACAGGTATGGCTAATACACGGCAAACCTCCAGACGAGTTGACAAACACATTAGAAGAATCGACACTGCGGCCGCAGCTGAAGCAACAACAGTCAGACAGAAATGCCAGAATCCCGAGACAGTTGGGCCACCACCCGCTGAAAAGAGAGCAAGGGAAGTTCATTTCCTTATCATAGTCTGTCTTCTGCAGTGGTTTAGGACCATCTCCAAAAGAGAAAATCAGTGGAAGTCCTCCTCCAGTGGCCCCTGGATTGAATATGGGTATTTTGGGCCCAACAGTCGTGAAGCCACCTTCATCATAAGGAAGGTATCTTCTTCTGATATAGTATCCACAAGTGTTTTCAAAAGCTCTATGTCTATAATAGGCCGGTTATCATTGTCATAATATGCACGTGCCTAGTGCTTCCTTCTTGAGAGCTTTGCACTTGTTCTGGCTGCATCCTCCTGGGAAAGAAAATGGACTCAGGTGGACTGAAACTGGGATTGACGATCATTCCTTTTGTTCATGTTCACAACGGAAGTATCTTAAAGTCTACCAGGTTTAAGGGGATGCCAAATAATTTTGGGAGCTTCCATCAAATAAGGAGAGGCCTGACCAACTCTGACAGCAAATAAGGGGAACGTATGGCAGCTTCTCCATGGCACAAGCGCGATCACCAACTAACCCTCACTGGGTTAACATTACCTTACCTTGTCTTCTTCACTACTCTGGGACAGAGTGTGGAGTAAGTTTGGGGGGGGTACCCATGTACCAGTGAGGGAGGTATAAAAATATTCTTCTTCAACTCCACCCTTTGTGTTATTTTGTTCATCTCTTATATCATGTGTATGTATCCATGCTCATATAAAATTTTCTTATCATGTTCCCTTTCATATGTACAAAGTCACTATATTAGTAAAAACCTGATTCAACTTCTTGCCAGTTTGTTTTCTATGTGCCCAACGAGATGCAAGTTTTGGTATATCTTTCTGATAATGCAGCCTCAAATGACAAAAGACTACGTTTTTCCACGCCAAAAATTTTGTAAAAATAATAATCTCGCAAACAGCTAAGAGACGAGTATGGAGAAGGAAAAAGCTACCCAAACAGCAAAAATCCCTCTTGTTTTCCCCTACCCAACAAAAATCCCAAAAAGAGAAAGTAGCCTTATGAGAGTGAATAAAAGCATGAGAGTTGTGCCCAATAAAAGAAAATAAAAAAAAATATATACATACTTGTTTTTCAAAAGTACCCATCTTTAGGCATGGTAGATCTGGGGCAGTGGTACGTAGGATGTGAAATCACTGCTCTAAAGCCAACTGGCTTGGACTGCAGGGACCACTTGCCCACTAACGGACCCGTACCTGGATGGACTGATGGGAAACAAGGAAAAACCCAAAAAGCCTTAGTCTACCCAATACACAACTTTCTGCCCCTAAAGCTATTTGGTGTGAAAGCTAACTTCGGAATCATGCACCAAAGTCTCACTGAAGCTGTAGAGAAAAATTTTACTGAAATAATAAGGCAGGGAATGCAAGGTCTTTTATTCGTAGTAGGGCAGTATTATCTCTAAAGACATCGCGATACTTGTCTTACCTCTAGCCCTGAAAGCTACACCGCGCAAGAAGGAGCATCACAAAATAAAGTTTAAATATTGATTGAGGACAATCAAAATGCTAAGTTTGGGGGAGTTGATAACACCAAATTTTGTGATGTTTTTGACCCTTATTTTGTTATCAAAACTACCCTTTTAAACTGATTTCCTCTCTTTTTATATGTACTTTTGCAATAACAGGCCAAAATATGCTCTTAATTCAATATTTCCATCTTTTGCAGAGTTTTCCTCCAATTATGACCCATTTGTCATCAATAAGGCCCGTCCCGGCCCACAAACATGATTCCACCTACATCAGCCTTCCAGTCGGCCGATACGCACACTGCCCGACAGGGGTAGCGCAATACACAGACATGTGACATGAGGATGCCGCGCAAGGAGGGACTAACAGACGACACGCCTATCTACCCGACAGGGAGCCGGGCTCGCCACGACAACCAAAGCTTGTCGCGCGACACAGGCCACCCATCGGCAGGCGCCGCTCGTCACGTCCATCGACAGCCGACATCCTTGTGTCGGGCGATACTGATATCGGCCGTCCACTGACTCCGCGGTAATAAGAGCTAAGCAAGAACATGTGGCGCCCTGAGTGCCATAACTTCCTCAACCGCTGCATATAAATAGCAGATACAGGAAGCCGAAAAGACAGGTCAGAACCCTTCGCAAGTCACCTCAGGAAAGCTGCGAAGAGCTAGTGTATCGTGCCTCAGTGCTTGTGTCGGGCGATTCTAGGTGAGCACTTCCCCATCCCGAGAGGGAGGGAATGATTCACTTAGGGTCATCTCGGGCGACACTATAGGCTGATATCGGCCGACAAGGATCCCCGACATAAGTGACCGATACTAGGAGCATCGCTCTAGCCCGACACGATACCGAACCCCGATACGCATCGTCCGTCACAGCATGTCGCTTGAGAGGGAGCCGCCTGACATGATCGTATCGGATGAGGGTCCTCGCGCGATGCAATCCGCCTTTCACGGCGAGTCACCTGAGAGGGTGTGCCGCCCGACACGGTTGTATCGAGCTAGGCTCCTGTCCGGTATCGGGCTGGAGGGTCCGTTGTAGTCTGTCGTCTTTCTATATCAAGAAGGCGACATCTATCTTCATTATTTCAGTCATTTATTTCTTTTACTTCTGCAATGTAACCAGAACCTTATTTGTTTATGGAAATAGAAGAGTTTAATCATCTGATGCTTCATGTTTGGTACTTTTGTTGGATGATTGCTATGTTTAACATCTGAACTCTAACTTGCATGTTTGGATCGCGTTTTGATTAGCTACCGAATCGTGTTTTCCCGTCGCAACAGCCTCGAGAGAGGGGTTGTGGCTCTAGTGTTCGGTCTGATTCTGGAGTACGAGAGTTCCTGGAATGGGAGTTGTTTTAGTAACCTTTCCACTCTAACTTAAGCCCATCAACCTCGAGAGGGGTGTTGATGCTTGGTTAGAGGTACCCACTTCGAGAGGAGGGGTACAGGATGTTTCTGTTGCTGCTTGTTTTACCGAAGTTTTCCCCTTCATACCTTACTTTAGCGCTAGTATTATCTCTCTATTTCCGTTGCATGAAAATCCCTAAAAACTGATAAATGCTTAAAACCTTAATTTTTCCTCGTAGCTCCGATTGGAGATAGATTTCTTTTGTTTTATCGATCTTATCTTGCTGTTCCCTTTGGGAATTTTACCATCTCTTTATCCTTTCCGGAGTGTAGCGTGTCGATTCCGCGTTCTCAACACTACCACCCTTGTCCCTGTGTTCGACCCCGTATATCTACTTTGACCCCGTAAACAAAGTTGCGGGGGGCTAGAATGTTTCAGGTTATTAATGTAAAAGCTCGATTACCTCAAATCCGCTCCACTTTTTGGACGCGCGATTTAGGCCGATCAGTAAGTCCTTGGTAAGGTTGAAGACTCTTTGTATTGGATAGATCTATTCACCCCCTCCCCTCTAGAGCTTCTAATCACCCATCTAGGATCCAACAATTAGTATCAAAGTGGGTCTTCTCCAAGCATACTTCCACAAGTAGGAGAAGATGTGTGACTACCAAGGAGGGAGATACCTTCCAATATTTCATGGGAGCAATTTCCTCTATTGGAGAAGAAGGTTTCAATTCTACATCCAAGGATCAAGTATTGAGATGTGGCAAATGGTGAATAGCCCATACATGCTACCAAAGACAAAGATTGAAGAATGGGATGAAGATACCTTGAAGAAAGCAACCTTGAATGCTAGAGCCATGCACATCCTCTATGCCTCCATGACCCCCACCGAGTTCAACCGGATCTCTTCATGTGAAATAGCCTATGAGGTATGGAGAAAGCTTTGCATCACTTATGAAGGGACAAATCAAGTAAAGGAAAGCAAAGTCTACATGATCAAAGGGCTGTTTGAGAACTTCAAGATGGGAAAAGAGGAGAGGATAGCCAACATGTACTCAAAGCTCAACACCATTTTGAATGGTCTTGTTGTTCTAGGACATCCTATGTCTAGTGGAGAGATCAACTCAAAGATCCTTAGAACTCTCCCCAAGAGATGGGAACCCAAGGTGACTTCCATTGAAGAAGCAAGGTCTCTTAGGGATATGCCTATTGAAGAGATCATTGGAAATCTACAAGCACATGAAGCCACACTTGACAAGAGGGAGGAAGTAGAAAGATAAGAAGAGAAAGAACTCAAAATAATGAAGAAGGCTGAAATGAAGGCTCAAATCAAGGCTATTGTTGATCAAACCTCTCCATCCTCTAAAGTTGAAGAAGATGCTATGTACTCCAAAGGTATATCCTACAAAGGCAAGTCCTCCTCCATCCGGTGCTTCACATGTGGAAAGAAGGGTCACTACAAGGAAGATTGCCCACAAGACAAAAAGACCTATCTTCACAAGAAGAAGGAGAAATGGCACTCAAGCTCAAGTGGCTCCTCCAACTTAAGCTCAAGTGAAGATTCAAGTGAAGGATCAAGATCAAGCTCTAGTGATGAAGGAGAATGTCATTTTGCTCTTATAACATCAACAAGTGAGGTAAATCTAAACTCTTTAGATAAAGAATCCTTGATTGCTATTATTCATGATACTTGTGCCTCTCTTAAGTCTTCTAAAAAGAAAAAGAAAAAGCTTGCTAGAATTGTTGATAATTTGTATGTAGAACTAGATGATCTTGAACATACTAATTCTTGCTTGCTTGGTGATAAAAATGCTTGTCTTAGCCAAGCAGACTCTCTTAAACTTGAAAATGCTAGTTTGCTTGATAAGATTAGATTTCTAGAAGCTCAACCTCTCATGCCTAATTCTAATGAAGAGCATACTTTAATTATTGATTCTCTCATGCATGATATTGATGTTCTTAAATCTGAAAACAATGATAAAGATTTTGCTTTGCAAGAATTAGAAACAGAAAATGCCTCATTGCTTGCTAAAATAAATGTGCATGAATCTTGTTCTAGTTCTACTAGTAGAGAGAATGATGTTGCTGATCTTCATATTGATAGAGATTCTTATTTAATTAAATCTCTTTGCTTAGAAAATGATCTTTTGCATGCTAGAGATAATATCAATCATTTGTCTTCTACTATTACTTCTCTTAAGCATGATAATGAAAGCTTCAGATCCACTTTGCAAAGATTCTTAGTTGGTAAAAAGAGTTTTAATGACATCCTACATCATACTACCAAACAAATTGGTAGACATGGTTTAGGGTATGATAGTAGTCAAGGGAACAACAAAGATAAAGGACCTCCAATATTGCATGGAGAATCCTCTCGTTCCAAGACTATGGGCACATGCAACTATTGCAATGATTTTGGTCATTATTCTACTTGTTGTCCTTTTAGGAAAGCACCCAAGAGCAATAGGACTTGGGTTGCTAAACTAACTCCTCCGAACCCAAAAATATGATTGGGGACCATTTCATCTTTCTTTTTGTAGGTACTTGCAAATGGATTGACTTGAGATATTGAATTGCAAATTGACTTGTCAATCCACATGAAAGAAGAAATGTGAGATGTGTAGAGGGTGACAACAAGTGGAAAAGGAATGGTAAGAACAAAGGTAATGTTTTTCTTGCTTATAACCAATCCTAACTTGTTTTGTCAAGATGGTATGCACTATACATATGGTTTTTGAGTCAAAAGTGGTATCTTGTGATTCTCTTAACACTCTTTCTCAAAACCTATTTCTAATGCTTCTATAGTGCATTACGAATTTGCTTAGACATGTTTGGATATGGTTTGTATATTTAGCATGCCTTTAAATATGTTTTTATGAAATATATTTGCTTTTGACAGCTGCTCTGTTGGTCGAGTTTTCCCTGTTTGAAACTCGACCGATAGGCACCAATGGGTGTTGCCAACAGCTGTCATCAGTCGAGTTGTCAATGCACAGAACTCGATTGATAACACTGTGTACAGAATACATAGTTGGCTTATTGAATGAGAATTTCCCTCTCAACTAGATCTTCTCAACCAATAGCTTTATTCTTTGGCACTCTCATTTGGTACCTTTATATATGCATATTGCCATGTTCTAAATTGCCTATATTGCTTACAACTCTATCTCTCTAATTGCTCTAAATTGGTATATCTATATCTTGCGATTACTTTCTTTGAGTTGTTTTGTAGGTTTTGATGATGATCTCTTTGGATCTCTTGGTTGTGTCTAAAAATTGCTTCTGTTGTGCTCTATCTTGTTACATCTATCTAGGTGTATATCTTGTTTTGATACAACCTTGAGGTTCTTAGTGGTGATCATCTTTTGGTAATGATGCATATTTGTATGCGAGTTATATCCTTTCATGCTTCTAAAATTGCATATCTCTTTGTTTGGATATATCTCTACATCAACTCATAGCTTGATTTATCTTGTGTATCTTTTGGTATCTCTTTCTATGATCTAGATCCTACTAGCAGTCCTAACTTGTGATATCATCTACTAGTAGTTCATATACATGTAGTTCTAACCTTATTTATAATTGGCATCTTTGCTCATCTATATGCTATGCTTGTATCTTGTCTCATACATGCTCAAGCTTGTTTCTTGAATTGCATATCTAGTATTGTTATGACCCACGTTGAGGTTAGCCAGTAAATACCTCAAATTATGTGAAACACCTCAATTAGTGCTAAGCACCATGTTAAACCGCATGGTTAATCAAGATAAGTTACGTCATGAATCAATAGTTGAATTTGAGTCATCAGAGGTAATTAATGATAATAGCAACGTTGATCATTAAGTTAATTAAGTTGAATTAAGTATACAGATTTGATTAGTGTTTTGGTCAAGTGTTACTAGTTGATTAGCATGTTTTCATGCCTTGAGAAGGTAGTGGATTTTGCGCTTGAGAGTTTGCAAAAAAAATCAGTTGATTTGGACACTCGAGGTGAGAGTTATAACATTTTCTAGAAACTTGGATCTAGTTAGCAATTTTTTTTCCAAGTATTTTGGCTATTTCTTTTCCTTACCTCCTTTTATTGGGTCGGCTACTTATTTTTTTTCCTTCCCTTATCTTCTTCTCTCGACCGCTTCCAGAACCAGACATTTGCGATTGAGCGGATGCCCGATAGAACAGGACCAGCCGCTAGGCGGCGCCCTAGCAGCCCACCCAGCGGCCGATCTAGGGCTTGGTAGCCCCTTCCAGCAACGCTTATTCCGCCGCCATTCCTCCTTTCTCCCTTTCCTAGCTCGCCCAAACTGCAGCTTCAACCAGCCCTAGCGGCACCCTGACCTGCAGGTTGTTGCAGTAGATCGCCTGACCAGCTAGGAGTTGAGGGTGCGGCGCCTTTAGCTCAGGAAGCACCTCCATACGCCAAGGAACGATGACTTTTCTTCCTCCACTCCACCCGCCCTAGCCCTAGCTGCTGCCCTGCAACCTTGGCCGGCGGCCAAGCTGCAGTTGCAGCCGCTGCTCATGGCCAGGGGCCATCGTGGGCCGCCCAGTAAAGAGAAAGTGATCTCTTGATCTCAAATCTCGGGATCCAGGATTTGCAACCATAGCCACAGCTAGCGATGACCACCTAGGGTGGTGCCCCATTAAGCAGGTAGCAGCTGCTACGTGAAGCTGCATCTAGAGGTGCTTGGGCGCAGCTAGTATCATGGAGTTTGATGCCTTTGACTCCAAATTTGAGGACCAAGCAAGGTTTGCAACTATTCGCTATGATTCAGCCGGCAATTTTGCACCTTCCGGCAACCTGTGCTTGAATGCGTTTGGTTTCTGTTCGCAACAGGTTGGGAACAAAGAATTCTAAGGAAGAAGACGAACCCGTTGACGCCCAGAAACTGGTCCTTGGACGCATTTCCGGACGAATCCGGATAGTCCAAATCGCTGTGAGTAGAATTTCATTCATATATCATTAATAAACTCAGGCGTTTGAATATTTCCAGTTATGTGTGCGAATTACGCTGATAACAGGCGTTATCAGGCGTAGGGCAGCGTTTGGCGTCGCCCGACTTTTTATTTCATAAACTGCTTCTAGACGCTGTTATATGATTAAATTTAGCATTTGATCAGTGTGGATTGAATCGGTTGATTTATATGGTTCATTGGAACCTAAATTGCTTATTTGAATGTTGAAATTAGAAATTCATATCTGAAAATGGTATGGTTTGGGTATGAACCCAGACAATAGGGATTTCTGATAAATTATCAGATGTACGATTTCAAAGTTGATATGAATAAATAAAAATATGCAATAAAACCCTAATTGCATATATCTTTTGACGTTAATATGTGTAAATTGATATTTACATGAAATGGCACATTTCTCTGAATTATTCCAGAAATTCTCAAGTATTGTTATTAAATTGTGTTGTGATAGGTAATTAACTTTTAATTGAGTTAAGTGATGCACAAACCAAGATTTGGGTTAATGTGCACGTTTTTCGAGAATTTTAGAGAATTGACAAATGTTGAGTATGATTCTCGTATGTGAAGTAAATTTCTTTAATTTGTGCAATAAGATGTTCAATTGCGTAAATTCACTATGTATGTGCCAAATTGAAATAAGTTAGGTTATTTATGCATTTCTAATTTGCCTGAATGCATGGTATGAGAATTTCTCAGAAATTACAATGATTTGAAATATATTGCTCTGTCGGTTTAGAATGACAGTGTATTGTGATCTGATATGAAATCAGTAAATGTGATATTCCTGTTTAAATGTTTATATGTTAATCAGTCAATAGACTTAGGTGCCCCAACACCGTAGAACCCCATTGCGCGGTCTGTACCTTTGGGGTGAAACGATCGATCTAGCCTTGTGCCTAGATGGTCGGCGACCAGTGTTCAACAATAATCCGTGCGTGTGTCACGGTGGCACTGGAGTAATATAGGGGTTATTCAACAATAATCCGTGCGTGTGTCACAGTGGTAACCCAGACCCTCCGACTGTGCACTACAGGTTGCGGGAGGAGTCTAGAGCACTCAGAGTTAGTGCAGTGAGGCCCTTGAGTGCCTAGGAAGTGCAGTGAGGCCCTTGAGAGCCTGAGAGTGCAGACAGGCCCTTGTGCGCCTGAGAGTCCTGTGCAGACCAGGACGGACAGTCAGACTTAGCATTTCCCGGGTGTGTCGCTAAGTCTTGTACGGTGGGATCGTAGTTCACTACAGATCTTCATATGTAGAGTGTGCTGCATATGTTTGGGGCATAATAAAATAAATATGTAATCATATAGGATCACAGTAAATTAATATATCCGAACTTTTGTGCCAAATCATTATATATGTTTATTGGTTTAAATTATTTGTTGTTGCATAGAAATGCGATTATATTCTGTAATCTGCTATGTCATTAGAACTGCCATGTTTGTACTGTATTTATGTTTATTTAAATTTTATAAACCTGATGAGTTGTTTAGTGATATCTAAGTGAAATGCTATTCACTGAGCGAGTAGGCTCATACCTCTACTCAAAACATTTTCAGGTCATCATCAGCAGCAGGAATCTGAAGGATCTGTTCATCCTAACGCTTAGTCTGTAGAAGGTATATGTAGTTAGTTTAGTTAGAGGTCTCTTAGTCCTTTCCCCTCGGTCCTTGGGACATGGTGTGGGTGAGAGAGAGTATGTATGGCGAATGTGTATAAAGATGTAAATTAACTGTTATGTTTACTTTCTGTTAAACAATATTACATGTTGTAAACTCTGTTTATATTGCTAGTCAGTTTAATAAAAATGCTTCCGCAGTTTGTTTAGATTTAGTTTATAGAATAAATCAGATTATCTTTTTAATGTCTTGAAAATGTTTTAAAATCTCAAAATGGGTTGGCTTGTGTGTAATCCCTCCGTCGTGCCCTAATCTCGTGATTAGTGGGTAATGCGAGATCGGGGTGTGACATCTTGGTATCAGAGCATAGGTTGAGTATGCAGTTACTCTAAGTCAAGGTCAGGGGACGATAAGAGACCAATAGGATTAGGACTTAGGTGTCTTCCTTCTAACTGCAATTTTATATCAGGAAATGTTCTGTTATAGTATTGCAGATGGCAGGAAGAGGACGTGGTCATGAGAATCAAGTTGAGAGTTTAAGCTGAGTCATCAGGGATCATTAGGATCAAAAGATAGAGTTATAATTAAGATGGATATGAAATGATGTGTTTTTAGCTCTGGGAGGTCTGAGTGTTTAGATGCCCGGGCCAGGTGTCTGAGTACTTAGATTGACCAGTATCAAGCTACTCTGTCTATTCTTCTCTGAATACCCTGGCCAGGTATGCAGAGGAAGGATAGGCTAGAGAAAAAAACCCTAGAAATCTTAGGGTTATGAGATAAGAAATCAATGTAGAAATAAGAGATTAAATATATGATGCAATACAATTCTTGTTTTATATTGCTTATTTGATTGGAAATTACTAGAAATGCTCTTATATGCATGAAATTAGATTTTCAGTTTGTAAAGTAAACATGATTCTTTTATGTTGTTGTGTGTTATGAAATGATTTATTTATTGGTTATATTCTTTGTATCAAGTAGATTAGACGATTGTTTAAATGAAATTTCCCTAAATGGATATTCTTTTCGCATGTATGAGATTAATAGGAGTTGGTTAATCCTGAGTAGCTCTTGGCTTCAGGACTACAGGTTCGGCCTGGTCCGACTGACAGGATGCGTTACTGGGATCTAATGACTCCTATTAACAGTATAATAAGAATAGACTCTGGATAATTTAAACCCGCATCATAGTGAGAATGTACATACGTTAAGATGTTGAAATGTAAGAGAAAGATTAGAACATCTAAGAAGTAGCTGGAATTGATATCGGAGACCCAACGTTGAAGCCTCATATGAGAAATCTTTAGTTGGAAATAAAGAAACACGATATAAGGTTCATATGAAATTTAATGATTTGTATTATGTGAACCCTAAATATGAGAATATAGAAAAGATACGAGGAAGGTATGCAAGGTCTAAGATAGTAAAAAATTAATCATGAGTGGATCATGTAATAGAGTAAAATATTTTTATGTACTCCAAGGCAAAGGGAAAATAGAAGAAAATAGTTGAGTATACAATAAGTACATAGAAATAAAGAGTCTTATGTAAATCATAAGACCAAGACAAGAAACTTAGTTGGATTAAAAGAAATGTTAAAAAGGATGACCTTGATTAAGGAATGAGGATTACATGACATAATTGAGAGTATGGCATGTATATCTTTATTATAAAGTTTAGTGCACTCATACATACTATCTTTGGATTCTAAGTCTCTATAGACTAACAAATTAGTTTTTAAAATAAAGAACAAACACATAACTTAGAAAATGAATGCATGATATAAGAATTTCTCAGTATTTACAATTATTTTAAGTACACTGTTCTGACAGTTCTAGAATGATATCATATTGTGATTTGAACTGCAATCAAGTGAATGAGGTAATCGAAACCCTAAGGATAGGGTGTTCAATGAATCAAGTATTTTGATATCAAAATTCTCAGTATAAGATGTGTGATGCTTAACAGTTCAATTGCACGATTTTAGTGTATAAAGTGCCAAATTGACATGCATTCTGTTTATTTGAGAATTCCAGTCTGCCTGCATGCATATTGATATTGATTTCTCAGTAAATTACAAGTGAAAATGTAATTAGATTATTTAAGAATTTGAAATCTGCATGCATGCTTATTATGTTGAATCTCTTGATATTTGCAATACCTGAATATATGGCTTGTCCAGTTTGAAATGATATTCATGTTACGTTATAAGCTTCCATTAAATTGAAGAGATATCATGGAAATACCAAAGTCCAGAACAAATAAGAGAAAGGAAATTCCAGTGATAAGATAAGGAAGAAATTAGTAAACTTATGAGATCTAAAGTTTGAATTTCAAACTAAGGGAACATAGTCACATCACAATAACACTATGTTATTGATAAGGACCAAACCCTAGAATGTTTAGGGTTGTAGTAGTTCAAGGGATATCACCAGTGATTTGACCTTGAATACTAGCATCCTTATAAAACAAAATCATGAGATTTGCTATGAAAGGTAGCTAATCTAAAAAGTAGATAAACAATATGAAAATGACTTAGAGAAAAGAGTAAGATATAAATTTGAAATGTAACAATAAGTAAGTAGCATAGAATGAGGAGTATTACCTGATACATGATCTGAAGTTAGCTGTTGTAGTTCATGCTCTTAAGACATGGCGTCACTATCTTTATGGTGAGACATGTCAGGTGTTTACAGATCATAAGAGCTTAAAATATATCTTCACTCAGAAGGATCTGAATCTTAGATAGCGCAGATGGTTAGAATTGATCAAATATTATGATGTGACCCTAGATTATCATCCTGGTAAGATAAATGTGGTAGCAGATGCCCTAAGCTGGAAGTCTAGTTTTGTAGCTGATGCATTCTCTATTGCATGTTTCGAGAGAGACATGCTAGTAGAAATGTGAAAGTTAAACTTAGAGTTAGGGGTGACAGAGTAGAGTGGTTTGATTTCACAGATGCAAGTCAAACCTACTTCTTATGATCACATCAAGGAACTACAGTAGGGTGATAGTGAGTTACATCAGATCATGCATGACATGACATGGGGAAAAGACCAGAGTTCATGTTTTCAGATGATGGTGTGTTGTATCAGCGTGACAGGTTGCATGTACCTCGAGATAATGATTTGAAAGAAAAGATTCTTGAGGAAGCACATGCATCAATGTATGCCATGCATCCAGGCAACACTAAGATGTTCAGGAATCTCAAGGAGTTGTACTGGTGACCTGATATGATAAAGGATGTAGCTGAGTATGTGACTAGGTGCACTGTGTGTGTCAACAGGTTAGGACTGAGCACCAGAAACCTGTAGGTATATTGCAATCTCTTTCTATGCCTGAATGGAAGTGGGAACATATCACAATGGATTTTGTGATAGGGTTTCCCATGACACCTAGAGGTTGTGACTCGATATGAATGATTGTGGATAGACTAATTAAGTCTGCTTACTTTCTTCATGTCAAGTCAACCTTTGATGTCTCAAAATTGGCTAAGATATACATGGATGAAATAGTTAGGTTCCCTGGTATTCCAGTTTCAACTATATCAGATAGAGATCCTAAGTTCACATCCCGGTTGTGAAATTAGTTGCATCGAGCTTTGGGAACAAAGTTGAGGTGCAGTACAACCTTTCACCCGCTGACAGATGGTCAATTTGAGAGGACCATTCAGACTTTTGAGGACATGCTGAGAGCATGTGTCTTGCATTTCAGTGGAAGTTGCAAAGAACACTTAAGCCTTATAGAGTTTGCATACAACAATAGTCACCATTCCAGTCTTGGTATGGCCCCGTATGAAGATCTGTATGGTAGAAAGTGTAGATCACCCATATGTTGGTATGAGGTTGGTGAAAAGTAGATTCTTGGACCCGAGATAGTGGATTTGACCACTGAAAAGATTACTGTGATCAAAGAACAGTTGAAAGTTGCACAGGACAGTCAGAAGAGTTATGCTGAGAAAAGACGTAGACCTCTTGAGTTGGAGGTTGGTGATGAAGTATATTTGAAAATTTTACCATGGAAAGGAGTATGAGGGTTGGTAAGTCAGGTAAACTGACTCCTAGGTTTATGGGCCTATATCCTATCATTGAGAGGATTGGACCTGTAGCCCATAAGTTGGATTTGCCATTCGAGTTGCTCAATTCACATGACGTGTTCCATGTATCAATGTTGAAGAAGTGTTACCCTGGTACAGAAAAGATAGTTGACCCAGAACCTGCACAACTCAGATCAGATGTGTCCTATGTTGAGGGACCAATTCGAATAGTTGATCGAAGAATCAAGAAACTCAAGAATCGTGAGATACCATTAGTGAAAGTTCTGTGGAGGAATCATAATCTAGAAGAAGCTACGTGGGAGCTTGAATCTGAGATGCGTAACAAGTTTCCTTTTCTTTTAGGAATTTCAGGACGAAATTCTTATAAGGGAGGGAGATTGTTATGACCCACGTTGAGGTTAGCCAGTAAATACCTCAAATTATGTGAAACACCTCAATTAGTGCTAAGCACCATGTTAAACCGCATGGTTAATCAAGATAAGTTACGTCGTGAATCAATAGTTGAATTTGAGTCATCATAGGTAATTAATGATAATAGCAACGTTGATCATTAAGTTAATTAAGTTGAATTAAGTATACAGATGCGATTAGTGTTTTGGTCAAGTGTTACTAGTTGATTAGTATGTTTTCATGCCTTGAGAAGGTAGTGGATTTTGTGCTTGAGAGTTTGCAAAAAAAATCAGTTGATTTGGACACTCGAGGCGAGAGTTATAACATTTTCTAGAAACTTGGATCTAGTTAGCAATTTTTTTTCCAAGTATTTTGGCTATTTCTTTTCCTTACCCCCTTTTATTGGGTCGGCTACTTATTTTTTTTTTCCTTCCCTTATCTTCTTCTCTCGGCCGCTTCCAGAACCAGACATTTGCGATTGAGCAGATGCCCGATAGAACAGGACCAGCCGCTAGGCGGCGCCCTAGCAGCCCACCCAACGGCCGATCTAGGGCTTGGTAGCCCCTTCCAGCAATGCTTATTCCGCCGCCATTCCTCCTTTCTCCCTTTCCTAGCTTGCCCAAACTGCAGCTTCAACCGGCCCTAGCGGCACACTGACCTGCAGGTTGTTGCAGTAGATCGCCTGACCAGCTAGGAGTTGAGGGTGCGGCGCCTTTAGCTCAGGAAGCACATCCATACGCCAAGGAACGGTGACTTTTCTTCCTCCACTCCACCCGCCCTAGCCCTAGCTGCTGCCCTGCAACCTTGGCCGGCGGCCAAGCTGCAGTTGCAGCCGCTGCTCATGGTCAGGGGCCATCGTGGGCCGCCCAGTAAAGAGAAAGTGCTCTCTTGATCTCAAATCTCGGGATCCAGGATTTGCAACCATAGCCACAGCTAGCGATGACCACCTAGGGTGGCCCCCCATTAAGCAGGTAGCAGCTGCTACGTGAAGCTGCATCTAGAGGTGCTTGGGCGCAGCTAGTACCATGGAGTTTGATGCCTTTGACTCCAAATTTGAGGACCAAGCAAGATTTGCAACTATTCGCTATGATTCAACCGGCAATTTTGCACCTTCCGGCAACCTGTGCTTGAATGCGTTTGGTTTCTGTTCGTAACAGGTTGGGAACAAAGAATTCTAAGGAAGAAGACGAACCCGTTGACGCCCAGAAACTGGTCCTTGGACGCATTTCCAGACGAATCCGGACAGTCCAAATCGCTGTGAGTAGAATTTTATTCATCTATCATTAATAAACTCAGGCGTTTGAATATTTCCAGTTATGTGCGCGAATTACGCTGATAACAGGCATTATCAGGCGTAGGGCAGCGTTTGGCGTCGCCCGACTTTTTATTTCATAAACTGCTTCTAGACGATGTTATATGATTAAATTTAGCATTTGATCAGTGTGGATTGAATCGGTTGATTTATATGGTTCATTGGAACCTAAATTGCTTATTTGAATGTTGAAATTAGAAATTCATATCTGAAAATGGTATGGTTTGGGTATGAACCCAGACAATAGGGATTTCTGATAAATTATCAGATGTACGATTTCAAAGTTGATATGAATAAATAAAAATATGCAATAAAACCCTAATTGCATATATCTTTTGATGTTAATATGTGTAAATTGATATTTACATGAAATGGCACATTTCTCTGAATTATTCTAGAAATTCTCAAGTATTGTTATTAAATTGTGTTGTGATAGGTAATTAACTTTTAATTGAGTTAAGTGATGCACAAACCAAGATTTGGGTTAATGTGCACGTTTTTCGAGAATTTTAGAGAATTGACAAATGTTGAGTATGATTCTCGTATGCGAAGTAAATTTCTTTAATTTGTGCAATAAGATGTTCAATTGCATAAATTCGCTATGTATGTGCCAAATTGAAATAAGTTGGGTTATTTATGCATTTCTAATTTGCATGAATGCATGGTATGAGAATTTCTCAGAAATTACAATGATTTGAAATATATTGCTCTGTCGGTTTAGAATGACAGTGTATTGTGATCTGATATGAAATCAGTAAATGTGATATTCCTGTTTAAATGTTTATATGTTAATCAGTCAATAGACTTAGGTGCCCCAACACCGTAGAACCCCATTGCGCGGTCTGTACCTTTGGGGTGAAACGATCGATCTAGCCTTGTGCCTAGATGGTCGGCGACCAGTGTTCAACAATAATCCGTGCGTGTGTCACGGTGGCACTGGAGTAATATAGGGGTTATTCAACAATAATCCGTGCGTGTGTCACGGTGGTAACCCAGACCCTCCGACTGTGCACTACAGGTTGCAGGAGGAGTCTAGAGCACTCAGAGTTAGTGCAGTGAGGCCTTTGAGTGCCTAGGAACTGCGGTGAGGCCCTTGAGAGCCTGAGAGTGCAGACAGGCCCTTGTGCGCCTGAGAGTCCTGTGCAGACCAGGACGGACAGTCAGACTTAGCATTTCCCGGATGTGTCGCTAAGTCTTGTACGGTGGGATCGTAGTTCACTACAGATCTTCATATGTAGAGTGCGTTGCATATGTTTGGGGCATAATAAAATAAATATGTAATCATATAGGATCACAGTAAATTAATATATCCGAACTTTTGTGCCAAATCATTATATCTATTTATTGGTTTAAATTATCTGTTGTTGCATAGAAATGCGATTATATTCTGTAATTTGCTATGTCATTAGAACTGCCCTGTTTGTACTGTATTTATGTTTATTTAAATTTTATAAACCTGATGAGTTGTTTAGTGATAGCTAAGTGAAATTTTATTCACTGAGCGAGTAGGCTCATACCTCTACTCAAAACATTTTCAGGTCATCATCAGCAGCAGGAATCTGAAGGATCTGTTCATCCTAACGCTTAGTCTGTAGAAGGTATATGTAGTTAGTTTAGTTAGAGGTCTCTTAGTCCTTTCCCCTCGGTCCTTGGGACATGGTGTGGGTGAGAGAGAGTATGTATGGCGAATGTGTATAAAGATGTAAATTAACTGTTATGTTTACTTTCTGTTAAACAATATTACATGTTGTAAACTCTGTTTATATTTCTAGTCAGTTTAATAAAAATGCTTCCGCAGTTTGTTTAGATTTAGTTTATAGCATAAATCAGATTATCTTTTTAATGTCTTGAAAATGTTTTAAAATCTCAAAATGGGTTGGCTTGTGTGTAATCCCTCCGTCGTGCCCTAATCTCGTGATTAGTGGGTAATGCGAGATCGGGGTGTGACAAGTATCTTGAGTTGTTTGAATAACATTGTGATGCAGGGTACATAGATCTACATTATATGTAGAAATTGGAGTATTTTTAGATTTTATGCAGATTTTGCTTCAGTTTCAACTTTTGGTGCAAGGCTAGTGTTTTTCATGCAGAAACAACCTTTTAAGCAAGACTCGTTGCTATGCAATGAACTGGCATGGTTTTTGGTCAAATTCTGTCATCTTGAGGGTCAAAATTGCGATTTATTATTTTTCTACATCACTTTATCTTGCATTTTGGGTTGTTCAAGTATATGCTTTAACTTGCTTTTCTTTCTATGCTTGGACAAGCCCCTATCTGTGCTCTTCTACTCTCCTTATATATATTTGTGTTATCTCCTTTCTCTTTAACAAGTGATTTCACTAGTACAGAAATGGTCTATAGCATCGGTTTTTTTAAGCCTATAGCGTCACTTTTCAGCCGACGCCTAAGTGGTCGTCGCTACAGTAATTGCTCTGTAGCGTCGGTTCTTTAACCCAAAAAAACCGACCTTTTATAGTAAACAACCGACCCTATAGGCTCTCAAAAACTAAACCCAAATGAGAAATGAAACTGTACTTGAATCCTATAACGTTGGTTTTTTAATAAATAATTGACTCTACAGATTATATCTAAGGACCTATAGTGTGTGTTTTCTTAAAAAACCGACGCTATAGGTCCCTATAACGTCGGTTTTTTAATAAATAACCGACTCTACAGATTATATCTAAGGACCTATAGTGTGTGTTTTCTTAAGAAACCGACGCTATAGGTGTTTTGGCCGTTCAGCGTAGAACGGCCGTGCTGCATAAAACGGCCGTGTTAGGAAGAGATAGAACGGCCGTGCTCACTAGCACGGCCGTGTTTATTGAAATAGCACGACCATTCTACCATATCTCAACACGACCGTTCTACGCCGCACGACCGTTCTACCTCCTCCCAACATGACCGTTTTATGCAGCACGACCGTTCTACGCTGAACGGCCAAAACACCTATAGCGTCAGTTTTTTAAGAAAACCGACGCTATAGGGTCGGATTTTTTTTTAAAATTTCTGCAGAAACTGAATAGAACAAAATATAAGAACAAGAATATATAAGATATGAGAGAGGGGAGCATTAATGCTCAACCGTCACCATTCCAAACCACACATTCATAACAAAAATGACTCATATATATTGAGTTGAGTACATATAGTCACATCATAATTTACAAAATGATAGATTGCAAGTCTGAGATGATATATATTAAAATTTCAGATACAAAAGTAAATATGAAAGAGTACTGAAACCACATACATAAATGGAACGTAATTGACATGTTTATTCCAATGCTATATTGACTTCATTTAGAAAAGCATCTGACCACTCTTCTCGGAATTCATTTAAGTCCTCATGTGTGTAAGGCTGAGTTGTAAAGATCTATAAACAGAAAATGCACATACTAATATTTTATAAAATGACTACAAGTCATTTGTAAATTTATGATGTTATTCTTTATTACCCGATCTATAGTGTGAATGTCATTTGATGCTTGTTTGATAATAGCTTGCATATATTTCATTACATAGTAACCACAAGCCCATTCATTATTTTGTATAGGACACTACAAATAACGAATTATACTTAATGTTAGTAACTACTATAAACAGAAGAATATAAGAGTTAACATATAAGAGTTGAAAATTAATACATATAAGACTAAGCAGTTGACAAAGTAGCTACCTTGACATTTTTCAAAGTCAATGTCTTTAATTTTGTGGGTATTTGTCCTCCACCTTCACGAAAAGCTTTTATACCCCTATCAATTAAACGATAGTTGGTAAAATAGAAATTCTAAACAGAAATATCATATTAAAGCATTGACTATATTTATGCTTACGCCATAGCTGGCAATTTCAGTTTGTGACCCCTTGTTGTTTTTCCCATTGGGTCAAGATAATAAAGAGTCATCAATTTTGGGACAATAACCACTAATTCCCAATATCTAGATCTGAGTAAGAATAAAACAAACATTAAAATAAAATGCATTTATTCATTATTAAAATTATATTGAATAATAATACTTACTCGACGTTAAAAGGAATTAGGATAATTTCCTTTCCCACAATAGAAAAATATTTGAATGCATCAGAGAAGTAATCACTCACTTCGTCAACATGTGTCTCCACCTGACTAGTGACCGAAGGAACTAAGAATCCAACATTCTTTATATCAAAGTTTGTGGCCTCGGTATATAAATGGATGTTAAACATTTGTAATTATTGTTATATGTAGAAATAAGCTAAAAATGTGTATTTGAATTTTCTATATTGATAGATCATTACCTTATCCATACTTCTAATATCGAAGTATTCAACCAATCATAACGGAATAACTCTATAATATCATCAAGAAGAATATAATTGTCAAAGTCCCTCCTACTTCCATCTTTTGTTAAATTGATCAACATTTGTAGTCCATAGCTTTGGTTGGCTAAGTATCGACACAAACATTTACATTTACTTCCCAACTCGTCGAATGTGGATTCTGGAATAATAGATGGCTTGGGCACAGGAGGACGACTAGTAGATTTTTTATTTTTTGGTTTGCAAACATGTTAATTAAATTACATACTTCTATTAGACGAGTTCATATATGCAGTCAAACATGAAAAACATGATAGAATTCAAGTATACCTTGTCATTGATAACCAAGTGTCTAGGCCAACCCACCATAGCACCCTCTACTTCTTCAACTGTACTATATTCAGGATTAGGTATGGGTAGTAGTTTGTTCCCCATTCCGTCATACACTAGATGGATGGACACACGACAAATGTCATCAGTAATTTGTTGGCAATGCAATGTTCCACCAAGGTTGTACACCTTGCCCGCTGCCACAACATTATATTCTGGAACCTCCACTGCAAGTTTACAGTTCATACCAACCTAGATTGAAATAATATAGGTTATATAAGAAGAAGTAGAACAGATACCTGTTACAACTATATATATTATCATATATCATACTAATAACACAACATATAGAACAAAAACTTACCGCAGATTGTTGTGGTGGGTCATCGGGAGTGCTCCCATGACCTTCTACAACTGCAGCATGGGCTTGTACCTCATCACTTGAGAGACGCATAGTATGATAAGGTTGAGAAGGTTGAGAAGGTTGAGTAGGCTGAAATGAAGACATTATTTCTTTTACTTTCTGAGATACTAATGCTTCAACCTCTTCTTGTGTAAGACCTCCTGTACGACCTTTTTTAGATTGCGAAGGGCCAAAATAAGACTTGAATCCTATGCCAGCTCCTAATCCCCTAACACGGCCAGGATGCTCCTTTGTACCAAGCGCAACTGATAGTTCATCCATGTGGCCAGTTGGGATGAACTTTCCTTCCTTCCTTTGCTCGTGGAGATCAATCTATTCATAGTTAATAAAAATATTAAAACACAATATCAATTAGATATAAATAAATCTAAGTTTGTGGGAGTTACTCTTTACTTAGTTGGGATAAACCTACCATCTTTTATGCCACCTCCTTAGTTGCAGGGTTGACAATTTCACCTGCTCGATTCTTTCTAGCATCAATCCATGTCAAGTGTCGGGGTGGACGCTCAACTTGAGTTGTACTAGATTCTTCTCCAGAAGAGGATTGCTTCTCTTGTAGTTGGCGGCGGAAGGCATAACCACCGGGTCCCAAGCGATGGTCATACACATTTTTGGCCCGTCTTTCCTTTTGAGCCTGGTGGATAGCCTGATCATTTAAAATGAAGTATTGCAATTTATACTTGGAAAACATGTATAAAAAGATTCACCTCCTTAATTGTATAAAATTAAAGATTCATAAAATACATCACAATCTTTATTACCTGAAACTCTTCTGATCTCTTAGCTGCAACAAATCTTTCCCACACCTCTTATTGCTATAAAAATATATACATATGTTGCTTTCTTCTTTTGTTTAGGATTATCTATAAATTCCCTTGCGAGATATGTCTTAAAACCCCTCCATCGTACACCACAACGTTGTAGCACTCTTTTCTTGCGATCTTTTTCATTTAGATGAAAAACACCCTATACATACAAAAGAAGTAATTAATAATGTTGTTTTGAAAAGCAATTAATTCCAAGCAAACTAAATTAGAATCAATAGATAAAAAAACATATTAAAATAATATCACTTCCACTCACAGATATATCTTTCCATATGAGGTCGTTTTTGGCATTAGGAACATCACGCCAATTTTCTATATCTATTGGCACCTTACTGCGTGCGGTCGCCCCTACGTAATGCTTGAAAGCACTATCATGTTCCCCAACATGTGCTCTTGTGATATCAAACTGGAGTGGCAATTTCTCCCCTTTAGCCCTGAGCTCCTGCAGCCTAGGCATTAGTATGGGACCTCTACTTTTCTTAGCATCACCACTACCATCCTCATGGTGCTCATGCTCATGCTCAGAATGTTCATCTTCACTCGCCATTTTAGAACTTGCAAGTATACATGATAAAAAAAATAAGTGATAATAAAAACACAAGTGATAAGGTATACTAGCTTGAATGATAATAAAATACATGATAAGGTATACTGCAAGGAATACATGCCTCTAGTATTGGTTGAGTTGTTAGTCAAGGAAAATTCCTTCAGCATGGTCTTGACATTTATAATATTCATCGGTGTCATCTTTAACATTTACACTTGGCAAACCAACTGAGAATGGACTGGAATCTTTTTGTAGTATTCTTCTTCATTTATAGGATCTACAATAAACTGCCTTTTTCCATGAAGAACGACAGACCAATTTTTATTTGTCGGGTCATCAATATAGAATACTTGTTTTGCTTGGTCTTCCATGATGAATGGCTCATCTTTCTCACCAATCTTTTCAAAATTCACCAATTTGAAACCCAACTCATCCACTAAAACTCCTTTGTTGTTGTCAACCCAATTACACCAAAATGTAGGAACTCAAAAATTTGTATAGTCCATTTCCCATATGTCCTCAATGATGCCGTAATATGACATCTCAGCTTCGCGTGGTCTTTTATCTTTGGCACTAGCAAAATACAACAAACAAGCTTGAACAGTGACCCCACTATTTTGAACTACACTACTTTCATCTTGACACTTTGTGTAGAATGAAAATCTGTTTATGTCATAACCTTCATATGACATGACATCCATTTTTGGCTTAAAGGCGAGCCATTTTATGTTCTGAGCAACATTATTCAGTGATTCAGATAGTTGATTAAATACTTTCTCTTCAAACCACCTAATAAATGTTCGATTATGCTCTCTTGCAAGCCACATTGAACTTGATCGCGGATTATTTCTCTTGATAAGATCATTGTGTTCTGTGATGTAGCTACTGACTTCATCGATGTTGTGTAAAATATACAAATGCGCTTGTTCCCAAAACTCACGACTGATTCCTTTCACTCGTCCTCCCAGAGTTCCTTTGCCACAATAAGATCCAGTGTGATGAGAATTTTTTAGATCGCTACAAGTTTCATTGCAATTCAAAAAATCATTACAAAAGTCCATCACCTCCCTAGCCACGTAACCCTCAACAATACTCCCTTCAGGATGATAACGATTCCGAACATCACCTTTAAAAACACTCATGTAGCGTTCAAATGGATACATCCAGTATAAAAAAATTAGGCCCAACATCTTCACCTCCCTTGTAATATGTACTACAAGATGAACCATGATATCAAAAAATGAAGGAGGAAAGTACATTTCAAGCTGACACATGGTAATAATTATATCTTTCTGTAATTTATCGAGAGTATCAGGATGTATCACTTTCTTGCATATTTCATTGAAAAAGAAACAGAGTCTTGTGATTGCAAACCTTACATGCTTCGGCAATATAGATCGAATAGCCACAGGTAAAATTTGTTGCATTAAGGTGTGACAATCGTGAGATTTGAGACCTATCAGTTTCAGATCCTTCATTGATACCAATCTACGAATATTAGAAGAGTATCCTTGTGGAACCTTAATATTATACAAGCACTCACAGAAAGTCTTTTTCTCCTTCTTTGACAAAGTGTAACAAGCCGGTGGCAAATATGTGCGGCGACCCCTGATCTCCACTGATAATTCTTTTCTTATACCCATTAATTCTAAATCTTTTCTAGATTTGATGCCATCTTTAGTCTTTCCTGGTATGTTCAATAGTGTACCGATGATGCTATCACAAATATTTTTTTCAACATGCATGATGTCAATGTAGTGTCTAATTGCCAAAGATCTCCAATAAGGAAGATCCCAGAATATTGACCTCTTCTTGTATAGAGATTTTTCACATGTGAGTGTATGAGTACTTGAACTCTTTCCAAATTCATTAACAACATATTTCACCCTATCATATACAACATTTCCTGGTATAGGTTTAGGAGCACTTCGTTCCTCCGTTGACCCATTAAAGGTTTTGCGTTGCCTTCGATAAGGATGCACTGGTGGGAGAAATCTCTGATGACCAAGATATATGATTTTACCACCATGTTTCAGTCTGATTGAATCAGTATTTTCCTCACAAATATGACATGCTTTGTAACCTTTTATGCTATATCCAGACAAATTTCTATAAGATGGAAAGTCATTAATCGTGTAAAACAACATAGCACGCAAACTTGAGGTCTCTTTACGTGAAGCATCATATGTCATAATACCTTCTTCCCATAGTTTCATTAGGTCATGTATTAGAGGTTGAAGGTAAACATCAATATCATTTCCAGGTTGCTTGGGCCCTGATATCAATATTGACAACATGACATACTTATTTTTCATACACAACCAAGGAGGAAGATTGTATATAACAATCATAACAGGCCACGTGCTATGTTGGCTGCTTAATGTACCATATGGATTCATTCCATCTGTACAGAGTCCAAGTCTTAAGTTTCTTGGTTCTGTACCAAATTGAGGGTATAATAAATCAATTTTCTTCCATTATGGTGAATCAGATGCATGTCGTAGGACGCCATCATCATTGGCCTTTAACTCCCCATGCTAAGACAAAATTTGCACATCTTCTGTATTAGCAAATAAGCGTTGAAATCGTGGTATTATTGGTAGATACCACATCACCTTGGCAGGAGAGCCATTTTTAGCCTTAGCTGAATTTGTGGTCTTATACCTTGATGCACCACATTTTGGACAATTTATTAAATTACTATAGTCCTTCTGAAATAATACACAATCATTTGGACATGCATGAATCTTCTTAGCCTCCATTCCCATTGGGCACATTATTTTCTTTGCTTGATATGTTGAAATTGGAAGCTCGTTGCCTTCAGGAAGAATTTCCTTTAACAAAGACAACAGTGAAGTGAAACTCTTATCGCTCTAGCGGTTTTGAGTTTTAAGAGTATATAATCGCATAACATCACTCAACCTCGTGAACTTAGTACAACCCTTATATAAAGGTTTTTCAGCATCATGGACTATGTTTGCAAATAAAGAAGGTGGATCAATGACATTGTCCCGACAACTGCGTAGCATCTCATCAACCATATCATCCTGAATCGGGTCATCCTGAATCGGTTCATCATTGAAATTATCATCATTATCTATATCTTCTATGCCACAACTATTAGTATCGACATTTTCTGATCCATTATTAATTTTCTCTCCATGCCAATACGATTCATTATAACCTTGTATGATCCCATTGCATATGACATGATCCTTAATTTCTTCAGCAGTATCAACTTTCAAATTGTTACCACAATTTCTACATGGACAATAGAACCTATCTGTAGGTCGTTTCCTATATTCCTCAGCAAATCTGATAAATTCATCAAGACCTTTGGAAAACTCTGGACTACAACGGTTCTTGATAGACATCCAACTTCGATCCATTTTCTATATCACATTAAAAATTAATTATAAAACTATGCATTTAATATTGATACTATAAGATGTAAGTTTTTATTGATAGGAAGTTAATTACTTTTATACTAAAGTGTACCACATATCCCATTTTTGAATATTTAATCTCATTAGTAACTGTATAATGTATGTTTAGTTTTGAAGAAAATTTCAGCAGCATTTCCCCTAAGTTCTCCAAGTACACCGATGTAAAAGGTAAATAACCACTCACATATGTACCCAGAGAACAAATGAGGAAATACTACTAAAATTTTCTTCAAAACTAAACATATATTATACAGTTACATCCTAAGTGAGATTAAATATCCAAAAATAGTCCCAAACCGGGGACTATCCAATATTTACTCCTATGAGTAAATTTTGAACGAGTTTCTAAGTTGATACATGCATAAAATGTATTATTATCTTATTTATATATTAAGTTAAACATCATGCATTCGTTGATCTCATATATAAACCCTAAAGTGTTAATCTGAGACTACACAATGTCTACCCTCATATTTATGGAATGTCTACCAAGCGCTACCGTACATGTATTAAATATTTGAATCAAAATGAAGCATAATGGCACATTGGGAGAGTGAGAATATTATACCTCACTTGAAGGCTGAAAAAGAAATATATGCAAGTCAACAACACCTGCAACAACACAAATGCACGATTCAATTCTCTTATAATGTAAGGCATTAGGGTCAATATACATCAATATTAGAGGAGCAGAAAGATTTTAACAAATGCAGTTCAGCAACTCAGCCAACACGGCCGTGCTACCCAGCACGACCGTGCTACCTAACAAATTCATTTACTCAGCCACAGCCACCACAGACGTGCTACCCAGCACGACCGTGCTACCTAACAAATATATTCACTCAGCCACAACCACCACGGCCGTGCTACCCAGCACGGCTGTGCTACCTAACAAATACATTCACTCCAAACCTTTCCTCAATCGCGGCATTACAATAAGAAGAAAAACGGTCATGGTTATGGTACGATCGTGCTACTACCACCATCACCCATCGCTACCCACCACCAACCCCAGCCCCGATGTAAGACGTAAACGGAGGAGTGAGGTGGCAGAGACAATATACCTTGAGAAGAACCAGTCGGAGAGGGAGCTTGTGCGGGAAAAGAACCGGAGAGTTGCGCACGACCCTTACAACACCTAAGGCGTCGTCGTCGTCGACTTTCAAGGAACACAGCACGACGACACGACGGAGGAGTGCATGGCCCTTGCACGACGGCGGCACACGGCACGACGACGGCACACGGCTGGACTCCTTGGACAGGGCGGCGGCGTCGGAAGTGGAGATGAGCTCCTTGGACACGGAGATGGACGCCGAAGTCGGAAAAAGGGGTCTCTAACGCCGTGCTTTCGAGAAAAACAAAATGAAACAGAAGTCGATAGGTCCTAGGTCGCGCGTGTATTTGCTAGCAGCCCGACCTGTAGCGTCGGTTAACTGAGAAAATCGTCGCTACAGCCGTGCTCTATAGCGTCAGATACACCAAAAAACCGTCTCTACAGCCTAAGTGGTGCCCGAATTTTTGTAAACAATCTATAAGGTCGGATATTTTAAAAAACCAAACCTACATGTCTGTGTCTATAAAGTCGGTTATCTTTAAAAACTGATGCTAGAGGTCCAAAGCGGTGCCCACATTTTTGTTTTACGCTATAGCATCAGTTATTTGGCAAACTCGACGCTATAGATCGACGCGTGAAGCCAAAATCGCGTGAATTTTTTCTGCGGGAAACCTGTAAGGTCAGTTTTTATGATAAAACTGATGCAATAGTCTATTAGGTCAGTTATTCTAATAAAAATGACGGTATGGGCAGCGACGTTACTGGCCAAAAATGTAGTAGTGTGTTTCTTATTTCTTCATAACCCCACTTTTTGAAATGACAAAGGGGGAGAAAGGTATGTCTTCTTTTAAAAGAGGAAGAAGGCATGTCTTACATGAAGAGGAGAAGTATGTCCATGTAAAGGGGAGAAGGTAAATGGGAGAAGACATATATGTGTAGAACATATATGAGTAGAAGACATAATATTCTATAAATGTTATGAAAGCTAACCATACATGAGAAATAGCATCAATTGAGGGGGAGTATGAGAACTTAATGCACATCAATTGAGGGGGAGCATATGAGCTCAATCCTATTGAAACCCCTAGGTTTCTCCGAAGGTATGATCTTACTTGAAAGCTTTCAATACATTTATGGAATGGTTTGTCATCTTCAAAAAGGGGGAGATTGTTGACTCAAGGTCAATTAGGTCAATGTTGACTCACGTCTAAATTGACTAAACCTATGTTTTGATGATGACTAACCATTCCACATATTGGTGTCTAATGTCTCTACTTGAGTGATTTTAGATTAGGTATAGACACACTCCAAATGCCCTAACTTGCGCATATCAATTTGGAGAAAAGACAAGTCAAAATCCATACAAGTGCATATTTTTGTAATATGATGTAAATCCATTAGAATCATGTTGTAAATCACTTGTAATGATTGTATGACTTGTAATTAAGCTTAGAAAATATCAGGAGTACTTAGATCGAATGTTAGATAACTTTAGATGCAACTTTGAAAATTGATTACATGCACTTTGTCGGTTGAGTTTCCCAGCCTGAAAACTCGACCGATCATCCTTGATCAATTTTCTGCAGATTGCATCGGTCGAGTTGTGTTTACACAGAACTTGACCGATCAAGTAACTGACCATTTCGATTCCTAATGGTCGGTCGAGTTTTGTCAGGACAAATTCGACCGATCATTTGAGTATCAACCTTGTCGTTTACTTGATCGGTCGAGTTACCCCTATAGAAACTCGACTGATTGCACTGTACAAAAAAGTGCATAAAAGTGTTTCTAGCCGTTGTGGAGTTGCAACAAGTGAAAATATATCCGTTGCAAGCCACAAAACGGCTAGTTTTCATTCTCAAGTGTTCCCAAAGGCTAAGAGGCATCCCCAGCTATAAATAGGACCCTTTGGGCTTCATTCCAAGGTTGAGCATTCATTGCAAACTCTATGTGAGGTTCCTATTCTATAGTTGAGTGCTTCCTATAGCCTCCTCTCTCTCTCTCTTTAAGCTTAATAACTTGCTACATCCATTAGAGTGAGTAGGAAATCTATAAGAGAGCCAGTCCTACATGTATATCTTGTGAGGCTCTCACTTCCACCACCTCCCTTTCTATCTTTTCAATCATGAAGATGAAGGTTCTCTCTCTTGGCTAAGAGAGGTGAAGAAGAACAAGGGAAGGCGTCCCTTGGTGAAGATCAAGGCTGAAGCCTTGGAGCTAGAGTGGGTAAGCCCTTGGAGAAGGCAGAAGACTCAAGCTCAAGTGGGTAAGACCTTGGTGGAAGCTTCTCCGAGTGAAGGTGAAGTCAAAAGCTGAAGATCCAAAAAGAGTGGCTGATCCCTGCAAGGCTGAAGACTTATACAAGAGTGGGTAAGTCCTTGGAGTAGGCCGAAGACTTTTGCGAAGTGGGTAAGTCCTTAGTAAGGTTGAAGACTCTTTGTATTGGATAGCTCTATTCACCCCCCTCTAGAGCTTCTAATCACCCATCTAGGATCCAACATATATGACCTGACCTCAAACGGTCTTGAGGTCATTTGGATGACCTCCAAATGGTCTTGAGACCATTTGCCCCATCCATCATTAAAATTTGTGAACTTCAATTAGGGTTTAGATCATTAGATTGATCATCAATTTAGCTATTGATTGCATTTCAATTTGATATCTCTGGATCTTCAATTACTCAACCATACTCAACCCTAGACCTCCAAACGGTCTTGGTTGACCTCCAAACGATCTTGAGACCATTTGGGTAATCTCCAAACGGTCTTGAGACCGTTTAGGTTAATCAACCCAAAATTTTAAATCAATCAATTGAAATTTCAGCACTTAACCCGATTAGGGTTTGATAATTGATTAACCTTCAACTGATGAACCCTTTAGAATCAATCAATTAGATTTAATGGGTCATCAACCATCAAAACTAGCATATAATATCCAAACAGTCCATTGTGGTCAACCCTTCCAAACGGTTTGAAACCATTTGGTTTCTAACGGTTTGATGAAATCGTTTGATTTCAAACAGTTTTGTCGAAAACCGATTGAACAATTTGTTGAAACCGATTGGAATAGAATTTCTTTGAGAAAAGTGCCCAAGATGATGTCATCATCATCTACCTTCATTCATGTAGTTCATATTGCTACTGATTTCATAACATTATCAATTACAACAAGCAATTGATCAAGAAGAAGAAGGAATCAATATAATTACAAGATTG
Source organism: Alisma plantago-aquatica (assembly GCA_963693085.1). Taxonomy (NCBI): domain Eukaryota; kingdom Viridiplantae; phylum Streptophyta; class Magnoliopsida; order Alismatales; family Alismataceae; genus Alisma; species Alisma plantago-aquatica. Next base: position 910,392,448 of record OY856409.1, read on the forward strand.
ATAATTGAATAACAATGTAATGGGTTCAAGTTATATAACCTGCCTCCAATTGAGCTTCAAAGCTTCAAGCTCACGTCAAAAATGGTGGATGCAACTCCTTTCACCATCCCAAGGCTCGTCCTCAAGCTTTGAGTGAAAAGGAATGGTTAGAAATGAAGATGAGATCGAGATAAGAAGAAATCATGCTTTGATTTTTGATTTCCACCATGGAATTAAGGTTAAAGGAAGTCAAGAAGCTTACCAACAGGTTGAGGGTCATCCTCCTGATCCTCCAAAGCTCCCTTGGTCGTTTTGCAAGCAAAGAGAAGAAGTGGATTCAAAAAAGCCTTTGATTTGAGTTGTAAAAGATGTTTTTATATGAGAAATCAATGAAAGAGAAAATGCCTTATAAAAATCTTTTAATTCCAAAATTGGTGCCACCTCTCCCCCCTCAATTCCTTGCATGCAAAGATATCTTCCTCACCTCTGAATTCCTCTCCATTATCCATGAATTAAAGGAAAAGAAATTAAGCACCTTAATCATATAATAGTAATATCCATAAGTTAGTGGATATTTCTTTTTAATTAACTAATGTGAGTGGTCTCTCCACTCAAATTAGATATTTCGTGGCCTAGAAAAGGCACAAGGATGTTCACACTTGAGAAAATTCAACCATCTCATTTTTGGTTGAAGGTCTTTAATTTATTTTATTTATTTTTACATTAAATTGAATTAAGATTTCAATTATGCTTAAATCTTGATTATTTTAATATCAAGATTCTCTCTCCTTCAAAATAGCTCAAATGAGATACCCCTATCATTTTCTTGCCTCTACAAGCTGTCAAGAATTATTAGGGACCTTATTGAAGTAGAAATTTGCATATTGAACCCTAGGTTTTGGGTAAATTGCACATTACCTCAAAACTAGGTTTTTAATGTACAAACATTATTTAATCAACTCTTTCTTGGTACCCAGGCTTTCACTAGCCATAACTCTACATCATCTTCATTCTCATGATGTTTCAACACATGATGAACATATTATCATGTAACCTTTGCAAATTAACCCCTCAACTTGGGTAAATTGCACTTTAGTCTACAAAAATCAAAACATTATTTTTAACATTGTTAAAAAAGAACTAAAATTGAAATATAAGTTCCTCTTGAGCCTTAATTACTTTTCAAGAGATAAGAGCAAGCATCTAATCAACTTTATTAAGTAAAAAACCTAGGGTTAAAGCATAACCCAGGTCAGCAGTGGAGAAAAAAAGCAAGCACTCACGAGCGCGGCAGTCTTGCTTGCTGACAGTGGCGGAGGCAAAATTTGGCCAAAGGATGGGCACCTTATTCTTGCAAGTGAATGGGTAGGGCACAATACATGATATTACATGTATTTTTTTTAAAATCTGTAACAAATATGTCTTGATTAGTGTACATTTCGACAAATACAGGTGGGGGCCGTGCCCACCTGGCTGATCCTCGTGATCTTTCCGTGCTGGGTTCTAAAAAAAAGGACGTGGTCAATGATGGCGGTTGCTGCTCAAGCGTGATAAGAAAAAGAAAGAAATAATGTAGAAAGCTGCCAAAGATAAACGACTACATGAAAAATTCCGATGTGCATGCCAAGGAACAGACGACACCGCCGTAGGCGCGCATTGGTCAAGACACATGCTTGTGGTGATTAAGTCCAAGACTGACTAGATTTAATCTAGACAAGAGACGAAGGGAGGATGATTGAATTTTGATGGGAGAGTGAGGAATAAACCTAACCCTAATTAGTTTTTGATACCATGTTAATTGAGAGTCCTTTATCGTATACTATTTGATGGGCCTCCTTTAAATAAGAGTTTTGTTTACATGGTGTAAGAGGGTATAAGAGTTACTGGAATTACTCCTTTATAGGTAAGGAAACTAATTCATAGTAACATTAATTGACTTCAAACATGATGTTTTAGTTGTTGACTCGCTTTTACATTAAATTGAAAGGAAAAGAAACGCCAACTAGCTATTGTGTTTTGATATGAAATGAAGAACTGTAATATAGCTGTTATGAATAAAATTATATAAAAACGTCATTTAATATTAAACATTCTGGAAACGTTAAACTATCTATTTGCTAACTTATCTTAATAGATGCATGCCTTATATGTACGTTAATATATTAATTACATTAAGTGGGTCATTGAGTGATGACCTCGAATTACTCATGAACTCGCCAACTAATCAGTGAAAACATGAGCTTGGGTTTAACCAGAAAATCTATTTCATTATCCAAATTCGAGTTAGGGCTCGTCTGGTTTTGTGTAAAACCAATGCAAACCTTAAGTTTTAAAACAGGAATTGTAATTCCATGAATCGGAGCTGCATGCATTTCGTTTGGTTCTACGTAGATTTATTTGATTCAGTTGGTTTGTTCTTGTTTGGTATTGTGTAATTTAGGTATGAAGCAAAGATGGACGCAACTACAGCTCAATCAATTACTAATCTAATTACCACGGTTCGTCACTCTTCGAACATGCCAGAATGTAATTACCACGCCATGCATGCAACTACTAGCGGGAGGACTGACGTAGCGGTCTTTTTTTTTCTGGACTGACAAGCGGTGCTGGGATCGCACAGGAGCTCGCAGCTCGGTGAGAAAACGAACCGCGCGCCACAATTCGGCGCGGTACCATTTCCCAAATTTTCAACAAAAACAGTAGATACATGGGGTTCCATTTCCGATCTGAAACTAAAACCGCGCCGAGCCAAACGAAATAAGTTGAAAAAGTTGTGCGGTTGGTTTGTGTTATGTTGGTTTTCGGTCCAACCAAACAGGCCCTTAAACGATATGAAAGTATCCATGGATTTCTGACCTTAGTAGAGTGTTGATTTCCAAACCAAGTTAGAGGTAAGAAATGAAAAAAAATCCAATAAAATTTGTATAGGGCAAAAGATCTATCTACACTTTCGCCTAGACGATACTGCAGTGGACAACCTCAAAAGCAGTCGTCAAATCAAACAGCGACGGCACGAGAGCTCCAAGTATCCAAATCAGGAAACAAAGGGGGAAGAATAGTACCTTCCCACAATATATATATTGAACTATGAATGAGTACATTAAACTAAGCCAGACACGGCGACGTCGGGTCTTATGACCAGCGCACATACCGGAGATGTGGTCCTGTCTGCGAGTGTGGAGGAGGTGATCCGATCGGTGAATGATACAACTCATACGCAAAAAAACACTTACGGCGGCAAAGCTTTGCCTTCTTAAATTAAAAAAAATCCCCGATTCTTTGGTCGGACCAGCCAGCGACTGACCCCCACGTGGTGCCGCCGGGCCACGGATCTATACACAGCGCCGCGCGATGACCAACGACCGGCCGTGCCACGTCACTCGCCGCGGCATCGCTCGCCGACCGATCTGTCACGAGCATTGGCCGAGCCGGTGTGGGGTCTGGGGACCCGCCAGGCGCCGGCGAGCGTCAACGGCCGCGAAGAACGCCAGCCAGCCAGCAGGCCTGCGGTTTTGCCAGCTCGTACTCCTCGGATTCCCGCCTCTGCCCCTGCACACCCCTGCCGCGGGCAGCCGATTGTCTTCTCCCTTCACCCCTCTTGGCACCGTGAGGGCCTACGTGTCTGGGATCTGAACGGTTGGATCCGCGAGTTTGTTGTACGGAAGAGAGCCAAGCCCGTCGGATGTTCTCGGACGGGAGATAGTGGGTCTGAAGGAGCGATGGCACAGGATGCAATTAGTACGGGTGTATAAGGGTAGTTTAGGGAGGAAGGAACGGAGCGTGGTGGGAGCCCGTTTCAGCAACTTGGGTAAGGAAGGCAAAGGTACCCCACCCGCGCCGTGGTGATCACGTGCGGGACGCAGTTAGGAAGGAAGCCAGCCACTGGTCTGCCGTCTGCCCCCTCTCTCTCCCTCGCAAACTCCCCGTCGCTCTCTCTCTCTCTACTGCAAATCTTGGCTGGCTGAATATGAAACCGTGTCTAGAGAGCGAGAGCATGATCGGGAGAGAGAAAATGGGGCGTGACGGTTTTGGGAGAGAAGGAGTGTCAGTGATGAGAGTGTATGAGAGAGAAGACGGGCGGAACTGCAGTGCTTGGCAGGAGCTGCTGAGTACGACCACCTGCAGGAGGGGTTCTTATTGCTCTCTCTCTCATCCCCCCTCTCACTGACGCCAGTGCTGCTGTGTGAGGAGAGAGTATTATGTGAGATGATGCACTGATGCAGCAGATGTACCGATGGGAAGCGGTGAGCGTAGGCCTACTAGGCGCTTTCAGTGCTCCGCAGCGGGGGCTTGACATTTATAACAAAACCCCGGAAGCCAGAAGCCACAACTGGGGTGGATTCGCCCCGAGCTCTCTTTCCATGCCATTACTGCTGCTTTGTACATCTGCTCGCGCCAGTGCCTTCGCCTGAGCTTAAGCACTTGTGTTTCTCCCCTCCGATTGCGGCAGTGGCGGGTAGGTAAATAGATAGATGGTAGTGCCCGGCGGCGGCGGCGGGGCAGGGGGGTCTGGTACCGCGGTGGTGACGGAGGCGCCGAGGCCCAAGTCTCCACCAGGGTACCCGGACTTGTGCGGCCGCCACAAGCTACAGGTCGAGGTGCAGGTGCTCAATAGAGAGATCGGCTTCCTGGAGGTCAGTCTGCCTGTAGTCAGTGATGCCTTAGCTTTCTATTTTGCTATTATTAGTATTTCTATCACTATTCCCGCTGGTTTTATTGCTTTTTGTTGTTGTTATTGTTTTTGAATACCTCCATTTTGCTGTCTTATCATGTGTAAAAATGCTATCTCCTCTCCTCCATCCCCACTCGTGCGCTCACTTCCCCATTCCGGTTTGAGGATTCTGCGCTTCTTCTGCGCCTGCACTGGTGCTCCCACTACAGGCAGCTGCGGCACTGCTACTGCTGCTGCTTGCCCTCCACTTCTCTCAGCTTCCATTTTCGTGGTCTTTCTAAGTGGGAAGGAAGGGGAGGTCTTTCTAAGTGGGAAGGGGAGAGTGGTCATGTGGATGGGGGAGACCCTGTATTGCCGAAATGGGGAAATGGCTGGCTGGCTGGTCTTCCATCTGCTTCTGCTGCTGCTGCAGCTGCAGCTGCAACCCACCTATGGATTACAAAGAGCTGCTTCTGGTCTGTGTGGTTCTCTGAATGGGGCCGCCCACCCACTTCCTTATACCCCGTTTTGCTCAGCCTCTACCTGCCTGCTTGACTCTATCGATTGCCACTTATTGCCATCTGCCTACTTACTCAAAACAGTGTACGCCAGGGCACGCACAAACCCACCACCATGTTCACCACCTTTTGGGAAAAACAGAATCTCGGACCTGCAAACGGAACTGTAGCAGTAGTAGTTATTTCTAACAATAAAAACAACGCCACACCCCCGATCTGGCCTCAACCAATAATTGGCTCAAAGTTTGCACACGGACCATGGCTATTTCTTCTTACTGGGATTGTGGGCAACCCATCTCTGCTACTGCCTTGGCTCTCTGATAACCTGTTGTTACTGACAGAGGACTACTGTATATCATACCCGAATTGAGAAAAAAAATAGAGGCTTCTCCGACCAAATGCTTTTTCCCACCCAGACACCCAATTCTTCGCAACTGTTTGTGTGATTACTGTCAAGTATTCTCTTAGTACAATGGGGTACTTATAATGTCACTCTCTAGCTGCACGTTTCTAAAGACAGCTGCACTTTTTTTTAATAAATTCATTTTGAAAATTTCAACGGTGCATGTAATGGTTTGTGTGTGCATTTTTTATCAGTCAACCAGCGCTCTGAGTGAGTGTTTCAAAGTAGTTTCTGAAAAGTTAGGATATCCTGGCGTCAGGGTACAAGCAACAGCTTTTTTCTTTAGTTTATAAATGCAATGAACTCTCTCCTTGAGTTGCTATTCATCTCGTTCAGTTTTGCCTCAACCTCAGTACAAATTTGAGAAAAATAAACATCCTCCTGCTATTCTTGTTATTATTCCAGTCTCCAAATGTGTGTTAGGGATGTGGAATACTCTTGCCAGTTGGTCGGAGTTCCAAATATGACTTGGTTTCTACAGCAGTCATCTTGCAAATGAACTAACAGTTTTCCCAGGAAGCGGATTTTTTGGAATATGGGTGGCTGAAAATGAGGAGCTAACACAGCATGGTTTAGGTTCTTCCATCAATTGGGTTGTCGGCTTTATTTGACATCTAGCTACTGCAGGGCTGATTTGTGGCTCTTCGGGCTTGTTTGTTTGTATGTTCTTTTGAATAAACAATTTGGAATTTTATTTCTTGATGACTTTAAATGCCTTGCATTGATTACTGCATAGAAGGGCCAGAAACTGCAAGAGGACTTGTGACATTGTTTTTCAACAGTTTTAATAAATAAAAACGTACATAAGTACTTTGGACTATATTTTGTGTTTATAATTATATATGTTCATGTTAGTTGTTACTTATTAGTAGAACTTCTTCTGCAAAACCTAAATTAACTACCTATTATTAATAGTATTTACTGTAGTACTACTTGTAGTTAGTTTAAATTACTTGCATAGTCACAATATACTCCGTTTTTTTTGAAAAAAACGCGTTTAAAACGCGTATTATTCACGTGACGTATATGACAGCCGTTTTAAACTCCAAACCGAATAATATGTTTTAAACGCGTTTAATTCGCGTTTTATTCGCGTATTGCGTTTTAAACACGTTTAATACGTTATTTTGCCGTTTTAAACAGTTCTGTACTTTTGCTTCACATTTATTTTTTCCACGTCCTTTTTAACTTGTAGCAGGGTTCCACTAAACCGTCCAACCTTCCTCCTTTATGCCTCGACACACCAGGAGGAGTAACCCTCGACATTCTACATGTACGCTCCATCTTTCTCCTCCATTCTCCCCCTTTCTTCCCTGATTTGTGCCTGCTGCTCCCACTTCTTCCCCTTCTTCCAATATTAGAGTAATCAGTTCGATGTTTCGTCATTTTCAATCATTATGTGTGGGTTTATATATATTTTGTATGTATATATATATGTATATATATATATATTATATTCCGCTTTTTTGCCGACTTTTTTTCGAATAGTTGACCGAACTTTTACCATACGTTGACCGATTTTTATCTGAATTTTCCGCATAATTCCCGATTTCTGAATTTTTCAACTTGGCCGTACGTATCCCGAATACCAAATTTGTGACTATGATTACTTGATAATAGTAATTATTAGTATGCTTATTGGGTAGTTCTAGTGATAAATTAGTAGAGATATAATGTAGTCATAGATCTAGTGATAAGTAGCATTAAACATATGTATTTTGGAGTAGATATAGGATTTGAGGGTATTTTGTGCAATTTTAGGTGAAAATAGAAGAAAATAGAGAGGATGAGGTTTGAATTGGTTGAAAATGAAAGAAATTAAGCATATATTGATTTGGGCTAATTTGAGCTCCAATCTAAAAAATCACCCAAGTTCACCAAGTTTCTCCACTCTAGGCGGTATACTGCCAACACCGACAAGTATCGGTGGACAAGTGGTGCATTTTGCATCAATACCCCTGATGTTTGGCGGTATTGGCGGTAAACCCATTGGTTTACGGATAAATGTGATCCTATTGGTACACACGCCTATTATGACCGATGGCGTCAATATCGATATTGTAGTGGTATACCGCCGATATTGACCATATCTCATTCTTTGACAGGGCCTATAAAAAGTTTGTTGTGCCCTATCAACCAGAGTAGACCAGAGTAGAATGTGTACGTTCGGAAGGCATTTTAGGCCCTAAAAATGTTTACCATAAAGAGAATTTTGTCCAGAGTCAATAAAGTATTGATATGCTTTATTCACTCTATACACACATCAGTTGGTTTTCCATTGTTTTCTGCATAAAACAGAGAAAAGATGCATTTAGTTTTCGTATCTCGATGTTGTTCACCTTACTAAATAAACGTAGTTGAAAGAGCAATGCAAAAGTCTATTGTATGTTTTTTGATGTTGATTTAAGACTGGAGCATAGTCACAATATACTCCGTTTTTTTTGAAAAAAACGCGTTTAAAACGCGTATTATTCACGTGACGTATATGACGGCCGTTATAAACTCCAAACCGAATAATACGTTTTAAACGCGTTTAATTCGTGTTTTATTCGCGTATTGCGTTTTAAACACGTTTAATACATTTTTTTGCCGTTTTAAACAGTTCTGTACTTTTGCTTCACATTTATTTTTTCCACGTCCTTTTTAACTTGTAGCAGGGTTCCACTAAACCATCCAACCTTCCTCCTCTATCCCTCGACACACCAGGAGGAGTAACCCTCGACATTCTACATGTACGCTCCATCTTTCTCCTCCATTCTCCCCCTTTCTTCCCTGATTTGTGCCTGCTGCTCCCACTTCTTCCCCTTCTTCCAATATTAGAGTAATCAGTTCGATGTTTCGTCATTTTCAATCATTATGTGTGGGTTTATATATATTTTGTATGTATGTATATATATATATTATATTCCGCTTTTTTGCCGACTTTTTTCCGAATAGTTGACCGAACTTTTACCGTACGTTGACCGATTTTTATCTGAATTTTCCACATAATTCCCGATTTCCGAATTTTTCAACTTGGCCGTACGTATCCCGAATACCGAATTTGTGACTATGCTATGGAGCTACGGCTTTGTCCTCCCTATTTTTTCTTACATTGTCTTTCAGCTAATATTTGGTCGTCGAACATTTAATTTAGTGTATAAGCATTTCTGTCTATAAGTCACACAATTTTAACAAAAATGCATAGCAACAGACACAACAGTCTTACCTGTTATTTATGAAGCTCCGCTAGTCCAAAATAGGCGTCATACCCGTATCAGATATGTTTTGGGTACATATACTTCATGGATACCCCAGGATACGTATTAGATACTTCAAAGCCGTATTCATGCTGTATCCGTGCCATATCCAGCTAATAAAAATTGGAAAAAAAAAATTAGCACCCAAGGCACCAGCTTTTCTCTCAGCCTCTCTACTAAGTAGCAGCTAGCAGCAAGGCAGTTGCAGCTGCTCCTTTGAAGTCAATACAACCACCATTCCCCTTGCTAAATGCCCCTCTTTCTTCTTCTCTTTATTGTTTCTACCTTGTCCCTTTTTTTGGGATTTCTCTTTTCAAGTAAATATCCCTGCCTAGTCTTGGATTTCTACTGGTTCTTTATTTCAAACCAGTTCATTCACCATTACGTGGTACTTTTGGATGCTTTCCTTTGCTGGTTTGCATGCTTTACGCACATTGATGTTCCCCACATTCTTTGGAAGGCTTCAGTTTAGTACTATTTGCTAACATACCTTTTGTTCAGATGACTACAACCATTGTGGCTTATTCTGGATTTCTAGCTTGACAATATCCATTTTGTCTCTTTCAAAAGGGAAGCACTGCGTCCTCAGCCAATTTGTCTCCTCAACCTTGTCTTTTACACCATTTGGTTTTGTAATTATATCAACTTGTCGTACTCGCTTGATGTTTGCATACACTTGTGTATAGATTCTAAAATAATTCTAGTGATTTATTATTTGATATAATGTCCACTTTCAATTGTAAATGTACAATAGACTATGGCTCCTAAACATAATTTCAAACTATATCAAAATTCTTGATCAATTTGAGTGCTAATAAAATGTTACCATATACATATAAGCTCTGTTTGACTTTTTAGTAAACCCTTTGATCACTTTTCTTTATTTTTCTGTGAACGACATTGGATTGTTTTCATTTTTATCTTTATGAATAAGTATGTTGGTTAACTTATATTAAAATAATCATTCAAAAATTTCCGTATCCATGTCGTATCCATATCCAATATTTTGGAAAATTGTTGTATCCCTGTACCCAGACCCATATCCGTATTGTACTCGTATCTGTATCCGTGCTTCATAGCCGGTTATACACGTTGCTTTTGGATGCACATGATTACTGGATATTAAAGTCGGAATACCTGTTCTTTTTATTATTCTTAAATCTCCATGGACCTTTGGGAAAATTGCGTAACAGTCCTTTATAATGTTATCTCATTACTATCCAAGTATGGTAATCCCCTTTGTACTTATGATAGTCTTGCTCTTTTGATTTTCTCTCTATATCCTTGGAAATTCATGCTACAAAAATACCTTCATGACAATTTTTTGTATTTGATTTTGTTTTATTGTTATAAATCTTATGGAAACAGGAGGAGCTACATTCTCTTGATGGCCTACAACCAGCCTCGAGATGCTGTAAAGAGTATGTATAATGCTGAATATTATATACTCTTCAAGTACTATGGCCTACCCTTAATGTTTGACTGTTTCAACTGCTTGTCTCAGGGTCCATGAATATGTAGCATCAAATTCTGATCCCATGATACCAACGTATGTTTACTCAATATGAACTCGAATTTGATGTTTATCTGTTAGATATTTGTAATATAGTAATCCTTGTATGTTCAGGAACCGGAAAAAGCACAAGTCCTGCTGTCTATGGAGATGGATAAGGTCAGTTTAAAGCTTTCAGATTCTTTTACTTCCAAATATATTAATTATTAAGTTACTGCACAATACAAACTAAAATTTGACGCTGAACAGTCTCGATCTCACTGGTGACATGAAGGATATTAAGACTTTTGTTGAATTTAAATTAAATCAACACACTGTGACCAATATTTGGCGATGAACAGTCTTGATCTCACTTGTGACATGATGGACTAGAATTTTAAATCTTTTCTGGAACTCATAATTATATTTAAACCCTGTGAACAATATTTGCATTTTTTTCCGAGTCCAGCACAAAAGTATGACCTTCCCGTCGAATTTGATTCTAAACTTACCATCCGAATGGTTTCCTGGTAGTTTCTACTATAAGGGTGCATGTCTCTATCCCTAACTATAGTGTTGCAATATTTTTTTTTTGAATTCCGGTTTTTTTTTTTTTGGGGGGGGGGTGAGGGCACTTCCTTTGTATACTTGTGGCTGTATGGGTTGCATCATTGTCGATGCAATTAGACAAGAAACAAAATGTGACACGGTATGCTACGAAACATGTCTTGTTGGGACATCGATAATGAACTGTAGACGTGCTCAAATGATGGATTATGAATCGTTACAAGTACGGAGATGCCCGCTTCTGGTGCAAGACTTGCAAGTCCTATTATCTACACAGCTGCGACTTACATTGTAGATCTCCTGCAATTTAGACCAAAACTCGACTTCGTTTGCATCCAAAATCTAGGTGCTGTAGTTACCTCATCTTAAGTTGGCCTTAAAAGCTATGTTAGACCCCATGGTGCGTATTAGTGAAGTTCAGGCGAAATGTGGAATTTTGAAGTCCAGGTTCACGGGTGTGCGCAGTTTCACGGCGATGGTGGGTTATCCAAAAATGACAATACGTTGTTCTCGTCTCTTTATCTTGTGTATGGAGAGAGGGGAAGGAAGAAGTTTCTAAAAACATGATTTTGGGGACAGCATAGCACTTACTACTACAGTACTCGAGTATCGTACAATGTTGACGGCTTCCTGCTGATCGCAGGGCTCCTAGCTCCTCCTGAAATTCTTTTGGCACCTGGAGGGTTATGGGCACCCCTAGTGGAGTTGTTATTGAAGTTGGAAGCCCCTTTCGGTGAGTTCAGTCATGATATAAGCCACCCGTGTGGTGGGCATAGTCACAAATATGGGATTCCGAGTTCCTTTGCGAATGATGAAAAGTTAGCATTCGAGAATTATGGAAGAAAATTTAGATATAATTAGTACAGATTCAGTCGACGATTAAGGAATTAATCATGATATAGTTAGACACTTGAACACTCATGGATTTATATATGTACGTACATATGTGTTTTATATATATATATATATATACATATATATATATATATATATATATATATATATATATTTGGATCTGCATGGGCCGAAGCCCACCCCCTCTCCAAACAGGTGCCAGAGCCCAGATGACCCAAGAGGTTGGTAAATACAGCTGACCCGAGCGGATGTGTTTTATATTTTTAACATATAATGATGTGACATAATTCTATCTTTAAGCTATTGCATACGTTGTTACAATATAGTTCCTTTAAATTGAATCATAAAGTGAAGGTCATCTAGACAGTACTTCTTATTTATATAACATCTAGATCAGGGAGACTGAGAAGCTCATGAATTTTGTTAATAGTCTGTGAAACATGTGATATGTTCGGGAATAATTGGCTAAATGTGGGAAGAAATCAAGAATTGAGCAATATACTGAAGTATTGTACGTCTAGGAAAAAATAAGTTTTAAACATGACTTTCCAAAAATTCAGCGAACACTGATTTAAAAAGTGACTGCTCCGCCGCCTTAATGGTGGTGGCCCATCCACCTTAGATGAAGCCGTTGCTGAAGCTTTTTCTCGTTAAGAGGATGCTTTTCCCACTTCAACCCGCTTTATTCCGCTTTTTGTGGAGCGCTTAATTGCCCGCTTTGTACCGCTTAATAAAAACAAGGCCTGGCATGCTCCAACAACAAATATAAAAAATAAGAAAAAGAGATTGCTAGATGCCTACTATGTGTTACAGTTAATAAATGTAAAGGAAAGCAAACCATAGTATTACAGTCTTCTCCTACCTATACTAAACTTGTGTACAAGTGTCATATGCGTTTCTACCACTCATCAACTAGCATAGATGTAGTACTTTGTAAGTAATTGATAATATCATATCAGACCTGTATTGATTTTACTGTATAAATTTTTTATGTTATTATAGTGAAAGTACCATTTAAGGTATCACACGAGTACTATGAGTACTATAAATATATAAAAGTACAATCTATATTATACAAACTAGAATATCAATGTCTATTATGTTAATATACATGTCCTTGAATTTTTTTATTAGCTATATGATACCCCTAATTTAATCTAATGTCGAGTTGATTATTCAATAACAATACAAGTAAATAGTTTAAAGTAAGTCAGTAGCATAATGCACTTTTATATAAGTCCACAAAACTGTAATAAACACAAAATTTTACATATTTACAATTACCTACCCTATTCTAATAGATTATTAATAATATTAGTTGGTTATTGCGTGGTTTTTCAATAATTTCGTACTGTTGCATACCATGGATTAAAATTTTGGTTGAAATTACAAAATTTGGTTAAAATTTTGATTTCGATCACTACCAGACATCGAAATCGACGTGCGAAATTACCAAAATTTTCTATATGCAATTTCAGTAAATATTTGAAAAAAATCTAAAAAATGTTAAAAAAATGTGACACCCCCTCAGTTAATTGAATCCAAAATATAAGATATAACGTGTTATTGGCTTATTGCATAATAAAATATGTATGTTTACATTGCATGATCGAAACAGTTCTTTTAATTTTCACTCACACATGTAGGAGCCCCCACCCTATGCCAACATATGATATTATTGCATAATTAGGTGTATTTATGTATATAGATCATTATGGTAAATTTTCATGACTTAATTCCTTTATTGAATCGTCGAAACTGTCAAAATTTCTGTTTGTGGACCATCGAAATCCGTGTCAAAATCGTCATTTTAAACTATGTGCATTACTAAAATGTGAAAATCTACATTATTTCACCGCACACTCTGCTTTTTTGGAAAACACCAACTTAAATGGCCGCTTCATGCTTAAGCGCTAAGGGAAGGTTCGCTGCTCGCTTCCCACTTCATGCTTTCCAAAATCTAGATTGCGACTATACCCGTGGGCTGGTTGCTGATTCATTGCAAAAAAACATCTTGGATTGATTGAAGTTGGAAATCTGTAGGGTGAAGGTAAATTTGATTTGAGAGGGATTGACGGAGGAAGAAGATCAGGGGTAGGCAATCCACAATACGACACCACCACTGTCGAGAATGAACAATATGACGATACAATTGTCCACGATAAACAATATAATGCCACAACTGTTGATGCAATCAATACAACAATACAAGTGTCCACAATAAAAAGTATGTCAGCGTAACTGTTCGTGATGGATAGTACACCAAAGTAAGTATCCACGTTGAACAATACATTAGTATGCTATTCACGATGAACAATATTTTTTTGCTGTATGAGGGGGCAGAGATGACTTGTGGCATCTAGGGATGGCAAAAAGTGATGTTCATCCTCCACCACTCACCAACCGACCTGCTCTAACAAGTTCAAATTTAAATGGGTATCCAAACTCTTTGGTTACAGTCAAGTGGAACACTCACCAACCGACCTGCTCTAACAAGTTCAAATTTAAATGGCTATCCAAACTATTTGGTTACAGTCAAGTGGAATTGGTTTTTCTGGTTGTCCATGAGTGAACTATCCTCCTTCACTGCATCACCAGTTGATTAGAAAAATGAAAAGCATGCAATGTAATTAACCACTGTTTAGGTAAATTATATACTACACTTTTTCCTTCTTTGATTCCCAGCTAACCACAACAAGTGTACCTTTTGCTGGACTTGCACTCAAATCAAGTTAGGTTGTCATCTTCCACCCTCAATCAAGCATACCTTCTTCAACCTTTATCTACCTTTGATTCTTACATGAAGCTACTGCTTGCTCTCACATAGCCGAGTAGGTGACTAATAAAAGAATTGATGCATGATCTTCTACTCCACCGTCATTTAGATCCAATGTAGTATGGATGCCGTCGGGCTTTTACATGTCACTATACACCTCCAACCGCCCAACCATCAACCATTGTCAGTTTGTCTAACAACTACACCACCAGGAAGTCAAACTATACCGTCGGAAATGCATATCACCTGCCATTCAGTGTGTGACAATCACAATTTCTACTCAACTGCATGCATGGGCAAATGGTTACACAAACCGTTAATGCCTTCTGTGATGTCGTAATAAGGACGATCCATTGCTTGATGGTGTTGGTTGGCCTTCTATCCCACCAGGCTTCAACGGTGTGAAGGAGATTACTTCCTAACGCTGTCGTGCGCCATCTTTCCTCAATTTTTGCCCTCTCATGTCGTAGCTTTACTCTCTTTCGCCGCACTAATTTGTACTCAACAATAGATCAAAGGAGGATGCTAAACTAATGTTGGATGGATGTGGTGTTTTCCTTGTACAGCAGGATGTAGCTTGACACCGGTACGCTCGCGGGGATGTGTTAAAAGGATGAAACATCAATGGGAGTCACATGAAGGACTGTATGCTCTCTCACCTTCATGCTTTTCAATGCTAAGAGTTGGACCACCAGGGCTTTAAATGTAATTAAGTTAGCACTAAGCCTCTGTTTGTGCTCGTGCAACAGACCGTGTTTGGAATACACCCGCAACCGACTCACATCCAATGCCTGACAAATGGACTCCTTGTCCATCATCCAATCACACAATGGACAAATGATCATAGGCTGATGAATGGAGTGGATGGTGATGGATGGTGGATGCATTGGATAAAATTTCTCCCGGCGCCTATACTCGGGGTCTAGAAAGTTAACAGTGGATGACAGGTAGGAGTATGCCAAATCTAGTGTTTGGCTATTTCCCAATAAGGGGTCCTAGGATCTAGACCTTGGGTTTAGTTCTCAAGCTCTGATACCAACTGTTGGGGATCCAATTTCCTAAAAGACAAAATCTTAATAATAATCATCCATCTGTCTGCCCAGACACATACCCGGAGGCTGATACTAAGTCAAGATATTTTTGGAGTAAAAAGGGCAATATGTAAAAGCATGGGGGAGTTAGTAAAATCTTAAAACCCAATGAATATAGACGTGGTTCCATTTATTAACACTATAAGAGAATGAGTAAAAGGCTTATTCATATAAAAGAACAAATGTCTATTACAAATGATATGACTAGATACATTTGGTCTAATATTCAATGACATTGATAAGAAGAACGAGCTTGAATATAGGTGGTACCACCATATTTGAGAGACAAATCAGCTTGAGATCCAGGTAAACACTAATGGGATATGCTTTGAATAAGGTGATTCCCAGGTGGCCAGGTGGATGGAGCTGATCATCACCATTGCAAGTGGGCTTTGTGTAGCTAGACCCCTTGCATGAGCTTTAAATGTCTCGATGGTAGTAAACTTGGTTAGTCCAATTAGATTTCTTGTTCTTCTTCCAATGAGTTTCCTCAACATCATTGTTCCACCCTCAAAAGGTACAGCGTTGCTGTGCACTCGAGGAAGAACCACTTCCAATGGCGATGGTCTGTTGTCTGCAAGAAATTGAGAACTGCCTCCCATGTCACTTTAGTGACACAGATGTTGCCAGTGGCCACCTTAGTTCGCAGAAAGGACCAATAACCAGTCCTCCCATGCCTCTCCATTTGCGGATGGCCACTGGAGCTCCCTGCTTGGGTCCACGGATCCAACAGTCAATGGCTCCTCCTCTTGAACCACATAAAGGACCTCTTGAGCAGTTTCTTGGATTCCCTGACAAAGTACAGGAGGAGTACTTCGACCATGACCTCATCCTTGGCCTCTGCTATTAACAAACAAAAGAATAAGATCTGAGAGATCTGTGATAGCCTGGCTTAAACCTTCTCAGGCGATGGTAGCCGTTCAGAAGTCAAGATTTGGTGACAGATAGCTTCATAGGATGTTGGCAAAGAAGCCCAAGACTAAGCCAATTAAAACCGTCTGTTAGGTGATGCATGTTCGATTGTCCCCAAAGTCCCTTGAATTTGGCATAAAGTGCAGAAATGTGGCTTGATCATCATCTATCTGTAAGGTTTTTAAATGTTTGTAGATGCATAATTACTAGATGGATTTCCTTGCTGGAGTACAACCTTGGCAAGTACCATGTTTCTTTGGTGATTGAGAAGGCCAGATTGCAGCTGATGGATGGCTCAATGCTTTTCAACAACTAAGATGTGAATCATGCGATGTGCTCAAACTATTGCTGCCAGGTGTTTGGTGACACTAAGATAGAAATAGATGTAGATGTCATCTACTCAAGGTTAATAGTTGATGACAACATGGCTAAAGCTGATGTACCAAGCAGATCACCTTGTTTACAAGATATGGAGACACTCTGCAATACTATAAACAACAGAAGGAGAGCTATGGGGTTAGCGTTCAAAAGATCCACAGACACTGAGGGGCCACTGTATGCTGTTGTTATGTACTATATTAGTAGTAGAATGGGCTTCCAAAAGCCCTCTTCACGTTATTTGCAAGTGTCGGGGCCTAGAAAGGGGGAGATATATGCTGCCTTAGAAAGGGGGAGATATATGCTGCCTTCCTAAGGATCTACTGGAGCCCGAAAGAGGACAGTCAATCTGCTAGTCTAGCCTTGGCATTCAATGGCTGTATGACAGCAATGTCGTTCAACATTGGAAGGCTGTACGGCAGCGCTGCCTGGCAGTAGTGACGATGAAGTGTGGCAACGAGGTCTACTCTAGTAGTAGCAAAAAACCTGCATCACCTACCGTAGTAGCTAATGAAGGTGCTCTGTACAGCAGCTGGCAGTGACTGTTATGATGGATGCAACCATCCACACTCTAGTGGAGTTGTTGGGGGGTGTTGCTAGAGAGAGGAGGAAGACAAGAGAAAGAGGAGAAAGAGATAGAAGAATGAGCTTTTTTTCCAGATTCCTGCTCTTATACCATGTTTGATTTGAGAGAAAAGGGTTGGTTATAACATGGAGGAGCTATTTTTAGAGGCTTGGGAAAGCATTGAAAACTATAGTACTTGGTGTGGGACTAAACACTTGTTATGGGTGAACTCACCATGGAGGCCCAAATAACATAAATAACCAATAAAACACTTATGTCAACAACTCTAGATATATTAAATGTATGAGATGGTACGAAAGAAAAGGAAAAAGGTGCCTGATCGAAATCACTGGCTGTGTAAACGCCTTGATAAGCATATTTTAACGTCACCCTTTATGATGTCACTTTTTTGAAAGACCCATGCTCTTGGAATGATTCTATCCAGTCTCTTTTACACGTTGGTTCATCAATTTTTTCTATCGAAGATCCTTTTGATCTTCCTACAAGCTGGTGTCTTGTTTTTTTTTTTTTTGATGAAGCTAGCCGACCTCCTATTGCCTCCACTCTCCTCATGTGGACCCTCAAATCATTAAAAGACAGCATAAAATGAATGGAATTCAAACTAGTAGCACTGCTGCCTTTACAAGAATCTAAGTTAATTTGCTGATTGAGCTCAATCAAGCTGAGTTGTCATGTTATTATTTGATTTTGATGTTGTATAAGATCTGGTGGCAAATAAAGTAACAAGTGAAACTTATAAGCATGCATGATTCTAACATACAGGCAGGATTCTTTCAAGTTTTGACTGCATATATAGATTTTTAATACCGTCTTTAGTCATCTTTTATGCCATTTTGATTCGAAAAGTTTTAGCTCCTTTTTCAGATCGGAGACGTTGGACTAATTCATTTCATCTAGTAATACACAAGTGACCCGGTTTGAAATTTACACTCCAAAATCAATAGCAGTCCTTTATTTGGTATATTCTGATATATGGGTCCAAATCAAGTCTAAAATCAGCATAAAATATGTATTACATTTATAGATGAGTTTTAGCATCAGAAATTTCTTTCTATAATTGCTTCTACATATATGCATTTGTCAATCTGAAATCAATCGTCAGTTTGGCATGTCTATTCACATTCTTTAAATTGATAACGTAAGTTTATGTCAGCTCCATGTTGTCCTGGTCACTCATGGAATCATTTTCCGATCTTAATGATGTTGGACATTCTGCTCATCTAAAGCCTGGTTAGGGTTTGGCGTCTCCTGATTAGAGTGCGTCGTGAGTCGTCTTTTATTTATGTTTGTCTTTTAATTAGTTGTCGCATCTTGGTTTCCGTCAAGGGTTTTCTTATGCAATTGTTTTAGTTTTAGGACCTAAGTTTGATATCAGTGACTAACTTGTAAGTTATTGTTTAATTCTTTTTTCTTTATTATTTCAGTTGGGTCACGAGTAGAAATAAATCAATTAGGACTTCCCATGCGTTATCTATATATACCTGTGCTTTTTTTCGCTTTACAAATTTAGTTTGCATCACTTAGTGCCCTAAAAAACCCAACTCAAAAGAGTTAACAGCCAAAAACCACTGTCACCGAATTACTGTACTTTTTTCTTCTCCTCCATATGTTTGTTCCTGTAGAATTATGTGAATAACTGTTCGAAAACCACTTACTGAGGTATTCCCATGTGATCTTCAATTATTGATGACAACCTTTATATACTATTCCTTTTTTAGAGAACCTTTATATACTATTCTGCTTTTGAGAGAACCATGGTGTATTCTTTTTACTTGGAATATGTCATTTGTTTATTAGCTGAGAACGCACTTGCCAAACCAAAAGCCTATGTGTTTATTCATAAGGATGTCATACACAAAAAGGTTATTGATGTTAGTGTTCATTGCTTATTTGATCCTTCATCTCTTCTGATTTTAGTTCCTTGAGGAGACAATGCACCATTATTTTGGTGAACCTTAGATGCTATTGTAGTTGGAAACATTTCTTCTTTAATGTGGATATTGTGTCAATGTCTTGAGATTTATCTTTGACTGCATTTGTTACATCTGAATTTCAACTACTCGGAAATCACCATGTGCCATAGGAGGTGAAATATTGATTCAACACTTGCATATCAGATGCAAATTTGTTCATTTTGTGTCCGAAGATCAGTCATCTCCACCACTTGCTGATTTTTCTATAACTCAACCACTAAATAACTCATGTATCAGTCCAACGCCACCCGATAACTTCTTTTCACTCACCCGATAACTTCTTTTCACTCACTATCTTGACAAGACACTGTGGTCATTAATCTCCTTCATATCATGCTTCTCTCTTCATTGTCTTTTGTATGTAGACCTAGTCTATATCATAGGCAATTAATCACCTAGATTGTCGAGTTGCTATAAAGTCTCTTTCAATCAAAGCACTACTTGGACCCTTAATACCTGTCTTCTTGATAAGTTACTGAATGTAGGTGGGTGCCTACAGTCAAGGTAGCCAATAAAGGTTACACGTGCCTCTGGAAAAGATTATTGTAAACTTTCTTTAGTTGTTATGCAGTTTATGTGTGTGCCTACACGACACTTGTTCTGGATTCTCTTATTTCTAACATCTGGATGTTAACATTACTTCCGGACATGGTGATTTGCATGCGTCACAATTATGGAATTTGGCAATTATTCAATCAAGTTGGATTTTTTTTTTTTAACTTTCATGGATTGTTTTTTAAATTGTGAACAAAGGTTGATAAATGTTTGGTAAGAGTGGTTTTAGGCTTTTAGCTATTTGGGAAAGTTGAGATCGTAATGCACACAGATTGTATTTCTCAATTACCCAGCAAGCACGATACAATATTAGAATAGGTAATTAGAGATGGAAACAAGATTACCCCAGTCCTCCATTGCGAGGACGCTACTAAAATTGGAAGATTTGTGATTCATTAAAAAAACATGCAAAAAACATGGAAATCATTCATGCATTTTACATAACTTTCAGGAATTCAGGATATATAATCGTAAGATATGGCATCAGATATTCTCATGAAATTTCAAAAAAGGAGAAGTTTTTACTATGCTGATTTGCCTGATGAAAATGAATTGCAGCAACCACTTAGGGTAGTTTTCCAAGAGGGTCTTACATGGGTGCAAGTTATATAAGTCCTAGTATGGTTTATCATTTTGATCGAAATTGCAAAATTTCGGTCGAAGTTGTGGTTTCGGTTGCTACCAGACATCCATACCTGCCTCCCATTCTGCTATGTAATTTCACTAAAAAAATGTTTTTTTTTTAATCTGAAAAAAAGAGCATTGTTATGTATTATTTAATTGAATGCAAGATATAAGATATAACATGCTATTGCACAACAATATATATGTGTACATTGCATAATTGAAATCCTGATTGAAGCTGTATCTTTTCACTCACACTTGTAGGAGCTCCCCCACCCCATACCAACATATGATATTATTGCATAATTAGGTGTATTTATGTATGTAGATCATGCTCGCAGATTTCATGGCTGGATTCCTTTATTTTGTTATCGAAATTGTCAAAACTTATCTAAATCTTGTGCCAGGAGTGGAATTTCGAAATTTCAACCAAAATTCTGTAAATTTCTATTTCTTAACCATAAAAAATGATGTCGAAATCAACATTTTAAACTATGGTTTGACGTAATCTTTTGAAGTATGTTTGAGTAGATTCAGCATTGTTCTTTTGGGGTTTGGTTCCAATGACAATATGTGACTCTATTGGTGACAATGTTTACCGCCATCAAAGTTCTGTCCAAACTCTTGAACACTACCTAGTCTGACCCTGGAAAAGGGTTTCGATTTGGATTTCGTCGACCGGGGTTGGTTCCAGATTTGGAAGTTAATATCTAAATTGAACCCGGGCCAGTTTTATGTTTGGATTTTGTCAATTCGCGTCAGTTCTGGGTTACAAGTTTGGATAATCCAGATTCTAACATTGGATGCGAATAAAAATATTTGAATATGTATATAAGACTTCAATTCGGGTTCGGTTGCTGGTTATATACTACAAAACTGGGTCCGGTGTCGGGTTTACCAATTTACGAGAAATCTGGTTGCAGGTCATTTCCTGATTGGGCAGTTCTGTGTCGACCAGGACGCAGCACCGATCCAGAACCGACCCAAAACAGGATTTTCCACATCCATAACAGAGTCACACCTTGCTTGTTTATGTTGGATACATTTTTACTATCACTGGTTATCAACCCAGCAGTTTTTGACTCTAGGAGATAGTGCAGTTGACATTAATGGTCAATTGTATCTTTTGCAGATACAAATTACCTTCTCTAACAAAGGGAACATTTCAGTCAGTAGTTGTAAAGATATTCTTAGCATAGTCCATAGTCACAAGACTTCTTTTAAGGAGCCTGATTTAGCTCAATGCATGGTGTTCGTGAGATGCTCAAAGATGGTGGTTTTCTTCTAATGGATAATGTCAATGTCAGTGCTGCAAGGTGTGACTGAAAGCTTCTAATTCATGCCTTCATGTCATAATCATCGAAATGATTACATTTGTCTTAGGATAGAGTCATGAGACAAGATTTCAAAACTAATATTACATGCTTGGTAGATATCTTATTTGGCTTTTATGTTGTGGATAATAATTCAAGATGATGTTCATAATTTACTTTTGCAATTACTGAAGATCAAGAAGGGTTTATTTGGCATGCTAATACATTGTTAAACTCTGACTGTGTTATGCCAGTAGAAACATGAGCCCTAGATAAGTATCTTTTTACCTTTTGGAAGACCTTTCTGCACAACATTGCAAGTGTGGAAAATGAAAAAGATGAACTGATGATAATACAGTGGGCAAAGTGGATGGACTTAGCACTGTTTCGTGGAGCGTTTTCAAGATGGTAGAGGTCCTTGGAAGGTGTTAGTCTGCGTATAATATTAGGCTATTCTTAGTAATAGAAGATTGGACTATTGCTCAAGTATTATTGAAGGATGCCCACAGTTTTTAGTAACTTGAATAATCGCATCTTGTGAAAATATGGTACGGTTTTGGCTATGACAATGTCATGAAGCATCAGTTCCAAATGACTTGGAAGATGTAGAAGGCCTTTTAATTTTGACGCTATTATCACTTCTCATACTGTTTGATTAATGGTCTTTTGCAAAAGTGCCTACTGTTAATACCAACTTACTTTCTTATACAGAAAAAGATTATGTTTCAACTTTGCATGGGTGTGCTGTTCAAGTAGGTGCTCATGCAAATTCCGGAGACCCAGTTGCAGTTGCAACCCTCTGAAGAGGTGTTGCTGCGACTGTCATCTTCAGTGTTGTCAGTGTCGTTGCTCCCACTGCTGCTGCTGGGGGTTTCCCAAGCTATCATGCTGCCGGCCATGTTGCTGCTGTGGTCCTTGCAAATGCAAACGTCCTTCTTGCCCAAAATGCTCTTGTGGCTGTGTTTTCTCTTGCCCGAGCTGTGCTGATTCATGCCTTTGCCCAAAATGTACCAGGCCATGTTGTGTCAGTCGATGTTTGTGCCCCTGATATATGAAGGTTTCTTGACGTATTTCTCTGGTGTCTTAAATCCTCTTTTATTTGATGAGAAGCTGGAGCTGAAGTAGCAAGGAAGGATGCAGTGTAACCACTCTACTCAGAGTTATGTATTGTATCCAAACTCTTTATGGCTGGACTTGTATCCTGAAGCATTACTGTTGCATCTAGAAACTTAGTGAAAACGATGTCTGTCTCTTGTAGTGTTAAATGTTATATTTTTATACAGAACGAAGATCTTTTATCAACGTTCAACTGCCAAACGCACAGAAAAGGTGTCAAACATAAATAATATTCGCTGTCAAGCCTAGACTGAAACTCATAAACAAAAGGCATGCTCTATAACTAGCCCATGTAAGTAGGCTTTGCTGGATTTTTTTTGTAGATAGAAAAATTTAGTAGTGTTAATATAAAATATATCTGTGACTACAAGAAGGTGTCAAACGAAAGAGCCCTTTCAATGTTCTCAAGTTAGAGATAACAACCCACCAAGCCACATATGCTGCAGATATTCTTGCTTGAACATAATGGTAGGCGTACAAGTGGTAATGAATATGCTTTAACCAAAACATTGCATGTCTTGAATCAGACTCTGTGAATTGTGGTAGGAAACTGCTGGTAGTTCTAATGCATCATTTGTAACAACATGATAAATGTGCACGGTATCTTACTTTCCCTACTCTGCTACTACGACTGCTCGTAAAAACACGTCAATACAGCGGATGCATGACATTTTATAAAAACATGGATTTTCGTTTTCAAATCACAAACATTGATGGGCGTTGTTCCCAATAATATGTTCAGTGACACAAGATTGTATTCCACGTGATGTGTGACATAATATCTAATATAGCCAGGGGCCCTGCTTTTGAAATGAAACTTGTATGCCCTCTTGTTATAATTACGTGAGTGTTGCAAAATTATGCCTCAAATGTTACTGAAGTGTCTTGATATGATTAGAGAACAAAATAAGGATCTTGGAAACAAGTCTTGCTCGGATTATTAGTATTCACTGGAATAACTTTAATTTTCCAAGGAAGCAGTAGTAGCAATAAGTACGACTTGGAATATGATGGTATTGCCTTACAATTGTAATTGTTTTGATTGAATCCAATCATTCATCAATTTCTCTACTCTCCGCAAGATGGTGAGGGTGGTGGTTTCACCAGGTTCCCTTTCCTTGGCTTTGAACATTTTTGTCATTTTTTTGACTCCAAGCAGCCTACGTAAATATTCCAAACGCGATTATCTGCTAAAGCCATGGATGTAGTTGAGGCATGTAGTTGCCACAGTCAATCTTAATAATTGTTAAGGCCCTTATCCCAAATTCGATTTCCCATCGTTATAGAAAGGAGGGACGAAACTTGAGTCATGACTTGAAGCGCAAGAAACATTTTGAACAAGGTCCGTGAGTTCTAATAGTCTAAGAGCTAATACTTGTCTTGCAGCAATCACCTTAACGTGTCTCTCTTTCCCATTAATGGGTGCTTTGAATATTGCTAAATAGTGTACTTTTTGGGGGTAGGCGTGGGGTGGGGAGGTCTAAGGTTTGCATCTATGCGTATCTTGCCATCTCATACTTTCCGTATATCATATATCTTGTGGTGAAATCTTTTCATCTCTGGTAATTGGCATGGGGCCCGACATTTTTATTTGGCTAAACCTCATTATCACATTTGTGTGGTGCATAATTTCCTCCATATTCTCATTTTGATCCCGCTACTTTTCATTTTATGGTTATGCACCCATTTCCCCCCATGATTCAATAAGTAATGTCGATGCTTTCCCCCCATTACAGTCTAGCATCATTCTTTTTGGAGTAGTGATGTGCAATACACCAAGCTTACAATATATAACCCTAATTAGCAAACTCTCATACATAGATCCACAGGCGCACCTACTTGAGATATAGTATAGAAGTGGCAAGTGAATGGACAGTCTTCAGGGAGCAGAGAAGGCACCAGAGTTAGTTGTGTTTCTTTTAGGTTCCTAGTGCGGAGATTAGGATTTTAATGGTTTCAAGTTGATTTGATTCAATTATACTAAGGGAGCATGTAATAAAGAGACCAAGATGAAATCTAAATTATTATTGACAAGTAGAGTTATAGAACTATATAGAGGAGCAAGTAACACTAAAGCAAGGAAGAACAATTATGTACACTAGACTAGAAAAGAAAAACAAGGCAAGTAGCTAAGAGAGGCAAACTAAGATTAAACTAAGAAACGAGCTAAGCACCAACTAAATTAACCACAATTGAAAACTAAGTAATCCTACCAAATGTAATTCACCATTAACTAACCAACTACTACAATAAACAAGAGAGTAAGCTAAGCTAGTGACAACTAAGCAATTGATGGTTTTAACAATCAATCAAGGGAGTGGGCCATTTGGGGGTATGTGACTATCAACCATGTGTTAGGGTTATATTCAACAATGCATGCTATAGAAAAGATACCAAACCAAACAATATGGGAGGGTGAGGTTAGGAGATCTGTCATATTAGTTGCCCATAGATGGCATAAAGGGTGTCAAGAGAATTCGTCCTTAAGCTACTTTCTATCCAACCTTACAATGCTCAATTGACCAGGGAAAAAAATGAACCTAATCCTAGTCTTTGAAAGGGTTGGCATAACGTGTAAGAGAAGGGTATTTCACCGTCAATAACCCCATAGCCGACCTATAACATGCTCTTTGTCAAGTGTAGAAGGAGGGACACAATTAACTACTTGGACCTCCCACCTAGGATTAGTAGGATAGAGGGAGAGAGGGATAAAAATGAGAACTAGTTAAGGGTCCATAAGTGGCATAAAAGTTTCTCCCTTCCAAGCCTCCTCTTTCCTCTTTCTCCTATACCTTAGGAGGTTCCATAGATGAAACACCAAAGCAAGATAGATAGAGAGAGATAGAGGGACAACAGACATACACATAGTATAATGGGCAATGTAAAATGCTTGACATAAATATTATCCCATCAGATGGTTTTAATGTCACATTTCATCCCCAAATAGCCCACAAAGGGCTTAGCTACTCATAGCACAAGAAAATGCAAAAGAAGAAGGGAAAATAAGAAGAAGTAGCCATGTAGATATGAATTAGACTCCTCCATCTTCACCTTCAATTATAGGGGGGAGATCCTCTCACCTTCAATTGTAGGGTGGAAGGTAGTCAAAATCCTAGAAAAGCTAGGGTTTGAGGGTGGAAAATGGAGTAAATACAATAGGTGGAGGCTAGGAGGTGAAATGAATGAAGTGAAACCAACTAAGTTTGACCCCTAGCCATCACTAAGACTTATATAGGGGTCTAGGTTATCTAGGGTAAGTGGGTGGTGATTTGGTAAAAGAGGTGTAGGGAGGCACTAGGGTTTCAGGCCATAACGATCACTCTACCCCACCAATGTTGTGGTGCATGAAGGATTAAACAACCATGGAATGGGAATGCTCATGGTGGAAGGGTAGGACATGTTGGAATTATAGGGAGTAGAATGGTCATGGTGATGACTAGGTGGAACACCTACTTTAGGAGGAATAGTTATGGACATGATAGTTAGAATGACCATTCTGGGTAGAATGATTATTATGGCATGTGGTAAGCATGGGAATGGTAGTGTGGAATGGTTGTGGTGGTAATAGGTTGTATTATAAATAGTTGGAGGAAATTGGGGCTCAACAAATAATCTATGGTACTATGGAATGACCGTTTTGGCTACCACTCACAACAGTCATTCTCATCCCAAAGTGACCATTATAAGGTCCATGTCTTTCCTTGGAAGATTTTATGATTTGGAGTTAAGTAGAATGACTATTTTTTAATTATCTATTTGGAGATATTTTGCCTTGCACTTTCTTTCTTAAATTGATCATTAATGGAGCTTTTTACTTAACTTTGACCCTTGATTACTTGAAGTGGGTTGCTGGTGATTATGTCATCTCTTTGGACTCCAATCCTAGGGAAATTCTTGGATCTACCTCCTTCTCTACCTTCCATCAACTAGCACTTCACGTACTGACAAAATATGAAAAAACATACATATGTGCATTTGACACAAACACGATTTATTGGGAATAACATGACTTTTAAGTATCTTGATATGTAAAGATCAATTAGACATATGATGAATCCCCAAAATAGGGTTTGATTACTACTTGTCTTCAAGAACGATCTAACTTGATCTCTTTTTCCCATTTGCAATAAACAAGAAATAAAAAATGCATCCAAGAACGTATTTATTACCTAGGTGAGCTCAAACATGACTTTAGACATATAATACACTCCCCTCCTTTCCACTTTGGTAATACTAACGCAATAAAAGCACAACAACCATAGATTTACCATATGGGGCATCAAACAGTCAATCAATCAATGTGGTATTCATAAACCTCCAAGTAAAGCTATTTCATACTAGGATTAGCCAAAGAAGTTAGAAATGTTGGCTTACTTGCAAGTGTTTAGCCTTATGTATCAAGTGCATCCTACTTGGTCCACTGGGCTATGGATGAGGGCATGAGGAACAAGGGTTGATATTCTCTGACTGTATTGGTAAGCAACAAGAAGAAGGTGGTTGTAGAAGGAATATTGGAGTGATATTACATAGGAGCACACTTCTTTTCTTTTATGCTAGTGTTATTAAATAGTAGAAACATTTTTTTGCATTCTTTTCTTTTTCTTTTCCCCTAGTGTATCTAGGGTTGAAGGATGGTAAGAGGAAGAAGAGGGGAGGAAGGATTGGCCACCCCAATATTTTGGAGGGTGACCAAGGCTTACTCTTTATGTGCTTTTTAGCTTATTTTCAATAGGTAGAGCGAAAAGAAATGATAGAAGTGGGTAAAAAGAGAGTTCAGGTAGTGTGGATCACCACATAATGTGTCCTACATGAAAATTAATACACCATTCTTCATCAAACAATGAAAGAACCATTAAGAGTTAAAAAAATGGTGATCCACACATTTTAATAAACTTTTGAGTAAAACCCCAAACATTTATAGCTTGTCAAGATTGCATTTCAACCAACAACTAGCTTATCAAAAGATAGATAGAAAACTTGTAAAATGCAAGAAAGTAATGTATATGACATGTAAATGATGCAATAAAAAAGAAGAATAAGAAGTGGATAAGGATAAACAATCATCAAGAACTTTCCTAAGAAAAATTAAGAATATGACGACAAAATACTAGAAACAAAAGGGCATACCATCCTGATACCCCAAGATTTTGAATGATGATGTCCTCAACATGAAAGTAGGCTTCGAATGATAGAGGAATGATCACTATGGTAGTGGTTGGTCTTTCTCAGAGATTTTGTAGGGTGGTGGTTGTGGATATTTGTAGTAATGGCCCCAATAGTCAACTTCTAGAGTTGAGTACGTATCAGGGTACCCTTGTAGGCTGCTCAATAGTCATCTCCCCATTGTAGATTCCTATGCATGCACAAACATGTATGACCATATGCACTTGATCTGGTAATGCATATGTTATTGATCAAGTCACATATTTTGTTCAATGTTCTGGATCTCGTCAAAGTTCATCATGATACATGACATGTCATAAGCATTGGTTGGAGGTTGTGGTTGTACTTCCTTTGTCTCAAGTTGTCTTCTCACATGATTTTCCCTACTCTAGTGTTGTTGGTGGTGGTCGACCACATTTAATCTACCCCTCAACCTCAGGTAAATCTACTACCAATCCTTTGTAGGTATCTTTAAGGTGTTCCCCTTACCACTATGTTATCATAAATCTTATATATGAATTTGGTCATGTAATGTCCTAGGATTTAAGGCCTCAAATAAAATAATCTTAAAAGGAATGATTGGACTACCCATATCATCAAGTTACACATCATTTTTTGAGAGCTCATCACTAAAGAACATTGTGATTAACCATGCTCAACCCAGAGTAGTACTAGGATGGGTGACCAATGGGGGAGTTGATCCTATCTTGGATGTGAGTGAGGACAAAGAGAACATTTAAAGCTAGTGGTGGTCTATGGAGACATGTATAATTCGTGAAACTCTACTAGAGCCTTAGGCAGTGGGCCCGAGTGTCACAAATGGTATTAGAGCCAAAACCCCTCTAGTAGGTGGGGCCTACATGGTCTTGTGGTATGCCAATCTTTGACTCGTGTGGTCTAGGCATGTTGGAAATGGCTATCATAGTTGATGGATCCACCCTTGCACTGCTAGTCATAACCGGGAGCTGGGTGTACATGGCCATGTTGGGTCAGCATTGAAATGGGGAAAGATTATGAAGCCACATGTTGAGCCTTGACAAGGACGTCAAGAGTTTAAGTGGGAGAGATTGTCATGTCCCAAAATTTGAATCCTTAGATAAAATGATCTTAAAAGGAATGATTGGAACCCATATCACTAAGGTGCACTTCCTTTTCAGGGAGTCCATCACTAAAGAACTTTGTGGTTAAGTGTGCTCAACCTAGAGTATCCCGACTTGTGTGTGAGTGAGGAAAAAGCATATAGTTAAGGCTAGTGGTGGTCTGTGGGCCATACATAATTCTTGAAATTCTACTAGAGCCTTGGGTAGTGGACCAAGGCATTATAGGTCCCATATCAATTAAGAGAATGGATGAGTGGTAAGATAATTTTAGTGGAAATGTGGAATATCAGGGTGAGGGTGTAGTAGATCTTGTCATTGCTCATAGAAATCATTTATGACCTTGCAAGATAAATTAAATCTATGTAATTATAACATGTAGCATTAGTGAGGTCGCTCAAATCATAATCAAAATCTAGAGAAATCAGAGTGACTTAGCCTCCCATAAGAAATGGTGAGGTGCTTTTTGTGGGGATTAATTTCATGTGATCAATCAAAATAACCCCCCAAGTTGACACATTAGTCTTTCATCATCTGGCTCATCACAAACATGTCCTTTTGCAAGAAGCAACCCTGATCAACATATTGGCCAAAATATGTATTGGAAAAGACGTTATGAATGTTTCTAAGCACATGATATGGCATCCTACTAGTCTATGATATTCTAGTCTTGAAGGTATCATGGCCACTGATTTGTTCCTATACTTGACCATTGTCCCTCACACATTTCTTTTCTGTCACTACCTTATCAGACTTCTTTGCATTTGGAGTGGGGGCAAAAAAAATTTTCAACTGGGAGACTATCAAAATATGTACAATGTCATAAAGCTTAAACCTAATGGCTTCCACCCATTTATATTGTACTATCCCCAAAATATTGCAAAATATATAGTGAGACCATTATAAGGATCTTTTGGCATCAGTTAGTACCTTTCTCAAGCCACTTTCAACTACAAGTTATTCAAAATAATTGTGTAACCCTACGGCTTGCACTGTAGGTATCCAAGTAGTATGTGGCTAGTACCTTCCTTGTCATGTTTAGGTGATGGAGTATCCCCATATCTTTCTTTGCATGTCTCATGTTTCATCTCCTTTCTTCTCGTCTGTAGAGTGAGCCTTTTGAATTCTTCATTTTGACATCCAGTCAACCTCCAATTGAGACCCTGTATATGATGCCTCACTCTCCACTTCCTCCTCCTCCTCATCTTCTAATTTCTCTTCCTCATAATATTCAGATTTAGTGCTAGTGAAGAGGTTGTAAAGCACTCCCCTGGTTGAATTATCTTCTTCTTCCACCACATGCCTTCTTCTTGCTTGAAGTCTGGGGATGCAAAGTTGTAGTATGATGCAAGATAAAGAGGGAGAATCTCTCCTTACTCCTCTTTGTCGATGCCTCATGGACTCCACTTCAACTAAGTCCACCACATTTTCTAGGTCTTGTTTAGATTGGCTATCCTCCTCCACCAATAGTTAGGATCATATGCATTTATCATTTTAGGAGGATGAATGGTAGGTGGAATCATTATATGAGTAGGTGTGATAGATAGAGCATGTGAAGGGATTTGAGATAGATGGTGACACATTTGATGTTTTCTTTATGCGAGCACAATGAGGCATGATGATCTTGACATTGTCAAACACTTTCTTCCCCAATCCTTTCATCTTTACTTATGATAATGATATTTTGGTGGGGAAGATGATTTACATTTAGGGTTAGCATGGAGTTTTGGTGGAGAAATTGAGTAAAATAGGGGTGGTTTAAGGTAGAAAGAAGTTGTTGGAGGCTATGAAAGGCTCTTCAAAGGTTGGAATTGCACGATTGGGGCTCAGAGATGCTTAGTCCAAGCTCGAGGATGAAGAGATTTTATTGATGATGCACAACAATGGTGGAGCACTCTAGAGTTGGGTGTAAATGAGGGGGCATGGTCATGGTAATTACCCATTCATATCATCACCTAAGTGGTGGGATCTAGACCAAAAAGGTCATTTTAGGATAGAATGGTCATTACGGGGATGTGGTGCCATGGCAGTTTCATGGTGGAATGGCCGTTCTTGGCCCCCTTTTTTTACTCCTTTTCTTCAGTAGAATCTTCTTCTTTGTTGTGGTGTTATCTCCTAGAAAGGACATTTTGCATCACATGTAGGGAAATATGGCTACAAGATAGGTAGTGGAAACAAAAATATATCTACCATATTCCCCTTTAACAGACGATCGCGTCAATAACTATATAATGGGAAGGATGGTTGTGAGGTCATACCTAGTCCTTGATCAAGTCAGTGCGTGTCTATCTTCAAGTTGCACCCGGACAGTATCAACAAAAGCTCCTGGTTGATCATCATAGATAGCAATTGACCTTATCCTCCTAGCAGTAGGAAATAGCCTCCTCATCTCTATAGTGGTCCACACATACCATCAAGAACTCCTATCATTCTAGAAGAGCAGACAAGGAGTTGTTCCTTCTAGTCAGTGTACTAGCACCAGCTTGTTCTCCCACAATTGTTCTCCCTTGCCCTCCCTCCTTTATTAGGTAGGACTTCCTTGAGTTCTCTTAGTTACCACAACTAGAGAAGACAACAATTGTCAAAGTTAATTGACGTGTCTGAGAAGCCCCCGATACCCCTCTATTTATAGGAGGGTTAGGGTCAGGGTTCCCAATCTGAGCGAGAGTTGAAGATGATGGGATTTTACAAATTTTCACATCCTACGAGTGAAAAAACGGTCATTTCATAGGTGAACCGATTGGTTGGCATGTGAACCAATATGTTCAACCCTTAAATCAGACGCTTCATCATGTTTCCCAATCACAATTGTATTGGAAGTTAATATTCAATTAATACACAACATGATGCCAACACTAATCCTTGATCCAATCGAATGGATCAATGAACTGGGCGATTCATCACATGAACCGGGAGGATCATCATATGAATTGGTCATTTGAGACCTTGAGTCGATCGGTTCAGTATGTGAACCAAACTCTTCATGCCTCATCTCAACCAATATTCAACCAATAGTTTAATTAACATGACAATTTGAACTGGTCAGTTTAGAGTCTAGTCAGTCAATTACTCAACCGTTGTTGTTTATATTGAATACCTAACTCCTTAGTAATCAAGTTTAAACTATATTTATTAATAAACTCATATTCCAAGTGTATCCTATGTGTGTGACCATATAAGTTCCAAGTTATATTGGCAATGAATCTCCAGAACTAATTTATGACAATTACAAGAAATGAGCGGTGAAGCAACACATCATTGCTACACAAGTAATCTGAAAAGTTTGAGAACAACTTTAACCTACAATCTGTGATTGGTGTTACAGTGATTATATAATTCCTTTTTACTAATATCTAGATTGAACTTGAGGCATGGAATCATCATCCTCTCAATGTTCAATTCATGTTCCTTGAACTAGAGCAGACTGTTTGAGATATATGTGACCTCAATATCATATATTGATTCACATGTGCTTACACATGCTTTTCTTAGTCTCACTTATCAAGTGGCCATGATATCAATCTCTTATAGGAGGGATATATACCATATACATCACTCATAGTCATTCCCATGTGTCACAATGCACCTGAGCACCATCTTTAAGGAAACCCTTATTCAAGGTCATAGTGGATGATGTCAAAGTACATTGAATGACATGTGATGAGTGTAGTGCCTTCAGGTCTAAGAACCACAATCACCACCATCACTATGAGAGAAACATTTATAGTTTCCATCTATCATTCTCATGGTGGGTCTATCTGATACACTATTCTCTAACAAATGTTTATGTGTTTGGTTTGATATCATATATCATGACTGATGAGATTCTATCATCAACCAACACACTCTAGTCTTATGTGTCATTCTGTCTATCAACCTTCCACAATAACATTTGATTAGGGGCACATCAAGAATGTACATACTCTTAACATCCATATGATCTCATTGTTCAGGTCATCAACCTAAAGACATACGCCATTGAGTAATGTCATTCTTTATACATCCATTATATTTCACCATTATCTCATAACTAAAAGAAACATAATGAATAGGAAGATTTCCTTTATTATTAATCAAATCGTTTACAATATATGCCATTACAATCATCATATGATTAGCTCTCTAGGCATACATACCAACAAACACCCACTTGCACATAGAGGCAATCACCCACAAATCTTATTCTTAGTGATGTTAAACATGTCCATCATGTTTCTGCTGCACAAGTGCTAATCCAACAGGTTAAAAACATTTACCTTTAGTCGGTGTATTGCATGTTTCACATCTCTTTGTTATATGATATCTCGTATGAGATGGAATTGCCATAGTATGTTATCTAATATTGCTTGCCTAGTCAGTAGCTCCATTGTTGTCATAGCATTTCTACTATGTCATTAATGGTTGGAACATTCTACAAATTCATCTATATGAACTTCTATTTTCATATAATATCCTTTGTTGTGTTCATAACACTAAGGTTTTCAGCTTCTATTGTAGAATTAAATAATTGTCTGTAGTTTGGAACCTTTCTAGCATACAATTCTTATTTTAAGGCCAAACACAAATATTAGATTGTGATAATTAATTTTGTTTGTCATTTAGAATATTTTATTAGTGTAACTCTTTACACCCAACTCTTCCTTATTTCCATAACCAAGGAACTAGTCCTCTTCATGCTCTTCAGGAACTTTAGGATGTTCTTTATGGCATTCCAATAACCTTCATTGGAATCTGACTAATATCATCTTGTTATGTCCAACACATATAAGATAATGGGATGAGTACATTATATTGCGCACATGATATATCCAATTGCGAATGCATATGGTTTCATACTCATGTTTTCCCATTCTTTATAAGAATTGGAATACATGGATCTTGAGAGACCAATCCCATGGAACATGGACATATTTCCCCTCATTGAATCTTTTATGTTGAATCCTTTCAAAATTTTGCCAATGTATGTGCTATTACTTGATTTTTAGAAGCATTTATGATCTATATCTATAGATCTCATTTCCTATAATATAGGATACTTCACCTAATCCCTTCATTTAGAAGGTACCTTCCATGTCAGGTCATGTCAGGTTTCAATACTTATAGTATTGAGATGTTATCCCCATCAATATGTGGAATATATATATGCTCCCCCTAAATATTTTGTTATCCCGCATTTCATCTTTATTTTTGACTAAAGTCAAACTCTATGACTATCTTGTCAAATCAAAGATTCTAGTTCTAATATGCTTGGTTGACCTTTATAGCTTATAGACTTTATTTGCATTAACAAAGTTATAGAACCCTTCAGGTTGTGTCACTCACACATCCTCTTAATTATTCCTATTAAGGAATCCGATTTTAACACCCATATGACAAATCCTATAGTCTTAATAAATTTCAAAGGTAAGCATGATCCTAATGACAATTGTTAAAGAGATTTCATTATGTCCAACACCTTGAGCTTGTTTGAAAACTTTTTACAATTAATATGCTCTTATAGGTTATCCATGTCTGTCTTCTTCTTGAAAAGCCCATTTGCACCTTATGAGTTTTACTCCTTTAGGTTGTACTACCAAGGTCATACCTTGTTAACATACATGGAATCCATTTTGGATACAATGGCCTTAGCCATTTCTCAGACCCCGGTCCCTTAATAATTTCTATTCAGTTGTTGGCTCATCATATTATGACCAACTCATAGCCTTTCTGAGTTATAAGATTCACAATCTCTTAATCTCAATGCATATTCTACTAGATTTCTAAGGTTGTGTGTTACATTAGGAACTTGAGTTTCCTCAACGATTTGTGATTCTCATCATTCTTACTATACCTATCGTAACTTGGTTTTTCACATTGGTTTATACTTGTTTGATTTTAGATAGTGAAACCATATCTTTTTATGCCTTGTTTATAAAAGTGTGGACTTGATCTGTAAAATCACCATTTCTTTGAATTTCGTGGTTCTCACTATGTTTATTAAACCAAAATGGATATGGAGAGAAAGGAAGAAAGAAAATCCATTATTGAGGGAAATATAAAAGATAATGGATGAATAACCATGCACTTTTAGAATCATGTGGAATTTTCTAGAAATGTGGTATTAAGGACCATGAAAGTTTTTTTTTTCATTTTTACATGGTTCCTAATAAGAAAAGTAATCCAAATAAGGGGTATGGAAAAAATAGAAAGAGAAAGGGTTTTTTAAATGCCATAAATAATGATGTAAAAGTGAAAAATTGGAGATGAAGAAAAGTATCTTTTATTTTTGAGTTTTGGTCTCAAACTTTTCCCACACTCAGATAATATTATTAAAAACTTCCCTTAAAAAGTTGAAATTAAAAGGATTAACAGAGTGAGAGATATGGATTTTTGTATAAATCCTAAAGTGTATGAATTAATAGGATTTTACATTAAATGTCACATTGTGCTATTCACGTTTGAACTATACTCGGACTTCTTTTGATGGGCATGCATGTTTCTAACCTTTAGATTAGAATATGATGATCAAAATATCATCTCTTAGATCATGATAAATAGAAAAGTAGGAACATTAAATACTGATTTCTTTGATCATTTTTCTCGCAATTCAATGCACAAATAGACCAGGAAAATGATCCAATGGCTTTTTGAGCACAAATTGCATCCGCCCGTCCTAGATTTTACCTATTTTGGAGGACTCTAGAGGATTTACCAAAATTTCTCAGAGAAACAAGAACGAACACCTAACACATGACTATGTATAGGGGCATATACCTCTCTACAAAACCTCAAGGTCACTCACGATATTTCGCTGGATCTCTAGACCCTTGCCTGATCTCCAATTCCACAACCACACCCTACTCTTCTCCTTCCTTCTACTATGGATCTCTGCAGTAGAATCGAGACCTAGTTCACCATCGTCGAGCCCTCTGCGATCATAAAGGCCACCATCAAAACTGTCAAAGCCAGACTGAGGGAATCACGCCTTTGCTCGCCACTCCAGGATCCTAACCCTAGACTCAAATTTCATTTAACTTGGTTGAGAACTAGAGCAAGCTGGTGAGAGATGGATGAAGACAAAAAAGGAAAGTACTCCTTTGCCCTCGCACACATGTGGAAAAGGTAAGGGCAATTTGGTCTATTTCTTCCTATTCCTCGCTCTGACCTGAGAGTTGTCATGCTAGCGGCAACCTAATTAGTGTAAGCCAAATGGTCAGCCTAGCCATGTTGGCAAGGCAAGACCCATGCACATTGCCTAGGTGGCAAGCCCCCATTGGTTAGAATGTTTTGATTTTATAAAAATCATAGTAGATTATAGGAAGGTCCAATAAAGGCATATAATGTATGAATGTTGCTCGGAAAAATGTGAGGATTTCAATAAAAATATAATCAAGACCTAATTCTGTATCTAGTTCAAAAAGTGCCTAAAAGTTAGTAACTTTAATGTGTTAATGTATAAAAACCCTAAATTTCTTGGTTTTGATAAACTTAATATGTTTAATCAATTTTAATAGTCAAAGAATTATCTTTTTGGATAAAAATCATAACTTGGATATATTTTGAGTTTAATAGTTCATAAATTAACAAATTAGAGTTTTCTTTAGTTAACAGTACATATGATGATAAAATTGGAGTTTGTAGACCAAAAATGCATTGAAAGTGATAATTAGGGTTTGGGTAGATGAAACCATAATGAAACCCTAATTTGACTCCAAAACCCTATCTTCAACCCCATGTCAGTCTTAATGGTAGATTTAGGATAAAATAGTAAGACATTGGTATCATGCTTTAATTTCACTGTAGTTGCTTGATTGGTTGCTTTGTTTCCCTTTTGCTTGGACATGAAGTACTCATGAGAAAGGTATGTGGCTATGTCGATAATTACTCAACTTAACCAACTCCCATGGTTTTCTTGAGGCTTTTCTGAATGGATCACAAATTAACTTGCTTTCTTGTTCATTTAATTCATGCAATCTATAAGGTACATATGAGTATCACATTATATATTAAATAACTTGCTCGTGCCCCTGAATGGAAGATGAACCTAGCCCAGATGGGAATGTTACTATGGGGCCAAGCCTAGATGGGATGGTCATATGAGGTGTCTATCTCATCCGGGAAGACTAATGGAACACCAAGCCCGGATAGGATGGTCATATGAGGTGTCTAGCCCAGATGGGAGGAACAGAGAAATACCAAGCCCAGATGGGATGGTATGAGCATCCAATGTAGGGAGAAGACCCTGGTGAACATGTGAATAATGAGATTAAACCATGATGGAATGATAAGTTATAAAACCAAAATGCTTTGTAGTTAGTTAATTAATAGTTTCCATATGGATCTTTATGTTGTTACACATACATGTGCTTATTTTATTTTCCCCACACATTGACATAAATTTTTATACTGACTGTGTTTTTGTTTGATGACTTTTTAGGTTAAACTTGTATTATTCTACAAGTATGTTGAAAAATGGTCATCCAAGAAAGAAGGCACCAAATGAAAAGATTAAGTGTAATTTTGGAGGATATAGACAGATAGTTTTTATTTCTAGTTAGAAACATTAGTTTTCCCTTTCAATGGAATTCCTTAATGGAGAGAGTCTATGTTTTACCTTGTTCAAACTCTTCACCATTTAGTGAAAATTTTATAAGTATTTCTGGTTATCTGGTAAATGATCGACCCTATATTATAATAATGACCCTTACCCTATCGGTCCACCTTAATTGGGGATAACACGGGGAGGGGATCATTACGTTTGATATTACAACCTGGTTTACCATTTAACCCTTAATAATTATTAAATTTTAAGAGTTATGTAGAGCCCAAGGGAATTATTAGAGTACTTTCCAAATATGATGGTGTCTAGAAGGGACGGCGATATGGGGGCCGACTGGTAAAAGTTTCCTTCACACCGCTAGTCAGCTTATGAGGACTCTCAAACCTATGCATTCTTCCTGGACAAAGTTTGAGGATCGTATTCGAAATAAAATACCTCTAGGATTTCTCATCTACTTTCATCCCTTATTTAACCCTTTCTTCACTCACTAAACCCTAGGTACCTATAACTTCTCTCTTTATCCCTTTTGGGTACTCGGGTTATGGATATTAGGGATTAATGCATCCTCCACCAAATAATAAAATGCATGCAAACAATGGACATAATTTTTCTTTATGCTTTAATACCCTAAAGTATGAAACTAAGGGTAATAAATTTAACTTATGTGAAACAACATGGCCACATCAAGGACATTGTCATCCGTGATGAATACCATGGACCGAGGCCTCCCCACAAGAAGAGGCCCTCCTCAGAGAAGAGAAGGTCCATGGAGGGTGTCCTCCAAGAAAAGGAAGAGGGAATATGAAGCCTCCATAGAGAAAGGCCATGAACCCAAGGATATCCCCTTCAATATGCCAAACCCTGAGGATGAGCCTATGATAGAAGTTGAGCTCAAGGTTTCCCCTGAACGTGCAGCTAACTCTAGATCAGTAGTGGGACAGGTGGAGGTCCACACCTCAGATGCAATATGGATGAAACAACAGAAGAAGCTTACTTAGGACATTAGTGACCTATCCCCCAAGGATGTCACCAGAGATGATAATGGTGAACCTCTATATGTCCACCTTCGTCTAGCAGCCACAATACTTGTAATGACCCATTTTCAAATTAGTCATCTAATTAGGGTTTACTTGGATGATTATATGTTTAACTAAGTTGATCATTGTTTAAAGATTGATTAATGATGGTAGTTTAATTTTCATGTTTTGAATACAATGAGAAAATTTAGTCATACTTTGATTCACATAATTAGGGTTAAGAAATGGAAACCCTAATCGACCCAAATTTGGGTTTTGATGACATATGAATACATAATTTGATAAGTATAATGTATCACTAAATGATTTTTAGTATTTTATATGTAACTCTTATTTAATTTAAATTTGTATATGATATGGACATATCAAATGTGAGCACTATTAAAAAATATCATAATTTTTGAAGAGTGTTCTAACCTATTTGTCGATCGAGTTTCAATCTCGACTGACCATATTTTTAGATTGATATAGTAGTGTGGTAATTGAATTTTATCATTTTATTTGTATATCCAATTGATCTCAAATTTTAAATGTATTCGAGAAACTCCATTATAGACATACTAATAAATTTTAGTAATTTTTGGATAATGTTTGATCTATACAGAGAGGGATGTCGGTCGAGTTCTGTGCAGGAAAAACTCGACCGGCCATGCTGCATACTACAATATAGCAGTGTAGTATTTGATTTTTAGTTATTTATTGGTAATTCCAAACGATCTAAATTTTTTTATAGTTGCTTATAAACTAAATTTCAGACATTTATTTAAAATTTTAATAATTTTTGGACGACTTTTGTGTTCTTAAAAGTGTGGTGTCAGTTGAGTTTATAACTCAGCCGACCAACCAGTCTAAGAAAAATATAAATACAATGAAGGACTTGTTTGCAATTGTTCTAAGAACCTCAATTCATCTATATGACTAACCTAACACACAAGGAGCTTTCATAACTCATAATTCCTGTCAAAGAAATGAAATTCTAGAAAGAGAGGAGAGCTAGGGTTTTGAGAAGAGAAAGTGGTGGAGATGTTGACCTAGGGTTTTTCTATCCAAGATATGATGAAATCAAGTAAGTTTAGTTTCTTTGTGTAGAATTTCATGGTAAATCTTCTCTCACATGTCAAGATTCTATCCCTCCTCTGATTTGATTCAAAATCACATCAAATCTCCCCATTTTCTCACTCTTTCGCTTCTAATCCCCATTGCTAGGGTTTCTGAGTTGAGAGGAGAAAAAATTGGATTCATTTGCTAAAGTTTGATTGGATTTCCAAAAATTCAAAGGTTGACCTATGTTTTTAAGGTGCTTGGCACCTGAGGTGAGTGTTTTTATCCCTCCTAAGATCTATATTCATGTTGAAAGCCTAATTCTATCTAGCTAAAGTAATTAGAATCCTTTCTTATATATGTAGGTGATTAGATATTGATTTGGGACATATATTAGTGGATAAATGTTTACTGATTTTGATTATTTCTCTTTGATTAGAACTTGATTAGTTCTTGATATATTGATTGAGGATGCATTAAGAATCCTAAATAGATGAATATGCTATTTCATTTGAATTGTATTGACATGCTTAAAGATCATCCCAATGGCCAATATGCTTGGAATTGAATTGACATGTATATAATCATATTTGAATTGTATTAGAATGTATTATACAAGTGTATTGTTGAATGTGAATGGAATTGAATATGATATACATATAAATATCAATATGAGGTGACCACTTTTCCTGATTAGGGTTTGTGTTGTGGAAGTGAAT
Organism: Alisma plantago-aquatica; assembly: GCA_963693085.1. Taxonomy (NCBI): domain Eukaryota; kingdom Viridiplantae; phylum Streptophyta; class Magnoliopsida; order Alismatales; family Alismataceae; genus Alisma; species Alisma plantago-aquatica. The sequence continues at coordinate 910,433,072 of OY856409.1, forward strand.
CAAAAGAGTCAATTAATCAATGTATACTTACGATTGATGAATGGAATATGTGAAAATGGAAACTAGGATTTTCAAGTGTGTGAATAGTCCTAGTGAACCTCTATATATCATTATAAAATTACTTAGTGATATGGTTCTTATGATGTGTTGAACTAAGGATGACTTCTTGAAAACCCTAGATGTTTAGTATTAAGATGAGTAGGAGTGATGAAGCTAGAACTTGTATATGATGTTTTAATGTGATGAAATGCCGAATGTAAGTATCAATACTTCAATTAAAGATGATGAGTCTTACTAATATGATCTAAGCCTAATGCATCTGTTTAGTACAATTTATGGAATAATGACTATCCCTCATATGGATGTGGGTCCTTTTATACAAGTTACGTAATAGTGATTTGTAAAGGATGATCAAAGATTATGATGTAAGAAGATGTAAACTAAACCATTATTTTAAGCTAAAGTGATTAGTATAACAAAGAATGATCACTGTCGATTATGGAAATGACATTAGTAGTCAATGACATGGTACACTTATCTAAATATAAGAGACAATATGAACAAGATGTACTTAATGGTGATTGCAAGTTAAAGATGACACTAATGAAATTAGTATGATGACATATTTTATCTTTTATTTTAATTACATGCGGCTTAACCCAAATTAAATGAAATATACTAAGAGCTGGACTATGATAAATGTTAATTAGAAGAGAAGCATTGTATGTAAAGTGAATCAAGAAATATTGGTCCGAATAATGTAATGAACATGAAATGAAAGAAGTTGAGCCTACTGAACATAAAATGAAGAAAAAAAGATGGGAACTAGTAGATGATTCTAAGAATGTAACTCTTACCCTAAAATGATGAGTTTGATGATGCTAGTGAATGACTATCTCAAATGAGGGATTAAGAGATGCACATAAATGTAGTTGGATTCAACTAAAAGATGAAATTCAAGTATTTGAATTGATTTACAAGAATGTGTTCTTGAATTGTGACTTGTACTTTGAGAATGGACTAATAGTAAAAACTTCAAATGATAGTCAACATGTGTTGATTAGTAACCCCATATGAAGAATGTGAAATAAAAAAAGAAGAGAACTAAGTCTATTATGCACATATACACATGAAATTTATTTGCATCTATTGATATTGGATGGAACGAGCATATGTTGTATGATAAATCTATTCTGAGTATGATGAATGATACTTTATATATATATATATATATATATATATATATATATATATATATATACTTTTACTGTTCCTAGTTCTAATGCCTCTGCTAATATTTGTTAAGAACTATGATATACAATGAACTGATAAGAAATATGTTGAAATTGAATTTAATATGCACTCCTTACATTTGAGAAACCCTGATAAGGGTAAATGTTGCATAATGAGATTATGTCTAGGGTTGAAATCTCACTGATGATGATAAAACTGTGATGGGGTAAATGATGGATAATAAGATTATGTCTCGGGATGAAGGCCCACTATTGATGATTGCCATGAGATGATATATAAGATAGAAATAATCATATGTGTTGCAATCTACAAATTTATTGTGATTCTTTCTTTGATCATTGTCCATATTGATAAACTTAACTTGTTTCATGTTATTCTAGGTATGTGAGAATACACATATATGATATATGATGTTTTCAATTCTTTTAAGATGAGTAAAAGAGATCAATAACAAGTGAAATTATGGAACATCTAGTTAGGTTCCCTGAACACCGTGAGTTCCCCCGAGGACCACACTAGGGAAACAAAACGGATCTCCTTGTAGTAATCGATGAATTATGAGAAGGATTTCTAGAGTGTGGATCAAGACCTTAAAGGTTATACCACCAGGATTTAGGAGTGAGTCATCTGAAGTGGCTTTGGCCCAAAATCCTTGCTGTGAAAATCTTTGTCCAGATGGAATAGACTATGATGAAATGAAATATGTGAAATGTGAAAATATGTGAAATACTGTGATATGTGATATAATGTTTTGTTTGTTCCTATCTCATGTACCTGAGATGAGGATGTGAGCCTCTTTAGGCAACCCTAAGGTGGCCAGGGTATGTTGTTGATATCTTAGGGTGGCCGGATAAACCCTAAGACAGTGATGGTGAGTCATTGACATGAGAATCAGGTGTGGCGACTTCTACTTGGTGAGGTACAAGCCAAGTAGTTTCAGGGCAAATGAATAAAAGATGATAAGCCGTGTAGAACATGATTTGATTGGTTGTTACATTCCTTGTACTACTACTTGATAATTTGTCATTGTTGATTATGCTTCTTATTGTGGAAATTAATCATGTTGCTATGGACATTTTCTATTTAATATTATGATATGTCATGTTGAGAAGTTATAAATGATGGAATTTATTTCCATTCTAAATATGAGTTGCACTTCTTGCTATTTGATAGTATTGTTTGGTAGATATGTATTATGTGTACTTCAGGTTCATGACTACATGATGTGTTCCTGGTCTGACTGGTGGAGTGTCACAAAGATAATGTTATTGTTATGTATTGATTCAAAATGCTTAGAACTTGACTTATTGCTCATTCGGTAGGATTTTTAATCTGAACTAAGAAGTATCTGCTGATTTGTTCATAGACACACACTAAAAGATGTTTCAAAGTTATAATTGGTTTAAGTGATTACCTTATCTATTGGATTAGATTACCATTATAAGATAGATTTGACTTGTGATAGAACTATCTGCTAGACTTTTTAGTGTTTGCATGATTCTGTTAAGTTCATTATACTTAATCATATGTTGATGCATGTACCTAGCTTGAGTGGGAGGTATCCACTCACTGGGGCTCTATATGAGTCTCATGAGGTTGTTTCAAATGTTTTTAGGTATAATGCTATCCAGTGGAGAGGTTGTGACAAAGAAGATATACATTGCATAATCTATATAGATTAGAATGTCCCTATACTCTTTCTTTCCTGGGATGGGTTGTAGACTATGTTTGTTCATCAATGTACATGTATCTGATGTAAATTGAACTGCATATGAGAACAAGATTTGATTTTGGTTTTAATGGAATTGGATAAGATTTGTGATATCTAAATGTGATGTCCTTGATGTGACATTGATTTATAAATTTGTGAAAAAATAAAAAGGAAAAATGTATCTATATTTTTTGTATATTGTTTAATCGCCTTTGTTGAGAATTCATTATGTTATTTCATAATCTGGGTTTAGGTTTTGGGATTATCCCTAATGGTTCGTATTTATGCTGATCAAAAGAGTGGGTCATGACAACGTGGTATCAGAGCCTAGGTTATATGAGTCTACATGGACAATTGGATTTAGGATTAAATGGTAATGTGGAGTTTGAATATAACCTGAATGATGTGCATACTAACTAAACTCAGTATTTAGATACTTTGTTCAAGTATTTGGGTATTGCTAAGCTAGTATGGAACTACCGACTGTACTTCTTTTGGATGCCCTGACCAAGTATCGAGATGAGCATGGTTTGGTAGTATAATAAGATGCATAATGAAAAAGAGAAGAATGATGATAAAATGGTGAAAAAGAAAAGTATTTTATAATTCAATATGGAACCTATGGCAAGCAATTATTTCATATAATAAAGATAAAAGCCTAATGGATTATGAAGACAAACTCTAATGAGTTTGAATCTGAGTGTGAAATCTAAAATTGTGAAAAAAAATTGTGATCTAAGAATAATGCACACTAAATGATCTTCTTTATGAAGGAAATTGATGAATGCAGATAATAATACTAAATGAGTCATAATCTCAATCCATGAGATGCATAATCAAATTTTAAAAGAATATGAAAGGTGATGTGAATCAGATCTTGATAAATGATGTATTACTAATATTTGTGAAGTAAGTGTTTGTAATACTCAAGGAGAGATATGATGCTGACAAGGGATGAAATATCCATTTAATGTAAAAAATGTCATATGAAAGAAAGATAAAATGAAAGTCTTTATAATTTGATACCTAGAGAGGTGAACAATTAGATGATATGATATTCTTCCATTTCTTTTCTTGGATTTCAGGACAGAATCCTAAAAGGAGGGGAGAATTTGTAATGACCCATTTTAAAATTAGCCATCAAATTAGGGTTTACTTGGATGATTGTATGCTTAACTAAGTTGATCATTGTTTAAAGCTTGATTAACGATGGTAGTTTAATTTTGATGTTTTGAATCTAATGAGAAAATTTAATCATACTTTGATTCACATAATTAGGGTTAAGAATTGGAAACCCTAATTGGCCCAAATTAGGGTTTTGATGACATATGAATTGGGTTTCCAAAAATTCAGAGGTTGACATATGTTTTTAAGGTGCTTGGCACCTGAGGTGAGTGGTTCTCTCCCTCCTAAGCTCTGTGTTCATGTTGAAAGCCTAATTCTATCTGACTAAAGTAATCAAAAACCTTGCTTGTATATGTAGGTGATTAGATATTGATTTGGGACATATATTAGGGGATAAACTTCTACTGATTTGTATTATTTTTCTTTGATTGGAACTTGATTAGTTCTTGATATATTGATTGAGGATACATGAAGAATCCTAAATTGATGAATATGCTATTTCATGTGAATTGTATTGACATGCTTAAAAATCATCCCAATGGCTGATATGCTTGGAATTGAATTGACATGTATAGAATCATATTTTATTTGTATTAGAATGTATTATACAAGTGTATTGCTGAATGTTAATGGAATTGAATATGATATACATGTAAAGAGAAATATGAGGTGACCACTTTTCCTGATCAGGGTTTGTGTCGTGGAAGTGAATCAAATGAGTCAATTAATCAATTTATACTTATGATTGATGAATGTAATATGTGAAAATGGAAACTAGGGTTTCCATGTGTGTGAATATCCCTAATGAACCTCTATGCATCATTATGAAATTACTTAGTGATATGGTTCTTATGATGTGTTGAACTAAGAATGACTTCTTGAAAACCCTAGATGTTTAGTATTAAGACGAGTATGAGTGATGAAGCTAGAACTTGTATATGATGTTGTAAATGTGACGAAATGTTGAGAGTAATTATCAATACTTCAATTAAAGATGATGAGTCTTACTAATATGATCTAAGCCTAATGCATCTATTTTAGTACAATTTACAGAATAATGAGTATCCCTCATATGAATGTGGGTCCTTTTATACAAGTTACATAATAGTGATTTGTGAAGGATGATCAGAGATTATGATGTAAGAAGATGTAACATAAACCATTCTTTTAAGATAAAGTGATTAGTATAACAAAGAATGATCATTGTTGATAATGGAAATGATGTTAGTATTCAATGACATGGTATACTTATCTAAATATAAGAGACAATATGAACAAGATGTACTTAATGGTGATTGCAAGTTAAAGATGACACTAATGAAATTGGTATGATGAAGTATTTTATCTTTTATTTTAATTACATGTGGCTTAACCCAAATTAAATGAAATATACTAAGAAGTGGAATTTGATAAATGTTAAGTAGAAGAGAAGCATTGTATTTACAGTGAATCAACAAAGATTGGTCTGAATAATGTAATGAACATGAAATGAAAGAAGTTGAGACTACTGAACATAAAGTGAAGGAAATAGATAGGAATTAGTAGATGATTCTAAGAATGAAACTCAAAATGATGAGTTTGATTATGCTAGTGAATGACAATCTCAAATGAGGGATTAAGAGATGTACATAACTGTAGTTGAATTCAACTAAAAGATGAAATTCAAGTATTTGAATTGATTTACAAGAATGTGTTCTTGATTGTGACTTGTACTCTGAAAATGGAATAATAGTAAAAACTTCAAATGATAGTCAACATATGTTGATTAGTAACCAATCGAAAGAATGTGAAATAAAAGAAGAGAACTAAGTCTGTTATGCGTGTATATGCATGAAATTTGTTTACATCTATTGAGATTGGATGGAACAAGCATATGTTGTATGATAAATCTATTGAGTATGATGAATGATACTTAATATCTATATGATTTTACTATTGCTAGTTCTAATGCCTCTGCTAATATTTGTTAAGAACTATGATATAAAATGAATTGATAAGAAATATGTTGAAATTGAATTTAATATGCACTCCTTACATTTGAGAAATCCTATTAAGGGTAAATGTTGCATAATGAGATTATGTCTAGGGCTGAAATCCTACTGATGATGATAAAACCCAGACGGGGTAAATGATGGACAATAAGTTTATGTCTCGAGCTGAAGGCCCACTGTTGATGATTGCTATAAGATGATGGAGAAGATAGAAATAATCATATGTGTTGCAATCTACAAATTTATTGTGATTCTTTCTTTGATCACTGTCCTTATTGATAAACTTAATCTATTTCATGTTATTCTAGTTACACGAGAATACACAGATATGATATATGATGTTTTGAATTATTTTAAGATGAGTAAAAGAGATTAATAACAAGTGAAATGATGGAACATCTAGTTAGGTTCCTTGAACACCGTGAGTTTCCCCTGAGGACCACACTGGGGAAACAAAATGGATCTCCTTTTAGTAATTGATGAATTATGAGAAGGATTTCTGAAGTGTGGATCGAGACCTTAAAGGTTAGACCACTAAGAATTAGGAGTGAGTCATATGGAGTGGCTCTGGCCCTAAATCCTTGTTGTGAAAGTCTATGTCTAGATGGAATAGACTCTGATGAAATGAAATATGTGAAATGTAAAAATATGTGAAATACTGTGATATGTGATATACTATTTTGTTGGTTCCTATCTCATATACCCAAGATGAGGATGTGAGCCTCTTTAGGCAACCCTGAGGTGGTTAGGGACTATTGTTGATATCTTAGGGTGGCCCTCTAAACCCTAAGATAGTGACAGTGAGTCATTGACATGAGAATCAGGTTTGGCGACTTCTACTTGGTGAGGTACAAGCCAAGTAGTTTCAAGGAAAATGAATAAAAGATGATAAGCTGTGTAAAACATGATTTGAATGGTTGTTACATTCCTTGTCCTTCTACTTGATGATTTGTCATTGTTGATCATGCTTCTTGTTGTGGAAAGTAATCATGTTGCTATGGCCATTTTCTATTTCATATTATGATATGTCACATTGACATGTTATAAATGATGGGATTTATATCCATTCTGAATATGAGTTGCATTGATAGCTATTTGATAGTATTGTTTGTTAGATATGTATTATGTGTACTTCAACATCATGACTACAAGATGTGTTCCTGGTCCAGCTGGTGGAGTGTTACAAAGATACTGTTATTGTTATGTATTGATTCAAAATTCTTAGAACTTGACTTATTGCTCATTCAATAGGATTCTTAATCTAAACTAAGAAGTATCTACTGATTTGTTCATAGACACACTCTAAAAGATGTTTCAAAGTTATAATTGGTTTAAGTGATTGCATTATCTATTGGATTAGATTACCACTACAATATAGATTTTACTTATGATAGAATTGTCTTCTAGACTTTTCAATATCTGCATGTTTTTATTAAGTTTATTATACTTAACCTGATGTTGATGCATGCACTTAGCTTGAGTGGGAGGTATCCACTCACTGGGGCTCTATATGAATCTCATGAGGTTGTTTTAAATATTTTTAGGTATAATGCTATCCAGTGGAGAGGTCGTGACAAACAAGATATACATAGCATAATCTATATAGATTAGAATGTCCTTGTACTCTCTCTTTCCTGAGATGGGTTGTAGATTAAGTTTGTTCATCAATGTACATGTATCTGATGTAAAGTGAACCACATATGAGAATAAGATTTGATTCTAGTTTTAATGGAGTTGAATAAGATTTGTGATATCTAAATGTGATGTCCTTGATGTGACATTGATTTATGAATTTGTGAAGAAAGAAAAAGGAAAAAATTATATGTGTTTTTCATATATTGTTTAATCTTCTTTGTCGAGAATTCATTGTTTTATTTCATAATTTGGGTTTAGATTTTGGGATTATCCCTAATGGTTGGTATTTATGCTAATCAAAAGAATGGGTCCGGACAATATTAGACTTTGTAAAGTTGAATATTGAAAAATTCTTGTGTGAAGATAAAACTTAGGTGGTTGACAAGGCATACACTTGGCTCTTAGAAGTGAAAAATGGTTTTCGCATTCTGGAAGTACAACCAAACAAAAAGGTCCTCTTCACCACACACCTTCTAGAGGGAGTATCTAAGATATGGTGGGAAAATCATATCATGGTAGATATCTAATCGTATAACCGATGTCTTGGGCAGACTTCCATACACGTTTCTTACCAAGATTCATACCCACCTCTGCCAAGAAGGAGAAAGAAAAGTAGTTCAAGTTTCTTATTCAAGGTAACATGTTAGTGGCAGACTTCACTCGGAAATTCCACCACATGAAACAGTTTGGATATATGTTGATTGAAGAATGCTGAGTGGACCATTTTGTGGAGTGCCTACACCCCCTGATCAAGACTCATGTTATGGAAAGCAAACCCACAACCTTTACCGAGGCCCTTAACTTCTCCCTAGACATGGAAAAGAGGGTCTTTCCTACATAGAACCCACCCAAGGGGTACTTTATTGGCATGGTATGCCTAGAGAGCTCATCATATGATGATTGTGATGGCATATTACATAAAGTATTTGGTTAATAATGATAAAGGCAAGCTTCCTATTCATTCTATTTCGCTCAGTTATGAGATAATGAGGAAACATAATGAATGTCTAAAGAATACAATACTCAATGAGGTATATCTTCAAGTACGTGGCTTGAACAATGAGATTATATGAATTTTAAGAGTATGCACATTCTTATTATGACCCTAGTTAGTTGTTACTTTGGAAGGTAGATAGATAGTAGTAACACATAAAACTAGAGTGTGTGTTGGTTCATGGCAGAATCTCATTAGTCATGATATGTAATATCAAACCAAGCACACATATACTTGTTAGGGAATAATGTATTAGATAGTCCCTCCTTGAGAATGACTCATGGAGACCATATGTGGTGGTCATAGTCATCTCTCATAGTGTAGGTGGTGATTGTGGTTCTTAGACCTGAAGTCACTACAAACATCACATGTTGTTCACTATACTTTGACATCATCAAACGTAACCCTAAATAAGGATTGCCATAGCAGTGATGATTAGATAGTTGTGACACATGGGGACTGATTTTGAGTGATGTAGATGGGATTTGTCCATCCTACTGGAGTTTGATATCCTGGCCATTTGATAAGAAAGACTGAGAAATGCATGCCCATGCACATGTGAATTAATATATGATATTGAGGTTACATATATCTCAGACAGTCTACTCTAGGTTCAAGGAACATGGACAGAACATTGAGAGGGTGACATTACAATGCCTCGAGTTCATTTCAGATATCAAAGACAAAGGAACTATACAGTCACTATAACATCTTACACAGAATGTAGGTCGAAGTTGTTCTCCAACTTTCCATTCACTTGGGTAGCACTGATGTGTGACTAGGAATCACTCTTTGCTTGTGATGTCATAAACTAGTTATGGACATTCACTGCCAACGTGACGTGGGACCTATAGGGTCACACACATAGAAATTCACTTAGAAGAGGAGTTTAATCATGAATGATGATTGAACTGATTACCAAAGTGTTTAGGTATTCAATTCAAGCAACAAATCAGCTGATTGGACTCCCAACTGATTGACTTATGTGATGAAATGACCATTTGGAGTGTTAGGTTGATGAGAAACTGAATTGAATAAGGTCTTCTAGAATTGGAGAGTGAACAGACCGGTTCATTCAGTGAAATGATTGGATTAGCTCGCCAACTGAACGATTGGGGTCATGAGATGTCCAACTCGTAAGGGTGAGACACCCAATTCATGGAGAAGTTTGATTACATAAAGGATTAGTGTTGACGTCATGTTGTATATTAATTGGATTTAAATTGCGAATTCATATGTGTTGGGAAACATGGAGAAACAACATGTTCACAGAGCAGACCTATCAGCTCGCATGTGAACCAATCGACTTTCTTGCGAACTGACCTGTTTGATGCTTATAGGTTGCAAAAATTCATGATCTTTTGGTCCCTTCCACTCCCACATAAATAGGGAACCCATACCCTAACCCCTCCTATAAATAGAGGGGTAGTTGGAGCTTCCTAGAGCACAATTCAATTTCCTCTAACAATTGTTGTCCTCTCTAGTTGTGGTAACTAATAGAGAGCTGGAGCAAGTCCTACCCTCTAAAGGGAGGGATAACAAGGGATAAAGAGTTATGGGAGAGTAAGTTGGTGACTAGTACACCAATGGGAGGGACAAATCCTTCCTATTTATTCTAGTTGAATGACATGAGTTCTAGGTGGTGTGTTTGAACTTCTTCAAAGGCAAGATGACTTTTGTTTGCTGCTAGGAGGACAACGTTAGGCTGCTGTCCATGGTGAAGACCAGGAGCTACACAGACACCATCCAAGAACAACTAGAATTTAATTGTATGACTACTGCAATGAGTTATAGTCACTAGACTTGCTCCAAGACCAGGTATGAACTCGTTAAATTATAATCCCATTACATAGTTGTTGACATGATCTTGCTGTTCTTAGGGAATATGCCAATTAAAATTTTGTTTTTGCTGTCGACTCTATGCCTGTATTTCCCTACATACTTAGGGTTCAGAGAAGGTACTTATACCCCAAGGAATGGCAATCATAAAGGGTGAGGTCATAATAATGGAAAGGACAAAAATGGGGAAGGAGGGAAACTCTGACAAGAAGGCCCTGCACTACCTGTGGAAAGAAGCATCCCAGAAAATGTCACTTCGTGAAGCACATGTGTTTCTACTGTCAGCAAGAAGGGCATATCGTAGCTAACTGCCCCCTTCCCCCACCACAAGGATAAGGCCCAATGGCGACCCAACCAGTGGAAACAACACAACTAGCAGTTGTGACCCCACGAGGAGTAGCCCTTCCTATAGGAGAATGTTGATAGGCCCAAGTCTTCACCATCAAAAATGAAGAGGCACATGCTAATGCCAACAGTCCCAATAGAGGGTAACCACCCTTAGAGTTATTTTTCTATCCTTTAATATGAAATGCAATAGTAGTTTGACAATCATGAATACAATTTAGGCATGCTCGATATCATGGGACAAATTGTAAAAGCTATGTTTGACACTAGTTATACTAATACTTTTATTTTGGGAAATCTCACAACTATGCTTTGTCTAGATTTCAAGGAGATAGGATATGTTATAGAATTCACTATCCTTAGTGGTTGAATGTTTTTGTAAGGACCCTAAACTTTGTTTTGGATTTAACCTATTTGCTTTGCCTAAACCTTGTGTTTAGAAGCTTGCTAATCACCTAAGGTTGTGATTAGGGTTTGTTGTGTTTTGTTGAGAGTTGGAGGTGCAACTTGCAAATTATCCAAGTTTTGGGATTGATGTGCAAGTTTGTCACCTTGAGAGATGTTTTCTCTCTCCTTGCATTCTCTAGGGTTGATAAGATGAGTTGGGCTTGTTGCTTGAGTAGTTTAGGGCCTTGTTGAGCTTTTTTGGGCTTTTCTTTGCTTTGCTTTGCCTTGTTGAGGCCTTGTGTCGTGCAAGGAGAACCTTGGTGACCTGTGTCACCCAGATGGGGTGTGTCACCCAAGGTGACCACTTTGACCTTGCTTTGTTTTTTTCACCATACCTTGGACAAGTGGCCGATCCTTTGTTAGTTGGTGGCATGACATGAGCATGTGGTTTAACAAGGTGGCATGGCTTTGTACAAGTGGTTCCTTGGACATGCACATGTGGAGCAACACCAAGGTGGGCGCCCCATAAACCCTCTTGTATATATACAACCCTCTCTTTAGTTGCTTAGCTCTTTAGTTGCTCCTTTATCCTTTGGTGGTTGATACACCTTCCCTTGGTAGAGCAAGCTTGGTGTCCGACCCCCCCTGGGTGGAGTCTTCTTCTTCTTCCTCTAGGTGGTGGCCAAACCCTAGATGGGTCTTGCTTCCTTAGTAAGCATCTCCTCTCTCTCCTTAGAACCTTCTTCTCCTTCTTGTTTGTTCTTCGGCCATGGTGGTTATGAGCTTTGCTTCTCTTCTTGTGGTGGCCGAAGGTGGGGTGCTTTGGATCTAAGAGCTTAAAGCTTGGTGCTTGGAGCTTTGGATCTTGAGGAGCTTGCTTGAGGTGGGTTACATTGTTAGTATGTATGCCCTGAGAGCCAATCATGGGATGATTGGTGGGATACATTAAGATTGATTTGATAAACATTAAAGGCAAGCTTCCAATTCTTTCTGGTTTAGTCATATGAGATAGTGATAGAACAAATTGAATGTCTAGAGAATGACAGTACTCAATGACATATGCCTTTAGGTTGAGGACCTGAACGATGAGATCATACGTATGCTAAGAGTTTGTACATTCTTGTTATGTCCCTAGTCGGATGTCATTGTGGAAGGTAGATAGACAACAATGACACATAAGACTAGATTGTGGTGTTGGTTGATGACAGAATCTCATTAGTCATGATATAGAGATATCAAACCAAACACATAGGTACTTGTTAGAGAACAAGGTACCGGACAGACCCACCGTGAGTTTGACACATGGAACCATGACATGGTAGTCACAGTCACTACTCACAGTGATGGTGGTGAGTGTGATTCTTTGACCTGAAATCACTACACTCAACACATGTCGTTGGGCACACTTTGACATCATCAAACGCAGTCCTGAAACATGGGTTGTTATAAAGGTGATGATTGGGTGGCTTTGACACATGGGGATTTTGAGGGGTGAGTGATAGATATGGGATTTGTCCCTCCTGAGGGAGTTTGATATCCAAGGCCACTTGATGAGTAGGATTGAGATAGGCGTGCGCACGCATGTGTGAATCAGTATGTGATATTGATGTCATACATATCTCGTTCAATCTACTCTGAGATCAAGAAAGTGAATGAACGTTGACAGGATGATTGTTCCATGCCTCAAGTTCATTCGAGATATCAGTGACAAAGGAATTATACATTCACTGTAACGCCATTCATGGATTGTAGGATTGAAAGTTGTTCTCCAACTTTCTACTTTCACTTGGGTAGCACTGATGTGTGACTAGGCACCGCTCTTTGCTTGTGAAGTCATAAGTGTTATGGACTTTCACTGCCAATGTGAAATGGACCTGCAGGGTCACACACATAGGATTTAACCTGGAAGAGGAGTTTTTGTCCACAAAGTAATGTTTAGATTGATTACTAAAGGAGTTTAGTAGTTCAATTAAACACTCAATTAGTCTATAGCTCAATATCATTTGGTTCAAGGTGTTGGACGCATTGATTGGAGTATCAGATTGATTGAAATCGCAATTGACTGATTCTGCACAACCTGCACTCCCAACCGATCAGCTCAAGTGTTGAACCGGTCGGCTGAGGTTGCTGAACCGGTCGACTCAAGTGTTGAGTCGATCGGCTCATGGTCAGAATGAAACAATCGGTTCAAGTGTTGAAACGATCAGTTCAACTGGTGCAACCGAGCAAGTTGGGAAAGTCAGGTCGGTGAGAATTTTCCTTGTGTTTCACTTGCCCAATTTGATTGGAACAAGGATTGGTATTCGATACCAATTAGAAACAAAAGAAGGAAAGTCAATCGGGAACTGACCAGGACCACGAACCGACCAGTTCAGAAGTGAACCGATCGGCTCATGGGTCCCAACCGATCGGTTGGTGCTCCAACCGACCGGTTCAGGTCCCCAACTGACCGGTTCACTTGTGAACTGATCGGTTCAGGTTGCGAGTTGGTTGTTTTTGTGGAAAATCTCGAACCCTTCTACTCCTGCTTTTAGTCCCGCATTGCCTGGGATGGAGAACCCTGTCCCATGACCCTCCTATATATAGGGGTATTGGGGGCTTCTCAAAGTACAACTCAGTGCAATGAGTTGCTATGCAAAGTTGTCGTTCTCTCTAGTTTTGGTAACCGAGAGAGAGCCCAAGCAAGTGCTTCCCGCAAAGGGAGGTGCAGTAAGGGAAGGACAACTACAGTTGCAACTGGAGGTAGGAGAGTGTGTTGGTGACTAGTACGTCAACAGGAGGGTGCGACTCCTTCCACTTCCTTGTAGGACAAGGAGTGTGGAGTTCCAGGTGGTCCGTGTGGACTACTTTAGAGGCGGGAGGTTTCTGCCGCTCAGGAGGACAACTGTCAATCCCGACTGTCCGGTGAGAGGTGGAGTCGTCAGTCCCGGTGTGACCAAGAGCTGCACAGACACCGTCCAAGACTGGAGGTGAAGACCGCGCAAGGCGCGAGGTATTGTCGCCAAGCAAGCCTTGGGACAAGGTATGATTCCACAAACCATCCTTTTCTATTATATAGACGTTGACGCGTTTCCTCGTTCTGGGTTTGGGGGAGAAAATTTTTGTTTCTGCTACCTTCTCTGCCACCCATAAAACCCCAACAGTGGTATCAAAGCCACGTCAACTGCTCTATATTTTAGGAATATCGATATGATCGATTTTGGTTTGTCGCCTTTATTTATTGCATACGATGCGAATAATATTGGCTTTATGCATGTCCAATCCTAAATCCACAAATCCCAATTACATATATGATATGTATCATTAATGCACTCGATACGCGTCGCCCTTAAATGAGTTTTGTGGTGGATGAGTAGCGTGATTATGGCCAATAAACCCTATTTGTGATGGGTTGTGTGTGGTTGCTTGCATCTCGGTCTGCGCACTGATCTTCCCTCTCTTATTCCTGATATAACTCGAAATAATTCGAGATTCTTTCCTACCTTTTCTCCCCCCGAATGTAACTCGGGGTTTCTTCTTTTAAGAAATGTAATAATAGGATAGATTTTATTTCCTGTTATGTCGAAGACCGGCGAACATCAAGACGACAGCTGAAACGATCAGTTCAAGGCGTGAACCGATCGGTTGACGTTCCAGACGGTCAGTTCAAGGAGTGAACCGATCGGTTGATGACCGATCGAGGAGCGAGACGAGCGGGTGGCGACCATGAAGAGATGCACGACGTCTAGGCAAACCGATCGATTGGAGGAGCCACCGATCGGCTGATGGCACCCAGACGACCGGCTGGAGAGTACAGATCATTCATGTGATGAGTTGATAAACTCAGATGGCAAGGCACAGAAGCTCATCTTGTACAGGTTGCATGTGATGTAGACCTAGATGACCATGATTCCTCTTGGCTAGAGGAATCACATTAGGATGGCCATAATCATCGCTTTTATCATTTGTGCATGTTTTCTGTGGGATATAACATGTATATGATACATACTATGTATTGTGGTGATTGGATATGTATATGTATATAAAAACCAAATCCCTCATTAAAATATTAAGTCTTATATGGCTTCCATTAGCGGCACACATGAAAATCTCAATCGACCAAGCGTAGGTTACGCCAAAGCGTGGTGCACCGTCTATCTTGTGGAAATGTGAAGGGTAGACATGTAGGTTCTGCCAAAGCAGGGTGCATGTTTACCGTGTCGGCTTTTGGGTTAGACTTAACTGGTGATTCTTAGAGCGTCTAAGCCCAGAGGCAAGGAATGTTCATGGCAAGGTGTTGTGCATGTTCATTCAACAAGAGTTGCATATGATGCAATTGGAAAGAGTTGCCTACCTGAGAGATATAAGTTGTGGGCGATCAGCCAAAGCTGACTCATGACTTAGAGGATTTTAGGATCTTGCCCACTAGAAGGTTGTACGCTGCAATCTTCCGAATTGATGGTGAGGGCTATCAATTTGAACTAAAATAGTGGGAGCGATAATTAATTAAAGGCCTAATTTTATCGTCAACTTTTCAAATCAATAAAACAAGTCAAAAAGAGTTTTGGACTAAAATTGCATATATTTCCATTTGTTAAAATAAATGGTTAATCAACAAATCACTTTATTTGCGATCGGTCTTTGAGACCAACAAATTAAATGGGAATAATTCCATGACTGGTTAGGATGATGAGAAGTGTTCTCAAAGAAGCAAAAGCTCCAAGTCCTACCAAGACCAGATAAACTCAATCCCACCACATCAATGGCAGAAGGTATGCTTATGGAAGCATACCGAGGATGACATTGATGAGGAGTGCTTGATGATGTTGCAGAGACAACATGAGACATATGATGTCTCAAGGACACTGTCCTAGTATGTCATGACAGAAGGAGATCCAGTAAGGTATTCACACACTCAATGTGATTGGGTATGTGGAAAACCTGACTAAGAAGGATTCCCTCTAAGCCAAGAGTTGGCTATTGGTATGATACTGCAAATGTTGCGAGGATCATACAATTCATGATAAGCTACAACATGAACAACTTTGACAAGCATTGATAGAGTTGTTGGACATGTTGAGGATAGTAAAGGCAAAGATGAAGAAAGACAAACCATAATCTTTGATGTGATCAAAGATAAAGGTAATTCTTAAGGGCAAGGATAAGGGCAAAGAAAAGAAGTGTTCTGATGCTAGCCAACAATCCAAGCCGTCTTCAGCCTCAAGGCACATGGGGAAAGGGTGTATGAGGGAACTGCCCTCTATATCTGGAAGAACAAAAGAAGATGAAGGAGGGGATGGAGATCTCCACCTAAGGTATCATGAAATGAACCGCTTCTTTATCTGAGGTATATGATACCAAGATATGGATCTATCATATATGATATGCAAGATTCGCAAAGAAGTGATGGCCTTTGTGAAAGGACCAAGAAAGAAGTACCCATCATTGGAGCAAGTGTTGCTGCCATAGATAGGAGTATCTTTCAGTTTATTTCAGCCTAAAGGGCACGAAATAGAGTTGAGAACTGCTATTTCATATATTTCCAATAGATAGAAACACTTTATTATTGCATATTGTATGACAATGATGGCAATTAATAAAGTTGATGTTTCAATTGTAAAGATATGATCTTTGTGGCAATGCCTTGTTTATCTTGTGATACCTGGTATGCATAAGATAAAATGATACCTAAAGTTATAGATAACTCAAACAATCAAATTAGCATCAATCATGAGAAATTCATTTCTAGTTTCCATGTGATGGATAAATCTAGACTCTTTTGGTTTTAGAACCAGTAAGAGACATGAATATCTTGGACATGATTAATCAATCTTCACTAAAGGTAGTGGGAGAGTGATTATCCTATTAGGAATAATACATGTGATGTATTTACATACCTATTGGAACAAATGCTAATACTTCAAATGGTGTTTAGAGAAATACCAATATGAAAATCATGAAGTGTTCAAGATTATCATGGTTGAAGTACAAATTTAGTAAAGTGTTAATTCTTGATGAGATCAATGAATGAAATACTTGGACCAAATGTTTGAGATCCTTATGAGTGATTATGATAGTGTATCATAGTGAACTCATGATTAAGGCATGGTGATGTCTAAATCAAGAAGGAATCATACTCTAAGGAGTTAGAGAATGATTATCAAATAACTAAATTCCTCTTAATAAAAGGATACCCCACACTAAGAAAGGACATTGAGAATCACAAGGAGTTGTGAGTTCTTATATCCTTAACAGATACACCTCAATTATCTATGTGATGAGTTGTTCATGTGATGAGTCAACTATCTAGATGAATATGAGGAACCGAATTTTGAGTTATGATTTATGATCATTACATCCTAAATGATTTCCATGTGAACCATAAGGTATGACCTTGATGGTAGCACTCATTGGATGAAATCCATAAGTGCAAATGAGTCTTAAGTGTTAAGACACATGGATACCATTTTGAGAAGGATGATGCTTGTTGATTGCAACTTAATGACTAAGACATTTGGCATATGGATACTAAAACCGCATTCCTATGAGGAATAAAACAAGGATGTGCACGTGACACAACCTATAAGGTTTATAAATCCACTAATGCAAATAAAGTCTATAAGTTACAATGGACTAATCAATGTGATTGATTGAGTACAAGCAACTCAGAATTGGATCTTTACTTTGATGATATAGTCAAAGGGTTTGACTGATATGTCAAAGATAAAGAAGGGATCTGTGATTTAGTGGGAGTGTATTCACATTCCACATGTTGATGTGAAATGGAAATGTTCTAGAATGGAAATCCAAAAGTGGAAATTATCTTTAAGGAAGATAGAGATGTTTCCTATGTGATAGGAATAGAGATCTATAGAGATAGTTCTCGAAAATCTCTTGACCTAAAAGAGAAAGCATACATTGGCAATCTGTACTGAAGTGTTCAGTATGCATAGATTCAGTGGGAGAAAACTTGTCCATGCTACATGGAGTTAGTATCCCAAGGCCAAGTGTCTAATTCTTATGAAGAATATGAACACTAAGAATAGATATGGATCTATCATGTATGTAATCATCCCATTATCTTGCATGTATGGACATGGCAAGAATAAAATGCATTCATCATCTTGTATGTACGACATGACAATATGATGTGCTCATCCTGATAACTCGTATGTGGGACATGATGAGTGGATGTCTGTCTACTTCCAGTAAGGGTTACTGGAATACCATAAGAACTTGATAAGTACTTGAGAAGTACTAGTTCTATGGAGATAAGGAAGAGTTCAATGTAAAGAGTTACATTGATGCGAACTTCCGAAAGGACAGAAAGTTAATCGCAAAATATATATATATATATGATATATAAAAGTGAAAGTTTGTTGATGATTGGAAGTGTTCCAATAAAACCATTTAAAAGGAAATGCCGAGTATCTATGTGTTATAGAACTGCAGTGGATACTATATGGATCTGGAAGTTCATGAGATGAACTTATATTCCTCTCATTGATGACAAGTATGAAATCCTTGATCATGCAATGTGGCTAAAGGTTAGCAAAGGAATACTAGATCGCATATTACGACAAATCCATCTCATACGTGTGACGTACAATGAAGAGATGAGAGACATGCAATTTATACTGACTTTGGCAAGGTGTTGCCATAACTCACTATGTTGGCACTAGAGCACAGGAACATGTGGGACATGTTTGAAGATCACTATGAATATGATTCAAGGGTGATTGGCTCGCAGTGCAAGTGGGAGTCTGTTAGTATGTATGCCCTGAGAGCCAATCATGGGATGATTGGTGGGATACATTAAGATTGATTTGATAAACATTAAAGGAAAGCTTCCAATTCTTTCTGGTTCAGTCATATGAGATAGTGATAGAACATATTGAATGTCTAGAGAATGACAGTACTCAATGACGTATGCCTTCAGGTTGAGGACCTGAACGATGAGATCATACATATGCTAAGAATTTGTACATTCTTGTTATGTCCCTAGTCGGATGTCATTGTGGAAGGTAGATAGACAACAATGACACATAAGACTAGATTGTGGTGTTGGTTGATGACATAATCTCATTAGTCATGATATAGAGATATCAAACCAAACACATAGGTACTTGTTAGAGAACAAGGTACCAGACAGACCCACCGTGAGTTTGACACATGGAACCATGACATGGTAGTCACATTCAGTACTCACAGTGATGGTGGTGAGTGTGATTCTTTGACCTGAAATCACTACACTCAACACATGTCGTTGGGCACACTTTGACATCATCAAACGCAATCTTGAAACATGGGTTGTTATAAAGGTGATGATTGGGTGGCTTTGACACATGGGGCTTTTGAGGGGTGAGTGATAGATATGGGATTTGTCCCTCCTGAGGGAGTTTGATATCCAAGGCCACTTGATGAGTAGGATTGAGATAGGCGTGCGCACGCATGTGTGAATCAGTATGTGATATCGATGTCATACATATCTCGTTCAATCTACTCTGAGATCAAGAAAGTGAATGAACGTTGACAGGATGATTGTTCCATGCCTCAAGTTCATTCGGGATATCAGTGACAAAGGAATTATACATTCACTGTAACACCATTCACGGATTGTAGGATTGAAAGTTGTTCTCCAACTTTCTACTTTCACTTGGGTAGCACTGATGTGTGACTAGGCACCGCTCTTTGCTTGTGAAGTCATAAGTGTTATGGACTTTCACTGCCAACGTAAAATGGACCTGTAGGGTCACACACATAGGATTTAACCTGGAAGAGGAGTTTTTGTCCACAAAGAAATGTTTAGATTGATTACTAAAGGAGTTTAGTAGTTCAATTAAACACTCAATCAGTCGATAGCTCAATATCATTTGGTTCAAGGTGTTGGACGCATTAATTGGAGTATCGGATTGATTGAAATCATAATTGACTGATTTTGCACAACCTGCACTCCCAACCGATCGGCTCAAGTGTTGAACCGGTCGGCTGAGGTTGCTGAACCGGTCGACTCAAGTGTTGAGTCGATCGGCTCATGGTCAGAATGAAACGATCGGTTCAAGTGCTGAAACGATCAGTTCAATTGGTGCAACCGAGCAAGTTGGGAAAGTCAGGTCGGTGAGAATTTTCCTTGCGTTTCACTTGCCCAATTTGATTGGAACAAGGATTGGTATTCGATACCAATTAGAAACAAAAGAAGGAAAGTCAATCGGGAACTGACCAGGACCACAAACCGACCGGTTCAGAAGTGAACCGATCGGCTCATGGGTCCCAACCTATCGGTTGGTGCTCCAACCGACCGGTTTAGGTCCCCAACTGACCGGTTCACTTGTGAACTGATCGGTTTAGGTTGCGAGTTGGTTGTTTTTGTGGAAAATCTCAAACCCTTCTAATCCTGCTTTTAGTCCCGCATTGCCCGGGATGGAGAACCTTGTCCCATGACCCTCCTATATATAGGGGTATTGGGGGCTTCTCAAAGTACAACTCAGTGCAAACAGTTGCTCTGCAAAGTTGTCGTTCTCTCTGGTTTTGGTAACCGAGAGAGAGCCCGAGCAAGTGCTTCCCGCAAAGGGAGGTGCATCAAGGGAAGGACAATTGCAGTTGCAACTGGAGGCAGGAGAGTGTGTTGGCGACTAGTACGTCAACAGGAGGGTGCGACTCCTTCCACTTCCTTGTAGGACAAGGAGTGTGGAGTTCCATGTGGTCCGTGTGGAATACTTCAGAGGCGGGAGGTTTCTTCCGCTCAGGAGGACAACTGTCAATCCCGACAGTCTGGTGAGAGGTGGAGTCGTCAGTCCCAATGCGACCAGGAGATGCACAGACACCGTCCAAGACTGGAGGTGAAGACCGCACAAGGTGCGAGGTATTGTCGCCAAGAAAGCCTTGGGACAAGGTATGATTCCACAAACCATCCTTTCCTATTATATAGACATTGACACGTTTCCTCGTTCTGGGTTTGGGGGAGAAATTTTTTGTTTCCGCTGCCTTCTCTACCTCCCATAAAACCCCAACATACATAACTCCTAACCCTAGCTATACTACTTCCTTTTCTTGTTGCATGTTTATGTTTCATATTGATCGGCCATGCATCTTGTGAGATATGTTTCTTGCTCTAGTACATACCTTTAATCTTGGGGAGATAGTGGTTGTCTTGTTGTTGATATGATGTTAATAGTTGTGTGACCTTGGACCTTGTTGGCCGAACCTATGTATTAGGTTTTCCTTGGGGAAATACCCCTTTCTCTCTTTGGTTTTGAGAAGTGAGCTTGAACTCTAGTGGTGTAGGCAAAACCCCTCTCTTCCTTAGTCATTGAGAGGCGAGTCTATACTCTAGTTGCTTGGACAACACCCTTCTCTCACCATGGATTTGAGAGGTGAGACTTTGGTTGTTGATGACCTAGTTGAGGTTGAAGGGTTGACCGATATGGATGACCTACCTTGATGCCCGATATGTGATGGAGGTTGTGCAATACCCCTCTCTCTTAGTTGTTGAGAAGTGAGCCAACTCTCTTGATCTATTAGGGTTTTATGATGGTGATCTTGAGGTTGGTGATGACCAAACTAATATGGACCTTGTGCTTTGCACGATACCCCTCTTCTAGGGCTTTTGTCTTGGATAATATGTTAAGTTGAACTCTGTTGGCTTTGTTGCCCGAGATGGTTTTGGGAGTGTTGAACCCTAGATGTCCCTTGGCTGATATGGTGTTTGGTAGATACCTCTTCTTTGTGCCTTGGGTGACATAGGGTGGTTTTGTGTTGCCCGATACGGTGTTTAGGAGGTGGACCCTAGTTAGGCACCTTAGTGGTGACTGAGATGTTTTGCTTAACCTAGTTGGATGATAGGCCATCTTGTGGTGCCTTGGTGTCATTTGTTGTAGTGGGCTTGTTGGGCATTACAGTGTTGAGCTTGGGCGCCATGGCCTTAGCCGTTATGGCTTTGACCGATATGGTGAAGGAGGCTGCCCGATATGAACCCTAACCCTAATGGGAGATAGGGTCTTGGCCGTAAGGGCTAGTTGTGTTTCCTGACACACCCTTGCTTCTTGGTTGCATGGTATGAGCTGCACGTTATCACCCTTGCTGATTGGATGCACGATACCCTCTTGGATCAGGTTGCATGACACAACACTAGCCCTGGTTGCATGATACCCTTGGTGCATGGGTGCACGACATGGATGGACGATATGTGTGGCTATGTGCCCTAGCCGTTAGAGTTCTGGTGAGGGATATGATCCTACCCGCTACCCCTTTGGGTGAGGGATGGTTATGCCCGCCACATCTCTAGTGAGGGAAGACAATACCTTTGGTGAGGGTTGTGCTTAACCCAGGAAACCCTAGTAGTTACTTTCTTGTACCTTGTGGATGATGTGTTATGGATGAAAGGTTGTGACCAATGATGTATGACTAGGCTATGGTTGTGTAATCCTTAGGGATGTATTCCTTGATAATGATCATGCTCATGAGATTTTAGGGCATAATGGATGCTCATGGTTTGATAACAATAATGTAATTGGTTTACAAGATACATCTTTGTGCTTCATGTAATTATAATCATGGATGTTGATCCAATCATGTACCTTAAACCCTAATAGCATGATAATCATAAAGATCTATGTGTGGTGATTAGAGTTATATCTTTTGATATGCATACTAAACATGCAGGTGTATCAGATGGATTCATAGCCAGGTAATAGCTATGAGGTTTATGTGTTTGAATAACACTGAATGATGATGATCCTTGTTGATGAGATAACATGTGTCACCAGTATGATGTGAAAAGTTCTGTTAACCTGATAAAGGCTGAGTGCCTAGTTGAAGTGTTATCCTCTGCTATTGAGATAAGGGATTGCTATCCCATGGTGATGATGTAAGCCTTGAGAGGCAGTGGCATTATGTGATGAGGGATTGAGATCCCATGATAATGTGATAATGATAGTATTAATGTAACTCAATGCTATTTATGTTTTACAACTTGGTTGCCTCAAAAATCCACTTAAAATATATTAATTAATTACAGTGGAACGTATCATGTAGTTTGCCCTGGCCATAGATCCATCATCGTCAGTAATTGGTGATGGTGAAATAGGTTTATCCTGTGGGATTACCGGGAGCACATATTGTTGAATATGTAGGATTTTCTCCTAGCCGAAAGTAGGAGGATTTGAGTACAACTAAGGTTGTGTATAGAGCATGGTGAACAGACCCATGGCTCAGTGATTATAGAGCATGGTGAACAGGCCCATGGCTCAGTGATTATAGAGCATGGTGAATAGGCCCATGGCTCAGTATTATAGAAGGGTAGCCTGTGGAGCTGACCCTGTGACTGAGGCCACTCAAACAAGAGACTGCAGTCTTGCTTTGATTTTCGTACACTAACCACGAAGAGGTGAGGTCATGGAGTTCAACTCTACCAATGACCTTGTATGGTACCAGTTTTTGGGCTTCGCAACCAAAGGTTGGATTTGAGCGGGACGACTCACTTCCTCAGGGCATAATAAATCATAATCCAGTTGTATAGAATATATTGCTTAAGGCAAAAGACGGAACATTGATTGAGGACTTGCTTGTACAGTTGATCTAGTTATACCTTACAACTATTTGTACGAATCTTATATTTTGTGATAAGTTATTATCAAGCTTATCTTGTCAATCATGTTCCATAAAGAAATATATGATTATATGCCTCCTGGATATCTGGTAAGATTGTTAATAAAATAAGCTCTGCTCAGGATGCTGCTCTTATGATCTGCTGATATTAGTTATCTACTTTACCTGCTTTTTCTAAAGTTTCATAGTTCCGGCGGGGAGTTATGTTTCTCACTGGGACTGTGTGTCTCACCCGTTGGTTTACAACCTTTTTAGGTGATCGTTCTAGATGTGGTGGTGGTCATGAGGTTGCGGCCGAGCAGCAAGAAGAGTAGTAGGAGGCAAGAGATGGATATGATGTTGTTTTGGTTGTTTTGTAGTAGAGTCCTAGAGTCATCCCTATACTCCCAGGTCCTCGGAGGTGTTTTGACGATGTTTTATGATGTATAGCTGATGTAGCTTTGTATATCCTACTACCGGCCTGATGTGGCCCGTTATGTATGTATAAACAGGTGATGAACTCCGGCACTGACAGTACAGCTGGTTCCTATAAGCTGTGGATATATATCAAGGCTTGTAAATGTTTATATGACATGTTTCCTTGCAGGATGAGGATCTGAATGTAATAGTTCTCTTTTATCTGCTTTCTACAAATGGTTTTAATTAACCCGTGTTTTCGGTAATATGTGGTTTATGGTGTTTTCGCATGTTTTCATGTGGCATCTCATTGTCTGTGTAATAGTGGTATGTGGTGCGATAGTTTTCATCTCTTTTGAGGAACCCAATTATTCACTTCTCAATGTTCAGCTTGAAGAAGTCTAGAATGGTGACTCCAAGTCAGGGATGAATAGGAAGCAGTTCACCATTTCCATCTCTTGCTATATCCCTAAGGGCCAGGGCACTGATGGTCACAGTTAGCTTCTTTTGTTGTTCCATCCAGAGGTCATCAGGGGTGTGGACTATTACTACTGGTCCTAGGCCACAAGTCAGGTTCTCCTTGAGCTTGACTTCATCTTTGGACATTGGTTCCTTCTCTCAGTTCATCTTTGGATTGTAGAAGGGAACCGACTTAGGGTCCGAGCCTTCTCTTGAGGCTTCATTGAGTCTCTTCCTCTTTCTCGAAGACTCATCACCACCGTCTCTCCTCCTCTTACTGGAAGTTCCCTTCCTCTCATGGAGGGGCCTACCTGTAGAAGGGTTCTCAGCAACATTGTGGGGAACAACTACGATCTTACATGGGCCATGCTTTTTCACACAAGTTAAAATCTTTTAACCACAAATTTATAACTTGGAAAGATATATAAGATTTAAACTTACATCCATGTCATTTTATTTACATGCATTTTATTGTTTGGTGGAGGATTCCCTAATCCTTAACACTGTGAATTCCCAAACAAAGGAGGTGGCAGAGAGAGAGAGAAAACCCTAAGAACTTAAAGTTTCTCCAGAGATAAGAGGTAAAGAAGGGACGAAAATAGATGAGAAGACCTAGAGGTATCTTATTTCAAGTCAAATCCTCATATTTTGGCCAAGTAGTTACATGGATTTCGGGAGTCCTCATAAACCGACTAGCGGGGCAGAGGAAAATCTTTCCAGCCCCCGAATCGTGATCCTTTTCTAGACACCTCTATCTTTGGAAAATCTTCTAATAACTCCCTTGGGCTCTAAAGAATTTGTAAAATTTAATAATTATTAGAGATTATATGGAAAACCATGCTCTGATACCAAATGTAACGACCCACCACTCGGTAACCCCCAATTAAGGGAGACCAAGAGGCTAGAGCCGTTATCCCAAAATAGGATCATATGGTTTTGCAAATAATAGACATAATTAATAAATTCTACCACAACTAAGCTTAAAATAGGATAAAAAAATTCTTTTCACATACCTTGAAAAATATAGGATTTAAGGGACTTTACCCCAGATAAGAAACTATCTATCTACAATCATCTAATTCTTTATTTAGCTGTATTCATTCAATGTCACTTTAAAGGATTATCCACTTTCTGATAAACCTAAAACACCTAAAAACAAAATGGCGGTCAATATAATGAATTATAATGGTATGTGGGGGAACCAATAGCTTGCATCTATTTGTAACAATATATTACAATCAAATTATTGCTTAATAGATAAAAATTTATGTCTTAAACATAACTACACAATACTAACATATCCTTGCCTCTGTGTTGTCCCTACAATGGACATGGATCCTACCTATCTCATACAGTAGATCCCAAATAGCCCCTTTTTGATCCTACCCTACAGGTAGACCAAGACATAGAGTTGTATAGTCATATGATCCTACCCAAAGGTAGACCAAACATTGAATCAAGGTAACATGATGATCCTACCCCATGAGTATACCAATAACTGGCTATCCATATCTCACAATTACCCAAAGCTACAGAGGAGGACTAGGATCTGAGCTAGTTATGCACATATATTTATGGTGATAGCCATAGTCATTATAGTTGCATGAAATAAAAGTCAACCAATCAGTTAATTTTCTAGCAACTGGTAAAACCTCAAAAACCACCATGAAACTAGAGTGATTAGTCATAAGAGTAACCACATACCTGATTATGAGTCAAAAGAAGCAAGATATCCGAATCCAATTAGATGTCCAATCAAGCAAGGTAAGCAACGAAATCAAGCAACCCTTGATCCTGAAAACATGTATAACACCTAGTTGTTACCATCACATCCCAAACAACTCATTATTGAGTTGGGATACCTTTCTAAGGTTTCTAAGTCTCATTAGGATTCATTGGGGTTTCTTAGATCAATTTCTGAATATTTATCCTTTATAGGTCAACAAACCCTAAAACAACTTTTCTACTCATATAAACCCTAATTACTCAAATTATCCATATTAAGGGTTCTTTATTCTCAATTTGTCTTAGGATCATCATATCTCTGCTCTATTTATGTAATTTCAAAATAAAAACCATTAAAACTCATGATTATCAAAATTAGGGTTTCTAGGCCCATTAATGCACTTTCATATACATGGAACCCTAAACTAAGAAAATTATGTACAAAGATCATCTTTTGGAATCTAAATCTTCCTTTTATTAACAATGGCTAATATTTGCTCAAAATATCCAAGGAACATTACTAGATTTAATTATCATCAAAACCCATGGTTTTTCATTAATTAAACCATTAAAGATGACACTTTATACACTTTTTGAATTGAAAATAGAATCAGGCTTCAATTATATTTTAATGGATTCTAGGTATTTTTTTGATAAAAAACATATATCATGTGCCTTAATCAGATCATCCTATCATTAGTTACAATTTTTACAAGAAAACTCATTTTCAACAAATCACGAGTTGCCACATATTTGTTTTAGATTTACTTAAGCCACACCAGAGGGCCAGGCTTGAGCCAACCAGCTCGTGCCACGCAGGCGCCCGAACATGCGAGGCAACTCGCCCGCACAACAAAAGAAAAGGTATGAAATTACAAAAAAACCCTTACCTTCGCAGCGCACGCTCGAGGACAGGAGCATCTTTTCACCAGGCGTCATCTTCATCCTCACGTCTCCCCCTCTCACATGAGCTGAAAGTCAACCAAAGGTGTGGACTTCACTCTACGCTTCTCTTAGTGCTAGGTGAGGCTAGCTTCACCTTCGTCTCGGCCTCCCAGACTCGAAGCACTCTTCAATTGCTTCGTGGGTGAAATGGAATGTGAGGATTGAGTTTCTCTTCTCTGACGAGAAGAAGCTACTAGACCAAGGTGAAGATTGCATATTTAATAGCATTTTGAGGCACTCACGAGTTCTCGAGCTCTCCCAAAAAACCAAGATGTTTTGGGTCTTCGCAGAGGGTGTGTGGTCCTCTATTTATAGGGCAAGATCTTGGTGGTCCTCCTAATTTTAGGAAATCCTTTTCACACCACAAAAGGTCACAAATCCTAGTATGGATGGGATCCCTAGGACCTCCCGGAGATAGAGGACTTGTTCCTAGATCCCCTCATGCACGGAGTTGTAAGGAAAGTGGAGAAGAAAATCTCCCTATTTCCCAATCCGACTCGAGGTAGGTGATGACATAGCCACCATTGGATCTCAGATCCAACGGCTGTCGTGCCACCCACTCAAACAAAACTAGAAATTAAAGGATAAATCACTTGAGAATAAATGTGACATTTAAGGATATCCTTCTCACTTTAGGAAATCTCCCAAAATTCATCTCTCTCAAACCATGGCTCCTTTTAATCTCAAATTTTGAGGGAAACTCATTAATGACTTAATCTACTTGTGTGCTAAGTCTGGAGTCATAATTCAAAAGTAAATGAGGCTTTTCTTCATGTGCAAGTTATCACTTAATAAGGCATATTTTATTCATATTTTCTCTCTATTACTCTCTTATTTTCCTTTATTTGGATTCCTTTTACCATTATAAACCATGTGGATTCAAAATATCATCCATGATGATCAATCATACATCTTTCCACATATTTCTTATATTTTCCATCATTATTTCAATTTCCTTTCTTATTTATGCATTATTTGATTTGCTTTAACTTTTCTTCCTCTTTTATCATCATGGACTCACTAATGCATTAGGATCCACGAAATCACATGCACAAGGGAATATGTTGCAAAAGAAACCCATATATTTATCATAATTCATACATTTTACAGACAAGTACATTTCTTTAGAAAAATTGCATTTACAACCATACAAGCAAAATCAAGGTTGTAACAATTAGCTCCCATGACAAACCCCATTTCCAGGGCACCTTACAGGATGCCCCCGCTAAGTTGCTTGAACTAAAAAAGAAACTGAAGGAATTGCTAGACAAAGGCTTCATCTGACCTAGCACTTCTCCTTGGGGAGCACCTTTCCTCTTTGTGAAAAGGACATATCGCTTAGTATGTGCATAGACTATAGAATGATAAATAAGGCTACCATTGAGAGAAGATATCCTCTACCCCGTATAGATGACCCGTTTGACCAACTCAAGTTAGCATGTGTTTTCTCAAAAATTTACCTAAGATTGGGATACCTCTAGTTGCAAGTTAAGAAGGAAGATATTACAAAAACCACTTGTCAAACCCGCTATGGCCATTATGAGTTTTGGTCATGCCTTTTGGGTTGTCTAATGCCTGGAGTGTGTTAAGGAACCTTATGAACAATGTGTTCCAACCCTTCCTTGACTCCTTTGTCATAATGTTCATTGACGACATCCTAGTTTACTTTGATGACCTAGAACGACACCATGACCACCTTTCTAGATTCCTTGATATCCTGAGAAAGTATAAGTTCTATGGGAAATTCTTGAAATGTAAATTTTGGATATACCATGTCATGTTCCTTGGACACATTATATCTGGAGGAACCATCTCAGTGGATCCCACCAAGGTGTCATCTATACATGATTGTCCAGCACCAAAAAATCCTTTTGATATTCATGGCTTCCTAGGGTTGGCTGGGTACAACTGGCGATTCTTCAAGGATTTCTCAAAGATTGTGTTACCCCTCACCAAGATCACATGAAAGGACAAAAAGTTTATTTGGTCTTAATTGTGTGAAGCACGGTTCTAGGAGTGGAAGGAGAAGTTGACCACAACTCCCATGTTGAGTCTACCCTCAAGCAATAAAGGTTTCATAATCATCAATAACACATCAAAAATGGGACTTCAATGCGTGCTAGAGCAGAATAAACATGTTGTCACATGTGCCTTAAGACAACTCATGCCGAATGAAGTAAAGTACCCAACACATGATGTAGAGATGGTGGCAATTATTCATGCCTAATGATCTGGCGACATTACCTATATGGAGTTACCTTTGAAATCCTCACCAAATATAAAAGCTTCAAGTACCTCCTGACCCGAAAGGAACTAAACTTAAGATAAAGACAATGGATGTAGTACATGAAAGATTAAGATTTCATCATTTCCTATCACCCGAGAAAAGATAATGTGGTTGTTGATGCCCTCAGTTGAAAACATCTATGATGTGCAACTATCTTATCCACCCAATGAGGGGAGTTGGAGGAGTTTGCTAGCTGTACTCCACATCCATTAGAAGACTGAATCCATTTGGCTAATATACATATAAAACCCGATCTTTTGATTGAGTTGTTAGCTGCCCAACTAGCCATCCTAGAGCTAGAGAAGATAAAGGGTTTGATGGAGAAGCCTCAAACACACCTCTCAATGGGTGTGGATGCTGGAATCTGATACAAGATTCGTATTGGGGTTCCTGAGGATTCACCTCTAAAGACTCGTATCTTTCAAGAAGCTCGTGGGTCTAAATATAAAGTGCACCATGGAGCCAAAAAATGTTTAATGACCTGTAGTGATATTTTTGGTGTCCCAGAATGAAGAGAGACATAGCAACATATGTGGCTAGTTGTCTCACATGCCTGATGGTGAAGGTTGAACACCAGCGAATCAGTGGATTACTACAATCGATTGAGATTCCCGAGTCGAAATGGGATCATATCACTATCAATTTTGTAGTGGGTCTTCCTAAGATGAGAAAAGGACATGACGCCATACGGGTCGTGGTGGATTGTCTAATCAAGTTAGCACACTTCCTAGCCCTAAAGGTTACTAACAAGGTGTCAGACGTAGCTGAGTTGTATATCAGAGAAATAATTTGTTTATGTGGTGTTCCGAGTTTGATTCTTTCTGATCGTGACCCGAATTTCACTTCAAGGCTGTGGAAACAAGTTCAAGAGAAACTTGGTATGAGATTGAAATTCAATACATCTTACCATCCCATAATGAAAGTTAGTAAAAAAGGAGAATTCAGACATGAGAAGATATGTTGAGAGCATGTGTTCTTGAATGGGGTGGATCATGGGAACAATACCTACCCTTAATTGAGTTTTCTTATAGTGGCTATCAATCCAGGATCGCGACGCCTCTGTATAGAGATCTTTATTAAAGGTTGTGTTGGGCACCGCCTCACTTGGATGATGTCGGTGAGAGGACCTTGCTTAAATAAGAAGAACTACAATTATATGTCGATAAAGTCGCTTTATTTAAGAAAAGGTTAAAGAGAGCCCATGATAGACATAAGTCATATGCTGATGCAAAATAGACTGATTTACACTTCACTGTAGGTGAACATGTGTTTCTAAAAATATGACCCCTCTAAGCTATAGATAAGAATAGTGGAAATTTGATTTCCCAATATGTGGGTCTGTTTGAGATTGTAGGACGGATGGAGAAGTCTATTATCATTTAGTCTTAGTGCCACAATATAATATGATGCATGATGCATTCCATGTGTCCAATCTAAAGCCTTATGTGAAGGATCTTGCTCACATGTTGAATATTGAACATATAGAACTCCAAGTGAGGCTGACATATCCTGATTCACATATGAAGGTAGTGGATACCAAGGTTAAAGAACTCATAAATAAAAAGATTGAGATGGTAAAGGTTCTCTGGAAGCACCATGGAGAGGATGAAGCCACATGGGAGTTGAAGGATGACATGGAAAAGTCTCATCTTGAACCTTTTGTATGATTAGTTGAATTTTGAGGACAAAGTTCCCATAAGAGGGGGAGGATGTTATAACTTGGTTTTTCATATTATATTTTTGATGACCTCTACCACACTGATAGAATAATCACACAAAACTATGCAAAAATAATTATAAACCACAGATTATCAAAAATCACTAAAAATTCAAACATTTTTGTCAAGAGGTCCACTACCAGGAAACTCTTTTCAGAAAGAACCAAACCATATATACATCATGGTTCACTTTGTACATACATCGTTTCATCACCTTTCAAGGATATAAGATAACAGCTGCTTTACCAAAATATACACAAAAGTAACATCATGCATTGAGGCATACTAGCCAAAACCTCAGATCGATTATAAAACTATTTATGCTCTATCTCCCAAAGGACCAAAGAGTACATAGATGATAGATAAGACTCTATATCTACAAGACACATAACAACACATTCAACCTGAGTTGTTACTGCTGTCCTTGCTGTTGCTACCTGCTTTTTGCTACACGATCTCTACCTCCTCGTGCACGTCCACCTAAAAAGTTGTAGAACCCATGGGGTGAGACAACACATCCCAGTGAGAGATATAACTTTCCACCAATAGTATTATCATCACAGTTAAAGTTTTATGAATGAGAGCAGAAGACACCTATATTGAATTAAACCAATATAAATGTGGATTATATGCAGAGTAGAGTAGT